>CM061158.1:27919476-28562798 GCA_030710495.1 Labroides dimidiatus
GCTCATTCTTTCAACCTCGGGCCAAAACAGGAACTCTCTTCTTATGCAGAATTCTGCAGTGATACAGTTGATGTATTAGGCTGCTGCCAGTATTAGTCCAGCATCAGTTCATTACTGAGGATAATAGTAGAAACAAAAAACAAAAAGACAGCATTACCTACTAGTTATGACACTACTATGTAGGTCAAATAAATTTTTCTCCAACATGTTTTTGCTCAAAATAGTTCCTATCACGCTGTGATAAATCCAAATGTTTATTTTTCACAGAAATTTCTTTTGAATCAGTTCCTTTAAGGAGCAGTCGTGAAGTCTTGATGGACAGCTCTGTTAACAAATGATGACTCCTCACTGCTCTGTACCAGATCAGCAGAATACAGGAGGAACAGTGAGAGTAGCTCGTGGGACTTCTGTTGCAAATTGTACTGCTGATGGAAACAATGAAGATTCTTCGATCCAATCCATGAGGCATCCCTGGAAATGTCACATCTGGTTTGCATGTCTGGAGGAAAACAAAGCATGAGTAACCATGCTGAAGATGTGTCTTCATACAGTCAGTGGCAACATGCTGCAGATAAGACATGGCAGCTAATATATTATATATATGTAACTCCAACCCTGACTGGAATATATATCTATATATATCTATATATCTATATATCTATATCTATATCTATCTATCTATATATATATATATATATATATATATATATATATATATATATATATATATATATATATATATATATATATATATATATATATATATATATATATATATTCTTCAGCTTCACAGCTAGTCTTAGATTGTACATGCTTTCCCTAGCTTTAGTATCAGACTTAAGCTACAGAAGTGTAAAGACAACTCCCCTGCTGAAGATTTCTGTCTTCAGTCTGATGCTTTTTGTTGGTGTTGGTCCCTCAGGAGTTGGATGCTCCTTTGATGTTTTGACGAGAAAAATGATGAGAAAAAAAAAAGGAGTAAAGTTGGAAACTGGATTCTTTTCTAGCTGTATGTGACTGCTGCTGCTGCTGCTGCTTTGAAGTGGTAGCTTCACTGTTGTCTGATCTTTATTTTGCACTGTTGAAGCCAGAGTCATACCACAGAGGTTACTTGTTCTCGTGCACACCAGGATGTGCTGCAATGCCATGCTGAAATTCAGCTGACTTTACCTGAGAAGATGCTCTCATTACCTTTAGAAAGGCAGCATGTGAGAGACAGAGAGGATGAGGAAGTCAGCTTCCTTTAGTAAATAATAGATACTCTCTGAAATATACATGAAACTCTCCATTTTGCTCTGGAATTATGTAATCCAGGGCTCTGTGAAGGAACATCTCCTATTCAGTCAGGGTTGGAGTTACATAACAGTCAAGATGGAAGTCAAAGTCCTGAAGGCATGGTCCTTATTTCTACTGAAAACAAACGGCTTCCCCTGCCCTCAGATATGGCAGCTGTTAGCATATTATATAAAAACAGATAATTACAATTCTCTGTCCATGTTCTCTCTGTTGTTCTTTTCCTTTCTGTACACCCCCTCATGTACACACACTCCATAGCAGAATAAAACACACACTGCTGATTGTCAGTGATGGGGATGACATGCAATCAGTGGAAGGAGCGCTTGATTTTGTTGTTCTCTTCCTGATTTGCTGCCTTTGCATCAAAACAAAAACATAATTAAGTGCATGTTTTCTTTCAGATGATTTTGTGTAATTTGGCCTCTTGTGGTTTGATTTTTTTTTGTAGCATCCTGAATACACTAAGGAGATTATTTCAACTTACCTTCTCATTAACATTCAGCCCTTTGTTCGCTTGTTTTCTGACCTTTTTGAGATCTGACCACAAGTAAAAGAACAAAACAGAAGAATTCAGCACACACAGCAGGTTCCAGAAAACCTGGGATGATGGCTGAATTCATAAACTCTAAGTGCTAATTTAAATTATTGTTCTTTGGGAGTAAATCAATAACATAAATTGTTTGACCTTTTACTCCAGAGTAACTCAGCTGCAGTTTTAAATGCAATAAAAGCAGCAGCAGAAGCAGTAACAGACCACATTTCATGTGCTCAGACGGCGGTTTCTGGGAATCTTTGCGGTCACGGCGATCACCCTCCTGACCATTTTTTACAGCTGAAATGACAGAGTGATCTCCGTGCAGGCCGTCTAAATCATGCGCCTTTCATTTGAGCCACACTTTGTCTGATTATCCACTGTGCAGCTTCGGCTGACAGGACAAATGAATTGGAACGTAGAGTTTTTATCCTGCCTCATTTTCTGCTTGGCTGTCTGGTGTGTCAGTGTTATCTACTATCAGAGAGGATCCCTGCAGACTTATCACCTTATTCCAAGGGCAGACTACATGATTGGTTAAGTGGTGATACACCATGCTTGGTTGGTCTGTGTTGCACCACACCCAGTTTCCATCTCCAGGGGAAAAAAGGAAGGAGATAAAACCTTCACACACAGAGTGGAAACCACACCAGACGTGTCACACTGCACAAATCGTTTTGTAACATTTTAAAATGATGCTTTATTAAAGTAAACTTGTCGTGTGTTAGTCATAGATCTGACACTTCAGTGTAAGGTGATTCTGTTAGAGGTGCTGCAAATAAATGCAAAAGGCTAATGTGATGATTAAATGAGGAACAATAAATCTGTACATAAATTCTAAATACCCAGAGGATAGATGACCTTTCATCTTACTTTAACCCTGTACCAACTGTGATGTTGCTGGTGCTATATTTACTTTGGCCAGAGTGTTATTACTGTAACTCTGTCACTGTTAGTTCAATCAGAAAAATTCACAGAAATCTAAAAATTTTCACTTTCCAGTAATATACGGTTCATTAAAGTAATCACATGCATGTGACACAGAGCAAAACAATGGAGATATTGCAAAATGCTAAATAGCTGTAACTCTTTGAGTTTTTGCCCAATCCAAAAACTTCCAACACCGACAGAGAGCTGAGAATCTGTGCTTTCCATAAATTAAATTAAAGAGAGAGAGAGAGAGAGAGAGAGAGAGAGAGAGAGAGAGAGAGAGAGAGAGAGAGAGAGTATTCTATTCATCCTTAGAGAGAAATTCAGACTCACAGCACCAATAAAAGAAAGTGTATTGTGCAAAAATTCCAGAACAACATTATTAGCATCAACTAGAACAAAAATGTCCATCTTCTGACAGTCCCCCCCCCCCCCCCCCCCCCCCCCCCCCCAGGCTCCACAGGGTCCACAGGGGCAACAGGGTCCAGGACTGAGCTGGTCTTCTTTACCAGTTTGTTCTGTCTCACAGCAGGTGATATCCTTTAATGTGATTTTTGTGCCTGGTGTTAGCTCTGTTAGCCATGTCTGTGGATAGCATGATGCTACTGTGCCCTCTGGTACTCCCTCTGCTGCTGGGTTAGCGCCGTTAGCTCGTCCATCTTATTGGGGATAGATCTTGCATTCCCCATAACAATGGATGGAAGGACAGGTCAGTGTTGTCTTTCCTTAGCTGACACAGCAGTTCCAGCACATCGTCCTTGCCTCCTTCTCCTTAGGTTGCGGGGAACAACAGGCCTAGCACAGGTTAGCATCAACATGCTGCTAACAGCTGATCTCGTGCGTAAACAACGCAAACATGGTTACATGAAGGATCTCTTTACAAACACAGAAACGAAACAAACAAAAAAAAGTTAAAAACTGCAACCACTGCAAACGCAGCCACTTTGGTGAGCCATAAAAAAAGTAACAAAAAGCTTAAAATACAGAGAGCTGCTGCAACAAGCTGCTGCAACAAGCTGCCACATAAGCAGCGCTAAACAATGAAAAAAATAAAATTACAGTGTTCTGTCTCACTGAAGTCCTTTTGTTTTTCTTCTGTTAAACCACTAATACTCTATACCATGTGCAATAGTCATTTACCAGGTGTTAAAAATGTACGTTTATGTAAAAAAGCAGCCACAGCACTCAGACATAGAGTGCTTTCAGACCATTTTACAGCCATTATAACAAAATACATCCAGACCATTCTGGCCTCAGCAGGTTTGACATGACAGATTAAAGTCATTCCTTGGATACTTCTACTAACCAAACATTTCTGCTTTTTGATTAAATGTTTGGTAAAATGATGATGACGAATACACAGATTTTTTTTATTTTTATTTATTTATTTATTTATTTTTTTTACCAGTGAAACAAGTGCATGTCTTCATTCTCAGAGTGTGTCCTTTCTGGGCTGTGGGGGAAATTCCTTTCCCTTCTTTTTTGTTTATTTTTACCAAAGACTTTCAAAATGCTTTGACCAACTGGCATCCACCAGTCACAATCACATCCTTTAAAGTCTGTGAAAGAGGGGTCATTAGCTCTGACCTACACTCACTTTACCACAGAGCTCAGTGTGACTGCCAAAGTCAGGCAATTTAAAAAAGCACTCAGTGTCACTCCATGACAGAAAAATGAACCCACTTTTGTTCTGAAGCAAGTTCCAACCATGAGATCCAAAGTGACGTCACTTATAAGTTTTCATTTTCTCACAGATTTTACATTGTTTCTCTGATGTAGACCACAGCGACTGATCCCTTACATTGCAGGCTGGAAAAACTGATCTTTGAGGATCTTTGGCAAACGTCACATTTCTGTTCACTTTAAGCGTAGAAACACTCTGGGCAGAAGCTGGTCCATCCCAAGGACTCTTGTCTCTTCTCCAGCAACATATGTACCTGCTTCGCTCACCAGCTTTTTGGAACTGAAGAAGCTTCTCAGATGTTGGAGTCGTCAGAATGACCTAGATGGATGAAAATCTACATGGATATCTCAGCAGACACACTGTAGGGGCTGAAATGATAGTCTTTAGAATGAGACATGAATAGAAATGTCTTAAACAGCAGCTGACCTGAGGCACACTTCCTTTCCTTGTTTTGTGAAATAAAAACCCTCTCCTTTACCCAAACACAAGTAACAGTATCCTCCTGTCTTCTCTGAGTCCTGTCAAAGCATGTGGACATCCAGCACTGTCGTCTCCTCATGCTTCCAAACACTAAACTTCAGGCCTGACATGATGTTTCACTGGGAAAAGTTTCCATGTGGAAATGTCTGCGTGTGATTTCAAGGTTATATAAAAGACGATCTGTGCTGAGCAGAGCAGCTCCAAGGCATGAATACTGATGAGTCTGAAGTCAAGTGAGAATCAGGATCTCACCTGAAATGAAACTAATTCACAGCAGTTAGGATCCAAATCACAAGTTTTGGTCCAAAAGCTGAGTGTAGAACGGTGGACACTCAACTTTACGGTCGCCATATTGGCTAGGTAGAGGAAAGTGCGGGAACAATGATGGTTGATGGATGCAGTTAATGAATAACAAAAATGCACCTGTGAACAGTTGTTAAATATGATCGTAGTCTCTGGTAAGTGTGAAGCAGTGTTTGATTCGGGACAACACTACGCTGTAAACATTTGTGCTGAGTGTACGCAGTGCACTGTATGTTAGTGTAATCACAGGAGACTCTCTCCACTCAACTGTACGCCTGTTCAAAGTGATTTACCAAAAAGAGGAGATGAACAGCTAAAAATTTCCACGCTGTAATTTAGTTCTTTTACAAACTGGGTGACTTTGTTGTATTTCACAACTTTTCTCTCAGGACTCTTTTTCAAAATAGAAAATTTTCTGTTGTTATTTCAGACTTTTGGAGACTGATGTACAAATGGGTGCTACCTCTCATTCAGTACGTTTACATGCACACAGCAGGGCAACTAAGGTCATACCTCCACTTCCATAGGCGGTGCTGTGTTTCCCTTTTTGATAAGTGACGCTGCATGCATATCCAAGTACACTCATCACAGTAAGTTAGGGATACCGTTATTATCATGAGTGTTTTTCCTATTTGGTCTGAATTTTAATGAAATCAGTAATAGTTCCCTTTGATATTACTATTAATCAATGAGAAGAAACACCATTTTCATGAGTTCAATATTTGTTACCCCAACAATTTAGACAATAACAAAGATCGCCCCAAATAACCAAACTGACAAAGTCAGTAGCGGGTGTTTCCACCATTTTCCTCAATGATGGCTTAACAGAGACATCTCATGCTCAGGCAATGCGTTCCACTCCTCCACAAGTGCTACACACAGTTCTGCCAGGTCACGTGGGGGTGGGGTACGAGCATCCAGTCTCTGCTTCAGCTGGGCCCAGACGTGATCTTTGGGGTTCAGGCCTGCAGCTCTGTGGCAGATGCATAACAGTGTCTGAGTGCATAGGTCCTCAGCAGTGGTGATTGCTTTAAGACTGCAAGGGAAGCTCAGCTTCCCCTAAAATGTCCCCCAAAAAAAGTGTTGATATGTCCTGCTGTGTGTACATTTCATTGCCTAAATATGCACTAGAATACCTTCATCTTTTGTTCTGAATCAGCTACTTATCACAGGTAACTGGTGCGACTTCCTTCTCATTCATCCCCGCAGCGTCTCAGCGCTTTAACACAGTCGGACTCTGAGCGTCTTCAGACTTCAACAGTGTAGGGTAGAGTGGGTTGTTCCACTGTAGAAACTGGATGGTCATTGGATAAACGCTGGGCTTTGTCCCGCCCATCAGACGCTCAGCGTCTCTTGGGGTCTATGAGGCAGTGGGCTGGCCTGGACGCTCAGCTTCTGCATGATGATTGGATGATCTTTGTGAGGCTGAATCCCTTTTTGATTGACAGTGGAATGAGCCAATCAGTAATCTTGAAGTAAAACTCTCTACCGGAGACTTTCTAACTTCTACATTCAGTTGTTCTGGACTGATCCGGAGGCTTTATTGATCCCCAGCGAGTTTACCTTTCTTAAAAACGACGAGCGTTGTGTTTAAAGATTCACTCTCTTTTCCTTAAAAAAGGAACGGAGGGTAGAATTTACGTTGAAATAAATAAACAAATTTATGATGTAGGCCAGAAAAAAAAATTAGCTTCCCCTCCTTGACTGACCAGCAGCCGCCACTGGTCCTCGGGTACTGGTTATCATTGTAGTCCATCACTCGTGGGGCTCCACTCCTGGGTCTGTCACCCACACTGCCAGTAGTTCTGTGTCTTGCTTCAAGTCTGCTGATGACACTTTGAGACTCACCAAGTTCACGATCAACATCTGACTGCCTGCTACTGACCTGAAGGCGCGCTATGGCCAGGTGATGCTGCTCGTCTGTTAAGAGACGTTATGTGTTCATGGCTGTTTGAATGATGAACTGGGAATGACTTACTGACAGTACCAGCTTTTTATACCCCCAGAATGTTGAAACTGATGCCACATTGAAAAGGGTTGTCTTTATGTACGTTTTGGTATTGGCCCCAATATGTAAGACTCACTGTACACAGTGAGACCATTACATGGAAAACACTGAATGAGGTGTGTCTATCACCCTAATATAATTGGCTCCCTATCCCAAAAATCACTGAAGAGAAACAAACACCTGATGTATGAAATCCACTGAGGACCTCACTATATCCATAACTTATTGTGAGTCATGTAGTTTGAGCTCACCTGAAGGGGAAACAACCTACAAATGACAATGGCCCAGATGGATGGCTGTAGCGCTTCATGGTTGTTTTTATTTTCTTAAGTGATTTTTTCAGGATTTTTGTTTATGTCTTTAATGTGAGAGGACAGGACAGTGGCTAGAGCATGAAACAGGATGAGATTGGGGTGTGACATGCAGGAAAGTCAACACAGGCTGGACTTGAACCCAGGTCGCCTGCTCAACAGCTTTCACCATATGGAGCACAACCTTAACCACTAGGCTATCTGTACTCCATTCATGTTTTTTTTTATGTATGTGCCATGGTGTTTTTTTGATGTGGAGCACAGTGACCCTATTTATCATGGTCATTGACTTCCTCTTCCAGCTGAACGCATACCCTGGCACATGCCGAGTCCTGCCAAATCCAGTCTGAAAGCAATCCCATTATTGAAGTGCATTAATCAATCTAAGCTCAGTTGGTCTGACTAAGCTCATAGTCCGGTTTCTGAAGCTGCAAGTAAATGTTCTGAGTGAGCAACAGTACTGCCCATAGACTGTATCTATGAGGGCTAATTGATAAGTTGTGAGCCTTGTATTGAAGAAGTGAAGCAGGGATGTCCTTTTTCAGCTCTACTGTTCCCTGACTGTTTAAGGCTGTGTACCTGCAGACTGGAGTCATTTGGTCAGTTTATGTTGAAGAGGGAGCTCTGTAAGGTAAAAAAAGACAAGTGACATTTACAAAATGAACAAAATGGCTGAAAGAGCAGTGATTCAATATTTGCATAAGAAAGGTTTATCACCTGAGGATATCCATAGTGATATGGTATCAACACTAGGGAATGATGCTCCTTCATATGCTACAGTGAAAAGGTGGGTGGTGGAATTTAAGCGTGGCAGGCAGAGCCTTGAGGATGACGCCAGCCAGTCCAGAAATGGTCAATAAAGTTCATGATATTGAACTTGCCTCATTTTTGTTTCAAAAATCCGTTTCAGAAACAGACGAGTGACGTCAGGGAAACTACGTCCATTAATTATACAGTCAATGGTGGTTCCACCGGGCCAACGCCCCTGTTCACAAGTCTGTCATTGCCATGGCTGCCATTAATGATTGGGGCTTTGAGCTGATTGATCATCTGCCTTATTCGCCTGATCTCGCTCCATCAGACTTTTATCTATTTCCAAAACTGAAAAAGGTAATTTCCTGTACCCACTTTGGGTCCAATGATGACATCATGGGGCGACTGTGGCTCAGTGGTAGAGTTGTCGTCTCTTAATCGGAAGGTCGAGGGTTTGATTTCCAGCTCCTGCAGTCTCATGTCGAAGTGTCCTTGAGCAAGACACTGAACCCCAAATTGTTCCCACTGTTGTTCAGTGGTGTGTGAGTATGAATGATTAGCTAAAAAAAAAACCTGATGTTTTCCAGCTTCCTCCTCCAAAATAACCTCCAAGCCGCCATTGTGAAGCCAGATTCTGTGCAGTAGAGACTATGAGGGACTGAGAAAATCTGAGTAGAAGAGGGTGACAAAAATAACTTTTTTTTCCCTCTTTGGACAGTCTAATCTCTTCTTAACTCTCCTTCCTGATGTATTTTACTACCCCCCCAAAAAAAAAAAAAAAAAAAAAAAAAAAATCTACACAAGAACAGCAGCTGTCAGTCATCATGAAACATGACATAAAACTAGGATAAGGAATAAAAAGAAACTTTTCAGAAAAAACAGGACTTAAACATAATGCAGCCTAAATATATAGAAATATCATGAGAGCATACGGATGAGAGAAACATTTCTGCGAGGTGTAATCATTTATTAAAGTTTGTCCACGGCCTGTCTGGAATGAAAAGAAAGACAGATTTTTTGACTTGTACTGAAGCCAGCCACCAGGGGGAGCAGTTTTTGTGGTGACCTCAGTTTGAGCCGTGTAAAATGACGTCCCTTTTTTTTTTTTAACAGCCTATGATGATCGCACAGCAGTCCCTCCCAGTAGAGCAGAAGATGTGCGACCCTCTGCATGGCGAGGCAGATGAATTCTGGGTGTGTGAAGCTGCTGCTGGCTGATCCAGCACTATACCATTTGTGGGATCTCAAAGATTTGAACTGCATACAATAAATGAATGAATAAACAAATAAATCCAGATTCTTTTTAAGGTTTTCAGTACAATAATTTCTGATACAGATAATGAAGTGATTGGACAGTAGTTACTGTGGCACAGTGTTTTCTATAAACTTGCTAAGAGCCAGCTCTCCTCACATGAACTCTCCCCCTGCATTCCCATTGGGAGCATTTATTGTAACCCTTTACCCTGACTGCTTAAAGATTCTGACAGCTGTGCTTAAAACAGTCCTTCAGCTAAGCCTGGTGTGCATCCTCTCTCCTTGGTTTTTGTGATGGAAACAGATGCAGAGAAGTCTGCTGCAGTCTGTTCTGCAGCTCAATACGGACCGACTATTGTTCTGGGCTTTCCGAGCATGAAGAAATGCTGGCTATCAACTGTCAACATCCATCCCCATCTGCTCATAAAACCTGGTGTTTGCTGGAGTTATGACTTCACTGTTAGTGTTCTGCAGCTCTCCTAAAATAAAATGAATCCTTCATATCTAAGGGTTTGTTGTCAAACATATTTATGTCAAGGAAATGCTGATTCCAGCTCAGCTCTGAATATGCTCTGTGTCCCACCTCCCAGTCCCCAACCCTTCCTATCAGACACACTCCCTGTGCTTCGATCAATACGCCTTCCATTTTTAGAATAATCAATACCATTATCAAGGCAAAGATGAGATCCTCTGCTGTACCACCTGACTGCCAGGCGGCTGCAGCTACCTGCCTGCCCCCCCCCCCCTCCTCCTCCTCCTCAGCAGGGGAAGCCTGAGAAGGAGAATCCCTTTGTATGAACTGCAGAGCTGTAACTCGCTCGACCAGGCAGGATGACAAGCTGACTGCAAAGGTGAGAAGGAGGAGAGGTGGGGGAGAGAGGGAGAGCTGCTTTTTCTCTTTCATCTCTCTCTCTCTCTCTCTCTCTCTCTCTCTCTCTCTCTCTCTCTCCTCCTGTCTCTCTCACATGCTGTCTTTCTCTCCCTCTGTGATTAGTATGCAGAGCCAGGCTCACTCTGTTCTGCAGTGTGGGTTTGTGAACCTTGCTGCTCGTCAGGAAGGGAAGGGAATCGCACTGCAGTGGCGGGTGGGTGAGCACACAAACACTCAAACACACACACACACACACACACACACACATGGACAAGAAATCCTCCTGTGCTGCACCAGGAAACCCTTTCTGGACTCACTCTGTCACACTTCGGTTGTCATTCAAAGGAAATATGTGCACCTCTCTCTGCCCACACAGACGTGATTACTGAATGTTTTTGTGATTTTTTTTTTTCACTTTTATCTGATGCAGTGCAGAATTTTGTGTAATGCAAAACAAGCAAATGCAGTAAATGGGTTTGATAAAATAATGTATGGTGAGCAGGCTGACATGGCAGATTGGAGCCCTGACAGGGTGAGCAGGAACCTCACATGAACACATCACTGTTAAAGGATTTTGACCAATCAGGACCAAGAGTTTAACACAGCCAGGTGTTACACACTGAAATATTTACATTGTGGTTTGCTGAATTTATGCCTGAAACAGACTTAATGTTTTTCATAACCCAAGCTGACTGCACAAACCATGAGGGTTGTTAACAGTGAGAGATCTCTCAAACTTCACGTGTGTACCTTACCCACAGACCAGGATGATTTGGTCCAATGTCCTATGAATCCATGTTCTCGGTTCTTCAAACTACAGAGCCATCTGAAAGTGTTCATCGATGAAGAAGTTCCTGAAGAAGAGAGAAAAAGTGACAATTTCTGGAATGTGGAATGTGTTTTTTGACCAACCTGTCAAGAGTCTTCAGAAAATATGAATAAACAGCCAACAAATAAAAACAGTTCAATGCATGTATGACAGTGAAATTTACAGTCAAATGAGAGTTTCATTGAAGGAAAAGGGTTAAAAAATAAATGTGATGAGTGAACATTTCAGTTCATGTTTTTATTTTCTTCTTGATTGGGAAACACGAGGTGATGGTTCACTGGAGGGAGAGCTTTAGTACCACATTGGATGGAAAGGACAAACAGCTGCTGGAGTCCTCCACCACTTCCACTGGTTCTTTAATTTGATCCTTGTTTGAAGAGCAAACTGCTGGTTGATATTCTTAAATGATCTCTTACCATTGTCTGATAATGTCTGTAGAATAAGTCATCATTGATTTTAAGAAGTGTCTGTTTTCAGTGTATCTATTTGAAACACTCTTTTTTCATCATGGCGTCACGTGACATAACAAAGGGGACTCAGGTTCTCTGACTCAGCTTTGATCCAATGTGTATAAGAGGTGGCAGTGAATAAGAGCAGGTGTTTCAGGTTGTGTTTTTTGTTTCTTCCAGTGTATTTTATTTAATTTGTCCGTTCATTCAGATAAATATTGAGTTTGCACTAGATGCAGAAATACCACCTTAACAGGACATGGAGTCCACTCTTTCCCCAACAGGAAGAAAAATGGAGTGAGCTTCGTGCTCTGGTTTGTTTTGTTCAGGTGAAGAGACGGGACTTTAATTCTGCATCCCTGACGAAAAAGAAGCTTGTCTGTGGAGCCCCTTTTCAGCAGGAAGATCATGTTCCTGATGATATGATGGAGTTCATTCTCTGTTCTCCACTGGTTCTCCTCACACCACAGCTCAGATGCTCTCCTGTTGCCCGGTAATATTCGTTCTGCTGTCTCCACCTCCACTTTCAAAAAGCTCCTAAAAACTCATTTGTTTAAACAGGCTTTTAACTCTCTTCTTACTGACTGATGTTTTAATAATGCTATTGTTTTTACTTGTATTGTCTTTTACTCTGTTTTATTGTTTCTTGCTTTATGATGTCATTTTAATATTTCATGTAAAGCACCTTGTGACTCTGTGCTATGAAAGGTGCTATATTAAATAAAGTTTACTTACTTACTTACTTACTTACTTACTTACTTACTTACTTACTTACTTACTTACTTACTTACTTACTTACTGTTATTCCTCCTGATCCTGTCCTGTTCCTGCTCTCCATCTGGACCAACAGGTTCATCATTATCAGCCTGAGGACCATCATATGTGTAGAATACAGGTTTTCTTCCTGACTGACAGCAGTGACAGTCTGATCCATGTTTATTAATGTTACACAGAGGCAGGCTCACCAGGACTCCCCTCTGTGACCTCACCTTCAAATGACAGACTAAAACGTCTCCAGGAAACTCTGTGGATTATTCATTTCAGAATTTCTTTCAAAATATTATTTTTCAATTATTTTCCTATAAATTGCTCATCTGCTGTCTTCAACCTGCAGTATGCTCTTTACGCTTTAGAGTTAGTCCTCCTGATGAGACTCGTCCTGGATGCTCTATAAGGCCCATGCAGCAGAGACAGTTTGCCATCTTTGGTCTGCCTGCTGTATTCATCTGGACACTGACACTGGATCAGAACACTACAGGCCTGCTTTAACAATAGAGCTGTTATTACAGCCCAGCAGAATGTGTTGGAGTGGAATCAAACTGACTTCAGAGACAAAGCAGCTCAGAACCAACTGAAGGGCTTTTCCTTATGAGCAGCCCCTGAGCTCTGGTCTGTTCATTTCAGGGTGGGTGATTGGGACTGATTGGGACTGATTGGGGCTGCCTGGTCTGTGCCTTAACGCCCCGCTCTGCAGCAGCAGCAGCAGGGAGGAGGGAGCCCCAGCAGATCAACAACCTGCTCTCTTCAGCCTACAGCTCAGGAGAGGCGACTTCAATGGATTTTCCCTCTTTGTGCTGGTTGAACCCAATTACACTTGAAGCAATAAATCCTTAGCAATGCAATTTCCCCTCCAGACAAGATCTGCTGGGCTTCCCTCCTCACTCTCTGCCCTGCTTTCTCCTCTGCAGCACACACTCACTCAGTCTGTCTCCTTGTCTGTCTCTCCCTCGTTCACTCTGCTTATTTATGTGTCTTCAGTCTCTCCTCTCTCTGTCTTTATTAATCTCTAACCTTTTTCAGTCTGCTGTCTCTCTTGTTTGTCTGCCTAAGCTGGTATTTTTTTTTTTTTTGCTCAAATGTCTCTTACTCTAATGCACTTTGATTACTCCGTCCTCCCTGCGACCTTCATCTCTTCCACTTTCACGTCTTTCCTTTACGTTATCACCCAAGACCTTTCTCCCATCAGCTCATTGCAGGCCCTCCTGATCTCCTCTGGGTACCACTGTGTATCATTTACACACACACACACACACACACACACACACACACACACACACACACACACACACACACACACACACACACACACACACACACACACGCTGCTCTTTAGCTCTGCTTTATGCTAATGTGTTCCCACTTGGTGAGGATATCAGAGAGAGCATGCAGTCATGTTTTGACCTGCTGTGATGATGGAGTGTGTACTCAGAGAAGTCCATCAAACATGAGGAGCATGTCAGGTTCCTGTGGTTGGTACAATGACGCTTGGTAATGAAACAAACAGACCTGCTCCCAGCTGTGTTGGTTAAGGACTAATGATCTCATGGTGTTGATTTCACAGCACTTTCATAATTCTGCATTACGGTTAGTGGAACAGAAATAACAGCGTTATGACTGAGAGTGGGAGTTGAGGTGGCAGGAGTTAAATGAATAGCATTAAAACTAGAATCAGCATAAATTAGCCTTATTCTCCACATAGCTGTATTTAAATGAATGTGAATAAATCAGTGACATCACTGCACACGTTACTAATGTGGAATGAACTGCATATATTTGTTAAGACTGGACAGACATAAAACAGTTTTTTCCACTGACATTAAAATTATAATTCTACTTAATTCCTTTGTGTTTGATTCACTCTGCTTTATGTCTGAACACAGAGGAGACAATTTTGCAAAAGAGCACAGATTTTAACTTAGCATTAATGCAAACAGCAAGCCGTATAACAACGCAGCAACCATCATCAGACCTAACATCTCTGACTACATCCAGTCACAGTCAGTGGTGTGGCGTGGTGTGGCTGTGTATGTTATAGGGCTGAAAAGAGTCTGTTCCAGTTTATATATTATATATTGTATTGTTATTTCATTTAGTAAGATGAACTCTAAGAGCACCAGGACAAAACACACACTTTGTATCTGACAGTTTGAACATCAACATCCTCTCTCTCTCGCTCGCTCCTGCTCTTAGTCGCTCACTCATACATACACACTTTTCAGACAAGAAAAGGAGCGCTCTGCTAACGTGCTGGTAGCTGGTATCGTGAGCACAAGCTGCAGCAGTTTGAAGACCTTGGAGTGTGTGCCCTGTAGGTCATCCTCAATGAGCAGGTGCAGCAGCTGTGTTGGTGGCTTGTGGAACGACTTGTTGTTATTTCTGCTTGTCAAAGAATGGATAAGTGCTGATCAGCTGAGCCAGCACACTGTTGGGAAATGCAATGATTCAATACCTGAAAAAAAAAACTTGGATGCTCCATACCTGCAAATCTCTGGGTCATGTGCAGTACAATACTGTCAATAACCTCAAAGTAGAGATGTCCAGGTCCTCCTAGCAGCGGCGACAACATTTACATTGGGGCATAAGTTCTCCGACTATCTGGTCTGTTTTGTCACAGATGTCAGTAAACTTCTCATTTGTTCTTGTGGCTTTCAGAGCGCTGATCATGATCCTGACCTGATCCTGTCTTTTTTTTAAGTCCACCATCCTTTTTGTAGAACCTGCCCTGCCCTGTGGGGCTAAAAATGGACAGGAAGACCCCAAGCAGAAAAGAGAAGTCAGAATCCTTAATTTTTTGCTTCAAGGCCACACTCTGTGAAATAGACTCCTTGTTCCATCCAGGTTCTGTCATTGTGTTTTCAAAAGCCACAGAAAGCGATGCGCGTCCTGCATGGATGGCATGCACTGCGCTGCTTTTGAAGTTCCACCTCACAGCAGATCCTCCTGGCACACACACAGCCTGGTCCACCTCACACAGGAAAGCTGTTCTTTTACAAGATCTTGAGAAAAAGTTGTGAAAGGCACCAAGACAGGCAAAAACAGTTTGGCTGCTTGTATGTTGTTTGCCCCTTGGACTAAAACCAAATTGAGCTTATGAGCGTGGATGAATAAAGCATCTGGACAGTGTGTTTTCAACAAAGCCTGCACGCCACAGCGCTGTCCACTCATCCAACTTGTGCCATTGTAAGTCTGGCAAATGAGTTTATTTTGATGTTGAACATTTGATGTTATGGTTGTTGTGTTTGTATTCTGGCTGACATCATAAAAGCCTAGAAAACGTTCAGACGCATCACCTTTCTCATCAACATATCTAACTATGACAGTCAGTTGTTGGATATGTCTGACGTGTCATCCACTTGTACCGCCAGGGAAAGGGGACTTGTGTATTTCTTTATCAGTATCATCCTGGATAATGTAAGCTATGCTTTCATTCATGTCATTTTGTAAAGTGTTTGACATACTGCTGAAGACTGTTTATGAGTTCAGTGTTGTCTTACACTAAACTGCCTCTATTTGTGCTGCCTGCAGCCTCATTGTGCTCCCTGAATGCTTGATCTTGGCACACAAGGTACAGGGCTGCAACAAGTTGTCGGGTTAAAATATCCCGTTTTTCCCTGACTCATTCATTGTGCTTCTTTGTGTTCATACTTCTCACCAAATCCAAAGCCTCGTTAATTCTGACATGCCCAAACAGATTCTGTTTCACAGAACAGTCAATATGGCTTTTTGATTTACTATGTTTCTCAATTGCCCAAGACAGGTTGGCAAGATTGGTGAATCCTGTGGTAACCCAGGGATTGTTCAGTGGACATGAATCCTTGTCAAAAAGGAGACAGGGCCAGCAAAATAGCTGCTGAAGTTTAGCATGAGCATGTTAGCCACTTCGTACAGCTGTAATTGTCTTCACTGAATGTCCGAAAACCCTTTTTCCTCTCAGTGTGCAGATGTTATTTTGGTGTTGCCCTACCATCAGATTTAACCCTGTAGCATCATTATTTCATCAAGTCTCATGTAGATCTCGTGCTATGTCTAGAACGGAGTGTTTTTAGCAGTTTCACTTCATTGTGCTATATTGTTTTCTTCTTTTGTGAAAGGCGGTCTAATAAATTTGTTAAGCACTGTACATGTTTAAAATATGGGGCAGCATAAAACCCCTCTTCAAGATCTTAAAGCTTTATGATGTGAGGTTTGCCTGTTGGTAAGAGAAAAAAGGTCCACGCTGCAATGGAAGTGCTCTTTGAGACCAAAATCTGTCACACTGAATCAACACACAGAGGAATTTTGTTTAGTCTGTTTAGATTTTGCATGCTTCTCCTACTTTAAATGTTACATTACCACTCTAAAGCAGTTTGTTTATGTGTAGAAGAGGTTTTTTTTTTTTAATCCCTGTGTGTAACCGTCCAACAGAGTTAGCTTTGCTGTGATAAAGTGTGACATTAGAGAACCTATGGGCGCTATTTCCAACAGAAGGAGTTTGTTCCTGCTGTGTCTCCATTTCTCTGAGCACTCTGCAACCTGGGCTGTAAGTAGTGCTGTTGGGTTCAATGTTGCATCAACCATAATGCACCTCTGTAACCAGATCTAACCCAAGGATCATTAAATATGCAGCTTATTGGCTTTTTTTTTTGTTCTTTCACCCCCTTAGAGTTCACATATTTAAAAAAGTGGTTTTATATATATATATATATAAAACCAGTTCTACATATATTTTATATATATATATATATATATATATATATATATATATATATATATATATATATATATATATATATATATATATATATATATATATACTGACAGTCATTAAAAACTTTGAGGCAATACATTGTAAAATAATTTTTATTTCTCACAATCCAAAGCAATTTTTTATGACATAACATCAACAGTGACATCTTACTAACAAAATAAAGAAGAAAGAAAAAGTGTCTTGTGCACATTTCTCAAAGAAAACAGAAAAAAAGGCAATTGTCAAGAAACACAAATTTCACAAGATCAGTAAGAAGTGTGCTCTCCATTAACATTCACACAGGCGGTGATGCGCTGACGCATACTCCTCACCAGTCGTTGAATGTTGGCCTGTGGGATCCTGAGCCACTCCTCCTGTAGTGCCTGGATCAACTGTTGCCTATTTCCAGGAGGGGCAGCCTGATTGGCCACTTGCCTCCCCTGTTGATCCCAGAGGTGCTCAATCGGGTTGAGATAAGGTGAGTAAGCAGGCCAGGGCAGCACATCGACTCTTTGTGCCTCACTTCACTGTAAGACAGCCCTGCCTGCACCATCCCCAAGGCCATCAGTTGTTCGTCATGAGTTAGGCGTGGCATTTTCACATGCATGGGAATAAAACTGGTCTGGCCTTTTTGCGACCATTATATAGGCTTTCCAGACCACTCCTTAAATTAAACAGATTCATTGGGTATATTGCTCAAATGACATGTGAATGACATTTCTTCATATTGTCCCCCTGATGTGCAGTCAAGCGTGACCAGTGAACGACTCATCAATTTCAGACATAATCACACAACTCAGGCACAGACAAAACAAATGGATTTGCTCCCTTCAATATTTGCACCCAAAATAAATAAATAAATAAATAAATAAATAAATAAATATATATATATATATATATATATATATATATATATATATATATATATATATATATATATATATATATATATATATATATATATAAATATATATATATATGCAGAACACAGCAGCTACCCAGAGCAGGAACAAGTTGTGATTATACAGCAGACATCCAACAGTGTCAAGGATGAAGAACTGGACAGCTCCAGGGTCTGACATGGTCCACGCATACTGGCTGAAGAAGCTAACTGCTCTTCATTGGTGACTAGCAGCACAAATGAACCGGCTGTTAGTATCAGGGACCCACCTTGAGTGGCTCACCCAAGGCCAGGCAATCCTCATCATGAAGGAGCCCCAGAAGGCAGCAGCACCATCAAACTACAGGCCTATAACCTGCCTCAGCACCACAAGGAAGCTCCTGTCGGGCATCATAGCAACTAAATAAGTAGACACATGGATCAATACATGAGCAGTGCACAGAAGAGAATTGGCAATAACACCAGAGGAGCCAACCACCAACTACTGGTTGACAGGACAGTCTCCCGAGATTGCAAGTCCAGAAACACCAACAAGTGGAAGGAGGGAGGCCGAGGACTAGTGAGTGTCAGAGCCACTATCTAAGAAGAGACAGCTGGCCTCGAGGAGTACATCAGGAAGATGGCTCCCACTGATGACCTGCTAAGTGAATGCCTCAGGCAACAGAAGCCCAGTAACAAGGAGGAGCTGGAGGGGCTAACATGGGAAGAAAAGCCCCTGCACGGCATGTACCACCGACAAATTGAAGAAGTGGCTGACATCAGGAAGACATACCAATGGCTAGAAAAGACTGGACTGAAAGACAGCACAGAGGCGCTGATCATGGCTGCTAATGGCTAATGAAGAACAGTCCCTAAACGCGAGATCAGTAGAGGCTGGGAACTACCACACCAGGCAAGACCCTAGAAGCATGCTGTGTAAAGAAGCCCCTGAGACAGTACAGCACATCACAGCAGGGTGTGAGATGCTGGTAGCCAAGGCATACATGGAGCGGCATAACCAGGTAGCAAGCATAGTGTACAGACACATCTGTGCCAAGTATGGACTGGAGGTCCCAGGGTCAAGATGGCAGACACCTCCTAACATGGTGCAGAACAAGCGGGCCAAAGTCCTGTGGGGCTTCCAGATCCAGACTGACAAGATGGTGTTAGCCAATCAGCCTGACATAGTACAGGGCGATAAGCATCAGAAGACAGTGGTAGTGATAGATGTAGCAATACCAAGCGATAGCAACATCAGGAAGAAGGAACACGAGAAGCAGGAGAAATACCAAGGGCTGAAGGAAGAGCTACAGAAGATGTGGGGTGTGAGGGCAACAGTGGTGCCAGTTGTGATTGGGATGCTGGGGACGCTTTGAGAACTTAAACATGACAAGACATTTGTGAGATTTTGTTGATGAGACTGGAGGAAAACGTCTATCAGATGTTCAAATGCAGGACATTTCTGTCTGTTGTGTGTGTTATCTGTCTCACACAGACACACAAGGAGTTTACACACCCCTTCACAACCCACATCATCATAAAGGGGAGCATGCATTTGGGGGCTGAAGCGGTGTTAAATTCATTCATTCAGACAAGTAATCATTCTTTAATGTCCATGTAAAGCAAATTCAGCCATTTTCTTCTAAATATATTAAACACAATTACAAATGTGTTCACTTAAAACATGTCAAAGCCATTCAACCAATTAGGATTTAATTGTGGAGCTTGGCTTCAAATTCCTGTGCTCAGGATTTAATGGGCGGGTCAGAAATCATAGTCGCATTATCTCATGGAGCCATTATTAGCGTAACCCCACCCTCTGCTGCTGGGATGGTATAAATACATTCAGCACATTAGCTTTGGTGGTTTTACCGCTTGCGCTCAAGTTTTGGATCGCATCTCTAATATAGCATCTGTATATGGAAAGCAACTGTATTTGTCTAAGCGATAACATTACTAGTCAGTAATCCATATTGCTAAATGTGATAAATAAATGATCATTCTGATGGAGACTGTGAGGAACGAGGCTGAGCTCTATCAGTGTCTGACTCAGAGTCAGTTTCTGGCTCTGATGGATCAAACAGGTAGGGCTGGCTTCATTCCATGACGCTGCTAGCGCTAGCTTCCATTGTTAGCAGAGGTAACGTCCTTGTACAGTACATGGAGGCAACTCCCCTTCCCCATGTGGGTGTGGCTAATTGTCTCTACTTGACACACCCCCACAACAGAGAGAAGTGCTTATTTTTCCATGATTTTCAGACCTAATTTCTTTAAACATTCTAATTTGACTCACTGGTATGGTGTGGTTTGTTTGTTATGGTGTTTTATGGTAAGGTATGGTGTGGTATAGTGTGTTATGGTGTGTTTTAGTAAGGCATGGTGTGGTAGGGTATGGTATGGTAGGGTATGGTATGGTAGGGTATGGTATGGTATGGTATGGTATGTTATGGTATAGTGTGGTATGGTGTGTTGTGGTATGTTATAGTGTGTCATGGTATGTTATGGTGTGTTATGGAATGTTTTGGTAAAGTATGGTGTGTTATGGTAAGCATATTGTAGTATGGTATGTTATGGTAAGGCATGTTGTGGTATGGTGTGTTATGGTGTGTTATGATGTGTTGATATAAGCAGGGGTGCACATAATCTTATTAGTGAGTTCCAGGAGACAATGTTTGGTACTCACCCTGTTGTCTAACTAGGTACAGTCTTCCCCACCTCCCCGCTAGTGTCTCCCCAACTGTCCTCTGCTTCAGTTTCCTGCATGGTGGATGATGAAGATACTGCACATGCATCTCCCTATCCCTGGCTAAGCCTCTGATTAGCTGTCTCCATCCACAGGTCAACAGCTGGCTTTGGGTCAAATGTCTCTGTGGTCTTTCTTGACAGGTGAATGTGCATTAAGGCTGACAGATGATGTGTTAGAAGAGATCTGTACTTGGTATTTATGTTGTTGAAGTGTGAGAATCCCCTCTCACAAACTGCACTGCTTAAAGGCAGTGTAAGAGACAGTTTAACAACATTGTGTTGGTGTAGACATCTGTGTTCCTTATATGTACTATTCAAACCAAGTCATCCAAAGAGGAGGCTCCCAAGTGTTTTTACTGCATCCATTCTCTCTTAGTGGTGTCTCCTTTAAGTTGCAAGGTGATCACATATTTTTGAAGAATGCTGCAAACTGTTGTGTTACCTACACTGTGGAGGTCTTGCATTTCCTGTGGCCATGTTGAGGGATCAAATACTAAGCGATTCATATCTGATTTCAAACTCTTCATTCAACCTCCTGAGTAAGTTTGTCTTGTCTCTGTCAGCATCAGCATTGGAAATAGTTTAAGTTCTGCAGTGACCTTCAGCATCAAGCAGAAGTGTGAACTGTCCAATGGCCGCCATGAGTTCATCTAGCTGCATTTTAATGGCTGGCAGTAGTGTTGATATTTTTAACAGTATTTCATGCCTCCATGCAGACCATCTGATATTATGAAACTTACCCAGTTTCACAAAGGAGATTCCATTTTCTCAACACAATTTCTTCAGTGCAGTGTTTTTTTCCTCCACCTTTCTGTAAATAAAACTGCAGCAGCCTGATCATAGAGTGATTAAATGCCTCACAGTAAGGAACATTGTGACCAGCTGACTTTGTGCAGTTCTCCAGTGTGTGTGTGTGTGGTGCCCAAAATGTGTACAAGGGAGTCTCCAACAGCGAGTTGCAGCAGTTTCGGCACAATGCCGTTGTATGCACCAACGTTCACAGCAGCACCGTCTGTGCACACAGTGAACATCTACACAGTCCAGGCATCCAAGCCTGCATCCTGGAAAGACACAACATAAGCAATTTTCTGTTCAGTTTTTGTGATGTCCTCAGATCCATCAAAAAGTAGGCCCCAAAATTCAGCAGACAGTAACTTGGCGCTTAAATCCCCGCTGATGGTGTGTGCAACGCTCCACATAATCTGTGCACCTCCTTCATATGAATGATACGCACCTCTGATATTCACTTCAAGCTGCTTCAGTAGAGGAATATCCTTTGAAGTGTTATCACAGCTCAAAGTTGGAACTAAAAAACAGACAACCAGGAGACTGTATGGTTTAGATAGTTTAATGACTAGGATGAGAGGCTGAAGGCTTGGAAGAAACCTGACCAACAGGGGTGAATGGTAGCAGCTGGGCAGGGCAGGCAGTGGAGGATCTGGAGCACAGAGAAAAATGGGTTAGGTTGATGTCCAGGGGAAAAATCACCAAAAATGCAGATCAAAATATGTCTAAGAAAAAGGCCTTGATGTCTGTACCACAACTGGAACTGAACGATCCGGCAGAGTCTGGGTGTTTGTGCCGGGGTCATATACTGCAGGGCTTGAGTAGGTGCAGGTGAGGAGAATCAGCAGCTGCAGCCGATCAGACTGGAGGCAGGAGGAGGGGAACCAGAGTCCACGCCCAGCAACACAGAGACACAGACAAACATGACACACAAGGAAGGGAAAACAGGAAACGCAAGGAAAAGGGGAGGCAAGGTCCAAACACTGACAGTACCCCCGTTCTAATGGGAGCCTCTTGGTGACCCACCAGGCTTGTAGGGATGATACTGATGAAAATCTTTTACCATCTGGGAGTCCAGAATGAAGGAGCGAGGAACCCAGGACTGCGCCTCTGGCCCATATCCCTCCCAGCAGGGGCAGACTGGGGCAAAAAAGAGGCCCATGAGTTTTGTACCTGACTGGCCCACTCAGGGGCCCGGGGTGGCGGCTGATGGCGGCGAATGCTGGTGGCTGATGATGGCGGTGGATGATGGTGGATGATGGTGGATGATGATGGCGGTGGATGATGGTGGATGATGATGGCTGTGGACGATTGCGGCGAATGCTGGTGGCTGGTGGCGGATGATGGTGGTGCATGATGGCAGTGGATGATGGCGGCAAATGATGGTGGTGGATGTTGATGGTAGATGGTGGCGACGAATGCTGGTGGTAGATCATGGCAGTGGATGATATGCTGGTGTTGGAACACACATTCACATATATTTGGGAGACAAAAAAAATATACAAGTAAACATTATTGAAGTGATAATGACATTCACATCATTTAACCTGACGCATTGATTAGAACAAATATGTATTATTTTTAATGTTAGTTAAAATAGTCTGCAGTAGTTGCATAATAGTATTAAGATTGGTGAACATGTAAGTCACACTAATAATGATCATAACATAATAAACATATCATCACCTTACTGCAGTAGCAATTTCTGCAGCAGCTCGCTTTTTTCTGCAACCCCATTGATGATGTCCTCACTGTCCAGCATCTTCAGCACATCTTGCTGAGTGGCCATGAGCATAAATGCCTCCAGGTGCTGCTGAGAAAGAGTGCTCCTGAGTCTGTCCTTGATGAATTTTAATGTTGAAAAGCTGCGCTCACATGTTACTTGTGTGACTGACAGAGTAAGCAGGAACTTGTATGCAAGGCCGATTATGTGGTATGCATCTGTCAGGAGGTTGTACTTCCTCAGCATACGGCAGCAACACAATGGGCAGTCCTTGCAAGATGAGCATGTTGTGTTCACCATCTCCACCTCATATTCAGTATCCTGAGGCACTGGCCCAACCTCTTTGCTGTCTTTGTTGTGTATTCCTCAACTATAGAGGCCTTCAACCTATCACCCACTGTCCTGCCAGGCTGAGGAGTTTGCTCTGTAAATTGGTGACCGTTGCCCTGTTATCAAATGGCATCAAACATTTGCTTAGATCTTTGAGTGCGGTCTCTGAGAAACCACTTGTATATGATGTTACCTGGCTGAAGTTTTTTGGGTCCAGAAGAACCAAATCAGCATACAAGGTGCCATTTTTGAGGAATCGCTGGTTCATGCTCTCAATGACTGAATCCATAATGCGATTGTGGACATCAATGTTTTCACTTTCTGAAAATCTCTGGCCATTCCTTTCAGCTGTGTTTCTGCAGACACAATCATCCGATGAGCTGTCAGAATGTCCATGTCACTTGTCTGTAGATATTTTGAGACTGGTGAGGTGACCTGAAAAATTTTGAGGAAGAGCTGAGCTATGAGCACTGTTTCATACTTCAGCAGCTATGCAATGAAGACACGTGCATTGACCCGAGTAGTGGTGTTGATGTTCTGTCCATCTTGAATGGCTGAAAGAGTGTGAAGGACATCAACATACAGGGCTCCATCTGGCTTTCCAAAAGCTCCAAATACCTTTGTCAAAGCACTGTCTTTTGCCCACCAGCGTGTCTCTCCAATTGGAGCAAGACGTCTGTGTTTAGGGTCCTTCCTCTCCTTCTCCCAAATGGTCATCCTCTGGTGGGACTCTCTGATAAAAACAGCAATGTTATTAATCAGAGAAAAAAAAAGAGAGCCACTTGCCAAGACAGACTGTGTTGTGTCTGCTAAAACAAGGTTGAGGATGTGTGAATAGCACCACACATGGACTTGATGAGGGGACTTTTGTGACAGCAGTGCAGAAAAGCCTTTATATTGGCCCTGCATGTGCGAGACCCCATCTGTTGAGTTTCCAATGCACTGCTTCACATCCAGGTTCATGCTTGCCAGCACGTCACTCACAACTTTGACCTAGTACTGTCCAGTGGATGCCTCACATTTAATTAGAGCAACAAGTCTCTCATGAACAATGTCTGTCACATATCTTATGACAACAGAGCACTGATCTTGGGCTGTGATGTCTTGCGTGGTATCAATTTGGACAGAGAACATTCCAGATTCCTGGACTTGAGTTGCGATGGTGGCCTTCATTATGTGTTGGATGGCTGTAAAGATGTTATTGATGGTTGTTTTGGACAGGAAAGTAACAAGAGAACCTCTACCTCTTCTGGATCCAGACTGGTGTATTTTCTTACTCTTTTCTATGCAGAGAGTGAGCTGGTCCTTGAGACAAACATCATATTTTGAAAAAAACACAATAATTTCCAAGAAGTTGCCATGATCCACTGTGTCATCATCAAGCATGAATGCTGCCTCCGACTGTGAGCCTCTGTAACTCAAACCCCTCTTTCCAATGAGCTTTACCACATCTAGGCTGCGCTCCAACACTTGCCTCCTCTTGCGCACCTGCTCTTTATGAAGAGACATCTGATGTCCGATGAGAAGGTGCATAATATTGGCTTTTGAGGACATAAGGAGATACGCCTCTGCACACCCTCTGTGTGAATTGCTCCTCTCGTGTTCTTCGACCCTCCGGTGTCTGTGTTTAAAGTCTGCCATGCCGGTGATGAATAAACTGCTACTGGTGGGTTTGGCAAATGCCATACAGAGGAAACAGAATAGTGTTTGTTTTTCTTGATTATAGCAAAGCCACTTTCTGTTTGTCCCATCTTTGCAAAAAAAAAAAAAAAAAAAGCTCTTTGTACTATGGGCTTCTCTGCCTTCTGCTGGGGATGGAAACTGAAAAAGTGGTCCAAGGCCTCTGGTTTTGGACTAATAAAAAAAATCTATTTTAGAGAGGGCACTGGCTTCCCCTGTCAGTAGCTGGATCTTCAGTCTAAATAAGAGATTAGTATGGTTAGTCTTGTTTTAGTAAACCACTAAAGCCACACTATCAGTAAAATATCAACAGTTTGGATAATAAGGCTCAGATGGTTAAATAGTGTTATGTTGTTAGTATACCAGGCCTAGCAGTACTAGTGGTAGCAGGACTCATAAACAGTAATAGGCTTATTACAACTAGATAGCTACAGAAGGTTGAGAACATTTTCACATTTTTCATTTAGCTAAAAATAAAGCTAGTCAAAGAAACATTATCATTATCAACTTTACCACCATGTCAATGGTGCTGGGCTCTGGCAGCTGCTGTGCAGTTTCGCCCTCACCTTCACTCTGATCATCTTCACTCTAGATAAGAGAGTGGTATTATTTATGTTAGTAAAGCACTTAAACAACACTATCAGTGAAATATCAAAATAGTTGAATTCAATAGTTGTACACTATTATGGTGTTAAGCATTGCATGTATTTTAATGATTGTTTTATTCATTAATCTAGATGATTTTAAAAGAAAATTCTATATGTGAATGTGCCTTTACCTGGACTAGTATGTGCAGGCTGCTCTCCTCCCTGCAGGCACTTTCCTTCTGAGAGGACGGTGGTGGCTCAACCTGGCAGGAAATATGAAGAGAGACATTAAGTTGAAGCCTTGGGGAATTCTCAGATGTTTAGATGGCAAAAAGCTGCATTGCAATAAACAATATAGTATGTAAATGATGGTTTAATAGATAAGTAAACACAGGTGAAAAAAGTGTACTATGTAATGTACTATACAGTATGTGTTTTATCCCCAAGTAGACAATCTTCTCTAAACCAGGTTTAGTAAAAGTTAGTAAAAGGCTGTGATGGTCTTGTCTGAATGCTTCAAAAAGATGAGGTTTTAATTCATCCAACACATCCAAGTGTTGTGAAAAGAGAACATGTTGAAAAGTAAACACCAGCAGTACACATCATCTGAGTCGCCATTAAGTTGATTTTATGTAGGCTGCATGTGAGTGAATATATTATTCTGTAACCCAACTGTTAACCATAGTAGATGCACATAAAATGTCAAATACACTGTTTGATATTTGTTTTAAATATGCAGGAATATTACTGTTTGAATATTTAAATTTCATTTATATTATATAGAATGTATATGAAAAATGTTATTTTTTAACACTCTTTATTGAGTTCTTTTTTTACAAAAAGAAATAATTTGTTGATATGACAGTTACAAATGATGATAGAGCCTATATAGAAAAATGTTTCACACATTAACCTATGGTGCCTCATCAGCCCAATTACATGATCTTAAGTATATAATGAATAAGTACAGCTTAAGTTTAAATAATACACTCTAAGAACAACACATTAATACACATTTCCCCTTCACAGTGCATGTAGACTGTCTCACTTTCTATAGTATCCAACAATATCCACACAAAAAGAATAAACCAGACAATCAGTTTAAAGTTGATGAATTAGCAAAGTAATTAACTCTTTCCCTGCCAGGGTTTTTCACAACCGAGTGTAGCAACTGCCAGGAAATTTGAGCATTTTCACTCATTTTCAGGACCCACAGAAAATTTTCTGTTGGGACTATGGAGACACAAAAGAAAGAACAAAGGGTCTTCTTTCCCTAGAAAAAGGAAGTGAGGCCATAGCATGTTCTGGTGTTTAGATATTGACAGTTAACTGAGGCATGTTTGACTTTTTTTTGCCTTCTGGGAGAAGACACCTTCAGAAAAAACACTTGAAAACACGAGTTTGGCGGTCGTGAAAACACGAGTTTGGCGGTCGTGAAAACATGAGTTTGGCAGTCGTGAAAACACGAGTTTGGCAGTCGTGAAAACACGAGTTTGGCGGTCGTGAAAACACGGGTTTGGCAGTCCGAGCCTTCAGAGAAAACACGTGAAAACACGAGTTTGGCAGGGAAAGAGTTAAGACAGCAGAGCAGCATTTAGCTCGCCAGCATTAAGGGAAATACACAAGAGATACTGTCAGATATTCAGCTATTTTATTTATTAATCAGCTGCCATGTTGATGTTGGTTAATGCCACTGAGCTGAAAAGTTACCAAGCTATCACATTAGCATATAGCTTACCTCACTAGCATCCCCCTGGTCATGGTGTCCTCCTCCTCCTCCGCCAAACGTCATCGGCGATGCCGCCGCCTCGAGAGCTGCAGGTGATGCTGTAAATGATGACGGCCCTGCTGCTGCATTAGTACTGGCGAATATATCCGTAAGATTTTTGCTCTTGGCAGCATCTGCTTGTAGCACCTGTCTCTTTTTCTCCCTCTTCTTCACCGCTCCACCTTTCCTTTTCTTATCCATGTTGGCAGATTGATTGATTGACACATGCAGAGGGAAGAGGGGCCAAGGGGCCGAGGGGCCGAGGGAGGAGGGGCCGCGGCCTGCGGCCTTCGGCTGTGATTGGCCCACATGGTAATTGACACACCATGTGGGCTAATGTTGATCAGCCAGACACTAAAGAAACAGTAAACCAGCGCCGGAGTCCTTTTTTTTTTTTCAAGTCTTGGCCGTACCGCCCCACTGAGGCAGCGGCCCACCGGGAAACCTCCCGGTGCTCGTGATGGCCAGTCCGCCCTTGCCTCCCAGTCAACCAGATATTGGAGCCGCCTGCCACGCCAACAAACATCCAGAAGACGGCTGACAGTGAAGGCTGGATGATCATCAATAAGCCGCCCGCGAAGAGGGGCTGTGGTTGGATTGAGTTTGGGAGACTAGCTTGACAACAGTAGGATTGATAATCTTTTCAGTGGAAAATGGACCCAGGTAACGAGGTAACAACTTTTTGGAGTCTGTCTTTAACGGAATGTTCTTAGAGGACAACCAAACAGTCTGACCTGGTTTGTATTGTGGAGCCAATGCTCGGTGCCGGTCAGCCAACCACTTATTGTTGCTGGAGGTTCGGAGGAGGGCTGCACGAGTGTCTTTCCAGACCTTCTGGCATCGGCGAAGATGATACTGCACTGAAGGTACTGCCAACTCTGTCTCCTGGGAAGGGAACAGAGGAGGTTGACAGCCAAGAGAAGCTTCAAAGGGTAACAAACCCATGGCTGAACTTGTCAGAATTGTGTGCGTACTGAATCCACACTAAGTGGGTGCTCCAGGCAGCAGGGTTAGAAGCAGCAACACAGCGTAGCGCTGACTCCACACATTGATTAGCTCTCTTAGTTTGGCCATTTGTTTGTGGGTGAAACCCAGAGGAGAGGCTCACTGATGCGCCAAGAGCATGACAGAAACATTTCCATAATTGAGAGATAAACTGAGGGCCTCGATCTGATACAATATCTACTGGGATACCATGGAGATGAAACACATGACTTAAGGTCAGCAGTTTCTTTGGCAGAGGGAAGTTTAGGTAGAGCAAATAAAATGAACAGACTTAGAAAATCGGTCAACTATGGTGAGTATCGTGGTGTTCCATTGGAAGGAGGTAGGCCAGTGACAAAATCCAAGGGAATGTGTGACAAAGGGCAACTGGGAACAGGTAGAGGATGGAGCAGACCAGCTGGAGGGCGATGAGAAGACTTTCCTCGAGCACAAACTGCAGGCAGCAACAAAGGCACGGGTATCTGAATCCATAGTTGGCCACCAGAGATACCTCTTGAGCAGTGTAAGAGTTCGATTAATCCCAGGATTAAAGCAAATCTTGAAGCTTGAACCCACTGCAGGACCTGTGAACAAACGGAATCTGGGACAAACAAACAGGAGGTCCAGTTCCTGGATCTGGCTCATCCTTCTGAGCTTCTCTCACAGCAGACTCAATCTCCAAAGTTATTGAGGGAACAACACATTCAGCAGGTAGAATAGTGTCTGGACTACAGTTAGAGTCTTCCCCCATGTGTTGGCGTGAGAGGGAATCTGGTTTCATGTTTCGGGACCCAGGACAATAAGCAAGGGTGAAATTAAATCTACTGAAAAAAAAGTGCCCAGCGAGCCTGGCGTGAGTGCAGTCGCTTTGCAGATTGAAGGTAGGAAAGATTTTTATGGTCGGTCCACACCACAAAAAGGTTGTTCCGGCTCCTCCAACCAGTGTCTCCACTCTTCCAGAGCTAGTTTAACAGCCAGAAGTTCTCGGTTCCCAACATCATAATTGCACTCAGCAGCGAGAAAAAAAAAGCACAGGGATGGAGCTTTGGATCCGGTTCTAGGCGCTGAGACAAGACTGCTCCAATTCCTGTGTCAGATGCGTCCACTTCAACAATGAACTGCTGAGATGGTACTGGCTGCATCAGGACAGGTGCAGAGGTGAAGAGAGTCTTTAACTTTTTGAAGGCAACCTCTGCCTTAGGAGTCCAGGTGAATGGAACTGAAGAGGAGATAAGTCTGGTTAGTGGAGCAGCAACACAGCTGAAATCCTTTGTGAACCTCCTGTAAAAAATTTGCAAAGCCAAGGAATCTCTGAAGATGTTTTCTGGTGGTGGGTTGTGGCCATTCAGCAACTGCTCTGATCTTTTCTGGATCTGTCTTAACCTGCCCGCTCTCAATAATGTACCCCAGGAAACGCACAGAGGAGGAGTGAAAGTCACATTTCTCAGCTTTGACAAACTCCAAAGCTGCTGCAGAACCTGACGGACATGGGAGATATGTTCAGACTGGGTCTTGGAAAAACTCAGAATGTCATCAAGACAAACAAAGACAAAGCGATTGCGAAAATCTCTCAAGACATCATTTACCAGAGCCTGGAAAACAGCGGGTGCATTTGTCAGACCAAATTGCAACACCAAATACTCAAAATGGCCCAGTGGAGTGTTGAAGGCTGTTTTCCAGCCATCTCCTTCTCTTATGCGAACCAGGTGATATGCGTTCCGCAGATCCAGCTTCGTGAATATGGTGGTACCTTGGAGAGGTTTAAAAGCAGAAGCGAGTAACGACAGGGGATACTTGTTTTTAACTGTAATATTGTTCAAACCTCTGAAGTCAATGCAGGGACGTAAGGACTTATCCTTCTAGTCCACAAAAAAGAAACCAGCTCCCAGAGGGGAGGAGGAAGGATGGATTATACCAGCTGCTAGAGAATCCTTGATATACTTCTCCATTGCCTCTCTCTCAGGTTTAGACAGGTTATACAAATGGCTGGAAGGCAAGGGGGCTCCAGGGAGGAGGTCAATTGCACAGTCATAAGGTCTGCGAGGAGGCAGAGAAAGAGCATGATCTTTACTGAAAACTTCACCAAGGTCATGATAATCAGCTGGTATGGAAGACAAATCTGGAGGCTTTGGACTGGGTGATTTACCAGCACCCTCAGTGGGAGACAGAGCAGACTGCAAACAAGATGAGTGACAAAATGGACTCCAACTCACAATCCTTCCAGCAGACCAATCAATGTGGGGATTATGACACTTTAACCATGGATGTCCCGATAGCAATGGAGTCTTTGGAGCAGATATAATGTTGAGCCTGATTGTTTCTTTGTGGTTACCTGAGAGTATCAAGGTGATAGGTTCAGTTTGTTGAGTGACTTGGGCCAGCAATCTTCCATCCAGGGCATAGGCAGAAACAGGTCCTTCCAAAGGCCCCAGGGCTATTCCAGACTGAAAGGCTACTTCACGATCTAAAATATTCTCTTCCGCTCCAGAATCAACTAAGGCTAAAAGGTCACAACAGATTGTGGCTGGTATTTATAATCATGGTTTGGTCAGGGAGGAAGATTTTGTCTAGCCCACCAGTACCCCCACTTCTGATGAGCCCTGTCTTTTGGCCGAATGGTGCAAGTAGCCAAAAGGTGTCCAGTTTGACCACAATAAATGCACTCACCAGCCCTGATTCTACGAAAACGTTCCTCAGGTGTTAGACAAGCACATCCTATCTGCATCGGGTCCTCCTCAGGAGGTGAAACAGTAGCTCTAACAGTTGTAGTCACAGAGGGCTGGGCTCTTGTAAGAGTTGAGAGCAAAGGACGTGAAGCAGATTTACTGCAGAGTGCGTCCAAACCTTTCAGCACAACGTTCTTGATGGCGATTGTCAATCCTAATGGCAAGGGAAACCAAAGAACACAAGTCAGCAAGTTCATCTCGGGTTGCCAATTCATCCTTCATTTGATCACTCAATCCTTTAACAAATACTCCTCACAAAGCCTCCTCATTCCACTTGGCCTCAGCAGAAAAGGTCCAAAAATCAACAGAATAATGGGCCACACTCCTGTTACCCTGCTGGAGACTCAACAGGCGGTTAGAAGCATTGCCTTGATAATCAGAATGGTCAAACACAGCTTTCATTTTCTGAACAAAATCCTCATAAGACCAGGTTCCCACAGATTGACTAGAATAAATTGCCTCTGGCCAAGCCAACGCTCTCCCTCTTAATAACCCCAGAAGATATTGTGCCTTAGATTGGTCCAAAGCAAATACTTGAGATCTTTGCTGGAAAACCATGGCACATTGCAGGAGAAAACCTCGGCATTTGTCCATTTGTCCAGAGAAAGGTCTGGGACAATCTGGCAGAGTCTGGGTGTTTGTGCCAGGGTTATATACTGCAGGGCTTGATGAGGAGATTAGGTGCAGGTGAGGAGAATCAGCAGCTGCAGCCGATCAGACTGGAGGCAGGAGGAGGGGAACCAGAGTCCACGCCCAGCAACACAGAGACACAGACAAACATGACACACTAGGAAGGGAAAACAAACAGGAAACACAAGGAAAAGGGGAGGCAAGGTCCAAACTCTGACAAGAATAAGAAGACGTTGGACGTGCATGTTTATAAAAGGTGAGGAGGAAAATATTACACAGAGCTTGCTGTTGTTCTTTATTAAAACTGTCTTAACATCTGGCAAGCAGGTGTTTGGAAATTTCTTCTCAGTTAGCTTGTTTACTAGCAATGGTTTGCGGCACATTTACATGCTCTTTGCTCTTTTCATGTTTGTAAAGGATGACTAAAATTCTTTGATCCTTTATAAAACACACCTGTTTTGTCTGCTACATGTGGATGTGAGCGGCAAACCTTGCACCACATTTCAGTGTGCTCGTCATGAGCTTCAAGCCGTGGCCCATCTTGCAGCCACTTTTCAGAAAAGACCCTTTTGTTCGGCTCCGGCTCAGTTTGTTGTTTCTTTGTTGGTGGTGGAACACCAAAGAAGCTGCTTAAAGTATTTTGTTTTGTTTTGTTTTTTTGGCATCTCTCAGTTGGTTCTTCTGTTATGCTTAAGATGTCAGATGAGCAGATGAGAAGTAGGCTACGTTAGTTGTAACTTGACTGTTAGGTACGCAAAAGTGCATAGTGACCTACGGGACGTTACGCCTTAGTGATTTATGTCACACATGCATACCTGCGTACCAGTTATATGCAACCCTGAATATAAGGTATGTTGTAGTATGGTGTTGTATGTTATGGTGTATTAATGTAAGGTATGGTTTGTTATGGTGTGTTAATATAAGGTATGTTGTGGTATAGGTGTTGTATGTTATGGTGTGTTATGGTATTGTCGGTTGTCCTGTGATTCGCATCACAATCTGCTAATAACGGTTTATTCTGAACCTTGTGTTTTGTTCTTGGTGTAAATGAGCTTGTTTTCACCACACAATAGTTTGCATACAAATGCCCAAAGCCCAATTAATTTAGGTACATATTGTATTTTCCAAAGGATATGAAAACCTTGACCTCCATATAAAAAAAAAGTACAAGATTACAGCAGGCGTGTGCCTGAATGCTGATGAGCTGATGAGACTGATTTTCTTTTCACACTTTTTCTTCAGAGACAGAAGAGCTGATGGTCCCAGAGTGACATTTGTCAAGGTAACAGGAGAAAGTAGAAAATTATATAACTAATTCTACACACTGTAAAAATTAGGCATTTTCTCTTGGAAAATGTCATTCAAAGCAGGTAAAATCATTATTTTTGGGTACCAAGTTAAATTTTGCCTCTGTTTATTTAGGTCAGAGATTGGAAAAAGTTTGCACAAAATAAGGATTTTGTTTTACGCCATCCTTCCATGTGGTGGGAGTGAATCATGGTTTAGGGGTTTTGTTTCAGAGCATGTGAAACTTACTGTAAGCCTACTTAAGCTGCAGCTACATAATTAGGTCAGAGCCCTCGAGCAGCATGAGCAACTCTGACTTCAGTGTGAGTCTGAGCAGAAAAGACAAGATCATAACTTCACTGTAGGAGAAAATAATACGTGCCCAGGGATTTCAGCCTAAAACTGTTACCTATGACAGACTGCAGCCATGCATGTAACAAGGTATTTTGTTAAAGCACTGGGTTATAAACAATTTTATCCTATTAAAGCACAATGATTACCATGAATTTCTGTCTCACCTATTTTAAGGTCATGTTATCAACAGGTGCAGACTCAGGTGACTCACATGAAATTGATTAAAGTAATTATTCTTTATGACTGTCTAACATGTTGATAGAACTGGAGGGATCATAAGCAAAAATAAGCACAGCAACAATAATTATCAATATAAATACGTACATACATAAATACATATATGTATACGTACATACACATACCTATATACATTCCCATATATACATACACGAAGACACACATATATACATATATACACACACATACACATAGATACAGACATAGATACAGACATAGATACAGACATAGATACAGACATAGATACATAGATACATAGGTACATACATACATACATACATACATACATACATACATTGGAAGAACGTTGATTTAAGTGACTTTGAATGTGGCATGGTTGTTGGTGCCAGACGGGCTGGTCTGAGTATTTCAGAAACTTCTGATCTACTGGGATTTTCACGCACAACCATCCCTAGGGTTTACAGAGAATGGTCCGAATAAGAGAAAATATCCAATAAGCGGCAGTTCTGTGGGTGAAAATGCTTTGTTGATGCCAGAGCTTATCTGGGACATCGTGTCTCGCTCCATCCACCAACGCCACGTTGCACCACAGACTGTCCAGGAGTTGGCGGATGCTTTAGTCCAGTTCTGGGAGGAGATCCCTCAGGGAACCATCCCCCACCTCATCTGTAGCATACCCAGGTGTTGTAGGGAGGTCATACAGGCATGTGGAGGCCACACACACTACTGAGCCTCATTTTGACTTGTTCTAAGGACGTTACATCAAAGTTGGATCAGTTTGTAGTTTGTTTTTCCACTTTAATTTTAAGTGTGACTCCAAATCCAGACCTCCATGGGTTAACAAATTTGATTTTCATCGATAATTTTTGTGTGATTTTGTTGTCAGCACATTCAACTATGTAAAGAACAAAGTATTTAATAAGACTATTTCATTCATTCAGATCTAGGATGTGTTATTTTAGTGTTCCCTTTATTTTTTTGAGCAGTGTATATATGCACACGCACGTACGTACGTACACATACATGCATGTGCGCACATACAGACAGACACTCACCCACCCATACATACATACAGACAGACAGACAGACAGACAGACAGACAGACAGACACACACACACACACACACACACACACACACACACACACACACACACACACACACACACCAGTGCAGGGGCTGGTTTACCCCTAGGCCCACTAAGCCCCTCCAAACAACCCCAGGACATCCCCGCCACCCGTCCCATCCCGCTACATGAGCTTCATGGTCCCAAGAGCACTGACTGAATGCCACAGGCGCGCCCCAACCCACCACCGTGGAGGCAGACCTAGGCCCCCCCGGGCACCCACGGGAAACTCTAAATAGTATTGCTTACTTGTGCGTTGACCGCAAAAATGCCAGTCCAGAATCCTTGCGTGCCAAACCATACACAGCAAAACAGCGAGCCACCTCAGGAAGTGGACTCATTGAGCTGCAACAATCAATGTGAACACTGAGGCTTCAAGTTGCCTGGGAGTTCTGACTTCTCTATTTTTGGCTGCAGTAGCCTGAGCCTTTGTAACACACCTCTGTCTGCTTTTCTAAATGTGTGCTATTCACAGTTTTCTGTGCCCTAATTCAGTGCTATATTGACTCTTACAGAATTCCTGAAGTTACAGCTCTTTATTGCTGTTTGGTAGAGCACTTTCTTTCGTCCAGCTTTTTAAATTGTTTGGCCCTCACCATGCAGCAAGCTGAAGTCTCTCTGCTGTGTGATGCAATTCAGAGTGTCAAAAGCAAATTACTGGCTCATTTTGACAAATAAATTGACACCATTCAAGCTGGTCTGACCAACAATCAAGGAGCTACATCAACTTTGAATGATCATGTAACCGAGCTTGAACACCGAGTTGGATCTACTGAAGACAACATTACTGAACTGATTAAGCGTGTGGAAACTCAGGAAAAAGAAAATGTTTACCTGAAAGAAAAATCTGACGATTACGAGAACAGAAGCCGTTCCTCAAACCTCCACTTCACTAATATCCCTGAGCGACCTGAAGGAAAGGATATGATTGCCTTCATCAATGACTTCAGAAATATGTCAAATTCTGTAAATGTAATAGAAATTTATGATAATCTGATGATATGTGGAAAAGAGGAGACAAAATATTAAATATTGGTGAATGGGGATGGGACTAGATAAGCTCTGCTTCTCCCGTCTTCCCTTTCGGACATGTACAAATTGTTCAACTATTGACAATGTGTGATGTTGTATGTGTGCTGACGTGACCGAAATAAATAAATAAATAAATAAAAATACTTAATCTCGCTTCTCCTCGGCAAAGACAACTTCCCCATGGCACCCTTCATTGAGAGGCCTCATTGCTAGCTAACCTTCACAACCAGCAACAGGTCAACTCCTCGTCCCATCCTGGCAAAGGTTTTACACTTCCAAGACAAGTTGAAGATTTTACACCTGGCCAGGGAGCGAGGAGATTTTACCTACATGGTTGCTCGGGTCCATGCATTCCCTGATTTCAGTGCTGCTCTCATCCACAAATGGCGTCAATTTGATTCTGTTTAACAGCAACTTCTTGCTGCTAATTTCATGTATTCTCTGCTGTATCCCTGTACACTGAGAGTGATGGTGGAGGGGAAAATGATGTTGTTCCGAACCCCTGAAGAAGCTGGAACTCTTCTTCACGACCTCTCTTCCTCTCCATGTTAGGGTTGTGAGTAAATCTTTTCCTACTATTTTTGCTTATTTAATGTACTATATTTTCTTCTGGCATCACCAAGTGACTTACACTGACTATATTATACTTGCATGAATCTCAGTTTTACTATTTTATTTTTGTTTCCACCACGGGAACACTTTTTTTTTTTAACTCTTTTTTTTCTTTACCTGATGTGGGGAGCACTGTGATGCATGAGACTTTGTTTGCCGTAAACTGGGATTCTACTGACGTCATCTGTTGCAATTGATCTGCTGTAGACTACTGTCATAAAACCTGATCCAGGACACTTTGGTTATTGAGCTGTACTTTGCCTGTCCTTATCTTTGACATTGTGTCATTTATTTTGTTTATGTTAATTTATGTACGTTATATGCACTCTATGGATTTTTGTTTTCTGGCTTGTTATGCTTGAATGCCCTCTCTTGAGTAAATGTTATTTTTCCATGCAGCTTGAGCCTGTGGCTATTTGCCCTCTATTGGTTAATCTGCCTCTTAGTTCTCTTTTCTTTTTCTATTTTTATTTTGTTTATGTACGTGTCTCAATCTGTCTGTCATCCTTATTTGTCTGTGCATGTGTGTGTGTGTGTGTGTGCGTGTGTCTTGTCTGTTTTTGCTCTTCCACCCCTGCACCCCTCTGTTTCCCATATCCCTATTTATTTACATAAGGTACAGCTGATCACATTCAAGGTTTAAAGATTATTCATCTTAACATTAGGAGCCTTGCACCAAAAATTGATCTTATCAGGGCTTGGATCAGTATCCACAAGCCACATATTATCACTCTTTCTGAGACATGGCTGCATGATAGGATTCTAGATAATGAGTTAAAGATAGATAACTATGTGCTTTATAGAGCTGACAGGGGCTTTAAAGGAGGCGGTGTGGCAGCTTATGTTGCCTCTCATCTTAACTCAAAGTGCATTATTCCTAATGTTGAACCAGTTAATTCTGAATGTCTTTTCACTAGTATTATCTTTCATGAAAACAAAACATTAACTATTGGTAATATATACAGACCTCCCCCAGCCCCAATGGATTCCACTGAGTGTATTTTGTTATTTATTAACTCTTTTGAGAAACATAATGATGAAGTGATTATCTTGGGTGATTTTAATAGCAACTGGCTAAGCCATTGTTCTACAAATGATAAGCACTTATTCCATGGTGCAAATTTCACTCAGTTAATAAATGAGTCTACAGGAGTTAATCCTTGGTCTTCATCTTTATTAGACTGGATAGTGGTCACAAATCCTGAAAGGATAATAAAATCTGGTGTAATTTCTGATTGCTTTAGTGACCATTGTCTTATATATTGTGTTTGGAAAATTAAAATCCTCCAATCCCCCCTAAATATTTGGAATTTTGGCAGTGTAAAAAGATGAATTTAGATCTCTTTTCATCTGTTCTGATCAATATAAATTGGGGCAGATTTAAACTAATTCCTTATATTGATGATGCCTGGGACTTCTTCTGTAGTGAAATGACTAAAGTCATTAACAAACATGCTCCTCTGAGAACCATTAGAGTTAAAGGTTTACACCATCAGTCACATGGAAGGGATAGAAGCAGATGTTACTGTCCCCCAGCTCACTCTCATGGTCTGACGCAAGTACCAATAAACCAGGAGTCTAGTTAAAAAAAAGACAAGGACTCCACTTTCAGACAAGTTTAAAAATAATTTCTCATGATTAACACGATCTAATGCTTTGGAAGTATCAATAAAGCACATGAAAATTGTTGAATATAATGACCAGATAAAAAGAATTTCAAAAGACTCAAAACTAATGTTGTCCTCATTTGACAGCCTGAGTAGAGAGAGATGCAAACTGGAAATATAAAACAATAAAACCATGGTGGTTTCTTCAGTTCTGCCATATTTATTTCTTAATATTATTAATTATTGTTGGCTCCAGCCACCTGTGACCCTGAACAGGAGAAGCGGTATAGAAGTTAAATTAATTATTATTTTTTTATTAATTATTATTATTATTAATTATATAAATTATTGATGTAGATGTGTATGTGCGGGTGAATTTAGTGCAAGTTAACATCTAAATAGAATAAGAAATTGTAATGGTTGTCTGTCCTCTTTTCTATTGTTTCATTTTGGGTTGAAGCTTGCTTTATTTTGATAACATCTGTCTCCCTCTCTTTCAGTTCCAGTCCAGTCTCCCTCTTGTGTGATCACCTGGCCCCTCCCTAATGTGTTTCACCTGCGTCTTGTTTTCTGCACTCCCTGCTCCTTTATAATCCTGGGGTGTCTACTCACCCCTTGCCAGATCAACTCTTGCCTTTTCAGAGTATCCAGCTGTATAGCAATAGTTCCTAGTGTTCTGACCCGTGTTTCTGCCTTGACCCTGTCTTTCGTCTGCCGATTCTGTGCCTCCGCCTTCTGTAGGTTGAACTCACTTCTGAATAAAGAATACGCCTTGGATTATTACCACTGGTGCCGCATCTGGGTCCTTCTCCTGTCTGTGTCGTGATAAAAATCCAAACCAGAGGCCATTTTGTTGAAAAACAAACATTTATGCAGCCAAACAGTCAAGACTTGAAACTTTTTGCTTGGTGTGAAGGTTTTTTAAGTTTAAAATAATTAACTTAAGCTACCTTTTTTTTTTTTTTTTAACATAATGAAAAACAAACCTAAAGGTGTTCCTCGTTGCAGCTTTGTAATGAGCATGCAGAATGATGTACAGAAGCTGCTCCAGCCATGGATGCTTTAGATACATCTTTGAATAGTTAATAGCACCTCTTGTGAACATCTATTTTTATAATCTTGGCTCAATAATTTAAAGCGTACATCTCCTGTTCTCATCTGCAAAAAAGTGTGTGTGTGTGTGTGTGTGTGTGTGTGTGTGTGTGTGTGTGTGTGTGTGTGTGTGTGTGTTCTAAACATGCATGTTTGCCTTGATGTGTGCATGTATTTGTGTTTATGAACAGCTCTGGTGAGTCAGAGCTGCACAGAGAGGCAGATGGAGAGAAAAGGAAAGGAACACTTGTTTTGGTCTGTGTCAGTCACTGGGTAATGTGTCTGCCCCCACACTGAGCTATCAAAGACGCCGTGTAGAGAAAATAATTTTGGAGTTTTGTGTGGTTCTGACCAGCTTGTCATTCTGTCAAACTCTGTGGGGGATAAAATGGCTTTCCTCTTTGGGTGCTGTTATGTTCAGAATATTTCCAGCAATAACTGAGATGAGAGGAACGGCATAAAAGGAAACTGCCAAATTGGACCACGGCTCAGGCTCCAATCCCCCATGATGTCTGTTCCTCTTGGGTCCTAAATCCCTTTATGAAAGGTCTGTTTTTGAAACATGCTAACTCTCCAATCAAGCCCAGACACAACCAAAGGCACAGCACTTGACCTACAATCAAAACAGGGATGTAACAAAGACAGTCGTCTTTTTTCTCTGATCTGGATGACCATAAGTTTGAATGGAAAGTACAGTCTGTCAACGGCTACCTACCTCACCTCACATCGCCCAAGTGTTCAAAAGGCTTTAATTATGTGCCTTTATTACAGCCTTGGGTTAACTAAAGAGAAATGATGCAAGAACACTCTTAACTCTGCCGTTGGGCTTTGTTTTTTGACAGGGAAATAACTTCAGGTGCAGTAGATCTTAAAATAAAACTGCCCCTCTTTGTTCTCTGAATAACAGTTAGTAACAGTCAGTATAAATTTACCATGGATTAAAATAAAACCTGGTTTATATTTATAAATATGTAAAAAAAAAAAAAAAAAGTCTTTCCTTGAAGAAAAAATATGATTTTTACACTTTGTTAGCAGATTTTTTTTTGACATACAGGAACCAATTTCACTCACTCAGTCTGCAAATGTGGACCAGAGCTGGACCCAAGTTTCTCTATCACCATTGCAGTGCTCGCTCATTGAAACACCTGAAACAGAGTTGAGAGGTGCACCAGTTACAGATTATACATCACAATGCAAGCATGACAGGCAAAGCCTGTATAATAACAGTATAGAAACGTCTCTCTCTCTCTCTCTCTCTCTCTCTCTCTCTCTCTCTCTCTCTCTCTCTCTCTCTCACACACACACACACACACACACACACACACACACACACACACACACACACACACACACACTACACATCAAACTCCAACATGGTGGTGCACAGCAGTAAAGCTTCTCTGGCTCCTGGTGTGTTTATTTTTACTGGCTCTGAGGGAGGATCTGAGGTGGAAGGACTGGAATGACTTGGCCCAACCATCACACCTTTATACCTTGCACCTGCAGACTGTATAATAAAAAGGATGTGTTCAGTTTGGAAGCGTTCTGTACAGCAGAGACAAGAAGGAAAGGTGAGAGAAAATGTAGTAAACTCTTCAATAAGAGGAAATTTTATTAGTGAGTTAAATCATGTTCAGTTCTCTAGTGCAGGTCACAAGTCTTATCTGTGTTTTCCGAGTCTGATGCAGTTAGTGAATTTCTTGTATCTTGTGTATGAGAAATGACTGCTTGTTTGGCTTTGATGCCAGCAACACCTTCTGAAAAAGCTTGGACAGAGTGATGCTTACCACTGTTATGTAACATCTTTCTTAACAATGCTCTGTTACCACTTTAGGGACCAATTTCTGTCATTTTGAAAATGACAATTTGTCCCATTCCTGCTTGATGGAGGATTTGAACCGCTAGACAGCTCTGGGTCTCCATTGTTGCATTTTGTTCCATGATGCATCACATGTTTTCAGTGTAGTGACTAGTCAGGGCTGCAGGCAGGCCACTTCAGAGCCTGGACTCCTGATACAGAGACATGCTGTTGTCATATGTGCATAACACTGTCTCACTGATCCATGTAAGACCTTCTCCTGATAGGGTCATAGTCTACCTGGATTAATGGACGTAGTCTCTGGAACGTCACCCGTCTGTTTCTGAAAGAGATTTTTGAAGCAAATCAGCCAGCGCGGCCATATTGGAAATGAGGTGGGCTTTGGGTCTCCACAGTAACAGCCATTGGGTGCCCATTGAGCGCTTATTGAGCTGTCATGTCAGCTGAGCTGTGCCTCTGATTGTATGAACTGGCAATCTTTATACCTTCTAAACGTCTGAGTTCGAAAAAAAAAAATCACTCACTGTACAGTGCTAATTTTGTTAATGGTACCATTAGCAAATTTTGCGATTCAGATGAGAAACATTTTTTGTTATAGGCTGTAAAATGGCTGTGAAAACAGCTTTTTTTGGCTTGGTGTGTTTGTGACTTCCGGTAGTTCCGGAGCCAGCCTCAAGTGGACACTCAACAAACTGCAGACCGGAGGTTGCCACATGATCTAGACACACACCTACATAGTGTCAGCCCAGCATCAACGGTGCCTTTTTGAAAACACAGATTACTCACTCTTTGTGCACTACTGCACCCCACACTTTAAGGTAAATGGCTGATCAGAAGTTAGAGGGTTCCTCTTTGCTTTTGCCTGAAGGACTCAGCCTCCATGATTTCCAAATATAATCTGAAAATTTTGCGACCAAGGGCTTATTCAAGGTGTACTGAATTGAAATATCTTGTCATTCAAAGTCTGCAGTATTTCTGGATCTGGTTTATATGTCCTTATTTGTGCTGTAAAGATTGTCTTTTTGAATGGGTGTTTATGTGGTTTCTGGTACTTCTGCAGCCAGCCTCTAGTGTACACTCGATGAACTTCAGTTTTTAAGGTTGCTGCTTGCTTTGTTTTTTCTTTTTCTGAAAAATGTCCCATTCTTTTTTCAATTTCAACTTTTTTTTTTGAAAATGGGGTTGTGTTTGTTGTGAAACATATTTTGTGCTTTCATGAATTCCTGCATTATAACTCATAACAGTAATTCATGCATAAATCTGCATATACATGGAATCTGTAACTGCAGTTTGCTGTATGTGTATAAAGTGGTATGCAGGTGCTCTTTCAGTGGGACGTTACATAGACAGATGGCTCAGGTGCACTCCACACCCATGTTTGAGCACTGCTCATGCCAGAATATTGCGTCGCTCACTGCGTGTGTGTTCTGTTGCGGGTGTGTTCCTCTCTGCATGTGTGTGCCATGATTGTACACTAATCTCCACAGCGACCGGGAGTGGAGCTGTGGCCCCTGACGTTTTCAAAGCGAGAAGCGCCAGCAGCCAGAGAGCCAGTGGTCACGTGGAGAAGGTTTCAGACAGCACACAGGAGGAGAGAAGGCACTTTGTGTTTTATGGCAGATTTTAGTGATTCACAGGCTGACTTAGTGCTGCTTTAACTGTCTCATCAGAGCTACTTTCAGACTCCCCTCTGTGAATTCTTTTACACTCTTGAGGTATATTAAAAATACTTCCCCTCACAATTAAGTGATATAAGTGTCAAAGCCGTACTTACTGTCGAAGGGGAGACAAAAACCTACACTTGCACTCATCATATCAGTCGCTACTAGTATAACCTGAAAACCTTATACCAGGTTATGTTTTTTTGGTTAAAAAATCTGATAAATATAAGAACATGGGGCCTCATTTAGAAAAAAAAAATCTTTAAAATTTGGGACCTGTATGGCATAATTTGAAAAAATAAAGAAATATAAGAGAATGGGAACAGTGTGAATATTGTGCGTAATTTTCAGATTTTTTTTTTTTTTTTAAATGTAAGACCTGTATGGCCTCATTTTAAAAACAAAATCTTAGAATAGTGGTAACTGTGGCAACATATGGCCTAATGTTTTTTTTTTTTTTTTTTCATATATCCAGAAAAATATGGGAACATGGGGCCTATTTTCTTTTTTTTAAAAAAAGAAAGAAAATCTTAAAAATTTGTGAACATTAACCTGTAAGAACATATGGCTAAAGAAACATTGAGCTGTGGGAACAGAGTGTTGTAAGAACATAGCGCTGTAGAAACAAAGGGCTGTAGGAACATAGCGCTCTATAAACATTGTGCTATAGGACAAAGGGCTGTAGGAACAGTCTGTAGGAACATGTGGCTGTAGAAACAAAGGGCTTTAGGAACAGTCTGTAGGAACATGTGGCTGTAGAAACAAAGGGCTGTAGGAACAGTCTGTAGGAACATGTGGCTGTAGAAACAAAGGGCTGTAGGAACATGTGGCTGTAGGAACATGTGGCTGTAGAAACAAAGGGCTGTAGGAACATGTGGCTGTAGGAACATGTGGCTGTAGGAACATAAGGCTGTGGGAACATAAGGCTGTGGGAACATACGGCTGTGGGAACATAAGGCTATAGAAAGATAGTGCTGTGGAAACAAAGGGCTGTAGGAACATGTGGCTGTAGAAACAAAGGGCTATAGGAACATAGGACTATACAAACAATGAGCTGTGTGAATATTGTACTGTAGGATCATAGGGGTGTAGGAACACCTGGTTGTGGACCATAGGAAAAAAACTTAGAAATTTTGCATCATAAGGTTTCAGGAACATAGGCATGCCCCTGATCTGTCGAGTTACTATCAGAAAAAAGAAAATAAGCACAAGGCATTACTTCCATATAATATAACTCCCTATCAGAGTCCAGCTCCGTCATCATTTTTCATTAAGCGCCCCAGGCAGCTTTAATAACAGAGACTAGTCAGCATGTTGTCAGTGAGATCCTCTGTTTAATGGATCCCTGTTTAAATAATAATGATCTCTGTTTTCCAGGCAATTTTCCCTTTAGGTTGGAGCCTCTGACTGTGTAAGGAAACCACATCGCACACACACACACACACACACACACACACACACACACACACACACACACACACACACACACACACACACACACACACACACACACACACTCTGAATCACATGACAACCTGGTTACATAACACCAGACAGAGGCAGAGGAAAGCATATGCAGCATCTTGTCATTTGGGGACAGCAGTGAGACTTTAGAATTAACTATTAAATGTCCACATAAAATTCTCTGTACACAATGAGAAAACTATGTGTGATTATGAACGCTTTAACAACGTTTCAAATATACTGACTCCTGCACCAGCATATGCACCAGCAGCTCACCCAAACAGGTGTTTATGTGGTATCCTAATGGTTGAGAGGAGCTCCGCACCTCTTCTTCCCCCTCCCCTCCCTGCTTCTCTCCTTTCTGCTGCTGCTGTGCACACACCTGAGGCTTTTAAGCTCTGGCCTGAGCTGAAAGTGGTGCCGGTGGATTCCGTCTCTACATGCGGTAGTTTGGCCTTCTGAGTGGAAATTATCTCTTGAATATCGATTAATTTTTCAAGTATTTTTCCCATGGCTAATTCCTGTTTTTTGTTTCTCCTTTTTCCAGTGCCTCCTTGAGTTCCTGCTGCAGCTTCTCAGCCTGACACAGCCGCACTCTCTCTCTGGACTAACATTCTGTTACCCCTCTGCTCCAGTGGATTCGAGCAGTTTGGACTCTGGATATACATTCATTCACTCATTCATTCTGACAAGCTCTGTGCAATAAAAATCCTGAAACTGCCTTTTTGCCTCTGCCTCACTTCTGGGTCCCTTGACAAACAGCTGGGTTTGAAACCAACCTTCACAGTTTATCAGATTTCTCCACAGAAATGTAGGAGTGTACAGACACAGCTAGATCAACATCTTCCTACACTCTTATTAGCTTTGTTGCTAACCGTTTGCTGCTGATTAACTAAGTCGATGAAAACATATGTGGGTGTGTGAAGCCTCTGACATTGATGCTGATATAGTTCTTTGAGAGCAGGGGAAGCACAGGTGATAACTCAGGATGTCTTTCATTGGACTTTGGTGTGGTTGTATTAAAAACTAAACTAAGTCGGGTAAATCATAAAAGTGTTTTTAGAGCTTTTGATCAAATTTAAAACATGTTTGAATCAAAAGTTTAAGAGTTTGAGTGGATTTATTTGCTCCCACTCTTGTATTTCATAGGTGTTCATTTCAGTAATTTTACTTTAGGTTTTATTCATCTTATGAGCTGCTTGTGACACCAATGATCAATCTACTTTAAATTTCAGACTCTCAAACCATGCTGGCATCCCTGGTTCTTGTTTTACACCCATCAGAAAGACACTTTGATAATCATATCCACGAATGCCTTCTTACCTTGTACCTTCTTTGTGTGGGGTACCAGGGTGTTCAGTTCTTTGTCCTGGTGTGTTTTTTTGTCATTTATGGTGTTCTGTTTAAAAAGGTTGTGAGGACTATCTGTTTGAAGTGGATTATAGCGACACCTTTTGGCTCGAATTGACCTGTGACTAAGCCACACCCCACGCCACTCACTCAGACAAACAATAAACATACAGTGACAGGAGGAGACATTTCACAGGAGGCCATTGATAATGTTTGAAGACAGAAAGATCACATAACATCTAGAAGAGACCAAATGGGTCTGAACTCCACATTGGAGGATATATGAATCATTTTACTGTTGAAGGTCCATAAAAAGCTTCAGTTACAAGACAAAACTTCCAGGTCCCAGAGCAAACCTGATAAACCACATCTGGTTCCCATCAGCATCTCAGACAACAAGACAGAGGATCAGCATCGGTCATGAGAAAAATCTGACCTTCTTTTTACCATCTTTACCAAGAGAGTCTCTGTTAGTTTGGAGCTACAGTATTTACACTGAATCATTCAGCAGAACGTTTGTCAACCTTTGTTATCTGGGCTATTACAGATAAGCTAATGAAGCTAAGCCCCAGAAGCTAACGTTAGTTTAACTAGAGCCCTTTGGACAACAGATAACAATGATGGACAATCACCAAAGAACAAAAGCTAGAACAAAACAGGCCAATGAGCTCCAACAAACAAAGAGACATGATGAACAACACAGCTAGGAGCTAAAGAAGACACTTTTCTGGTTTGAGATGTGTCTTAAGGAAAGGGTTAAAAATACACCCTGTCACCCATCCTCTCAGGATACCTTGTGTCAGAGTTGCATGTACCCCATTAACACCATGTGACCATTTTTAATCTTAAAATCTCAGAAAAACCTCATAAAACTGATTAAAACTGACTGTCTGCAATGCATTTCAATGGATGTCTGGGCAGAGAATGTCCAATTGTACAGGTTTGCTATATGTTCTGTTATTAGCTCATTGTGTTTGAGGGCGGGACTTAGCCATAGGTCAATTGTGCACACACTGTGGTAATGACATGACTCTTGGCATGTGTTTTCTTTTCAAAATTCAAAATGAGCATTCATATTTGCTGAGATAATAAAGTATTTAGTTTCAACATTTGATTTGTTATATTTGCACTGCTTTCAGATGAAACATCAGGTCAAACAAGATGATTTATCATCATTAAAGGTAAAAAAAATTTCAACAGAGCGTCCCAACCTTTGTGGAATCCAGAGGTGATTGCACTTTTACAGCAGCTGCTACTCAACTTGTCCACAGCATCAGATCTGCTGTGGTTTTGTTTTTAAATTCTGACTTGACTGACAGGTGGGTACCCTGTGGCTGTCTGCAAAAGGACTTAAGACCCGCCTCTTTACCCCAGCCAATTCAAATTAGTGTACCTGCTGAAGACAGTCTTCAAAACTCTGTATCAGGAACAAATGGAGGCATCACAGAGACTGTGTTCATATATGATACAGCCTGTGCAAGATACCGTTGATAGTAACTGTCCCTTAGCTGATAAACCGTCCAGTGAGCCATGACATAAACTAGACTATCACTCATTGCAGATAGGGTCAGCTGTGCCACACTGAGACACGTTTAAGGCACTTAGCTGCCACCAGAAAACTCAAACAACACCTTCTTCAAATAAATCACATAAAAACAAGATTTCTTCTTTTACTCTAATCCTATTAAAATATTTAAGTGTGAATATTTCCATTAAGGCCTTTTCCATTTCTCTCCAGCACACTGGAGTTTTGTTCCATTAATTCTCTGCTGACATGACGGTCTTGAAAAACTGTTGCTTTTTGCACAAAGACTGTCCCTGAGCTGATGAAACCCCCAGGCAGTTATTACAACATTTAAATAGACACAAACACACAAAAGGAGGAACATGCTGAAGTAATCACAGGAATCTAAATGCTAATGCAGGAGGAGGCTGGGGACGTGGAGGGAGTTTGATTAAAAATGGGCCACATATGGAACATCAGACTGTGAAATGATTCCTGAGCCTGCTTGAACAATCTCCAGGCTCCATCATATTCACACATACAGACACATTTACAGCGCTGAGCTGCAGTGTACTCCCACACTTGTCTGTCTGTCTAAATGGTCTGACAGAACAGACAGATATTGTTTTTGCCTGAGTGAACATGTGTGGGCATGTCTGTGAGCAATGAGGCTACCAAAGTGCTCACACGTGTGCTTCTCTTGCTGTTTAGGATGGATGGAGATGTGACGGTTCACTGAGCAGTCAGTCCTTCATCTCCATCCTCCCTCCTCTACCATCCATTCATCCATCCATTCATCATTCATCACTCTTTTCATTCCTCCCCTGCAAAAGCTGCATTTATGTAAGAGATACTCTAGAGCACAGTCCCTAAAAGCCAAATGGACCAAAGTGGATCTACAGTACATTACGGCCCGAGCTATGAGAGGACTTCAAACGGCAACACAACTCATTTGAACTATTGGTGTTAGAAAGACAAAAGGGAAGATTGGTGTTCATTAGAAAAACTGCTCAGTGCTCACAGCTTATTTCTCCATCAGATCCCAGCAAACTAAAAGTGATCACTTAGTCCTGCTATGCAGTTTCACTCACACAAAGGTTTTTTGATAATCTGCACTGGCTGAGGTTAACATTCCCACTATTCAATGGACAAAATCTGGAGAAACATACTGTGTAGATGATGCTCAACTAATGTAACCGGCATGTCCTTGTGTCTGCTGGGCCAAAGGGCATTGCATAAATAAACCTACCTGAGTTATAACTGAAAAAAGGAGTCTTAGGCTGCATGGAGCTCATGTCAGACACAGATCTACGCTAACTGCAGCTTTCCATACCATTAGCTAAATGGTTTCCAGCTCTGATTACTGGAGTGTGCCGGTCTTCACTTCTGTTCGCCCTCAGGAGTCTCAGCCTGCTGGAAACACAAACTGCAGGCCCAGGGTGTAATGTGTTGCTTTAGTTTAATAATAGTTTGTGATGTTATAGTTACTGTAGCCCTGAGATTTACATTGCATCTGTTCTGGACTCTCATACGGGGCATGAAGGATGCACTGTGGTGATGGACAAGGACTAAGAAGGATGTCAGGCACAATTACCACTCCATCTCCAGAGACCTGGCCAGAAACAGTCCAGTTGCCTTGGATGGCCTGGGATGCTTCGAGTCTCTGTACATGAAGGTTAAAAAATTTAATGTTACTCCCACATATCAAATCATGTCACATTCACATTTAAAAATAAATGGTTAGTAACTGAAAATCTTTATTCGTTTGTGTTTTTTGCAGTGCATGCACTGTTAATGCAGTTGTTTTGGCGTTTTACAGCATGTTCTTGTTTTGATGAATTTGTATCATTAGACAGAGGTCTGTTGGGTTTGGAGCTAAGGGTAAACCTTGGTGTTTGCCCTGCCCCTTCAGCGTGTCCTGAACTAGTTAAGCTTGGTTTATGCTTGATGTGTCTGCGAGGTCCGCACTGGTTCATGTGCACAATTGACATCATTTTTTGCAGCCTCAGTCCTTTTCATGTGGAAAATTAACCATGTGATGAACAGCTCCTGGTGTTAAATGGCGGCCGAAAAAAAAAAATGTTGTAAACAGTGTAAACATCTGTAAGCATAATCCAGCCTTTATGAGGTCCTTTTGCGATAACCTCATCATTTCAACAAGTCTAATTAAGATCTTGTGAAGAATGTCATAATCTTGTAGAGAATGGAGCATTTGGATCAGATTACAGACAGATTCAGGAAATTCTACAATACACAATTATGCAGAGGTTCTGTGCAAGTTAAGTATGGGAATCCGGCATTGTGTAACGTCACTGGTGCAGAGAGCTAGCAGTCATCATAGGATAGCAGGTTAGCATCAAGTATGAAGAGGACAGAGTGGAACTTTCCACACAACTGTTTACTTTATAAAAGTGGACAGAGAACACATGAAGCCAGGTCTCTACAGCACAATATTTACTTATACATGAGAAGTTAAACCTTCACCAAGTGGTCACTGATTACAGTCCTTCACTAGAACTTGTACTTAACAGAAACCGAAACAGAAATGTGGAACCACCTAGTGGCGTTTTTTGGTACTGCCATAGTATAACCACATCTAGACAGTGACTGTTACAACTGTTACTTTAAACCCATGTTTAAAATATAGCAAAGTGTGATACCCCCTCTTTAATGAAGATGGTTTGGGCCTTTGTAGATTGTTTGACTTTATTGACCACCATAAAAAAAAAAAAGACAGTATCATCTTTTTGTCCACTTCTCAGTGCTCCAGGGGATGACCATTTTATAAAATGGTCTATAAGTTAAGCTGAATGAATATTGAGATCCATTGAAGAAATACAAAGCAGCAGAAGCCTCAGCTAGCAACAGCGTCAATGAAATGGTGTGTTCTGTTTTGCTGATTTGAGGACTGCAGAAAGTTTTCCTGAAAGGATCCCAAATTTACAGCAATTAATGCCAAAATCACACAGTTCATATCACTGATGACCCACATTTTTCCAGAGCAGAAGACCAAGGATTTCACCAGCTAATGGGCGAGTAATGGATGAGTGTACTAAGTTGTGACATATCCTCTACCACCCTGTAAGGACACATTAACAGTTTGATCAGCAACATACAGTGTTTTCATCCTTCTTTCTTTATAGTGGCACATGTAGTATATAGTAAAATAAAGTTTTCAGATCATTGCAGAACAAGATGTACATAAGATGTTCTGTGTAACGCCTCAAATACATCAGATGTGTCTGCATTGCAGCTCCGCTCTGCTGTGTGTTAACTGCGTTTGTCAGCGCACATCGGTTGTGTTCAGTCCAGCAAACCGCAGGACTGACAGACAGCTGGAGTCACAGACAGAGGAGTTCTCACGGTAACTTGTGAGTATGTATGTGATATAAAACAAACTGACTGGTTGACTCCTGGCATGTCTTCGCTCATTGTGATGTTTTCTTGCTTTGGTAAAGCTAAATAAAATCTAGTTTTGACAAGGTTTGTGTTACTTTGAGAGTCTCAGGCTCTTTTTAGGTAGTTTCCATGCACTACTTCCTGTCCTGCTTGATATTAGCTGTGGCCTGCCAGATCTACTGACTTGAAAGGACACCGATCTGACTGATCCGGTGCCATGACAGAGCAGAACCAAATTTGGAGACACATGTGGTGTATTTTTGCCATTACATTGATCATTGTCCACTAACACCATCAATTTCTTCTCATTTGACTCCTGCCTTTACTTGGATTCTAAAATAACTAATAAATATATATATATATATATATATATATATATATATATATATATATATATATATATATATATATATATATATATATATATATATATATATAAAGAGGATAATCTTAGTGAATTCATGCATTTAGAGACGAAAAGGCTGCTAAAGTTAAAAATAGTCAAGTCAAATACTATTTCAAGCATGTCCAAAAAAATAAATAAATAAATAAATAAAAGATATTGTCAGCTCATAATATGTCCAATTTAGAGCTTGAATCTTACCTACTGGGTGTTATTCAGCCTGATTAAAATCCATGGATCATCTGAATGTAATCAGTAGATCCTAATTTAACAGAGCTGTGATTAAAGTGTAGCAAATGAGAAGTGCCATGTGAAGCTGTAGCGAGTGGAGGCAGTAATAAAATTCAGAACAGGACTGATAAACTTTAAAACTGAGTATGTGAGGCAGTATTTCCCCAAAAGGTTTGGCTCATTAAATATGATTTGACCTTATCAGGAGCTTCTGAGAGAGCTCACCTCTTACATTCACTTCGGCTCCATCTTTGCAGAGTGTGTATAATTCCCACCAGCCGTTGATTAATAGTGAGTGAGGAAGGGAAAGGGGTTATTTCATAATTATTATCCTTGTCAGATAACCTTAGTCTCCAATGATCTTAAGCTCTGAATAATTGTACTGTTGCTCATTTGGTGCAAAGACTGCAGCAGAGGTCTGTGAGATCTGGGGCAGACACGGCCGTGCCCTCCAAGTGCTCGGTAATGTAATGTCTTCACTTTAGTACTGGAATGAGGTGCAGTGAAAGTGTGGTGTCAAGCTGTGTTTAAGTGTTGTGCTGTGTGGATGTGATGATGCTACACACTTCCATTCACACAGCCTGTGTGCATGTGCACTGCTGGTACGTCCATATCAGCCCCCTGCTCAGGGAGCACTCAAAGGAGGGTTAAGTGTGGGCCAAGTACTGTATGAGCCAAACTCTGATCTGCAGGATGACCTGCAGGAGCATAGTACACAAGAGGGATGAGCTACATGTGAATCATGCTGCACTCACTGTCTCCCTCACACCAGCTCTGATGACCAAAGGTACCCTGCTCTACCCACGACCATTTTGTTTCTCCTCCACCTCCTGTGAAGACAGATTAGGGATGACATGGCAGCCTGGAGTCAAACCTGGAACAGATGCAGTGAAGACTCAGTAAAGAGGGCTTTTCTTTAACAGCTGTCATCCACAAGATCCAGTGTGCGTAATACATGGACAAAGACATGACGACAGCCTCCTTCGATTTAGAGAGGTCTCACTGATGTGTTTTTAACAGAACCCCAGTGCCTCCTGACAACACAAAAACAGACCAGACCTGTTGCTAGCAGATGTGGATCTGCTCTGTGTGACTGACTTTGTAATGAAGCTTAGTGCAAGTTCAATCATGAAGACTGTCTTAATGCTCTCACTCTTATGGTTCCTTCTCTCACTCTTTCCTGCTTCTCTCTCATCAGCTGATCAATGGGCGTGTCAGTTTTCTATCTATCCAATCACATTTTCTCAGCATCACTTGTAAACCAATCATCACATAGCTGTCAAAATTTGAATACTGTCTCTCCTGCTTGTCAGCTGTCTTTCAGGCTCACATCACGAATGGTAAAACGTATTCTTCTTACCTTCATCTTGGTTCTTGCAGTTCAAATCATCTCCGACTCCGATCGCAATCAGCTTCCGGGCGATCCAGGCTTCAGCATGCTTTCACATCAGTCTCTAAACTCCACAAATGTTATTAAATTAGTCACTAGTTGCTTTTTGAAAAAAAAAAAAAGTCACAGTTGTCCTTCTTTTTTTCTGGTTTTACCTTTTTTTTGCTCACTTGTTGGCTGATTTTAATATCAGGCTGGCCCCATCTACATTTTTTAAACAGAATATTTTCACTTAAAACTCTCCTCTTGAACAGATTATATATATATATATATATATATATATATATATATATATATATATATATATATATATATATATATATATATATAAATAAACTGTCTCTCCATTCGGGCAGTGCCCTAGTGCTCTCTATTGGCCAGCCGCCACTATATACAAAAACTATTTTTTACACCTGGTGTAAAAGAAGAAGTTTGGAGTTTAAACTTCATCTGATAGAAGTTTGTATCACTGCCAAAGCTAATTGCCTTTTGCTAATATTTTTCTTATTGGATAACCATTGGAGATAGCAAGGATAATTTGCAATCATCTTTTATATTTTTTAGTCCTTTAACTGATAAATCAAAAATTCATTATGCAAATTAGATTCAGTGCAGTGTGCTGATGTGCTCGTCTTTCATAGCAGGGAGAGGCCAACACAAATTGAAGGCTCTTAGTTACACACCACCTTCACAGAAAGCAGTCTCATGGATCGCGGTGGAAAGCATTTCCTGGAAGCAGCCTGAAACACATTGCATGGAAACAGGTCTATTAATCACACAGTTCTGCACGTGTAACACAGGCTGAAATGTGTCACTCTGATGTATTTTCCTCTCTGATTGATCAAAGCTTTTAAGTTAATTTGTCTGCAGGAAAAAGGCTTCGATTGTGATGAGTCAGGAACAACTGCTTGATGTTCTGTAATTGTATTGTGACTATAACTCATCCTTAACATGCCTGGAATTGACTGCTAATAACTCATGAGAAAGTATTCTGTCAAGATTTTGCTGGATGTTCTTCAGCTGTCCTATCTAACAAAGGTGAAAATAACAGAGTATCTGTGAATGAAAGGGAAATCAGCCTTCACTCAGCAGCCACAGGCCTGTAGTGATGTACTCCATCTCACACCAAAGGCACAGACCTACTTTGACTTGCAGCCCAGTCCTCCTGTACAAACTGTTCTGCTAAATTTGCAGCTCTATTTATTTAAATGCAGCTGGCAAAGGTCCCAGATTTCAGGGCCTTGGATGCAGCCATACAAACTCAAGGGATGACAGACGTTGGCTCAGGAGGAGAAAGACAGAGGAGTGACTATAGCTGTGCCAGCTGATGGTCTAGTTTAAACAGATGTGCAAATACAGATGTTACCAACAAAACAGGACATGCAGTTACAAATGTACCCAATAAAAAAACTTCAAAGATGTAAATGCTCCTGTGCCATTTAACAGATCATCTGATTCTCTTTTTGAGCACAGACTAAAGAATTTTCAGGAATCAATTATAAATCAGAGGGTCAGGGTCAGCTGACTTGGCTTTCCTGCTTTTGCCTCCATGTTAACAGCCTGAGGAGTTGTTTCACTCGTTGCTTATTTAAGCCGTCCTGTTGACTGTTTTTAGCTAACACAGTGTCCCTGGATCATTTTTCCCATTTTAAATTCACAATAATACATATATTTTAACCTAATGTTGTATGAGATCTTTTTCATCAACTTCAGCTGTTGGGTACATTTTAAGTTTTGAACTTATGTTTGTTGTGTACGTCCTTCAGGTTCCATTTACCTGAGCTCATAACACTCATTGTTTTTTTATTGTACTTTTTTTCCTGGATTTCCTGAACTGTGACAGAAAATAACTTTTGTGTTCTTGGCAAAAACTAGCTGGTTTGATATATTTAAAGAAAACAAAAGCCCAAACATTCACAGAGAAAGGTTAACTATACTTAAGTTAGCAAAACACACGCTTGACTAGGGATGGGTGCTGAAGTCAGTACTTTTAAAGGTACTGACCAAATTCCATTGGTACTACCAAGTACCGATTCACGTAAAATCAAATATTACCATGTTTTGGTACCTGAACGCATATATGGGAGTCAAAACAGGAGTAAAAAGAGTTTGGCTCCTCTCACTTTCTGTTGGTGCTCCTCTCACCAGCTCTCTGCAACAAGAAACAAACATGGCAACTTGTGCTTCAGTTTCATTTTCTCTATCACTTACTCTGCCCCCCCCCCCCCCCCCCACACACACACACACTCAGCTGTGTGCTGCATGGGGCATGATGGCAGAGAGTTGCGTCATTAGTCTTATTTTGCAGCTGAATACCAAAATACTGCAAGCTGTGATGTTTTCAGGAAACAATTAAGGTTCCACAAACGTGTATAAACGGCCAAAAAGAGAACTTCGAGCTGCAAAGTAAACAGAGGGAGGACGATAATCCCCAAACTACAACCAGACCCCAGACTGAGAGACAGAAGTCCCAGGCAGAGTCCTTTCAGCAAGACAACAATATCCAGGGAGCCGATTTATACTGTGATTTCCTCCTTTATGCAAATTTTAAAAATACAACTGAAGGGTCTACTTGAATTATTATACTGATGTCACTTTATGTATCAAAGGGTTAAATTAAACATTTACATGGTGATTTAGAGGAAAAATCAGAACATCAAGATATAGATAGTGTATTGTGATATTGCTTAGAAGTATCAAGATATTGGTTTAAGGCTGTATTGTGGATATATCTGTTAAAGCTTTTTTTTATTGAGAAATAAATGTTACGCTGAAAATTTTGAGATTTTAATAAACAAATTAATATTTATTACCATGTAAACACACACAAAAGTAGTAAAAGTGGTTCCATTGAGCACTGGTACAGATTGGAAAGTGTCTCGAGATAACGTTTGTTATGAATTGGTTCTATATAAATAAAGATTGATTGATTGATTGATTGATTGATTGAACAGGTACCAGGCATCGGTACCATATCAGTTCAAATGTGAAAGGTACCCATCCCTATGCTTGACACCTGCAACTGCAGTGAGGCCTTTTTTTCTTTTAGCAGTGAAATAATAGATATACTTCATTTTAAGATTAATACACATTTCTAAAATTGTACACAGTGGTTTTAATTACCCCCCCCCCCCCCGCCCCCCCCACACACACACCAAAAAGAAAAAATATTAATCATCAAAATAATTCATAATTTAAAGGAAACTTGTTTATTGACAGAATAGCCCCTTGAGTATAAGATAACCTCGTTTATGAACATTTTATCATCTTATAGAGTAAGAAAAGACGGGAGAGCGTCAGGTTGCTTCCATCCTTCAAACTTCTCAGACCATCAGAGGACCAAGACCACTCTCCACTGAGTGAGACAACCGTCAACTTATTCAAACGTCACTCGACCTCCACAAAAAACTGCTAATGGTAGCTGGGGTAAAAGCAGGGTGAGAATGGTTCAAAATCAGCTCCGAGAGGCCTGCTCAAGTCCCAGGCTGAGGTTTGAAAAAGACTAGAAGGAATGGACTGGAGGAAGGTCATCTTCTCTGATATGTCCAGTTTTCAGCTTTTTCCAACACCTGGAGGTCCAGTGTCTAGAGGGGGACCTGGAGAGGCCTACAAACCACAGAGTCGCACACCCACTGTGAGATTTGGTGGAGAATCTGTGAGGATCAAGGACCACTTCAAGGAGGCTGGAATCAGACAGATTGTTTTTGTGGCTGCATGAATCAAGACATGAACAAGTAGAGAGAAGATAAGCTGCTTCCATCTGCTCTGACAATGTTCCCCTACCCTGAGGATCGATCCATGCTCCATGACTTACACCTTGGTCCTTCAAGGTGAGGGTGAAGGACTATCAGATCAAAGACCCAGCCCAGTCTCCAGACCCGAACCCGAACATCAAAGTGAGAGACTGGAGGAGAGTCTGCCAAGAGGCATGAACGCTGAGATAATCAGAGTTATTCCACCAAATGTTGATTTAAGAACTCGTCCTGGGTTGAAACATTAGTAGGACTGTTTGTGTGCTTATCATGTGTTGGTGAAATAAATAAATAATAAAATAGATAAAGTAACAAAAAAAAAAAAAAAAAAAAAAAAAAACCCAGTGTGTTTTCTGTTTAAAAATATTGTGTCAGTTTCCAGGCAAAAGAGAGTATGTTTGGGTTTCCAGGAGGGGAAGAGCAGATCAGACTGATACAGACGGCTGTACTGATGGTTCAGCTGCTGATAGACGGCAGGCTGACTGTACATTTGTCTGTACAGAGACAGCGTGTGTATTGATTTCACTGTACTATCTTCTTACACATGCCTTGTTTGTTTGCTGATATGTTTGTATAGCAGGTCGAGGTAAACAAGCATGATATATGTCTGAAGCTTTAATTCACTGGGGGCTCATTACATACCCACTGGGATTTGGGGTGGGGGGTGGGGGGGTGTCTCTCTGGAGATTTACTCGACCAATTAAAGTTTTGTTTTTCTTGTCATCAAATAAGGAGCCGTGCTGCTGTGTGTGAAGACACTGGAAGGGCATGCTGCAAAGCTGGTTATCACGGCACCGTTAGGGTTAACTCTGGATTGGTTGCTCACTTCTCAGACAAGTAAATGACCATGGTTATTTATGTAAAACTCTCAACCTGCTCTGGGGAAGGTTATTCTCAGAATAAGAGATCCATTTGTTGAAAGTCAAGCCCACTGGCCAATCACTTTGCTTAATGGTGAAGCTCTTTGAGATGGTTGTGAGGCAGTAGGCCAACTAGACAGTGTGGCCACCTGTATGATCATCTGTACTTCAGCAGAAACAGGTTGTAGGATTTTTTTAGACCTGTCACTATAATGCTGAGTTTGATAGATTGTACCATGTCCTGATGATGTCAAAGTGGTACAGTTTGATGAAATCTGTACATTCACTCTCAGAGTTTCAGTCTTATCTCCCAGTTCTTCCTTAACTTTTTGCAAACACAGCTGTGCCTGTTAGCCTGGATTATGTGTTTAACTTATTCACATCTGTTTTCTCCTCAGAGTTTGAATAAATGCCACAATCTGCTGACATGGCTTGTCCATGTCTGTGATTGGTGATGTGTTGACACTCAGGGTATCTCTGATGATCACAACCATCTACATGTGGCAGCTCAGTTCCATCTCCATAGTTTGGTTAAGTGAAGATGGATCTGAAAAGCATGTCTGGGGTCTGTTGATCTGGATTCATAGTCTCCACTCACTCCACTTCATAGACTCCACTCACTCACAGGTTGATGCTGGTATGGACAACACATTAAAGTGACTCATTAACCCATCTTCACATTGATACAGCAACATCTTCCCACAGCTCCCTGGCTTCCAAAACATCCTGTGAATTGTTAGTAAAGTTGACCGATGTAGTTTGAGTGAGCAAACTTCACAAAAATTAAAGACGCAAGGGGCGATAAGTGGGCCATCGCCCACGTGTGTCAGAGAGGGACTGTGATGGTTTGTGTTATACCTCAAACAGATCACACAATATATGTGAATGATACTATAAGTCACTCAGGGGCACTGTGGAACAGGTATCGGAAAACAGTTTAGAAGCACTTAGGCTGTGACACTTAACATGTGTGTCCCTTTTGGTCCAGATCCAATATTGTATATGAGTGCTATTAAGATTTGCATTTTGCTGAAAAAATCGTCAACTTTGGTCACCTCCCCTGGCCACACCCATTGAAATATAAAAATTTCTTTAATAAATTTTAATCTTTAATGTGTCTAGTATACACAAACATTTTCAAGATGATCTGGAAAAAAATCTGGGACAAGTTCAATCAAATATGTAAAATCACAAAAATCTGATATTCAACTCCAATTTCTGAACTTCCTGTATGGAATTCACTGTGGTCATAAGAGACTTTTTTTTTTTCTTTGCATGATGGTTCTGCACACTGAAAATTAGACCTTTAGCTCAAACCAGTTGGCCTGGCTGATTTTTCGGTGCCGAGCACATATCAGCATGAAAACACTGCAGTCATAAAATTTCTAGCAGAACTGAATTTTGTGGCTGGGCAGATTTGCGGAAGGCACACAATTTGGGGTTAAAAAGTTAGGAAAAAAGTAATAACCCTTAGGGTTCAAGAGAGCCTTCACCCTGATTCTCAGAGTTGGCCCAAATTAAAACATTTAATTAAAATCATCTCTGAGCCTGACGGATTTTCTCTTTGACTTTCAAGAAGTCCTCATTTTTTGATCAGCTGTAACACCGACATGAGTAGATTTTCAGTGTGAGGGAGTCCTTGGCCACAGGATGGTCTAATTAGTGTTTCAGTGCAGCTGTTTCATGTGTTGGACTGAAGAAGTTAATGTACTTCTTAATAAGCTCTCTTGGACTTGTTGGTCTTGAAGTCATTATTTTAGTAAATAGCCATGATAAGAAAACTTTATAGTGTTGCACTGCAATCAATATCAACACAGAAATACTTTCATCTCAACTTGTTTGAGCCTGATGAGCCCTGAAGATGAACTCTGCTCCCCATCTGAAGAAATGTTAATGATTATGGGATGAAACAGAAGAGCAGAAACAGAGAGCAGCATACAGCAAAGGCAGTGAGTGTGTTCATGTTCTAATGACTGAGGCAGCAAGTGATTGGTTAAGGAACCATGTGATGCATAAAAGAGTTAGTGAGCAGGAATGGTAAATGTGCAAATCAATAAGTTAGTTGGTAATTAACTTTTTTGAGGTGAGAAAACACTTTGCAGTTTAAAGAGAGAATAAATGACTGAAACACTGAAATGAAACTGGTTAAACAGATAAGAAAAGTCAGTCACAAGTAGATTGAAAACTGCATCAAAACTAATGTGATGAAATGATCAGACCAAATGTTAATTATTTATAGGCTATAAAAGCCTATATCAAGTTCATTTGCATGTCATATTTCACAGATCTGTCCATGACCATGCTGTATTTACCCTCTGCTGCCAAGGATTAAAAGTAAAACAAGTTCAAACAAAATGTTAAAAGCTAATAGGATTCATTTTAATTAATTCATTTTCTATACCGCTTATCCTATTCAGGGTCGTGGGTGTCTGGAGCCCATCCCAGCTGACTTAGGGCGAGAGACCGGGTACACCCTGGACTGGTCGCCAGTCAGTCACAGGGCTGACACACAGAGACAGCTCACACTCACACCTACGGGCAATTTAGAATCACCAATTGACCTGATGAGCATGTTTTTGGATGTGGATGTGGGAGGAAGCCGGAGTATCCGGAGAGAACCCATGCATGCACGGAGCGAACATGCAAACACCAAAAGGCACACCCTGCCCGAACCAGGATTCAAACCGGTGACCTTCTTGCTGTGAAGCAACAGCACTAATAGCTACGCTACTATGCAGCCTGCTAAAAGAATCACTTTTCAAAAAATGACTGTAGAGATAGAGCTCAACAAAAGCCAGGCTATCAGTCACTTCACCCATTATCCATCCATCCATCCATCTATTCTTGTTCCTAAGCGCCGCTCAAGTGGCCGCTCATGGCAGCAGCTCTCTTTCTCCTCTTTCCTACCTTCTATTTTTTTTTTTTTTTTTTTTTTTTTTTTGCTGGTGTTAGTTCTCTTTGTATTTGGATCCTGTCATTACTGTTTATGTCTCTTTTTTTTTGGCCATGGACACCAAACTGGTAACATTTGCAGTGGTGTTTTTACTATTTTTTACATTGACCATAGTGACATGTGGTCACATTGACCTCATGACCACACACAAACTCAGCTGTTAGCAGCCTGTTGCATGTTGATGCTAACTGGTGCTAGGCCTGCTGTTCCCCACAAGCTAAGAAGGAGGTGAGGATGCCATGCTAGCGCTGCAGTGCGAGCTAAGAAGAGATGCCATTGACCTGTCCTTCCATCCTGTGAGGGTTTGTATTAAACCCAGCTGTTTGTCGCTGGACCCAGAAGCGAGGTGGAGGTGAGGAGGCAGTTTCAGGGTTGTTATTGAGGAGGTCAGAATAAGTGAATGAATGAATGAAAGTCCAGAGTCCAAACTTCCTGAATCTCCTGTGAGCAGCGGGGTAACAGAATGTCCAGAGAGAGTGTGGCTGTGTCTGAGGCTGTGAGGCTGCAGCAGGAAGTCAAGGAGACACTGGAAAGGAAAGGGGAGGAAAAAGAAGAGACAAAAGGAAATGAATCATGGCAAAAAAAAAAAACCTCAAAACACTATTAAATGTTTGAGAGATACTTAGCAAACTTGAAGGCCAACATACCACATGGAGAGACGGGCTGCCATGGGAAGGAGAGAAGCAGGGAGGGGAGGGGAAAGAAGAGGAGCAAGAAGAGGAGCAGAGCTCCTCTCAGCCATCAGGATACCACACATCCATCATTATGGATAGGCTCAATCCCCAATAAGATGGACAAGCCAGCGGTGCTAACCCAGCAACAGAGGGAATACCAGAGGGGGGAGTAGCATCATGCTATTCAGAGAGACATGACTAACAGAGCTAACACCGGATACAAACACCACATTAAAGGATTTTACCTGCTGTGAGTAGACAGGATACAGGAGAGCGAGACAAAACAGACTAATGAAGAAGGCCAGCTCAGTCCTGGGCTGCCCTCTGGACCATGTGGACCCTTTGGACCCTGTGGAGGTGGAGGCTGACAGGAAATTATGGCCTAGCTGTCATCTCTGATGGACAACATGTCTCACCCCTTTAGGAGACATTTTTTTTTTTTTTTTTTTTTTTTACCTTATTTTCTTTTATTTTCTTATAAGTTACTTTTATTCTATAGTTCTATTTGATCAACCCTTGTTGTAATGTTTTTTCAACCTACATTTCCCTGTTTGCTGCTGTACCTCTGTAAATTTCCTGATGTGGGGGGAATAAAGGAGTATCTTATCTTATCTTATCTCATCTCATCTCATCTCATCTTATCTTATCCATCCATCAGTTAACTAAACATTCATCAATCATCAATAAGTCTATAAATTTATCCATCCATCCATCCATCCATCCATCCATGCATCCATCCATCCATCCATCCATCCATCCATGCATCCATCCATCCATCCATCCATCCATCCATCCATCCATCCATCCATCTTTTTGTGCTGTTACAACCTCATAAGTGGATCAGGGATCTGGTAAACATGTATTTACGTCACTGTCTGTATTCTTTAGACTGCTTAAAGCTTTTTATTATTCTTAGTCATATTCACTCACTGTCACCACACTCAGACCCTGATGACAGGTTTATTATGTCAGAGCACAGCTGGTGGGATCATTTCTCCAACCCTCAGACTGAGAGATGACCGATCTGAAAACAGACCTTCAGCCAACCCACGGTCCATCCATCCAGACTATATGCCCAGTTGACTGCATCTGTATAACCACAGAGAACATGCCAGAAATTTCCTTTGACTTGTGACTGAGGTGACAAAAACAAACAAACAAAACAAAAAAAAAAAAACAACAAGAGGAAATGTGTGGGTGAACAAGTGGATGAGAGCAAACTGCAGAGCAAACCAGCAGCATTAGCAGAGTGACTCATAGTCAGCTAACAAATCATGAAAAAGGGACCACTAATGTGGACCTGCACCAACTTCTCACCTGCAGAGGTCACAGTGAGCTCACCCAGCACCCAACAGAGCTGATTGAATGAGACATGTTAGAAATGATAAAGAAAGACTATTTCCACTGTAGGGAAACCACTTATTTATACCATGGATATAATTACGTGTATCAGTACAGACATATGAGATCACCCTGTCTGATTATGTTAATGACCCAGAACACAAGAAGACAAATGGACTGAAGAAGTGATCATTTACAGAGGAGTGGATTTAGAGGGTGGATTATGGTGGACACTCAGAGGAAGGGATCTGAAGGACATAAAACTTGGAACACAAGAGGTGGGCTCCTTTTGATGTTTTTCCTGTTGAAGGTAGAAGTGGCTCCCATTGGCTGCACAGCACAGAATAATATTACATCACTGATGTAGCTGTATCATCAGCAGCGCACAGTTACATAAGACTGTCACAGATCTTCCTAGTCCTTCATTCATGCCAAAGGCTCAGGACAGGCACATTCATACTTCTGCTGTTGTTCATCAGTCAGCAGCGTTTCATTTAAAATGTATATACAGATGTATAGAAATAATTGCACATCCTCTCAGATGTATCTATTTTTATTTTATTTTACCTTTATTTAACCAGATAGAAAACCCATTGAGATTTAAATCTCTTTTGCAAGGGTGACCTGGCTAAGAGATCAGCAGCACACGTCATAGTACAAAGATCGTTTCAAGAATAAGTTCGAACTAACAGCTGAGAATAATACAGATAAAGTGCAAAAGTGAATTACAATACATGTTCAAGAGCAACAACACTTGTCTATCGCCTCACAGCTTTTGTTTAAGATGGAACGAAAGGCTCCAAAGGAAATAAGATCAGTCAGATTTAGATCTGTTTGGAGAGCGTTCCATGCAGAAGGGGCTGCGAAGCTGAACAATTTTTCCCCATTTCAGTCCTGACACAAGGAACATGCATATGAATGATGTCCCAAAAGTGTAAGGCATAAGTGCTTACTGATCTTACAAGAAGATTGCATAGGTAAGATGGGACCAAGCAAAGAACAGTCTTATAAATGAGAGTCAGCCAATGAGTGTGTCTACAAGCACTCAAAGACGGCCACCCTGATTTGGCGTAGAGTTCACAGTGATGTGTGGAGGCGACTACAACCAGAAACAAACTTCAGCGCAGGGTTATACAGAACATCCCCATAATCAATCAGCGGCAAAAAGGTTGCAGACACAAGAATTTTTCGAGCTCTGAGGGAAAAACAAGATTTGTGACTGTAGTAAAAACCTACTTTCACTCTAAACTTAGTGAGCAAATTAGCAATCTATACATGTCAAAACGATGTGGACCGCAACCCCTGTGATTGGTCAGCTGAGCAGGATCTTGTTATGTGTTGTTTCTGCACATTGGCTGTACATTTTCTCTGTCCTAACGTCTCCTCTCTCTTTTTCCTCTTGAGATCTTGAATTAATGTAATAAGCTCAAAATCAGTATGAAAAAGCAGAAAACAATGTGGAACTCATGACAGCATCCGCCACTACAGCGTTGGGTTAACACAGGAGTATAAACCAGGCATAAGGCCACTTAAACAGTCAAAGAGATATGTTATATATACACACTCACTGGCTACTTTATTAGATACACCTTGCTAGTACTGGGTTGGACCCCCTTTTGCCTTCAAAACTGCCATAATCCTTTGTGGCATAGATTCATCAAGGTACTGGAAACATTCCTCAGATAGTTTGGTCCATATTGACATAATAGCATCACACAGTTGCTGCAGATTTGTTGGCTGCACATCCATGATGCAAATCTCTTGTTCCACCACATCCCAAAGGTGCTCTATTGGACTGAGATCTGGTGACTGTGGAGGCCATCTGAGTACATTGAACTCCTTGTCATGGTCAAGAAACCAGTCTGAGGAGATTCCTCATTGGATGAACCCTTGACAGTTGATGAAATCAAAATTGCGTTAAAGGCAATACAAAGTGGTAAAAGACCGGGTCCAGATGGATTCCCTGCCAAATTTTTCAAGGTATTTGCTGATAAATTGTCCCCACTGTTATTATCACCAGACAACTGTGGCAGGGCATTCAGACTGTCACTGACTATAAAACCACATCCACACCCTGCCAGGATGACATTGGCTTCCTCAATGAGCTGATTAACTTCTTCGGAAGGTCTGAAGCTCTAAACAACAACCCTGCGAGGAGAGCTACCCCCCTCCCTGATGAACAGGCACTCAGGCTTGAAACCACTACAGTGCAGAGAGCCCTGAGGAAGGTCAACGCACAGAAAGACGCAGGCCCTGACAACATTCCAGGACGGCTGATCAAATAATGTGCAGACCAGCTGGCCCTCGTGCTCACCGACATCTTCAACACCTCACTGAACCAGGCTGTCGTCTCCCCGTGTTTCAAGTCAGCCATAATAACTCCAGTGCCCAAAAAACCAGCCATCACATGCCTTAACGACCTTCGCCCCGTGGCACTAACATCCACCATCATGAAATGCTTTGAGAGGGTAGTTAAGGACCACATCATCTCCATACTCCCCCCATCACTCAACCCATTCCAGTTCGCATACCAGCCAAACCGCTCCACTGAGGATGCAATCTCCACTGCTCTCCACCTGAGCCTGGAGCACCTGGAGGGGAAGAACACCCACGTAAAGATGCTGTTCCTGGACTTCAGCTCAGCATTCAATATGATCATCCCCCAGGACCTGGTATGCAAATTGGAGCCCCTGGGCCTCAAGACCTCCTTATGCAACTGGCTGCTGGACTTCCTCACCGAAAGAACCCAGTCTGTCCGAGTGGGTAACTGAACATCCAGCGTCATCTGCCTGAACACCGGCACCCCACAGGGATGTGTTCTGAGCCCCCTACTGTTCACCCTGATGACCCACCACTGTCGCCCCAGGTACAGCAGCAATCACATCCTGAAGTACGCGGACGACACAACAGTTGTGGGCCTCATTCAGGACAACAACGATCTGGCTTACAGGGAGGAGATGCAACATCTTATAGACTGGTGCAGGGTGAACAACCTGGCCCTGAATGTTGAAAAAACTAAGGAGATCATAGTAGACTTCAGGCGATCCAAACCCAGCCAAACACCCCTCCTCATCAATGACACAGCTGTGGAAGTCGTGAGCACGACCAAGTACCTGAGGATGCATATCACTGACAACCTTGGCTGGTCACTTCACACCAGCACTTCCTGCGGCGGATTAGAAGAGCCTCTCTCCCCCTCCCATCTTGACCACCTTCTACAGAGGGACCATCTAGAGCCTGCTGACCAGCTGCATCTCCGTCTGGTCTGGGACCTGCAAGGCCTCAGACAGGAGGTCTCTGCAGAGAGTGGTGAGGACAGCGGAGAACATCATTGGGTCCCCCCTCCCCACCATCCAGGACATAGCAGACAGCCGCTGCCTATCCAGGGCCCACCGGATCCACCCCACCCACCCCCAGCATGGACTGTTCTCCCTCCTGGCGTCTGGCAGAAGGTTCTGCAGCTTCCGCTGTAGAACAGCCAGACTCAGAAACAGTTACTTCCCCCTCGCCATCAGACTGCTCAATGCCAAATAACCGTACTGTAACTGTATTTTTTTTAAGTTATATAGACTATTTTTTTTTATGTTTACACTGAATCACTACATCCCTGCTGTAACTTGAAGCCAAGCATCGACATTTCGTTGCCAAGATCTCACTGCTGTGTTTTTTATGCAATGACAAATAAAGGAAGTCTAAGTCTAAGTCTAGTCATGTTTAATGAATCATTACAATCTGGTATACTTCCCCTAACATTACGACAAGCCATTATCACTCTAATCGTAAAAAAGGACAAAGATCCTCTTCTCTGCAGTAATTTTCACTCTATCTCTTTGCTTTGTACAGATGTCGAGGTTTTAGCTAAGGTATTAGCAAAATGATTGAAATGGTACGGACCAAAATAATTTCCACTGACCAAACACAGTTTGTCAAGGATTGACATTCCTTTTATTATATCAGACTGCTATTTGATATTTTATATTCACCCTCATCTTCTAATACCCCTGAGATGGTTATCTCTATGGACACCAAAAAGGCATTTGATCGAGTTCAGTGGTCTTATTTGTTCTAGACACATTTAAAAAATGGATTTGGTGACAATTTTATTTCATGAATTAAGCTTTTATATACAGTGCTGCTTGATAGTTTGTGAACCCCTTGAACAGTTTAGATGTTTGTTGTTTTGCCATGATTTTCTTATTCTATCATCACTAGTTTTATAAATGAAATGTCAGATTTATGTTTATCAATTGTTTATACATTTTAGAGGGACTTGTATACATACCCCAAAAACTACATAAAACATAGAATTGGTGTATATGCAAAAATAAGTGAACCCCCAGCTGCACTGGTAGTCATGCAGGTAAACAGGTGAAACACATGTGGGTGCTTCATTAATCAGTTAAGCAGACCAATGGCATGAGACATCATTGGGAAAGGGTCTGACCAGAACTAATTAAAAGAGAGAAGAAACCAGCCAAACCACTTTAGGTCCATACAGATCAACAATGCCAAGAGGGAAGGAGATATCTGATGACATAAGGAAGAGGGTAGTGACAGCCCATCAGTCTGGTGAAGGATAGAAGACCATTTCCAAAAGATTCCAGGATGACTGGAATGACTGTCAAAAATATCACCCAGAAGCACCAGAAAAATAATAAATCAGGTAGAAGCCAACCCACATATCACCTCCAGAGAGTTGCAGACCTCCTTGGTAGCATCTGGAAGGAAGCCTCTGCTCTCAAAAAAGAACACAGCTGCCCGTTTCAACTCTGCCAGAGAGCACTTGGACAAACCTGAGGCCTTCTGGAAGTCCATCCTCTGGACAGATGAGTCCAAAGTAGAATTATTTGGTCACAATCAAAACCGCTTTGTTTGGAGAAAAGCCAACACTGCATTTCAAGAGAAGAACCTCCCCCCAACTGTGAAGCAGGGGGGTGGAAATGTAAAGGTCTGGGGCTGCTTTTCTTCTTCTGGACCTGGACGACTCCACATTATCCAGGGAATCATGAATTCTCAGGCCTATCAAGAAATTCTTGACCAGAATCTCCTGCCATCAGTCAGGGAATGAAGCTGGGACGAAAATGGATTCTGCAACAAGACAATGACCCAAAGCATTCCAGCAAAGCTACAAAGGAATGGCTTCAGAGGACAAGGATCCGTACTCTGGATTGGCCCAGTCAAAGTCCAGACCTTAATCCAATTGAAATGTTGTGGCAAGACCTTAAGAAGATGGTACATGCCAGGTGTCCCTCCAACTTCTCTCAACTAGCAGAGTTCTGCAAGGAGGAGTGGCCAAAAATCCCCATAAGCAGATGTGAGAGACTGGTTAGTGGGTACAGAAGACGCTTGGTTGAAGTAATAGCAACAAAAGGAGAAGCCACAAGCTCCTCAGTTGTCAAATAATCCACTTTTTTAAAGTTAAATAATGAAAATACCTCTTTCTCTGTATTTCCATTATTTGAAAATGTTTTATTTACAAATTGGGATTTGGAGTGAACTGAAACTGAAAGTTTTTTAGAAAAACAGTGACCATGTCTTCTGGGGTTCACAAAGTTTCAAGCAGCACCGTACATCTCTGGCTTGTGTTCGTACAAATAATGTGTTCTCCATCTCCTTTTCCCTCAGTCGTGGTACTCCACAGGGCTGTTCTCTGCCCCCACTATTGTTCGCAATTGCAATTGAACCCCTGGTGATAGCCCTCAGAACTGGACAGATATGTGGGATTTCAAGAGGGGACGTTGAGCATAGATTGGCCCTGTATGTGGATGATCTCTATTTGTCTCTGATCCTGACAATTCTATTCCTTCAGTGTTAGCCCTGTTGAATAAATTCAGAAAGATCTCTGGATACAAACTAAACTTTCATAAAAGTGAACTTCTACCATAGACTGTATAGAACATGGACATAGTCCCCATCTGTTCCTGATACAGTCAGATACAGCTATTCATTGGACAGGGCCATCTATGATATGGCGCAGACTTGGAGCTGAGTCTCTAATTGGACACACTCGTAATCCTAATATCATCTAAACCCGCTGAGTTAGAAAAAAAATTCACTCACCGTACAGTGTGTGCCAGCCGCGTCACCAGACAGATTTCACTGGGGCATGTGCCCCAGTATTGATCTGCAGTGCCCCATGAAAAATTTGACCAATAAAAAAAAAATCACTACGGAATTTTAAGTCTACATAGCACAGCGCACATATTACTTAGTATGGTAATTCATTGCTACTGTATTCACTCCTCATAAACAATGCGCATATGGCTAATTAATATGGTAATTTATTCACGTGTAGCGAGAGAGAGAAAGGGAAAAGGGAGCGAGAGAGAGAGAGAGAGAGAGAGAGGCATGTTAGCCGACAACAACTTGTTAAATATATTTGATTTTGATTTGACTCTAACTGTAACTCCAGGATGGATTTCAGAAAGTTATTCGACCGCAGCAGGGACAAAGCAGCAAGGAATGAGAGAAGTAAGTGAAGTCCAAGCTTGCTAGGCAACATAAGTCTGTCTTAAGTTAATGCTAAGTTAGCTAACGTTATTCTTTGTATCAAGTCAACCATATTAATTTGCTGTACGAGCCGTCGGGGGAATTTCCAGTGAGTTTCATCTGCATGAAACATAATGTTGGTTATGTTCTGCTGGTTCTGCTCAGGACCTCTGCATCAATGATGATTTTGAGTAAGCTTGTGTTAATTAACAGATATAGCCTATGGATGGTGCAGTGGTTCTCAAATGGTCTGTCTTCAGGAAGAAAAACAATTTTCCCTAAGATCAAGCCGTGAGCCAAATTTTTAAACCATTCAAGTTTATTTACAGAAAAATAGCACAGTAGCCTTTTCTTGTTAATCAGTTTGTCTTTGACTAAAATAATCTTGTTTTGTTACCAAAAAAAATGGATACAGCTAAAGCATTTGGTTTTGTTGCCAGAAAAAATATTAAAATTTCTGTATTTGTCACCAGAAACATGACTAAAAATATCAGGTTTTGTTGCCCCAATTAGATTTTTTAAAATGTATTTCCATGTCTGTCCAGACAAAGTGGAACAACAGAGTGCTGGAAGAGGTGAGGGAAAGATGGAGGCTGATGAGCAAGAGCGGAGGTGAGTTGACTATCAGTGAATGATGTACCAGAGCATTCACTATTCTTATAATCCCATGTGAAAACTGAAGACCTTAAAAAACGCAGATAGGAGACTTTGAGCCAAGTACATATTTGTACAGCAATAAACAGTAATATTTTCATGATGCTTAAGACTAAGTGGAGCGGAGTGCAGAGGCGGAGAGATGGAAGTTGATGGGCCTCAGAGAGAGATGACACAGAGAGTAGACACTGAGAGGTGAGACATGGTTGACAACGTAGTTAGCCAGTGTAAACTACCCCACTTGCAGATTTGATAAATGTTAGTTGTAAAGGTTATCTGAGCTGACAGTTAATCACATTCAATTTTTTGTATGTTGCACCAGGCAGGAGAAGCCGAGTGTATGAGAAATTGAGCTGGCTGAATCAAGGGAAAAAGAGAGAGAGGAGGAAGGGCAGCAAGAGACAGACAGCCAGGAGAGACCACACCCCAGAGATGAGCCTGAGATAGCAGTTGCTACAGTGGCAGAAAACATCAGACTGGGGGCAAGGCCAAAAAGCAGTGTCCACAATGTTGAGGGATATATAAGTGATCTAGGGGGGAAGGATTTTGGCCCAAACCAAGTAAACTTGTCACAATATCCCCAGTCAAACTTTGGTGTAAAGAAGCAATCCTTTAACGCCAAGTGGTTTGAAAGCTTTAAATGGTTGGAATACTCCAAATCTAAAGATGCAGCCTTTTGTTTTTCTTGTAGGATTTTTGGCAAACATTTGAAGCATGACACCTTTGTAAACACTGGCCTACAGAATTGGAAAAAAGCTCTGGATCTTTGTAGAGAGCATAAGAAATTACCTGCCCATAAGGCAAGCAAGCTCTCCTGGCATGACTATAAATCCAGTGCAGCTCACGGTAGTGTTGTTGAACAGTTAGACTCAGCAAATGAGAAAGAAATCAAAGAGAGACGTGAGTACCTCAGCCGGGTGGTGGATGTTACAAAGTTTTTGGGTAAAAAAAAACATCCCATTTCTTGGCCATGGTGAGGGCATCTCCAGCGACAACCAAGGAAACTTTCTTGAGTGTATTAATCTCCTGAAAGAGTTTGATCCTTTTCTGCAGTCCTATTCAACTCCATCACACTGTACATATCTATCACCTTTATCTCAAAATGAAGTCATTCAGTGCTGTGCTCAAGAGATAGTCGCAACTATTGTTCGTGAAATAAAAGACGCAGGAATGTTTTTCAGTCATGGCAGATGAGGCTAGAGATGGCAACACTGAGTAACTAGCTGTGTGTGTCCGTTATGTAGCTAAAGGGAGTGTGAAGGAGCATTTGCTGGCTATGACAGAACTGAAAGGGTTTTAAGCAAAGTCTATAACTGCTACAATTGAAGAACATTGGAGGGGTCCAGGCTAAGTTCAGAGAGAATCATCCCATGGCCATTTATGTGCACTGCTATGCACATGAACTTAATCTAGTCCTGTGTTTCACCTGCCAAGCCATACCTGAGGCCAAGGATTTATTTGACCTGTTACAGAGTGTGTACACATACTTCTCTGTCTCTGTTGTTAACCATCACAAATTCGAGGAGATTCAAAAGCAGCTAGGCTTACAGCCATCTGAACTTGTGCAACTCTCTAAGACACGCTGGTCGTGCCAGTTGCGTTCTGTGAATGCCATGTTAGACAATCTCCCTGCAGTGCTTCAGTGCTTATCCAGCATCAACAACCCTATGGCAGTGGGGCTCCATGTCAAACTTGCTAGGTTCTCCACAGTGTATCTGTTCAGTGTATCTATGATGTTCAAGACTTTTTTGTCTGTGACTGAAAACCTACTCAAATATCTGCAAAGTCAAACAGTAGACCTGGCCAAAGCTGAGGAGTACAAATGCGCTGTGTGTGCCACTCTAAAAGATATGCGCACAGATGAGAAGGCTACTTAGCTTTGTGACAGAGCAAAGACCTACTGTACAGCCAACCAGATCCCAGAGTCATGTGCTGTTACCAGACAAAGGCAGAAGCAGAAACGCATGGAGGACTATGTAGTGGACTCTAGTTGTGGGGCAGTGAGTGACCTAGGTGATGCAGAGAAATTGAAAGCAAACTTGTATCTACCTTGCCTTGACAGGATGGTTGCTGAGATGGATCAGTGTTTTTCATCTCTCAACAGCCAAGTTCTAAAAGGTGTTCAGGCCTATAATCCAGGATCTGACAACTTCCTCTGTGAGGAGGACCTCAGAGGTCTGGCAGATCATTACAATGTTGATCTAAAACCTGAAGAGATGTTAGAGGCCAAAAACTATCTGGCCAGAAAGCGGGGGAGCCTTCCAATCAAAGACATGCAATGTGTTTTCAGCTTGCTGGATCAAGTCATGTTCCCAACCTTGACACAGGTCATTCAGATCTCTCTGACCATCCCAGTGTCCAGCTGCACTTGTGAACGGGCGTTCAGTGTGCTGAGACGGCTCCACACTTGGCTGAGAAGCACAATGGGGCAGGATAGGCTTCCCCATCTTGCCATCATGTCAGTGGAGAGTGAGGAACTTTCCAAGTTAAGCCACAGCCAAGTGATTGACCACTTTGCAAAAGTGAAAACAAGACGTTACAGATTACTTCCAAAAAAATGATTCCCTGAAGAGACACACAACAGTTGTTCATTTATTCCTCCAATATGGAAATAAAACCCCCCAGAGATTTAGGGGTGCTTTTTTACTTTTGTAAATCTTTAATTTGCAGATTTTTACTGAAATAAATGTTTCAAAAAGACTCAATACTCTTCCTTTTTGCTTTTATCCGTAATGGTTTAGAAGTCAAGAGTAAAGTGCACAAGTAGGCCAAATGCATTACCGCAGTACATTTCAGGTCGTTAATCAAAGATCTAGACAACAACATAGTCTGATATGATTGAATAGTTTAAAGATCTATTTATATTTTTTTATGTTAAATAAGTGCTGAATATGTTTTTTTTTTCTCACGCACTTTGCGCGCTCTCATGAATTCTTTGTGCCCCAGGTGTGCCCCAGTACAGTATCAGGTCTAGTGATGCCCCTGGTGTGTGCTGATAGCAAAATTAGTGTTTCAGACCCAAGCCATTTTTTGAACCAGGTTGTAAATATGCTTTTTAATGCTGTAAAAGCCTGCTGGGTTTTTTTTTTTTTTTTTGGCTTGAAGCATATGTGACTTCGGGTCTTTGTGCAGCCAGCCTCTAGTGAATTCTCCATGATCACCAACTTTCAGCACTTATGCATAGGCTTCATTTTTCTCTACTGGATGTTGCCCCTTGACTTCTACCTGTCAATGATGCAGCTTTATCATATCCCATTTCAAATTTACCATTTAGCGTATCTCTTGAAAAATTTAAATATCTAGGTTATTTGTGTAAAAAGAACTTTTCAGATTTGTTTTGATGTAATTTTTGTCCCTTTAATGGCTCAAGTTAATGAAGACCAGCTAGTCTTGCACACATGTTTTGGACCTGCCCAGCACTATTTCAGTATTGAAAATCTGTATTTGTTTCACTTTCTGTCATCACATCTGTCACCATCCTTCCCTCTCCACTAGTTGGCCTGTTTGGTGTCTTACCCTCTCACCAGGCATTGCCTATCCACTTTGTTGATCGCATAGCCTTTCTTTCTTTGATAGCAAGGCGTGCTATTTTAATGCAGTGGAAAAGCCCCCACCCACCCTCTCACACCAGATGGATTAAGGATGTTTTAGCCTTGATGAAATTAGAAAAATAAGGTACTCACTGCGAAACCTCAATACAAAATTTAACAAAATATGGTTACCTTTTCTAGAGCATGTCAGATCCCTCCAATTAGATACTGACCCTGTTGGCTGTATAATCCTCTCTACTTTTTTAATAGGATATGGGATGTATAGTATGGTAATTTTGATTTTTTTTCTCCTGTTATTTATTTATTTATTTATTTATTTATGAGGATCTTCTCAATCCCATCAACATGCATTCTGTGGGGCAAGCAGAGCCAGAGGACTTGGAGGCAGGGATCACTGGGGATTAAGTTGCTGAGGCAGTCAAACAGCTCAATTTCAATAACCCCTGATTCACACATACAGCGCCAGTGCTGCGGTCCGTCAGCGCCGTGATCAGTCAGCGCGAGCCAATTCACACTGCATCCGTCTCAGGAGCGGAACACAGCTCAGCGTACTCATAGCAGCTGATACACAAGATCACAGGAGAACCACATGTTCCTGTAGGAAGCACACCCATGACCACTGCTTTCATGATATTTAGTATGATAAACTCACCTGCCCTCCCAGAGCTTCATTAGTTTCTGTTGAGGATGTGTTGTATCGTATATAATTATAAGGTTTTCTGCCTCCAAAATAAACTTTTCCTCGTCCATGGCGTCAGATTTCCTCTGGTTCTGACCCGCTGATGACTGCTGGCCCTGTACCAGTGTCGTAGTTTTAATATACTAGGATAAATTTACGATCGACAGTCTGAACATGGTGCTTTATTTTGAAAGGATCGTATATAATTATAAGGTTTTCCGCCTCCAAAATAAACTTTTCCTCGTCCATGGCGTCAGATTTCCTCTGGGTCTGACCCGCTGATGACTGCTGGCCCTGTGCCAGTGTCGTAGTTTTAATATACTAGGATAAATTTACGATCGACAGTCTGAACATGGTGCTTTATTTTGAAAGGATCGTATATAATTATAAGGTTTTCCGCCTCCAAAATAAACTTTTCCTCGTCCATGGCGTCAGATTTCCTCTGGGTCTGACCCGCTGATGACTGCTGGCCCTGTGCCAGTGTCGTAGTTTTAATATACGAGGATAATTTTACGATCAACAGGCTGAACATGGTGCTTTACTTTGAAAAGACCGGAAACTCTGATCATTTTTCGTGTCTGTTTTCCTGTTTGGAACGATCTGCTCTGCGGAGATTGACGCGTCTCTGCAGCGTACTCCGGCAAGAATAGACTCGCAGCGAAACAGCTGCGAGCAGCCGTTGGTAACAGACCGTGGCGCGGGCTGTGTGAATGCACTGATTGACTTGAATATAAATACAGCGCAGTGCGCAGCGCTGAAGGACCGCTGCGCCGGCGCTGTATGTGTGAATCAGGGGTAAGGGGGACCAGAAGGTGTGCGCCAGCTACAGGGGGATCACACTCCTCAGCCTCTCTGGTAAGGTCTACTCAAGGGCACTTGATGGCAGAGTACCTGTGACCCAACTAACTTGAAGCTTTTCTGCACACTTACTAAGGTTTTTCCTTCTTGTTTAAATTCTCGCTTGTGTTGTATGTTACTTTGGAAAAATGCTGCTAAATGAAATTGTAGATTTCAGAGGAGAGTCCGGTGGTTTGGATTCGGGAGGAACAATGCAGGTTTTGTCCTGTTCATGGAACACTGGACCAGCTCTATACCCTTGCAAGGGTGCAAGAGGGGGCATGAGTTTGCCCAATCAGTCCACAATGTGCTTTGTGGATCTGGAGAAGGATTTTGATCGTGTCCCCCAAGGTATCTTGTGGGGGTGCTCTGGGAATATGGAGTCAATGGCCAGCTGTTATGGGCTGTTCAATCTCTGCATTTCCATTGTGAGAGTTTGGTTCATATTGCCAGCAGTAAGTCGAACTCGTTCCCAGTCAGGGTTGGACTCTGCCAAGGCTGTCCATTGTCACTGATTCTGTTCATTACTTTTATTGACAGGATTTCTAGTTGCAGCCAAGTGGTGGAGTTTAAGTATCTTAAGTCTTGTTCACGAGTGAGGGGAAAACAAAGAGATTGGAGCAACATCAGCAGTGATTGCGGACGCTGTACCAGTCTTTTGTGGTGAAAAGGGAGTTGAGCCAGAAGGCAAGGCTCTCAATCAACCGTTAAGTCTATGTTCCAACCCTCACCTATGGTCACGAGCTGTGGGTTGTGACTGGAAGGACAAGCAGCTGAAATGATTTTTCTCTGCCGGGTGTCTGGGCTCAGCCTTAGAGATAGGGTTCAGGGCTCAGACATCTGGGAGAGGCTCGAAATAGAGCTGCTGCTCCTTTACATCAAAAGGAGCCAGATGAGGTGGTTCAGACATCTGGAGAGGATGCCTCCCTGGGGTGGTGTTTCAGGCATGCCCAGCCGGGAGGAGACTTGGGGTAGACCTAGGATATGATGGAGAGATTATATCTCTTAGCTGGTCTGTGAACATCTTGGTATACCCCAAGAGGAGCTGGCGGAAGTGGCTGGGGACAGGAACCACTGGTCTTTGCTGATGACAGTGCTGCTCAAGGGACAGGGACCCGGATAAGCAGTAGAAGACGGATGGATGGATGAAGATCTTATTTGAGTCAAGAGGTGATTACTAACTCTTCAGCCTCATCTTTCTTTTCTTTATTTGTCACAGCTTTGGGGCCTAACCTTTATTTTCCAAAGCTTGTCTGTTTTGGTTACATTGAGGCTCATTCATATCCATGCATCATCGTAGGGGTTAAACATGACCTATTTGCCGGTATCTAGCTCAGCTTTTTTTTTTTTTTTTTTTTTTGTTAGGGTGACTGCCATTGTTGGGCTTCAGAACACCTCTTCATAAAGCAGTGGGTGTCTTCACAGACACAGTGTCTTTGTTTTCTACTCTCAGTGGTCTTTACTAACTCCTCAGCTGTGAAATGTTCCTGTGTCTGCTGGTTAGTCACTCTGTCTTATTTTATTTGGCACTGATTTTAGCCCTTTGTGTTTTTCTGATTCAGCTGCCTGCCAGGGTGAGCAAGTTGTACAACCAAAATATTTCACAAAAAGAGACATGAGCTTCAAGCTGAGTCTGCACAGTGGGATATGTTATTTAGCTTAACATTCTTCTTTTAATAAAAATGGAGTGGTGCAGTTTCAACTTTTCTCAACATTTGAGTGTTATTCCAGCACAAACCTACCAACTCTAAAAAGTATTCAATGAAACGCACGTTTTGTGGTGCTTCCATCTGTGAAACCCTCAGCTGTTCCTGGAACTCTGTGCACTGCCATATGCTAATCCAACAGCTGTTGAAAGAAGTAAAATATTCTTCATACTCACTTGCTCTCCCTAGAAGACAATGGAGAATTCTGGGACTTGAAAATAAGCTACCTGCACCCTAAAAGCTGTGAGATGCTGGATTTCCAGTAGCAGCAGCACCTTTGCATTTAGCCAGGGTGCGGGAGGTCTGCTGGGCTGTTGCCTCTCCCACACAGAGCTGGATGCTACTGCATTAGCATAATGAGAGGAAAAACTAAACAAAACAATCACAGAGAAGCCCTGCAATAAATATGACACAGGTTATTTTGTGATGCCTTCCTTTTAAAGGGGGTAAAGAGAAGTTTGTGTTAGGTGGGTAAGCCAAACATGCTCTGTGCTGTATAAAGAAAAGTTCCTGTAGAAGAACATCCTGAAGAAAACTACAAAGCTGTTAGGTCAACTCTGTGTGAGCAGCACATCAGTACATGAGAAGAGAGACCTGTGTTTGTCTCTGCTGAAGATGATATCTGGGATTAATTTAGTAGTATATTTCCATGTCTGTCCAGACAAAGTGGAACAACAGAGTGCTGGAAAAGGTTAGGGAAAGATGAAAGCTGATGAGCAAGAGCGGAGGTGAGTTGCCATCATGGTAGTGGAGAGTGAGGAACTTTCCAAGTTAAGCCACAGCCAAGAGATTGACCACTTTGTAAAAATGAAAACAAGACATCAGTTTACTTCCAAAAAAATGATTCCCTGAAGAGACACAACAGTTGGTAATTTATTCCTCCACTGTGGAAATAAAAGAACCCAGAGATTTAGGGGTGCTCTATTTTATTTTATTTTTTTACTTTTGTAAATGTTCAATTTGCAGATGTTAACTGAAATAAATATTTCAAAAAGATTCATTGCTCTTCCTTTTTGCTTTTATCAGTAATGGTTTAGAAGTCTAGAGTAAAGTGCACAAGTAGGCCAAATGCATTACCGCAGTACATTTCAGGTGGTTAAATCAAAGATCTAGACAACGTTTGTTTTTTGATGATAAATAAGTGCTGAATATGTTTTTTTTCTCGCGCACTTTGTGGGCTCTCATGAATTCTTTGTGCCCCAGGTGTGCCCCAGGTGTGCCCCAGTACAGTATCAGGTCTAGTGACGCCCCTGGAACCAACTAATTAGTTTTAGAAATTTACAGCATGCAAACTAATGAACTCACAATCAGTCGACCAACCATAGTTTCAGTATGATACTCAAACAATAAAATAGATAAAATCCACTCAGGACAGGAGAACAGGGGAGACTATGACACATTGATGCGTAGATGAAGACCCCTGTAGGTCTGAGTTGGAGAACCCATTCTTTGCTGAAGAATACTCAAAGAATTGAGCTCTACCCTCAAACCTACTATCTGATGTTTTGCCAACTTAACTTATGAAATGACCAATTTTACATTACAAACTCAATACAGGTAGTTGAGATGACTGCTCTGAAGTAGTTTGCAACATAATAGAACATTTTTGTCCACTTTACAAAAAAAAAACATTTTCAGGCCAACAATTTTAAGTTTTCATTTTTACAGTGTTATTTTTTTCCAGAGCTGTACATCTTAAAATGAAACCATTAGCCAAACCCCTAAGTAGCTGGTTCTGATGGTTGATGCTAAAATTTTGCTTTAACTCCCTCCACGGCTCAGAGGGAAAAGAAAGTCCTTAAATGAACCGAGCCTCTCAGATTGTTTGTCAAACAGTGTTTCTGAACATCTCAAGGTGATTTCCCTATTGTTAAACACAGCTGTAGACTTAACGTGAGTTCACACACACACACACACACACACACACACACACACACACACACACACACACACACACACACACACAAACAAACAAACAAACTCTCCAACTCTGATAAAGTGATGGTACATGGTCGTACATGGCCAAAAATGTGTCTGTTATTTTGAAAGCCTAAAAGGGTTAGTCTGCAAATTCAAAGTCTTTGCTGGAACCCCTTTGTACCTGTTTATTCAGATATATATAAATACAACCTGAGCTGCCATAAGCCACATGAGCTGACCATGTGTACCTGATGGTCCTCACGGTCAGCTCATTGATAACCCTCTTTAAATCCTCTTCATGGGACTCAATAAACACTGCAAACATTACAGATTTTCTTTGCACAAAGCCGAAAGCTGCTGTCCTTTAATGAATCTAAGAGATCAACATTATAATGCAAGAAAACAGCTTATCAGAGCTCGCCTACCCCCTCATTCTGCCTCCAATAACAACTCAGACCCTCAGGCTGCAGCAGCATTCATTTTCATTGCTGCTGCTGTTGCTGTTGCTGTTGCTGTTGCTGTGTGTGTGTGTGTGTGTGTGTGTGTGTGTGTGTGTGTGTGTGTGTGTGTGTGTGTGTGTGTGTATGTGTGTGTGTGTGTGTGTGTGTGTGTGTGTGTATTTGTTTGTTTGCATATATTAGACCCTGTGTGTGTGTGTATACAGTAAAGAGATGAACCCAAGGAATCCAAGGCACAGAGATCACACAATGTGAAACAAACACTTCTTCACCCCTTAAGGTTTTATAAAGCAGCAGAACACCAGGAGGAAATAAACTCAAAGGCCTTTTTTTTCTCTCTTTTGTGTTTAAGTCATACATCAGAGCAATGTACTCTGTTCCTCCATCTTTACACATGTACGTTCTAAAAACATGAACATGAACCAGGGTGTGAGGGTTTCTTTACAGCACAGGAAGTGAAGGGCACACACACACTTGATGCAGGGAAATACTGCAGATAGAAAACCCCAGCATGTTCTTCTGCTCAGCAGCTTGTTTGGAGCATTTCAAGTCAAAATGAAATGTCAGAGCAGAAAGTTTTATCAATCCAGCCTGAGCTAAGTGAAGAGGCGTGAAAAACCCCTCAAGGGATAAAATGAATGTTGTTAGATAAAACTTAACACAAACTTAATCATTGTAATATTTCATAAGGAGGACAAATCTTGTGATCGGTCTGGTCTGTATGAAACCTCCCCTTTGGGACTCTTTGGATCTGTGGAAAATACTTTTCATTTATCAACTCTAGATTCTGTCTAATCCTGTTATCTGGAGATTTAAATATTGGATATATAGTTTCAGAATTTTAAATGTGTAAATGTGTCAATGAACTGTGCCTCTCTTTTCTGGGAGACGCTCTCAGTGTGTCTGCTGGGGAAGAATCGCTGCCAGTGTCAGGTAAACTCACAAATACCTGCAGCCTACCTACACTACATCTTTAACAAACCAAACCAAACCAAACATCTGCGATTCAGTGGTCGAGTCACTTCCCAGGCTAACTATAATGTAATCAACACTTCAAGTAACTGCTGCATCTAATTCAAGCTGTTTTTGGACCAGAAGTTCCAGGGACTTCCTGTTAAAACATTCCCCAGATCGGAATTGTTTTGTGGTACATTGTTTGTCTAAATTTCAAATGAGGAACCAAATATCTAACCTCTCTTTTATTTCTAAAATCTTAGAGGAGGTTGTCTCCAGTCAGCTCTGTGAGTTTCTTCATAGTAACAGTCTCCTTGAGGACTTCCAGTCTGGGTTTAGGGCCAACCATAGTACTGAGACTGCACTGCTGAAAGTAACCAATGATCTACTTTTGGCTTCAGACAGTGGTCTCCTCTCTGTGCTCATGTTACTTGATCTTAGTGCTGCTTTTGACACTATTGATCATCACATCCTCTTGCAGAGATTAGAGAAGCTTCTCGGCATCACAGGAACTGCTTTAGCTTGGTTTAGATCATATCTGTCGAGTCGTTCTCACTTTTTTCATGTGAACAATAAATCCTCCCTACATAGCAGGGTGCGTTATGGAGTTCCTCAAGGCTCAGTGCTTGGTCTGATTCTTTTCAACTTATATATGCTTCCTCTTGGTAGTGTAATTAGAAAACACTCCATAAACTTTCACTTTTACGCAGATGATACACAGCTGTACTTATCATTGAAGCCATAGGAAACTAGCCTGTTACCTAAACTTAAAGCTTGCCTCAAAGATGTAAGGATCTGGATGAGCAGAAATTTTCTACTTCTGAACTCAGAGAAGACTGAAGTCATTGTTATTGGACCTAAACACCTCAGAGAGGCTTTCTCTAACCAGATAACTACCTTAGATGGCATCAGCCTGGCACCTGGCTCCACTGTTAGGAACCTAGGAGTTCTTTTGGATCAGGACCTGTCCTTCAACTCTCACATCCAACAGGTCTCCAGGACAGCGTTCTTTCATCTTCGTAATATTAGAAAAATCAGACACATCTTGTCTCAGAGTGATGCAGAGAAGCTGGTCCATGCTTTCGTTTCCTCCAGGTTAGATTACTGTAACTCTCTTCTATCTGGTTGTCCTAACAAGTCTATTAGGACTCTTCAGATGGTTCAGAATGCTGCAGCCCGGGTTCTGACTGGGACCAGGAGGAGGGAGCATATCTCCCCAGTGTTAGCATCTCTGCACTGGCTACCATAAAGTTTAGAATAGAATTTAAAATTCTTCTTCTGACTTACAAAGCTCTTAATGGCATCGGGCCATCCTATCTTAAAGATCTTCTCAAGTAGGATCCAAGTACGCTGAATGGCAGAAAAACTACCTATATCCTGATTACTGCTAACGTAGAGCAAACAAAAACGATGTGCTGAGGACCAGTTTGAGTCTGTGGTTTTGAATCTTTCACGGTCATATGGTCACAAATCAGTGGTTTACCCTGACTACCAACCCTGCCTTTAAATAGAATGAATGATGACAGCTGAAAAACAAACAGTCTGTACCAGAAGAGAGGTCTGAGTGCTCCTCTCAGTCTTTTGAGTCTTTGTGTGGTCATCAGGGCTTGAGTCAAGCAGGCCTGGAGTAGCTCATTTGGAGGATCTGGACAATCCCACTGGGTGGGGCAGATTTGGGGCCGTGAGGGCAGGTGTCCAGTCATAACACTTTGTTTCCTCATACGCAACTGGCTGTTACCTTGGTAACACGTCCATGCACGCACAGAAGTGGGCCCGTCTGAGGCATGAAACTCCAGGGATGAAAATGAGTCCCACTCCGGTCCCCTCGGACCTGGACTCCTGGACTCCAGGGGCCCCATGTACAAAGCGTGCGTACGCACAAAAACGTGGCGTACGCTGTTTTCACGCCAAGTTCAGATATATCAAGAGCGAAATGACCGGGGAAATGTGCGTTGCCTCACGTCAACTTCATGGCTGGCGTACGCATGTTTCTACAGCTTTTGTTCCTTTGGCGACACTTAGAGGTGATGCTGGGAAAGTGTTACAATAAATAAATGTGTGAACAGTCCTTGGACTGATTGATTTGCACATCAGATACACATTAAAAATTAACACTATTGAGCAAGTAACACACCCACTGCAATTACATGAGTGGATATAAAAACACGCGTGACGGGGTGCAATAAACATGTTAGAAACAATGGCTGCTCTTTTAAAGGCAAGGACACAGAATTCACTTATTCACCGATGCATTTAATGAGTTGTTAATATTTGTCAGGACGCCTATTAGTTGATTTAGGATCTAGGTGATTCATACTGCCTATTGGCCTGACAATTTCTTCTTGTGACTCCAGCACAGCATGGATGAGGACATGGCCAGTCAGGTGGGCTGGGGCGGCAGCAGTAGCAGCAGCAACATCCTGGGGTTGTGGCGTTGAGGCGCCCAAGAAAGTTGAGGACTCCCCTGAGACTGTGACGCTGGGGACGGTGGAGGACTCCCCCGAGTCCGTGGCACTTGGTAGCGACAGAGTGTCCTCTCCTGTATTTGAAAATAAATCGAGTTATTCAACATGAATTAAAGTCTTTGATATGCTGGCGTATTTACACAAAAGATTTCAAACCAAATAATACCTTCCATATATTGTTTACGCATCTTACGCAATCTTAGCTGTGAAAGGGCTGTGAGCAGGAAAATGTATGCACACATTTGTTGTGAGTTACAGATGCATAGGTATTTACCTTGGTGGTAATCAGAGTCACCCACACGTGCGCCAACCACCCCTGAGAGAGCAGTGTCACCCACAATTGCTGCGACTCTCTGATCAAACGGCGTGGGGCCCCCTCTACTGCAGTCCCCCCACCTGTTTTGGTCACACTTTGGCGGTGGGCAGCCATCCTCCGCTTCACATCAATCTTGATGTCGAACCACTTCTTTTTTAGTTCAGCTTGAGTGCGTGCCTCTGACCCCACAGCATTAACAGCCTCACACACTGCCCCACTCACTCCTCTTGCGCATGGTGCTGATTCCAGATGACAGCGTGCCAAAGAGCACATTTTTGCATTTCTCAGCTTCATTCACCATAGCTTCATACACCTCATAGCACCTCCAATTTGCCTTCTGTAAAATTCTTTTTCTTGCTGGTCTTACTCATATCTTCTTCATTTATCTGACCGTAGAGAGGATAATCTCAGGTGCGCGGCTCATTTATATATGATTTGCATGTTTAAATAGGGGCGTGGAAAGGGAGGGGTCGGGTACTCCAACATGTGCGCCAAATTCCACATTGATTGGGATGTTCAAAGGAAAAGTGCTTGGATTCATGTGTGTGCACAGATTCATACATCTAAATATTTTTGTTCGTACAACATTTTCTGGATTTGAGCGTACACAATGTTTTAGTAGGAAATCCACGCAAGGCCCTAGGACTCCAGGACTCCAGTACTCCAATTCATCCCAGTATCTTATACTGTTCTCTAAACTGGATTCATGTCTGTGAAGGGATTCCTGGTTTGTGGCTCATGCAGACAAACTAAACTGACTGCTAGTCAGTGATTCATGACAAGACTGTTTACTGTCAATTCACATCAAAGCTGAAAGCAGGGATTCTGTTTGATGCTAACATGACAGTTTGTCCGTCTCCCTTCTTCTGCCTTGGTGGTGGTTTTTTACTGACTAATTTATCCTGACAGCAAAGTGGGTCTTCAAAGAGATGAATGGCAGCTTGTTGTACCATTTACTATCAATGGAACAGCAAGCTGAAAATAAAGATAGATTATTTTAAACTGATTTAGGTGGAAAACAAAGGTGCAGAATACATTTAGGCTAACATACAGGAAATAATGTCTTAGTCTGGATGAGGCCATAGATGGAGCTGAGGCAGGTGCTCACCCACCTGTAAGTCACCTCAGCTACATTCCAAACAATGTAAATTTATGAGCACTTCAGGGAAGTGTTTGTTGCTTCTAGAACTCACGATGGAGCTCAGCACATGTTGATTATTCATTAGTTATGGGCAGGAATAGTCATTAGTTAACTATTTTCATGGAGATTTTTGGAAGAAGTATTATCCAAACCTTTAACAGTCTTTCAACTGAGTTTTCTTAAATGTTGTCATCTTTAAATCACCTCATACTTGATGCTGTTAGACACTAAAATGTCAACAGCGTTATAAAAACTGGAGAGGCTACGTGTTTAAAATCTGGTCCTAGGTGGTCTAATGCAAACATGGTCCTAGACCTGTGGCTGTCAGGGTTGCAACCCTACATCCTGGACTTACCCACAGTCAGTTTCTATACCTGAGAAAGAACCATCCAAATCCATCTAAGATAAGAGACGTCTCACTGAACCTTTGCTCTGCTCCAGGAGTAGAAACCTACTTTCTTCTCTGCTCACTGAACAGGCTGTGCTTTCATCAAGCTGTCAGATGGGTTGATTGTTTCTGGAGCCGGTCCTACCTCTGTCCTTTCTATCATGAAGTTTACATTTCACCAGTCTGCTCTGCAGTCTCAGTGTCTTGCTGTAATTACAGCAGCTGTTCCCTTCGTGGACTGACTCTCTTGAGAGCCCCCATCCACATTTCCTCCTCAAATTAGACTTGTGTGATCAGAGCTGGCAAAGGGTTGGTGTGATGCAGCACACAAAGCTGTCAGGATCAGTCAAAGTGATGGTGAGGCTCTCTACATGCAAAGCTGTGTTTCCCCCAACAAAGGCGTATTCAGTGTATGTTTGGCGTGTTAATCAGACAGAGAAAGACAGTTAGGGGTGTTGATGTAATGAAGCCGCTGGTAGCTAGCCTTTAACAGAGGTTTCATTGATGAGAAGCTGAACAGAAACAATCTGTGATCTAAATCCAGTGAGCCGCAGTGACAGTGCTGCCATCTGTGACTCTTCTCTACCAATGCTGGTTCTCATGGTTTATCGTGTGCTAATTTTTTCTGTCCTGTTTCCCTGAAGAAATGAATTGATGTAACTGCTGTTCAGTGATCCCACTAGATGCAAATAAATGATCTTAGATGAGTTACATGTAAAGTCAATGAAAGGGTGAGATTCCCATGCAAACATACTTTCAATGCAAGAGTAGATAAATCTGATCTTCAGAAAATCAGTTGTGCAGGTATGACCCCCAATTCACACATACTCTGTGCATGCTGCGGCCCCTCAGGGCTTACCACTGTGGTTAATCACTGCGTTAAAAAAGCACGCTGCAGCACTACTTCTCTGTTGCAAGTCTGTTTTTGCTGCGAGTACACTGCAGGCACGCAGCACTCTCTGCAAGGCAGATTGTACCACCAAGCAGCAACCTCCGGTCTAACATATGAAGCAATGCAGAAGAATCTACAGTTCGTCAAGTGTCCGTGTAAGGCTGGCTACAGAAGTACCAGAAACCACATAGGCCTACTCATCAAGCCCAAAAGAAAAAAGCTGTTTTTATAGCATAAATAAACATGTTTACAGCCTGGTTCAAAACATGCTTGCCTGAGTTGCTTATTTCACTATCAGCACAAACTTTATGGGGTGTGAATTTTTTTTCTAACTCAGCAGTTTAGAAGATATTAAGAACAGGAGTTTGACCAATCAGAGGTACAGCTCAGCTCACATGACTGAAGGGCCCATTTTCAATATGGCCCCTGTTGATGATTTCCTTCAAAACTCTGTTTCAGAAAAAGACGGATGATGTCATGGATGCCACGTCCATTTATTATACAGCTTATATATACCACACAGGAAAACAGACATGAAAATGAAGAGAGTATCCTGTCAATTTCAAGATACAGCACCGTCTTCTATCGTAAATCTCATCTTTGTATATCAAAACTACGTCACCAACCTAACATACTTACCCATGGTAGAAGCCAAAAATCAGGGAATGAACTTGAAATGAACAGTAAGTCAACCTCTAAGAGGTAAAGTGCCTGTTGTTTACATGTTCCTACATCTTTATACATAGTTGTTGTCGCATAGTTTCACAGTTTCCATGGGAACGTGGTCCTCCTGAGATCTTATGATCTCTCTAAGTGATATTTCTAAATGTTATTTCTCAGCTTCCCAATCGGGTTGGACAGGTCCGGATTGATTTATTACAACCAAGGGGCAACATCCAGTTTAGAAAAATGAAGCAGAATGTAGAAGTGCTAAAAGCTGCAGTTCATGGAGAAGCCTCTAGAGGCTGGCTGCAGAAAGACTGGAAGTCACATACGCACCAAGACAAAAAAAAAAAAAAAAAAAAAAAAAAAAAAACAGACCTCAACAGTATTAAAAACATATTTACAGCCTGGTTCAAAAAACATCTTGGGTCTGAATCATTCATCTCTCTATAGGCACACACTGTACGAAGGGTGAATTCTTTTCTCATGAAAGGGTCATGAGTTCATCCAATCAGAGGCTTAGCTTATCTCACATGACTGACAGGTCCATCAGCGTGAGACGTCATCAGTTATTCCTGTTACCAGCCATCAGCTCCACCATCCTAACAGCCCCAGACTTCATATTTGCATTGATACAGTACTCTGCTGCAAACATTACATTATAAACTAACCAGGAAGAGAAAATATGATTCAATATTTATGTGTTTACACTTGGGACAGTGGGGCAGATTGGTATTTGGTGTAAGCATGAATAATTGAAGAGGATCAGTTCTATAAACAAATCAGAGGATTTCTTAAATCCCACTTAAGACTCTGAACTAGGAAGATGAGGAAAAAATATTGTAGCCCAACTCTTCAGACAAACTTCAGGAATAGAAACTGCTGTGACGTGTTGGAGGTAGCTTTGTCTTTGTTCTGGATGGACTACCCTATTAAAAAGTAAGGGCCAACAGCAGACAGCTGGAAAGATCAGAGATGAAGTTTAGAAATAATGATGGATCCCTTTCTTCAGACATTAAAGAACACTCCTCTTCTGGACTGGGGTTGGGTTTACAGTGTCCAGAAACTAGGACAAAGATGCTGTTTTCATCCAGACACTTGAAAAGGTAATCCAAACAGGTTAAAGATGGATCAGTTCAGACCTGTTGATTTCAGTCATAGTCACTTTATGTAGTTAAAGGACTATACAGAAAGACATACACCTAGAGGACACTTTATCCACCTTGCTAGTCCCCTGTTGGACCCCCTTTTGCCTTCAGACCTTTCTTAATTCTTGGTGTCATAAACCCAACAAGCTGCTGAAACCTTCCTCAGAGATTTTGCTCCACATTGTCATGATATCATCACACAGCTGCTGCAGATTTGTGATCTAAAAAAAATGTGCTTCTGCTTTGGCGGAGCATGAGGAGCCAAACAGCGCCCTCCTGTCAAGCACTCATTGTGTATTACACTGTGTGTCTCACCCCTCTGCCCTGTCTGTCAGCATGGAGGCCAGCTTCACCTCACCTTCTCTAGAGATTAAAAAAGCCTGTTTAAGCCAATCAGATTGAAGCAAGGCTCATTGTTTAATGGTCAATGCATCATTAAAAAAACTTGAAGGAGGCCAGATCAAACGTGGTGTCCAACCAATCAAAAACTGTTAAAAAAAAAATCACACCCACACTCTGTGCAACTCTCCCAACGTGACCAGCTAGCCAACACAGCAACTAAGCTAGCAAGTCAGAATAAATGGAGACCGGGACTTTGAGTTTCTGGTGAAAAATAACTTCACAAAAGAGTCTTTTGAGGTTCAACTAAAAGTCAAACAGGATGGTAGGCAGACTCCAGAGCTCAATAAGAAGAGACCTGAAGTCCCGTTTGGAGCTGTATGACAGGAAGGAGGATGAGACTGCTCTACAAGTAGTGGTGAGTTTAAAAAAATATATAAACATTTTTTATGCATTTGTTGACAAATGGGCTGCTATGTCCCTGAATCTGTCTGACTTCTGGAAAGCGCTATGGCCCGCCGTGGTCTTTTTGATTATGTGTTGTTGTCTTTATAACTTCGTTTTGGAGCGCAGATGGCTTGGTGGTCTAGGTCGCGCTCCATATGGCAAAAGCCATAGAGTGGGCAGCTTGGGTTCAAATCCGGCCTGAGGGGACTTTCCTGCGTGTCTCTCCCCACTCTCACCCTGTTTCCTGCTCTGTCCACTGGCCCATCCTGTCACATTAAAGGCGTAAAAAATCCCCAAAACAATAACTTAAAAGAAAACAACTAATTTTCTTGTCATGATAAGAAAAGGTATTTTATTCTTTATTTTTCCTGCCATGTTAAACGTATTTCATCATGAAGAGCATGATTTCATTTTTTTGTTTGATTTGTATTTAAATATTCACAGAAACAGCATTTAGGCCCTCTGATACCAACTGCACTATCAGCTGTAAGGTTTACAGCTGATAACATCTGCAGCACTGTTTAAAATCCTTTTTTTAATTTAAACTTTTGTAACTTTGTATGTGCTGCTCTAATTAAGCTTTGAGTCATTTACCAGCTTTCCATGAGCTTTCTCTACCTAAACACAGACCACTGTATGTGTGCCATAACCATTAGCATGCGCACAGCCCAAAGCACGCACCCTCAGCTCTCCCTCACAGGCACAGCATCGTCATAGTTGTCATCGTCATAGTTGAATTTCATCTCATCTCATCTCATTTCATGTGATTGGCTGATGAGGTCTTTGTCTTAACGAGCAGATGAAAAGGTGGACCTGTTAAAGTGTCAAGTGAGTGTATACTGACGAGGTGAAGAAAATCTAAGGAAGGTTTAGAATTGAAACGTTATTGGACATAAGGTTCCCATGAGTTCGTAATCCCTTCTTAGAGCCCTGTTCATCAGTGTGTGCATGGAGGGTGTCTATGTGGTGAGGAGCAGGCTGTAGTATTGATGTCTGAGGATTTGTCTGCCCCGAGACTTCTAGAGACTTCTGGAAGGAATTCAGAAAACAACAACAACAACAACTGTTTAATAACAGATTTGTGATGTGAATTATTTTTTCTTTCTTTCTTTCTTTCTTTCTTTCTTTCTTTCTTTCTTTCTTTCTTTCTTGTTGTTGAGCATTTTAATTTCATCACCAGAGCAGAGCTGATTTCCAGTCTAAATAAGAAACAGCTCTGAAAACTGACTCCAGATTTTTGTTCATCGTTTAGTTTTTGATCCAGACTGTGAAGGTGTTAAATTAAATGCTGTGTCATTTATGCAGCAGGAGTAAACCTGGGAAAACACCAACCAATCCTAGAAATTACAAACCAATTTACTAAACCTATCAAATCCTGTCCTGCTGTTCTGCCTGCCTCCTGTGTGTACATTTCACCCACGTGCACTAGCCCTGATTTAATGCACGTAACCAAGAGGGATCCAAGTACGCTGAATGGCAGAAAAACTACCTATACCCTGATTACTGCTAACGTAGAACAAACAGACACAATGTGCTGAGGACCAGTTTGAGTCTGTGGTTTGGAATCAGTCAAGGTCATATGGTCACAAATCAGCAGCGATAGTGCATGTGAGTGGGGCGTCATTTTGGAGGAGCTCTGAGGGTGGGAGGGGAGGACCTGAATGGAGTCCTGAGGAGATGCTACATTTGAATTCATGCTAGTTTTCCATGACTACCAACCCTGCCTTTAAGTGCCTGCTTTGTTTTCAGAGACTCACCATGTAATATCTGTCCTATCTTCAGCTGTCCTGTTAGGATCTCCCAGTTCTTTTGACTAACACCTCTCAAGAATCACTAGAAGAAGAGCTATTTCTCATTTCAGTATTTATTCTCATCACAGGTAAAGTTCACAGTGCTGGTCTCAACAGAATAAGCCCAGATATCCAGGTGCAGTACTCTTTTTGTCATGAACTTTAACCCAGATACGGACACAAATAGAAAGCTCCAAGACGAAGTTCTAAAGGCAAAAGGGTTTAATGAAATAGGCAGAGTTTGGTACACAAGTAGGTAGTCAGACAGTTAAGGTTGGGTACACAGATGATCCAACAAACTGGCAGAGGTATCTGACAAACGAGAGGCAAAAAGGCTAGATCAAGAAACAGGCAAGAATCATACACAGCAAGACAGTGACTGTGAACAAGGCGGAAAGAAGACGACAAAGTACAACTAACTGGCAACGAGACAGTGAGACACATGAGGTTAAATACAAGAGGTAACGAGGGGTGATGAGACACAGCTGGGGAGAACATTCAGGTATCAGGTGAGACAGACGGGGGCAGGACAGACAAAATTCAAAATAAAACAGGAAGACAAGACAAAACATGAATGTGCAAAATAAAAGAAACTTTACAGACATGACACTTTTAACACATTCATTGGCTACGCTTATACAGAGGCTGAGCTTAACAAAACAACCGAAAGTAAGTGGCCATCATTATGATTGACACTGCTGTATCAATCCACAGCTGGCATCAAGTTTCAGAGAGATGTGCTATTCAAATGTGTGTGTGGTGTTAATGGAGACTGTGTAGAACAGGGGTCCCCAAACTTTTTCCTGTGAGGGCCACATTATTTTTTTCTTCTCTGATGGGGGGCCGGGGTCAGTTTGGGACAGAAAAAGTCTGACGATCACAGGGGTGCCTAAAGGTAAAGATTTATTGTTTTCCAGAAAGCCACACAGAAACAAATATTAATAACCCTCTCTGGGATCTTCACAGACAAAAAGTCAGGAAATAAATAAAAACACTATAAATGAAATAAAATAACACTGACAGGGGCACAGACTGCAGAAGGGTGGAATAGAATGTCACCTTCTATGTAGGGCTGGGTATCAATCAAAAAGTTTAGATATCTGTAGCGATACTGACACCTTCACTTTGATACTGGTTCCTGAACAATACTTTTTTCAGTAGCAATTTTTATATCAGTTCTAACAAAAAGAAACTTTCCTTACATGTTATGGTTCAAATCTTGAGTTTTATTTTACATCTACATCTAATTTTATACTCTTATCAGTTTTCATACATAAAAAAAATGTTTGAAAATGCAAAACAAGAGGTGCAAACAAGTGACAGGTCAGTTTATACTGAGTACACTGTAAATGTGTTAATAACTATTAATGAACTTTCTTCCGTCCATTCTTGTTTTTTTATGATAAAATAAAAACACTCATCAACAATCAAACATCAGCGTGATTCATTTGCAGCAGTCGTCTGCTCTGGCTGCAGCTTGGAGGGTCTGCTGTGAGTGGAGGAGTCTGTGTTTGGAGAGGGGAGGGGCTCAGTGCCCGCTGCTCGTTGAGAAGCAGCAGTTGAAGATCAAAACATGCTTTCACTCCGTCCCAAAAAGACAGAAAGTCACTGGATTTGTCACTTTTTAGAAAAAAAGTGCTAGAAGGGTCTGAAAGTCACTAAATAAAGCGACAGAGATGCTAATTTGGCAACACCATCCTGCATACCACAACCATGTGTAGCGTTACAGCAAATCACCGGCGGCATTATCAGATCATAATCACATGATAAACCCTTCAGGTACCAAAACTTGGCCATGAAAAATATCATAATACATCTCTGGTATGCATTCATACATCTCATGGTAATGCATCTCCCACAGGCCATAGTTTGGGGACCACTGGTGTAGAAGGTCATTCAGTGTCAGTGAGGCCTGCAGACATGAGCTGGAGACAGGAGCTATCTGTCTGTCAACCAGCTGTAAACACATTGTTCCTGAGATTGTACAAGAGCACTACATAAGACGATATAAAATGATGAGCTAAACCAAGGATTTAACAAGACGGTGGTAACCATGAGAATGATGTCACAATTAAATAAGAACCAGCCAAACAATCCATGTTTAAAGAAGATATCACATGACCATATCCTAAACAGACTGTGAAAAACACATCCTTTAATTTTTAGATGATAAAGTTTGAGTTAAGACTTATTTTAGCCTAAAACAAGTTTCTCTACAGCTCTTAAGTCCAAATTGGTCTTAAAAAATAAGAGCAGACTGAGGGCTGCACTGTAGACCTTCTTTTCCCAGACAGGACACATTAAAATAGCCCCCATCGATTTGACCCTCGTAATGACACACAATTATCTGACACCCACCAAGCTGGCACCGCCGTTAAGAGATCCCACCTGTGGGTGGCACTTTTACTGCTGATTTAAGATCCTAAAATAGATGTGTCAGTGCTGTGAACATTCATATTAGTGGCTCTGGGTTTGTTTTTACACCCATGGGTGCAGGAACAAGGAGGTTCCTGAGAGAGGCATTTAATAGAAAAATCCATACAGCAGTGATCCAGTCTGCTCTGGATTCATGTCTGACATCTAACAGCTCTTTGTTAAGAACACCGACTTTAAGCCTTTCGTAAAATGTCATTTTTGCTCAAGTGTTGTGGATGAAATGAGCCAAAGACAACGTTGACTTTATTGTTTTTATATCACCATGTTGTTTATAAATGTACTCACATGGCACCCTTTATCATTATAATGAAAAATGATTGATTTTTTGCAATATTTTGTATCATTAATTTGACTCATTCATTTTGCATCTGCATCTTTTTGAATTTTAAACATGCATCTTGTTCTTTCTTTACCCTGTGTCCATCAAGGCTGGTGTTTCAGTCGGGGATAAACAGTTTCTTCTTCTTCCTCATAAATCCTCCCTGATGCTCATGAATCCTGAAATAAAACTTAAAAGCCAGTCCATTTTCAAACTCTGATGCTGATTGATGTTACACAACCATGATTCATGCTACTGCTCCGGGTTTGTTAAAGCTCATTTTGCAATTTCAGCACAGGCTTTCGTAACTCTGCTCTCACATAGAATTGTCTGATCTTATTTTACCTCCTGAGGTGTTTAATGCAGCATATGTTGTGTCTCATAGCTTCTGTTTCTCTTTCTTTTAATGTGCATAAATCGACCTTTATATTCCAACAACGGCTGTTACGTTAGCTGAAACTGAAAGTTTTTGTCCTTTCAATTTTTCTGTAAGAAGTTCTAGGGACTAAAACTTTATGGAACAACTCCTCCATGGATTTAGGCCCTGTTTACACGACAACGATTTTAGGATGAAACGCAAAAGTATTGTTGTGTTTCAGCCTCTCATCTATACGGAAACAGCATTTTAGCCGACCTAATATCGAAACTTTTCCAGAATGGATTTTTTCTGATAAGCTTCAGCCTCTGTTACCGTCTAAATAACAAGCTGGAGTTTTCAGTGGAAATGTTGACATCCAGCTCTGCTTTGTGCATTACACTTTTGTTGGGGGAACTTTTAATTGCCATGCATGAACCAAACAACATCAGCAGTAACAATAGAGGACGACTGTGTTGTTCTTGTGCTGCTGAATCTGCTGACTGCCTTTCATCAAAATGTTCATCTGCTGTTTCCCTTCTGCACTCACTTCATTCAGTATATACACCAGATGATCAGCCAACCGCTACTTCAGCAGAGGGCTACCAAAAGACTTTACAGTTATACTGTCACCTACAGGATATGATCAGTCCTGATATGCATACTACAGCGTTTTCAGTCCCTCAGCGTTTCCATGTAAACGCAGATTTTTTTTCTCTGCGTCTTTTACATTTTCAAGTGAAACACTGTGAAACTTTGTCATGTAAAGGGGGGCTTAATGGTTTTCGGTGCCTAATGTTGTTTGTGTTCCCACCTTATACCAAAGTCCTGTGAAGGTTATGCAAATTACACCAGTGACATAAAGAGAGAAAAAAAGGTATTGCAACACACTGCCAGACCAGAAGAGAGCAGTAAGAAAACAACAAGAAAGGCCAGTCTGCAATGATGACACCATAGAAGGAGACGACATGGATCAGTACACAGTAAATTTGTTTGAGTAAATTTTACTCTAATTGAATAAAATGCCCCCCCACATCACGGACTGGATGTCTGTGCTCCACATGGCATGAACCATGTTTATGATTTTTATATTGTTTAATGGTTATTAATAATTGGGATGTTGAAGAACTGAGTTGACCAGTTTTAAAATGAGGTGTAAATGTTTTTTTTTTCCTCCAATTCACTTTAAATCACCACAATCAGTCAGTCCATGCAATGTGGAGCACAGACAGCCGGTCTGGTCCACGTGCAGCATGGACAGTCTTAAACGTCCAATGTACATGCAGGGTCTCATATCCACTGTGTCTCCTCCTTCACCCAGTTACAAACACTGTCACAACAAAAATTCATTCGCTAAAACTGTTTTCTTCAAATGTAATGAGCAGATTTTTTTCAGTTTTGTTACAAAGAATATTCCATTGAAAAGTATGGACATTTTATGTAAGCTTGTCTAAATTTTGAGTTGGGATACCCAACTTCTTCTGTGAACAGTGTGGATCAAAGAATGGTTTGTTGTGAAAACAGAACAATTATTGCAATCATGAGGGGGGAATGGGGCGCTGGATGCCTGGATGTTTAAAGTTACACTGCCTTGTGTTATGAGCCATCAGCACTGTTAAGTTACTCCTAAAGGAGTACACAGGTTATGCAGTTTACTCCAAGAGAATTTACTCAGTGTTTTTGCTCCTTCTCTTGCTGCTGAGCCCGACAATTATATTCCAAAATGAATTAATATTACTCTTCCAGAGGAAAAAGTGAGATGGCCTGGGTCAGTAATCTGGGGACCTGTCCCGGTTTTAGTCAAAGGAAACGTCACAAGACGCATGATGTACCGAGACGAACTGAACTGAACCATTTGGTGGAAGTCTTATAGCAGAAGAAAGAGGAAGGAGTAGGTAAGAACAGCCAAAGTTTCATATGGTCAGATTTTCTGCCAAAGTTTAAATGTCATTGTGAACTTACTTTGATACTATAGCAGCCCCTAGTTCAGACTGATGCTGTTTCCTTTTCTTTATACACTCAGACTGTCTTCAGTCTAACTCTCATCTCTTTCAGAGAGATGAGGAATGATTGATTATGATTCCTTAGATCAGGTAGTGTTTACCTCTATTATATGACAAATTGACATCCTTCAATAAAAGACATGACTTAATCAATATTTATAAAGACAGAGCAAAAATATAAAAAACCCTGCATTTTCCATAAAGTTGGTGGTTTAGCTCTAGGCTCCTGCAGCACTGCAGTGGGTCCTGTGATCCTTTTTTTTATACACTGGTGTGATGTATTACCCCTGTCGACAGTATTGATTTGGCCCCTTTACACTCCTTTAGATTACTGAAGGCCAAATCAATTCAATCTGCTGCACTTTCTGATCAACTTTTAGTCAAAGCACATTAAAGACAAAAAAAATAACACCCAGAATTTTTTTTTCTTCTGTCTGAGATAAAAATACTTTAGCACTCAGAGATTATTCACATTTTTCATAAAGTAAAACTGAAGCAGGAGTTGATGTTGTTTTTTATATATAAATTCATATATCATGTCATAGAGGAGGGGGGCTGAAAAGGTGCATCCTTTTAAAAAATAATTCTTTGTTTCTCTGTTTGATTCAAAAATGCGCTTGTATTTGATTGACAGGGTATTTGATTGATTTGTTTAAGTTGTACAACTGTCACTGCTGTGAAGGACGTGTGATGGAGCTGTGATGGGGATGTGATGGAGCTTGACAGAGCTGTAATGGGCTGTGATGGAGCTGTGATGGAGCTCTGATGGGGCTGTGATGGAGCTGTAATGGGTTGTGATGGAGCTGTAATGGGACTGTGATGGAGCTGTAGTGGGACTTTGATGGAGCTTTGATGGAGCCGAAATGGGGATGTGATGGGATGTGATGGAGCTCTGACGGAGCTGTAATGGGCTGTGATATAGCTGTAATGGGATGTAATGGGCTGTGATGGAACAGTGAGTGGGCTGTGATGGAGCTTTGATGGTGCTGTGATGGAGCTCTGATGGAGCTGTGATGGAGCTTTGATGGAGCTGTGATGGAGCTTTGATGGAGCTGTAATGGGGCTGCGATAGGCCTGTGATGGAGCTGTAATTGGCTCTGTTGGGTTGTGATTTTGCTGTGATTGAGCTCTGCTGTTGCTGTGGTGGAGCTGTGATGGGGCTGTGAAGGCGCTGTGACTTGGTTGTGATGGGGCTGTGATGGGATGTGATGGTGCTATGATGAGGCGGTAATGGGCTGTAATGGGGCTGTTATGAAGCCTTGATGGTGCTTTGATTGAGCTGTAATGGGCTGTGATTGGCTGTGATGGAGCAGTGAGTGGGCTGTGATGGGGTTTTGATTGCGTTGTTATGATCTGGAATTGACCTGTGATTGAGCTGTGATAGAGCTGTTATGGGCTGTAATGGGCTGTGATTTGTCTGCAATTTAGCTCTGATGGAGCTGTGATGGGATGTAATGGGCCTGTGATGGGCGCGATTGGGTTGTGATTTTGCTGTAATGGGCTGTGATGGGGCTGTGATGGAGCTGTAACTGGCTCTGTTGGGATGTGATGGAGCTGTGATTGAGCTCTGATGGGGCTTTGACTGGGTTGTGATGAGGCTGTGACTGGGTTGTGATGGTGCTATGATTGGGCGGTAATGGACTGTAATGGGGTTGTGATGAAGCCCTGATGGGGCTGTGATGGGGTTGTGATGAAGCCCTGATGGGGCTGTGATGGGGCGCTGATGGTACTGGGATTGAGCTGTGATAGGGCTTTGATTGAGCTTTAATGGACTGTAATGGGCTGTGATGGAGCTATGGGGGGGTTGGTGGACGGGTGGTGGCAGAGAGGTGTTTGCTAAAGTCAGTGAGTGTATTGAAATGACTCATGCAACAGCAACAATCAAACTGAGATCTTCAGGAGATTATTAATATTCATTGAACACAGCACATCACAAGAAACACAAAGGACCTGGAGATATGAAAAGAAAAAAGAATCATAAATTTACATACAAAATGTGAACACAGGCAGTGGGGGAAGACTCATTCTGGGGCTTCGGGTCTTTGCTTTTTTCCTCTGGAAGCTACAAACGAGGCTCATGAGTCACAGCACAGATAATGAGCAAGAAAGAATGGAAAATACACGTTTCTCTTTAGTGCTTAGAAATGGATGACTGTGTGTTGGACTCCAGTTAGTGAGGTGGAAATGTGTGTTCCAAGGTGCAGCCTGCTTCGCTGTTTGCAGGATGAAAAGTAAAATCAGTGAGACAGTTACTCAGACAAATGAAGACCTTGAATGAGATTGTACTGAGGAGTGTCCTGCACTCACCTTATCCTCTTTACTAGTTAAGAGTTTCTACTTTAGTGTGAAGCCTCATTGGTCACAGTCCAAACACTAAAGCACAGAATGAGTCCACATACTCACATCCGGCCTGCCTGACCCTCAGAAATGACCCAGACAAAGTGGACAACACATTTTATGCAGCAGAAACAAAAATCAAGACGTTAAAAAAATGATGCCAGGATGACTTTTATAATAACTACAGGTCATGGCAGACATCATATTTTTATGTCTGTTGTTTATACAGGTGTGGCTCAGTGGTAAAGTGGATGTCTCAACAGGAGGGTTTAGGGCTTGATCCCAGGTCCTACGTTGCACATACCGACAGGCCCTCAGGTCAGTCTTTTAAAGCTGAACCAATGGTGTGTGGTTGAGATTAGTTACTACTGTCATGAGTTTATATGCCCTCCAAATACTGCATGTCACTGCTGTACTCTCTGTCCATGGTTTCAGCTGTAAACCTAAAGAGAAGAAGGACACTAACTCTCACATAAATCCCTGATGTCCCTCTGCAGCGTCTTTCTGTGATCATGTTATTTTTGCTGACATTTAAAATCTGGAGTCATTTTTTATGCAGATGTGATTATACTGGTTCTTTGAACACAGTCAACACTCAGCTTAGCAAAGCTCCTCAGTCAGCACAGTCAGTGCAGACTCACATCAGCATTCTGCCCCCTTAGTGCTGGGTAATGATAATGAAGGCTTTTAAGACATTTAGACTTTAGACTTCTAACAACTGATACCTTGAAAATGATCACCATTTGGGCTCAGCTTTTTATTGGTTGGTAAGTCTGTCATTGGCAGCAGCTACAAAAACACTTCAGTTGCATTTTCATTGGCTGAGAAACAATAAAACAAAAACGCCACTCAGGTAAAAAGCAGTGCAGTGACTGAAACCTGTCAGTGTTTTTGGAAAACTTCTGGAAATAGTGTTAGTTGTGGGTTGGCGCATATAAATGATTGATTAATTAATATAGTGAGCTGCTGTAATTCAGCTCTTAGCAGTCAATGATTCCTCAATTAGGTCTTTAACCTATAGTAAATGTCTAAATATTGCCTGATATTCTTTGATTTGTATTGCCAAATCATTTACTTAATCAGGAATTGGGGGTTGGGGTCAACCTCCATCCTGGCCAAATTGTTAAAAGACATGTACTAAAAACACACCAAAGTGCACTCTTGGATGGTTAACTTAATAATCTGCACTCTTGTGAGCCAAAACATAATTTGAAGTGCCCTCTTTGGAGCCAAAAGTGTCCTGAAGTGCCCTCTTGGGTGGTTCAATCTTGATAAACTCTTGGGATCCAAAACACTAAAGTGTCCTTGTGGAACATGTGAAACTTAGTGCCCTCTTCAGGGGTGAATACCTGTTGTATGTGCCCTCGCCCTTCAAAAAGTCTGTGCACACCACTGTTGTTAGTATGTAGACTGACATGTTTGATTTCCACTTTTTGTGAGCGTAGTGCATAGTTGGTGTGTTATCTAGTACCAGAGTGTGAGAGGGAGGTTGTTATGGCCTCTTTTTAAGTAAAGCTCATTTCTCTGCTCCTCTCACAGTGTGGGGAGCAGCTGTATACGTACCTGAGATATTCACAGTCCTGTTTGTAAGTTTAGCACTGCAGCACCTGGTACACAGCACAGCTTTGCTGCCTTATCAGAGAGGACACATTTTCTTCACCGTGTGTGTGTGTGTGTGTTTGTGTGTGTGTGTGTGTGTGTGTGTGTGTGTGTGTGTGTGTGTGTGTGTGTGTGTGTGTGTGTGTGTGTGTGTGTGTGATCCTGTATCACCTAACATCCAAACCCCAGCTTGCCTTACTAAGAAGCTCTGTGGATTCTTTACCCACAGTGGGCAGAGAGTTCCTGTATGAAATAAACTGTATCGACCCACAAATCCAAAGATACTGAGAGTGAAAAAGGTTGACACTTTTGCTGCTTTCCTTCTCCACTGAAAGATGTGATCCAGGAGTGAGGAAATGACTCCACCCCATCTTGTCACTTTATTTTGAATGCATTTGAGGCACGAACTCTTCTCTGTTTTCCAGGAAATGCGACATAATTGTGATGCATTGTTTTCCTCTATTGCTCATGTAATCCACATGGTCTGTTCTTGGCTGTCAGGAGGCCAGGTTTGAAATTTCTCCCTTTATTGTGAAAATGGTCCTCAGTCTGTTCCATACCAAAGTGTTATTGTACTCTATGGTGATTTCCCTTCAGAAGAAAAGCCTCTCAGGTGACTTTTTTTTTTTTGCAGTTATTGTCAGTGAAGCAGCTCAGAATATGAATGACTTCTGAATCCATGTCAAGGTATTATACTAAGCTTTAGAAAAGGACATGAGAACTGGCTGAAATACTGAACTACAGAATTTGTGCAGTCATGCAGCCGTTGGAAGAGAGTGGAGAAGCTTTGTGGTCACAGATGAACAGCATGTGGACTGAGGAAGGCGTGAGGGATGGTGGGGATGTATTGTTTTGTTCTGCTTATTCACCTTTCAACAAACTTGTTGTTTATGATTTTTAAATGAACTGAGTCTCATGTTTTTGAGGTTTTAGTGTCACTAATGTGTGGCCAAGATGGGTGACCCTGTAAAATGTTTTCCTTTTAGCTCTTATTTGGTCTGCACCAGCGCCAGGACTAATACTTTCCTCCCTGACAGTTAAATGCCACACATCGTTCACAAGCTAGACGTAATCTGTGTCAGTCTACAGATTAGTTTAAGGCAGGAGAACTGTTGTTGTGTCTTGTGATTTATTTTTAGCACAGAGGATGTTTACACATCTTTTGTTGAACTTTAAACTGTTTCAGTCTTTTAAAGAGGCTGAGGCTGTTTTAAAGTCAAATCATACCCACTTGAATCAGCATTGTCACATTATCAGATTTCCAGCTCATGATTACAGTGGTCAAAAACACAATTGTGATGATATTTATGGAAAACTTAAAACAAAAAACAACAAAAGCAGAATCAATAAATTAAAGAGAAACAAGAAATGGATGAGAAAACACATTTTATCATTAACTTTAAACAAAAATTGTGTTTTCATCCATTCCAGGATGTTCAGTTTTATGTTTTATCCACCCTGTCATCAGGGTGGATAAAACACAGAAACAGAAACTTCTGTTTGAACAAAAGCTCACCAAACTGTCAGGGAAAGTTTGGGGTTTGGGTAAGTCATCGTCATGTGAAAAAAAATGCAGATTTCTTTCTGGAAGGGTCTTACCTGACACACCTGGAGCAGGTGAGGAGCACGCACCAGGAGGAAATCAAATAAAAGGATACAAATACATAAAATATTTGATCAATTCCCTAAATTACTCTGTTATTTCAAGAAAAAAATATTTATTTTGATAAATGAACCACAAAAATTCTAAAGATTGAAAAAATGGATTCAATAAGTAGTCAGACAAAACAGAAGCTGAAGCTCGATGCTTCTTTAAGGACGTTAAAAACTCAATGCTTGTTTGAATGAAGTATATGATTTATTAATGTTGTTCTATTTATATTTACTTTTAAAGTTTTTTTTTCCCTTTGAAACAGCATGTAATGACAGACTGGAGGAAATAAAAGGTGGGACAAGTTAGTGATTGTCTGTGATGTTTTTTAGGAGTGGATTCCAGCCAGCTCCGGGCAGATTATTATTGTTGTTATATATTTTATGACTCATGTACACCAGTGTAAGAACCACCACAGCCCCCCTGCTATGTAATCAATGATAAATATATAAGATCAATTTTAAAAATAAAATAATGAATAAATGAACAAACAAACAAACAAACAAACAAACAAACAAACAAATAAATAAATAAATAAATAAATAAATAAATAAATAAATAAATAAATAAATGTGGAGTTTGCATGTTCTCCCTGTGCATGCGTGGGTTCTCTCCAGGTACTCCGGCTTCTGTCTCTGTGTGTCAGCCCTGTGATTGACTGGAGACCAGTCCAGGGTGTACCCCGCCTCTCACCCTAAGCCATTTTTTAACCTCTGGATTAGTTTCCAGTGATGGTGGATGTTATAATGATGTTTCCAAGGAATGAAATGCAATTTTCACAACAGTGTAACCATATAAAATAATGTTATGAAAGAAATCATCATGTGGCTATGGCTATGATTCGACTCTGATGAGTCAGTACTATGAAGAACAGACCACTGCTAGAGATAAGTGAAATCATGTTTAAAATAATACAAGCTGTCAATGGAAGCAAAAACTGTAAGCAATGACAGAAATCCAAGAAACTGCAGATGATGATTGAAGTAAACACCTAAAAAAAACTGGGTGAGACACAAGGCAGCACTGGGAAAAGTGAATGGAGGAGAAAGAAAATCAATCAATCAATCAATCTTTATTTGTATAGCGCCAAGTCATAACAAGTGTTATCTCAAGACACTTTACAATAGAGCACAAAGCTCTTCATTTTGAGGATATACATATATGCATAGATACATATATACATATAAAGATACACATATACATATATATACAAATATATACATCCAACACCCAACATGAATCCATATAGCCAATCATGAATCCCTCCATCATGGCGGCAAGAACAAACCTTCTGTTAAGCTGCAGGAAATCTCGAATGTGGACCCCAGTCTCATGATGAACAGCAAATCCACACCATGCTGTGTTGGGTGTGTGGGCGAAGGAAGGGAGGGAAGAGGAGACAAGTGGACTAAAGTGTGAACTAGAGTTAGTGACAGATCCATGAACCATAGACCTGTCGTCTGATTTATTAGAGGTTAGCCTCTTGAGATGCTACATCGCATGCAGCAACTAAACAGGTGCTGCAATTACACACGATTCTTCGATACAGAGATTCTAAAAACTGCAGTTCCTACAGTGTCCACTGGAGGAACTGGCTGAGAAGGCACCTGATACCACCTGGACCCTTTTTTAAAACACTGGTCTACATGGTAACTTTAAGCATGATCACAACCTGTTTCAAAAATGGTTTTCTTTACAAGTTCCTCTTTTCTCCACCTGCACACCTCTCCTTCTGAGGGGGACGTTTCATTACCCATTAGCTTTGAAGATATTAAAATGATGGGTTTAACTGACTTGACAGAAAAGTGGGAGTCCACTGTAGCTGTTAGAGAGGAGACCAAAGGCCACTCCACCACTTTACCTCAAAGCAGGTTAACTGAAGTTAGGTTGAATTTTAAGTATGGTGACGACAGGCTCCAAAACTGAGGGTGTATTCACACCTGGCTCATTTGGGGCAGTTGTTCCAAAAGAGTGCTTATTCATATATTAATACAGACAGCCAAAATGATAAACATGGCCTAACTTAGCAAAAGAAGGTTATTCTTAACTAGCTGGCTTCGGTTAGCGAAAGTCTGCTCCCATTGATGGGCTAATGTAATTAGCATCACAACTATTTTACTCTCTAAGAACTAATTCTAACTTTCAGAGACACAAAAAAACTCTTTTCATCAAAACTTACAGGAATAAGTTTTCTTTGTTCAAAAATAATTCAAAAGTCATGCCATGTCAATCATGCCACTTCAAACATCAGTGGATGCACTTCGTGAGACTGTGAATAATTTTCATGGCTGGCCAGCTGCTACTGAGACCCTGACTGGGGCAAACTTTGAATGCCTCACAAGGGACCCAGAAAACAGGTCCCGTAGAGCCAGCCTTTGGATAATTAACATCCCAGAGGACAGTGAAAAAGGCAAGGACCCGACCAAATTCATATCTGGTTTCTTAATGGAAGCCCTTGTCCTCACTAAACCCCCAGAGCTTGAGTGAGCTCATCACTCTCTAGCAGCTAAACCTTGATCAGGAGGTAACCCCAGGCCTTTTGTGATGTGCTTTCATTGTTTTCAAGAGAAGGAGAAGGTGCTTCATTGGGCCAAGCAGCACGAGATTAAGTATCATGGAGCAGCACTACAAGTATACCCAGACGTCAGCGCTGTAACTGCAAAGAAACAAGTCACTTTAAGAAAGTTAAACCCTCTGTCAGGAAGGTGTGAGGTTTAATTTCATATTATCCCTTTGAATTTTTATTCACTTATTTAAAGATCTGCTCAATTCATTATGGATACAATTGCTAATTTGAAATATATATTATAGTAGTTAAGAAGAAAATTTGCGGCTGTTCATCTTGTGGATATATGTATAATGTTTTTTTTTTTTCTTCACATCATGACAACTTTACTATTACATTTTAAAACATGTCCTCCAGAAACTCTGGGTTTAAAATATCTGAACAACAACTTTGAATCTTCTTGTTAAAAAAAAAAAAAAAAAGGTTGAATGTCAGAGCAGACCTTTAACGGCATCAAAAATAGTGTTTGTCGGTTTAACATCCACAAACAGAGCTGCAACATCATTACTGATCATTAAAAGCTCATCAAACTGGGATGTGAGCATGTAACTAAAAGGAAACGCGTGAGCACTGCTGATGAGCTCACTCTTAATGAAGTCTGTTGTGTAGTGTGCATGCATTAGCTATTGATAGAAATGACACTTTAGGCCTCGCTGCAGATCCAGAATGACAAATTGATTTTTCACATAAACTCCTCCTTGAATTGATTAGCATCAGTGCACTTTTAGTTTGGTGGTCCCTGGAGGTATGGCCACATTCACATGATATAAGAGAAGGAGCTGGTCGGAGCTGTGGGTAATATGTGTCTGTAGTTTTTCCAAATCTGATATCATTTTTATTTGAATCAATAAATGCAGTCAGAGTTATTTCACTGTGAAAATCTTTCCCTGCCATTTTAGAATAAACAACTCTTCTGGGTAAAACATTTCAAAATGTATCCTATTAAATTCCGTTAACTTAGCCTATTGATCTTTCATCTGAGCCTGAGGGAAAACACCAGGCCACCCACAACAGAACCCTTAGATTCTCTGCGAGATCAGATCAAACGCTGTCCAGGGCAAACTCCAAAAGCTGTGAACAGGGACCAGAGGGAGCCAACACTTTCAGAGGGAAACAGAAGGTAAGGAAAGAAGTCTGTGCATCCTACCATCACAAATCTCCACTAGCTGTGTGGAAGCTGGTTGACACATAATTTGCTTTGGGGGCCATCCTGTCTCCATGTACATCCATGCTATACGGAGGCTTTGGGTTTGTGTTTGTTTGAGCTTGGGGGAAGGGCTCCTCTTATTTGTCTGTCTTTCAGGGAACTTAAATATGGTTTGCTCCACTGAACACAGCCAGGCGTACACTGGGTAATTAAATTAAGGCTCTGCTCCCAAACAAAAAGGAACGGCATATCTGAATAATTGATGTGTGTGTGTGTGTGTGTGGGGGGGGGGGGGGGGGGGGGGTACTGTGCAGTACTGTGCAGTACTGTGCAGTACTGTGTCTCCTTCAAGCTCGGGTCCTCTCCCTGCCTGGGAGCCTGAGGGTTCTGTGCAGGATCTTAGCTGTTCCTAGGAGTGCACACTTCTGGATGGAGATCTCAGATGTGGTTCCTGGTATCTGCTGGAGCCATCCACCCAGCTTGGGTGTTACTGCCCCCAGTGTCCCAATTACAACTGGCACCACTGTTGCCCGCACACCCTACATCTTCTGTAGCTCTTCCTTCAGCTCTTGGTGTTTCTCCTGCTTCTCGTGTTCCTTCTTATATATACATATGTGTATATTGATTTTTTTTATTTCAAGGAATAAAGTCAGTTGAATTTTCAAGAGGGTAAAATACAATTTCCGATTTCAGTTTGATTTCAAGTAAAATAGAAAAAATAATAGATACTATCAACATTCTGTCTGTTTGTCTGAAGATTCAAATGGGAAAGCTCTCATCGATTTAACAGCAGAAGAACTGATTCTGCTGTGGTAGGTTCAATAAAAATCAAAATACCTGGAGCCCAATTGTTATTTATCGGAATTTAATCCAACCAAACAACTTAGACCCAATAGTTGAACCTCTTCAGTTGCTAATATTGCAGTTAGCATGCTAACACAGCAACATAATCAACGATCTCGAGTTCCCTAAGAATCTGTTTGTTAAAGTTTGAAATCCTCTCAGTCTTCTGCTTATTGGTTCTTTAGTCCAACATGTTGCTCTGCTCTTTCTTGCAGATAGTGTAAATGTTGAAAGAATGCATGACTTGTTTTGGCTCTTTGGTTGTGGTAACTGCAGGAACAAGAATGCACATGAACTTACATACAGACGAACACCCATCGGCCTTTTCTTTAAACTTAAATGAAATCATATATATCTTCTCTGTCCGCAGAGTCCTAATGCATGACTCCGAGTACAAGTCTGAGTAAACAGTGCTCGAGTCAGACTGAAGTCCAAGCCCAGGACCCGAGTACAGCAATACTGGTTATAAACGTCTGTCTGAGCCACAAGGGCTGGATTGTTTTCCTCATCCCAGGAAAACACTGAAAAACTTCTTTATGGTGTGAAAAAGAGATGATAAGACGTAGAGATGGAGAAATGAACTGTAGAACAGAACATGCAGCAGTGTTTTGGTAGAGTAGATGTATGTTTGTCATTGCACACACACCAGTGTTATGACGCTTCTGAGAGTTAATGTTCAGTGTTGGTTTGGGTGTTGGCGTCCCCCAGGCAGCACTGACAACGACTGCTGCATCAATTAAAAACAAAATAAAGGCAATGAAAACCATGGCTGGCCCACATGTTTAAGGAGACGTTAGAGAGAAGTCAGTAATTAGTTTTACACTCATAGTTACACACAAGCTAATGAAGTTTGGAGTGTGAGATGGGGAGATGGAAATAAAATACCTGGACCATCTCTGAGCCTGCGGTATGAGGTGCAGGCAGCAGGTCAGGACGTGTGTTGGATTGTGCTGTCTCACTCTTACTTTTTTCTCTTCGGGGAGGAAACAAAAGACTTCTCAGAAAGGACAAGCTTTATACAGTGCTGCTTGAAAGTTTGTGAACCCCTTGAACAGTTTAGATGTTTGTTGTTTTGTCATGATTTTCTTATTCTATCATCACTAGTTTTTATAAATGAAATGTCAGATTTATGTTTATCGATTGTATATACTTTTTTACAGAGACTTGTATACATATCCCAAAAACTACATAAAACATAGAATTGGTGTAGATGCAAAAGTAAGTGAACCCCCAGCTGCACTGGTAGTCATGCAGGTAAAGGACTCAGGTGAAACACATGTGGGTGCTTCATTAATCAGTTAATCGGACCAATGGCATGAGACATCCTTGGGAAAGGGTCTGACCAGAACCAATTAAAAGAGAGAAGAAACCAGCCAAACCACTTTAGGTCCATACAGATCAACAATGCCAAGAGGGAAGGAGATATCTGATGACATAAGGAAGAGGGTAGTGACAGCCCATCAGTCTGGTGAAGGATATAAGACCATTTCCAAAAGATTCCAGCTCCATCCATCCACTGTAAGACAAATCATCTACAAATGGAAGGCCTTCAACATTACAGCAACTCTGCCTAGAAGTGGACGCCCATCAAAAATATCACCCAGAAGCACCAGAAAAATAATAAATCAGGTAGAAGCCAACCCACATATCACCTCCAGAGAGTTGCAGACCTCCTTGGTAACATCTGAGACAAATGAGCATGTGTCTACAATCAGAAGAAAATTGAATAGCCATAGCATTCATGGGAGGGTTGCCAGAGGGAAACCTCTGCTCTCAAAAAAGAACAAAGCTGCCTGTTTCAACTTTGCCAGAGAGCACTTGGACAAACCAGAGGCCTTCTAGAAGTTCATCCTCTGGACAGATGAGTCCACAGCAGAATTATTTGGTCACAATCAAAACTGCCATGTTTGGAGAAAAGCCAACACTGCATTTCAAGAGAAGAACCTCCTCCTAACAGTGAAGCATGGGGGTGGAAATGTAAAGGTCTGGGGCTGCTTTTCTTCTTCTGGACCTGGACGACTTCACATTATCCAGGGAACCATGAATTCTCAGGCCTATCAAGAAATTCTTGACCAGAATCTCCTTCCATCAGTCAGCGAGTTGAAGCTGGGACCAAAATGGATTCTACAACAAGACAATGACCTGAAGTATTCCAGCAAAACTACAAAGGAATGGCTTCAGAGGAAGAGGATCTGTACTCTGGATTGGCCCAGTCAAAGTCCAGACCTTAATCTGATTGAAATGTTGTGGCAAGACCTTAAGAAGATGGTACATGGCGGGTGTCCCTCCAACCTCTCAACTGGCAGAGTTCTGCAAGGAGGAGTGGCCAAAATCCCCATAAGCAGATGTGAGAGACTGGTTAGTGGGTACAGAAGACGCTTGGTTGAAGTAATAGTAACAAAAGGAGGAGCCACAAGCTACTAACTACAAGGGTTCACATACTTTTGCACATATTAAATTTTCACTTGTTGTCAAATAATCCAGTTTTTTTAAATTAAATAATGAAAATTTCTCTTTCTGTGTATGTCCATTATTTGAAAATGTTTTATTTACAAATTGGGATTTAGATGTGCATTTAATAAGATTATTTAAGTGCTTTTTACAAAAACAGTGACCGTGTCTTCTGGGGTTCACAAACATTCAAGCAGCACTGTATATGGAGACTAGACAATTTCCACGGAAATCGTGAGAGGGGCTCGGGACGCATGCCGGCTGACTCTTCTTGATATACTTTGTAATGTGTCCTCTCCCTAACTGTTGTGGGAACATTAAAGCTACTCATGGGCTAATGCACACACCAAACACATAGGCGCGCTCCGCGCGCCATTTCAAAATGAAGAACCCCTCTGTGAGATGATTTGAATGGTGTAACATTGATTAACAAAAATACACACACAAACACAAAGAGTCATGCACGCTACACGTGCTTAAATGTGGTGGGTGTTTTGTGTAAACTGAGGTCCCTTAATCACAATCATAAACACACACACGTACACATAGGCGCTCTTCGCTTTCCTTTTGAGAGACAAGAATCCCCCTGTGAATGGCCTTCAATGATAAAACTTTGTTCAAAGAAAAACAGACACACACCTACATACACACACACACACACACACACATGCTCAGCCAAACACGCACACACACACACACACACACACATGCTCAGCCAAACACGCACACACACACACAGACACACACACACACACATACACACACTCACACACATACACACACACTCTAACACACACAAAGACATGAGCATTACGCGCTAGAATGTGAGGGTGTTTTGTGTGAACTGAGGTACTTTAAACATCATCAATACAGTCACACACACATACACGTTTGCGCGCTTTACATGCCCCTTCAAGGACAAGAAAACCTCTGTGTTTAAGCTTTCATTGATAATATATTGTTTGATATGAGTTATTTCATTCAAAAGGAATCCTCACTCTCGCCGTGTGTGTGTGTACTTGTTTTGATAATATAGCCAGGATCTCCCAGAATGCCCCAGAATGTCCTTATGAGTCATCATTCATGAAGAGCTGCATGGTTTCCATCTTCCGTCAGTCCTGCTGTGACTGACTGATGATGTAATGCACTCTGAGAGCTGAGTTTTAGTGAAAAAACTCAAAACTTTGTGTTGCTTTACCTTAGTTTTCTCAAAAACTGTTGAAGATAGCAGAATGCCCCTAGAAATTTAAGCTGTGGACAGATGTGTCAAGATTTTGAAGCAAGAATGACGTCTCTAGCTGAAAGTATGGCGAGGCAGGAGCAGTGGGAAATAGTGTGTTTTTTTGGTGTTCTCGGGAAGCCTCCCTATTCATTGTCTATAGGACTTTTTCGTCGTTTTTTCTGGGGTTTTTTCGGCCAAAAAACACCGAAATTCTTAGAAAAGTCATAGCACGCCATTCTGGACCGAGCCGCACGTTTTGATATATAATTTGTTGGGGTTTTCTTAAAGCTCTGGGAGGAGAAGCAGTCGAAAGTTTTGTCCTTATGAGTCATCTTTCATGTAGAGCTGCATGGTTTCCATGACGATTTAACTGAGAGCAGCTGTGGAGATCAAGGGACACCTCTTTGTGACAGCTGTTCTCTGCCGTTTTTTGGGATGAGGCATGTGTCCGAACAAATGCTCGCTGTGGCCAAACCGTTATAGCTATGAGAAAAACGAGTGCACCGTGAAACTCCAGACGGTCGGAGGAATCCGTCAATGTCAAGTTTATATTTGTAGGGTCAAGAATTTGCCCTCACGGCCGAGTTGAAAATGAGTGACCCTTTTCTGAAAAACCCGAGAGATTCATAATGCAAGCAAATACAGAGAGGTGGTCAGGTTTGGCTGACAGTTGGCCCTTTCCTGACTAAGAGCTCCATCCTATGACTTCAAAGGCTGCTTTGACAGAAGCGCAACGGAAATACCTACGTTTTGATGTAATTTTTATGACCGTGGAGTAAAATTTGTGGTCCCACGAGCGATTTGTTTGGGAAATTCCTTGTGTGTCATGAGCTGCTGCTCCCACTCTAACTGATGATGTCACGCACTGTGAGAGCTGAGTTTTAGTGAAAAAACCCAAAACTTTGTGTTGCTTTTCCTTTGTTTTCTCAAAAACTATTAAAGACAGCAGAATGCCCCTTGAAACTTAAGCTGTGGACAGATGTGTCAACGTTTTGAAACAAGAATGACGTCTCTAGCTGAAAGTATGGCGAGGCAGGAGCCGTGTGAAAAAGTGTGTTTTTTTGGTGTTCTCGGGGAGCCTTCCCATTCATTCTTAATGGGACTTTTTCGTCGGTTTTTCTGGGTTTTTTCGGCCAAAAATTGCCGAAATTCTTAGAAAAGTCATAGCACACCATTCTGGACCGAGCCGCACGTTTTGATATATAATTTGTTGGGGTTTTCTCAAAGCTCTGGGAGGAGAAGCGGTCCGAAATTTTGGACGGAAGATGAAAAAGAAACTAGACAATTTCCACGGAAATCGTGAGAGGGGCTCGGGACGCATGCCGGCTGGTATACATACTCTTCTTGATATACTTTCTAATGTGTCTGCGCGCCATTTCAAATAAAGATCCCCGCTGTGAGTTGATTTTAATGGTGAAACATTGATTAACAGAAATACACACACACACACACACACACACACACACACACATTCACACACACACACACACACACACACACACACACACAAAGAGTCATGCACACTACACATGCTTAAATGTGGGGGGTGTTTTGTGTGAACTGAGGTCCCTTGTAGACAATCATAAACGCACACACACTTACACATAGGCGCACGTTGCTTTTCTTTTCAAAGACAACAAGCCCTCTGTGAGTGGCCTTCAATGATAAAACTTTGTTTAACGAAAAACAAACACACCTACACACACACACACATACACACACACACACACACACACTCACCCAAACACACACACACACACACACACACACACACACACACACACACAAACACACACACACAAACACACACACACACACACACAGACATGAGCATTACGCGCTTAAATGTGAGGGTGTTTTGTGTGAACTGAGGTACTTTAAACATCATCAATACAGTCACACACACATACACGTTTGCGTGCTTTACATGCCCCTTCAAGGACAAGAAAACCTCTGTGTTTAAGCTTTCATTGATAATATATTGTTTGATATGAGTTATTTCATTCAAAAGGAATCCTCACTCTCTCCGTGTGTGTGTGTGTACTTGTTTTGATAATATAGCCAGGATCTCCCAGAATGCCCCAGAATGTCCTTATGAGTCATCATTCATGAAGAGCTGCATGGTTTCCATCTTCCGTCAGTCCTGCTGTGACTGACTGATGATGTCACGCACTCTGAGAGCTGAGTTTTAGTGAAAAAACTCAAAACTTTGTGTTGCTTTACCTTTGTTTTCTCAAAAACTGTTGAAGATAGCAGAATGCCCCTAGAAATTTAAGCTGTGGACAGATGTGTCAACATTTTGAACCAAGAATGATGTCTCTAGCTGAAAGTATGGCGAGGCAGGAGCAGTGGGAAATAGTGTGTTTTTTTGGTGTTCTCGGGAAGCCTCCCTATTCATTGTCTATAGGACTTTTTCGTCGGTTTTTCAGGGGGTTTTTTCGGCCAAAAAACACCGAAATTCTTAGAAAAGTCATAGCACGCCATTCTGAACCGAGTCGCACGTTTTGATATATAATTTGTTGGGGTTTTCTTAAAGCTCTGGGAGGAGAAGCGGTCCAAAGTTTTGTCCTTATGAGTCATCTTTCATGTAGAGCTGCGTGGTTTCCATGACGATTTAACTGAGAGCAGCTGTGGAGATCAAGGGACACCTCTTTGTGACAGCTGTTCTCTGCTGTTTTTTGGGATGAGGCATGTGTCCGAACAAATGCTCGCTGTGGCCAAACCGTTATAGCTATCAGAAAAACGAGCGCACCGTGAAAATCCAGACGGGCGGAGGAATCCGTCAATGTGCAGTTTATATTTGTAGGGTCAAGAATTTGCCCTCACGGCCGAGTTGAAAATGAGTGACCCTTTTCTGAAAAACCCGAGAGATTCATAATGAAAGTAAGTACAGAGAGGTGGTCAGGTTTGGCTGACAGTTGGCCCTTTCCTGACTAAGAGCTCCATCCTTTGACTTCAAAGGCTGCTTTGACAGAAGCGCAACGGAAATACCTACGTTTTGATGTAATTTTTATGACCGTGGAGTGAAATTTGTGGTCCCACGAGCGATTTGTTTGGGAAATTGCTTGTGTGTCATGAGCTGCTGCTCCCACTCTGACTTGTGATGTCACGCACTCAGAGAGCTGAGTTTTAGTGAAAAAACTCAAAACTTTGTGTTGCTTTACCTTTGTTTTCTCGAAAACTATTAAAGACAGCAGAATGCCCCTTGAAACTTAAGCCGTGGACAGATGTGTCAACGTTTTGAAGCAAGAATGACGTCTCTAGCTGAAAGTATGGCGAGGCAGGAGCCGTGTGAAAAAGTGTGTTTTTTTGGTGTTCTCGGGGAGCCTTCCCATTCATTCTTAATGGGACTTTTTCCTCGGTTTTTCTGGTTTTTTTCGGCCAAAAATTGCCGAAATTCTTAGAAAAGTCATAGCACACCATTCTGGACCGAGCCGCACGTTTTGATATATAATTTGTTGGGGTTTCCTCAAAGCTCTGGGAGGAGAAGCGGTCCAAAATTTTGGACGGAAGATGAAGATGAAGAAAAAAGATGCGCAACGGAAGAACAATAGTGGCTCGTGGCTTCGCCACGAGCCACTCTCCCCCATAGCTTTGCTATGGGGGAGAGTGGCTCATGCGAAGCCCGAGCCCCTAACTAGACAATTTCCACGGAAATCGTGAGAGGGGCTCGGGACGCATGCCGGCTGGCATACTAAATATACTTCCTGGTATACTTTTTAATGTGTCCTCTCCCTAATTGTCCCTTAATCACAATCATAAACGCACACATGTACACATAGGCGGTCTACGCTTTTCTTTAACTGAGTCACGTCCTGTGGTGGTGTACTATCAGCCCGAAGTGCAATAATTGATTGATTGGTTATTGATTTTAGCCTTTTGACACAAATCAGATTTCAAGCAAGAATCTAGCTCATTTTTAAGAATTTGAAGGGCTTTTATTTTGAAATGCTACATCAGAATGAGGTGATATTAAATGAGTGACATCCTGGGGTGGTGTACTATCAGCCTGAAGTGGAATCATTGATTGAATATTTATTTAAGCCTTTTTATCTTAATCTTAAATCAGGAAAGACTATAGCTCAGTATCTGGAATTTAAAGGGCTTTTATTTTGAAATGCTACATCAAAATCAGCTGATATTTAATGAATGACATCCTGGCTTGGTATACTATCAGCCGGACGTGGAATAATTGATTGATTATTGGTTTTAGCCTTTTTATGCTATTCTGAAATCAGGCAAGACTGTAGCTCAGTATCTGGAATTTAAAGGGCTTTTATTTTGAAATGCTACATCAGAATTGGTTGAAATTAACTGAGTCGCATCCTGAGGTAGACCTCTACCAGCCTGAATTGGAATCACTGATTGATTATTTATGTAATCCTTTCATGCTAATCTGAATTCAGGCAAGACTTTTGCTCAGTTTCAAGAATTTGAAAGGCTTTTATTTTGAAATGTTAAATCAGAATCAGCTGATATTGAATGAGTGACATCCTGGGATGGTTCACTATCAGCCTGATGTGAAATCATTGATTGATTATTGATTTTAGGCTTTTCACACAAATCAGACTTTAGGCAAGAACATAGCTCAGTTTTGAGAATTTGAGGAGCTTTTATTTTGAAATGCTACATCAGAATTGGTTGAAATTAACTGGGTCACATCCTGAGGTAGACCTCTATCAGCCTGAATTGGAATCACTGATTGATTATTTATGTAATCCTTTCATGCTAATCTGAATTCAGGCAAGACTTTTGCTAATTTTCAAGAATTTGAAAGGCTTTTATTTTGAAATGTTACATCAGAATCAGCTGATATTGAATGAGTGACATCCTGGGATGGTTCACTATCAGCCTGATGTGAAATCATTGATTGATTATTGATTTTAGGCTTTTCACACAAATCAGACTTTAGGCAAGAACATAGCTCAGTTTTGAGAATTTGAGGAGCTTTTATTTTGAAATGCTAGATCAGAATTTGTTGATATTGACTGGGTGATTCCCTGAGGTGGTGTACTATCAGCCTGTGGTGGAATCATTGATTGAATATTTATTTAAGCCTTTTTATCCTAATCGGAAATCAGGCAAGATTATAGCTCAGATTCTGGAATTTAAAGGGCTTTTATTTTGAAATGCTACATAAGAATAAGCTGATATTGACTATGTCTTTAAATTTTAACCAGGATTTAGAGTAGATTATCTCTGTATTATTCGGGTCAAAAATTTGCCCACGCGGCCGAGTTGAAAATGAGTGATCCTTTTCTGAAAAACCCCAGAGATTCAAAATGGAGTTTTAAGTGAAAAAACTCAAAACTTTGTGTTGCTTTACCTTTGTTTTCTCAAAAACTGTTGAAGATAGCAGAATGCCCCTAGCAACTTAAGCTATGGACAGATGTGTCAACATTTTGAAGCAAGAATAACGTCTCTAGCTGAAAGTATGGCGAGGCAGGAGCAGTGTGAAAAAGTGTGTTTTTTTGGTGTTCTCGGGAAGCCTCCCTATTCATTGTCTATAGGACTTTTTCGTCGGTTTTTCTGGGGGTTTTTTCGGCCAAAAAACACTGAAATTCTTAGAAAAGTCATAGCACGCCATTCTGGACCGAGCCGCACGTTTTGATATATAATTTGTTGGGGTTTTCTTAAAGCTCTGGGAGGAGAAGCGGTCCAAAGTTTTGTCCTTATGAGTCATCTTTCATGTAGAGCTGCGTGGTTTCCATGACGATTTAACTGAGAGCAGCTGTGGAGATCAAGGGACACCTCTTTGTGACAGCTGTTCTCTGCCGTTTTTTGGGATGAGGCATGTGTCCGAACAAATGCTCGCTGTGGCCAAACCGTTATAGCTACCAGAAAAACGAGCGCACCGTGAAACTCCAGAGGGGCGGAGGAATCCGTCAATGTCAAGTTTATATTTGTAGGGTCAAGAATTTGCCCTCACGGCCGAGTTGAAAATGAGCGACCCTTTTCTGAAAAACCCGAGAGATTTAAAATGAAAGTAAATACAGAGGGGTGGTCAGGTTTGGCTGACAGTTGGCCCTTTCCTGACTAAGAGCTCCATCCTTTGACTTCAAAGGCTGCTTTGACAGAAGCGCAACGGAAATACCTACGTTTTGATGTAATTTTTATGACCGTGGAGTGAAATTTGTGGTCCCACGAGACATTTGTTTGGGAAATTCCTTGTGTGTCATGAGCTGCTGCTCCCACTCTAAATGATGATGTCACGCACTGTGAGAGCTGAGTTTAAGTGAAAAAACCCAAAACTTTGTGTTGCTTTACCTTTGTTTTCTCGAAAACTATTAAAGACAGCAGAATGCCCCTTGAAACTTAAGCTGTGGACAGATGTGTCAACGTTTTGAAACAAGAATGACGTCTCTAGCTGAAAGTATGGCGAGGCGGGAGCCGTGTGAAAAAGTGTGTTTTTTTGGTGTTCTCGGGGAGCCTTCCCATTCATTCTTAATGGGACTGTTTCGTCGGTTTTTCTGGGTTTTTTCGGCCAAAAATTGCCGAAATTCTTAGAAAAGTCATAGCACACCATTCTGGACCGAGCCGCACGTTTTGATATATAATTTGTTGGGGTTTTCTCAAAGCTCTGGGAGGAGAAGCGGTCCGAAATTTTGGACGGAAGATGAAAAAGAAAAAAAAAAAAGAAGCGCAACGGAAGAACAATAGGGGCTCGTGGCTTCGCCACGAGCCCCTCTCCCCCATAGCTTTGCTATGGGGGAGAGGGGCTCATGCGAAGCCCGAGCCCCTAATAATAACAAGCATCATTATTTACACAGGCTAAATCACTCCTTCTCTCCTCCCACTGAGGTGCTGTCCGGTTCACTGTGAGTCACTGAAATATCAAACTGGCGCAGGCAGATGGGAAACGTGTCTGACGAAGATGTGAGGCAAATCCAACCCCCATGCGTCATCGAAATAACAGACGAGAAATGAGAGGCTTGGTTGGGTTTTTTAACTATGAATTAATCACTTAGCTTTTAGGTCTTATTCAGAATAATAATTTCTGGAAAGTCTTGTTTATCGCACAGAAGGATATCATCCAAACAAAAAAAGAGGGGTTAATGATACTACTCTACTCCTTACCAGGTCTCGTGTTGTCGTGATTGATCATCTTTCATATCTTTCATATCTTTATATAAATGAAGCCGAGCTCTTCTTTTCTGTGTCCTTAACTGATACCAGACAGCAGTGATTTAACTTCCAGGAAAAGCTGGCTCATGAATGATGTATCACGTGTTCCTAGGGAACGAAGCAGTACATTAATGAGGCACACAGAGGTCGCAGTGAGGTGGTCATGTTAAAAACAATGGATCCTAAGAGTGCAGAGTACACAAAGAGTTATACAGGTATTGGTCAAATAATAGTATCAATGATTTCTTAAAATAAGATGTACGCTCATTTTAAGGACTCATGCAGAAAGATTTTCTGACAGATTTTTGACTCATCACAATAATTCAGGCTGTTTTTTGGCCAATAACATCTTGAGTGGAGATTCATGCCTGATTTATTTTCAAATGAATGGAGCTTAATGCAATATTTGACAATAATATTAGAAATTAGACAACACTGTAGATCTGTAGATCTGCTTTCCGAGTGTTACAGATTTTTTAAATAAAGCTTATGCTTAAATAGGAGATACTGTGCTGTGTTTTTGTCTTTATTCTGGCCCTCTGGTGCCCCTGTGGTGTCTTTACATGATACAGCTTAAACAATACTTTTTTTCTTTCCCTGGTGTTTTAGACACCCTTTTTCAGCCTCTGTTTGAAATACTTTGTTTTAGCTCCTGTCTCTTTAAGGCTCCTGTTCCACAAACCCCCTTTCCTCTGATTGGAGAACCCTCTGTAGGCCTGTAGGGGGCGGAGCATAGACTGTACAATAGTAGGCACTGCATACTGCCTACTGCTTTTGAATGTAGTATATAGAGATGTTTTGTAGTTTGCTACTCTGGTTTTTAGTTTAGGAAAATGAAACTTCAGCTGATGGATTTTTTATGTTTAAATTTATAATTAAATATAAATGTAAATGAATAAATGGACCAAATGGTAAATGGACCAGTACTTCTATAGCGCTTTTCTAGTCTGTCTGACCATTGAATAGAATAGAACTGAGCAAGGGAAGAGAATAGTTATTATATTTCAGTAAAGAGTTCTTTTCAGCAAAAGTAAAGTAAGTAAACACAACTTCAGTATAATGATGAATGAATCTGTAGAAGTGAACTCCTTTTGTAAGACTAGAAGTGAAGTTTTAACAGCTTTTCTGTCGCATCACTGCTCTTATTTCTCACGGACTGTTTAACGTAAGCGTTGTATTGTAGTTGTTATTTCGACTCATTCCAGGAGGTGGCGGTAATTCACCTAAACCCGAGTGCTAACAGCAGAGAAACAGGATTAGCGCCGTGCATTGTGGGAAACAGTATGCCAGGTAGACTTGTCCTATGCATACTCAGGAATTTTCCTGGATCAGAAGGACTTCCCAGAATTTTTTGCATACTGCAGATTTTGCAAGTTTTGGCATGCTGCCTACTACATACTGAATTTCAGTCAAATCAGTAGGCACTGCCAGTGTCGTAGGAGGTTTGAAAAACAGTCTTGGTCTCCATGATGCCATGCAGCCCATCAGTGACTGGAGCAATATGGGAAAGGATAAACCCAGCTTTTAGCAGTTATGCCTGTAGTTCTGCTACTGGGTGCAGAACTACAGGCAGACCTTGGTTCTGCATTGAGCTCAGCTAATCTAATTAAGATTCTAAAGATCTGGTGATTTGTATAATGGAGTGTTTCGATCAATTTACAACCAGTTTGAGGGATTTCTACAAGATATGAATATGAAGAGGTTTGAAAATCTGCACGTTTAGTCTGAACATCCAGCGTTGTTACTTTATATTCAAATTTAGAATATGGGAAAGAAAAGTACCCCCCCCCCCCCCCCCCCTTAAGGCGGACGTCAGTATCATGGTTTCTTGATGTGATCCACATTGTGTTAATGGGCCGTTTCACTGAATCAGTGCCATTTGCTTGTTCTGTCTAAAAACAAATATTAATTTCTCTTTTTTTTCAGCCCTTAATATAATAATACTCATATAAAACCACTCTAAATGTGTACTGGTCCATCTCAGGAAACTTTTTGTCATTTTTTAAAGCTTCCTGAGCTGAAGATGGTTTCATTTTTCTCAGTCCTGTTCTCTAAACTCATGTGAGGTGTAAAAAGCCTGTTTAAAGTCTGTCAGCTTATTTCCTGCTGCTTTTGTGCAGCACTTTCAGGGAGCTTGGTTCACTGCAAGGATTATATTCACATCATCAAACTGATCTGAAATCTCAACAACTGAAGTCATTCAAACTCTAAAATGTCAAAATGCTAAAAATCAGCATGAGGTGAACTAATATTCAAACTAATAAATCAACTGACTAGAGGACTAGAGGACTCTACTGGCTCCTGGTCCTGGTCCTGGTCCTGGTCCTCCTCATTTGAGTAACAGGACTGAAAGTAACAGGAATGAGTTTTTAGCAGAGAATTAACAAACACGTGAAATATAGCCACATGGCATGTATGCTAATAGCATGTTGACATTTAGCTCATGACAGTGATTCAACAAAAACTGTTTTAAAAATAAAGAAATAAGATGAAAAAACTCATTAGAGTGAGAGGACTGAGCTGAGATTTGATCCCCTCAGTCAGAGTGTAAATATCATCCAACATACAGAAACATCAAGGAGTCAACTTACTCTGGGCCTTCACATGGCCTGCAGAGGATCTGAATGATGCTACTTCCTCTGGACCATGTGACACGTGGAATGTTCCACATTTTTCAGAGGGGGAGATGTGTTTGGGTAACAGGACTGAGTCAAAACCGGGAACACCACTGAAGTCTGAATTTATACTAAAGTGTTTTTTTTTTTGTTTGTTTGTTTGTTTTTTTTTTGTTGTTGTTTTTTTTTTTTTTCAGGAAAATGAACTTAAAGTATAATTGGGATAAGGAGGTACATTTTTCTGGCTGTCAAGTGCATACGTTTTGCTACATAACATACTTAGATCTAAAATCCATTGCCTGTCAACTGAGTAAAGCAATACACAACACTTCTTTTATAAGAAAACTGTATTTATTACTTTGTGTTAGCCCACTGAAAATTATATTTAACAAAGTACAGATAGGTGCAATGTGAAAGCTGCACCAGGTTGTTTTACAAAGAAATTCAAACTCAGAAATTTCATATTTACAATACTAATAAGATAATAATACAAACTCAGAAATGTTTTTCTTGTAACTGCTGAAACCAACTGTTCTCAGAGGAAATTGAAGTCAGAAAAACACTGACATTAGAGAGGTGACAGGGTCTGTTACGTATGCACAAAGTAAAAAAATGGAACCAGTGGAGGCAGCGACACTCTGCATCTGGCTACTCAGGGACTCTGAGTAACAGGAGAGAGAGAGAGAAATAATCAAATAAATGAACAGGAAAGCTCAGAGTGTGGCTCCAGATATACATTTTGTATTCATTGCACTGATGGGCCTGTTTCAAGTGTTTTTTAGGTGCACCAGCACAAAATTTAGGTGCCCCCAAATTTTTCTCTGCGTCACCTTTAACTCCATAAAATCAACTTTTTATGACTTTCTTATAATATAAATGATTTTTAAACAAGAATAAAATGCAGAGAAATGCTTGTCTGTTTGAGTACAAACCTGGAAAAGCAATGAAAACAAAAGTTTTCTTCTCGACTCACGGGATATTTATGTTGTGATGTGCAACTCTGGTAAATGATCATAGTAAGCACAGAATTAAGTCTCTAACTTTGTGTCATATGTGCGCACATCAGGGCAGAACTCCTCCCTGCATGATGCAGAGAGCTGAGAATGGTAAATCACTCACAGTTTTGAAATACAACTAAGAGCAGTGAGTGAACAGGACCACAGCCAATCAGAGGCAAAGACCCACCCAGGCTCTGCCTTTTATTGGTTTAGACCATGCTATGATCCTACCAAGAGTTTGAGTTTGGTCACAGGAAAACAGAGAAGTGATACGCTTGCTAAAGAAATCTGTTTTCGCCCAGGCAGCGTCAGGTGCACCACTGCAACCTAGAAAGAATAGGTCACACTCTGGAGTCCTTTCAGAGCCGTGCTTGCCTGACCGGGCATGTCCTTACAAGTTTTGCCCGTTGGCTTTTTTAAATTGCCCCGGGCATTGGGGCATCCCTTATGTCGAACCCTGGTTTATTCTTTTATGAGAGACAGAACTGGAAAATGATGATGGGTTAAGCTTTTGAAATCCATTAACACAGCTTGTCTTGGAAAAAAAAAAAACCTTTGGCTCCTCAACAAGTGTACATCTGAGACTTTCTGGTTAGTGAAGAAGCTTTGTCTGCCCTGACTTCTGGCCCGGGATCAAAGCCTCAACATTCAGGGTGATTGTATGTCTCCAGAGCGGGCTGCGAGCAGACTGACGATCATTTGTAGGCCCAGAGAAACTGAAGGAAGAGAGTGAGGACAGAGAGGGGGAAAGAGGAGGAGGACGGATCAATGGTTAGTCAACCTGAACAAACAGATCAAGAGGTGACCTCTGAGCGTGAGCCAAGAATACTTCAACAGAAGAAAGAAATGGACGGAGCTCAAAGAGTGGACGACAGGTGAAGAAGGTGGTAGAGGTAGGAAAATGGAGAGAAGTGCTGACAAAGAGATACCTCTCTTTCTTCACAGCTTTCCAAGGGTACCCGTTAAAACACCACAGATAGATGAAACTGGGTGCTCCCATTGATCAGGTGTGTGTGGTGAAGTCTTTAGCCCAACCAGTGTATGGATGAGGATAGGAGGTCTTGATTTTGTTTTCCTCATAAACTTGAGTGTTTAATAAGAATGATTGTAAATAAAGAGAACGAGCAGTTTGGCTGTAGCCTGACAGCTAAATACCCCCTTGTTTTGGGCTTCCTGCTGTCACCTGGACATTTTGGCCAAGTCCTGCTTCTATTCACTCATTGTTTACAGACACTTGAGATGCTTGAATTAAGTCAAGGTCCAGAGCTTACATCCTGGGCTGGATTGCTAGCTGCACTTACAAGCAGATGTTGTTTAGTATCTAAACTAAATCCCCATAAGGTGGATGGGTTGGAGGTTATTTTAGAGTCAATATGTTCAGCTTCCTTGTCTCCTCACATAGCTAGTTACCAATATCTGTGCCAAGAGGGAAACAGAGTGCTTCAGATACTAACCATAGACTGTATATAGAAAGGACAGTGTGGCTCCGCCTTTTACCATTGTATGGTTTTGAAGCCAAAAAACCTCTGTCACTGGAGCCGCCATTGGCTGCCATTGTGCAGCCAGAGTCTGCGCAGTAGAGACTCACGAGGAACTCTAGGAATATCTGAGTGGAAGTGGGTGATAAAAACAATTTATTTTTTTTCTTTTGACAGTCTAATCTCTTCTTATCTCTCCTTCCTGGTGTATTTTATTATGCCCGAAAAAACTACAGAAGAACAGCAGCTGTCAATCATCGTTAAATGAGAAGTAAAATCCCGTTTTTAACCTCTAATAATTAATAAAAAAGAAACATCTCAGAAAGAGGGGGACCTGAACACGATGCAGACCAATAATATCTAAATATCACCACAGCATACTGATGTGAGAAACATTTATACAAGGTGTAATGATTTTTTAAAGTTTGACCACATCCCATCTGGAATAAATAGAGAGAGATGCAGAGTTTTTGTCTTGTACTGCAGCCAGCCACCAGAGGGGGGTGTTTTTGTGGCGACCTCAGTTTGAGCTAAGCGAGATGAGGTCCATTTTTTGTCTATGATACTAACAGGCCCTGTTTACAAGACAACATTTCACAGCGTTTCACTCAAAAACACAAGAAAAGGCAGAAAAAACAAACAAACTGCTTTTACACAGAAACACTTTCACAACAATTAATTACCCGATCATTTAGGTGACTACCCCAGCTCAAAGAAACAATTTAACATTTGAGCTCCGTCAGTCTGTTTATGTGTGTGGAACTAAATTTTAAAAAGTATTGAACTCAGATTTTAAAAAGTAAAATCTGAGCTCCAAGAACTGCTCCTCAATGTAGTGGAGGGGTGTGCATGTCTGTGTGAACCTGGAAGCTTTGGCCTTTAATCAGGTCCCAAAGTAGAGGCCTCTGTGCACAAGGATTCAGCTCGAGTTCCCGTAAAGCTTACAGCTATGGACCAAACAGAGCAGTACCACCGGAAACCTTTGGGGGTAGCAATGTCATCAGTGAAGACCAGTGGCCCCTGTCCCCGGACACTTCCACCACAGCACCTATGGGGGGGAGATACCGAGAGATATAATCTCTCCATCGTGTCCTGGGTCTACTCCTCCCAACATGCCCAAAACACCTCCCCAGGGAGGCATCCAGGAAGCATCCTCATCAGATGCCCGAACCACTTCATCTGGCTCTTCTCGATGTGAAGGAGCAGCGGCTCTACTCCAAGCCTCTCCCGGATGTCTGACCACATCACGTCTTTTAGCAAATGATGTGCTTCTGAACAAATGATATCAACAGTTAGTGATGAATGAGAGATTGCTAAGTGTACTTTTCTTGGATCCTAATGAAAACAAAATGAGGAAAGAGATTAAAAGATTGATAGAGTAGCCAAGAAACTTTAAACACTACCTGAGTTTGTGTTTTTGGTTGTTTGAATCAGCTCTCTGTTGTCTTTTCTATCAGGTATCTCTACATTTAAATATTTTTTGCTAGCTTTTTTTCTTGTTAAAATATAAACACCCCCTCTGTTTTTCTTTTAGTTTTCCATCACTCCTCCTCTTCCTCTGATCTTCTGTCTGACTCCAGGATGTGTGCAGAATGCAGAGGTGAACAGTTCACTGTCCTTCTCCTCTCTCCCTCACTGAATTATTAAACTAGCAGCTGATGAGCTTATCAGTTGTATCACGATAGAGACGAATCAGACATGACACTTCTTCTCATCTTTGGCTTCACCTGGAAACAAAAGCATGGACTTCAGGGGGCTGCTAAAAGCAGCACATTTAAACTGTGAGGCCACAGCTCACTTCTCTGTTGTTTCATCACGTTAGCTGAGTGACAGTTGAAACGTGCACCTTCAGGCGTTCTCCAGCCAGTCCCTATCTGTGAGGCCCCTGAGACCGTGCATTACCGTGCAGCAGCAGCATAACTTCATTAAAGTTTCATTGTGTCTTGGAGCAAGCTTGACGGGAGCTCTAAGCTGCCTGTGTGCCACCACTGACTGAAAGTACAAACACCCCTCTCTCTGACTCACTCTTCTCTTGCTCTCCTCATCCATCCTTCTTCCCCTCCTCTCTGGTCAAGCTGAGTGCTTGTTAAATAACATGCTGGTCCCCTGAGATTTGCCTATAAGCCTGCTGTTGAGCAGAAGGGCCAGAGGACTCTCTTACTCACTTAAAGCTGTCTCTTCAGGTGTTAGACTTCTCTTCAAGACTCAGGAGAGAAATTTTAAAAAAAAAAAGGAAAAAAAAGAAAAAAGAAAAAAGGATGAAGCAGCCATTTATCTCTTTACTGCAAACTCAGACATATATGGCGAGTTGTTTCAGCCTGTCTGCTGTCATGGACCTGTTTGAGTTATGTTATTTTAAGTCAAACTATAATCACTGTCATAGCTGTTATTGCAGATGTACATATTTGTAATTTCATTTAAAAAAAAGTCTGATTTTTTTGTCTCCTTTGGTCCATCTCTGTCTGTCCGTCTGTCTTCCTGTTTATGGTCTCTATCCATTTCTTACTCTCTCTTTCTTTTCTGACGATGTAAACCACTTCAGGTGTAAAAGAGGGGATCATTATGCAGTCCTGAAACTTTGGGCCTTTACAGAACATGTTCATCATACCCCGGGTATCTTTCAGTTATTGATACAGTCGGCATAGAGAGGAACGCCCACAACACATCATATCCAGTTTGCACTGAGGAGGAAAACAAACTGCTTTCCACGATGTGCAAGAGCTGTTGTGTGCCCTTCTGTATCAAAAATAAGATTAAACAAAAAAAAAACATCTTAAGTTTTATATTTTACCAAACCGAAGCACAGAGCCGAGGGGAAGAACGCAGTGGCTTCAAGCGATCCGACGGAAGGATGAGTTTGGTCGTCTTTGGGATCTAAAATCAAAACCTTGTACGTCTGTAGTCAGCACTTCATTACAGGTACAATAATAGTATCTACATCTTATAGTCAGGGGGCCAAACTGAAAAAGCAACTTTGGTGGACACCTCGGGGTACAGGCTGACAACCCATCCAGTATTAATATTTGACCCCTTAACATGTATTCTAGCTAGGTTGTCAACTTAACTTAAACTTGTTTTTTTGTCCTTTTATTGACTGTTTTTTAAAAAGTAAAATCAGATCTTTTTCTAAGTACTTCCTTATTGTTCTAAACTTCCACCACTAATGTTGAGCATTTTCTTTTTCTAAATTAACTTAATTCATGTGCAAACACAATGTTAAAATAAGTAATCAACAAATATCAAAGAGTATTACACCAAGGGGGAGCTAGTGAGCCAGCACAGCTGTGATTTGGTATGAAAAAGCAGGCCATTGAAGATGATCACAGCAGGTGTCAACAGGCTGAACAAAAATTCATGACTTTCACATAACAGATTATCTTTGCTGATTTATCTACAAACAAAAACATTTACATTAAGATTCAACCATCAAAGTTTGCTAGAAAAAGGAAGGCTTAACATTTTTCCAACTTGTTAAAATAGCAAGCAGCTAAGTAGCTAGGCTACTGCACGATTACTAGCCTACTTACAAGTTTTGTGTTTCAGTCTAGCAAAATACCAGGGGACACCTAGCCAACCATATGATAGATGGTCATGAAATTATAATACAACGATGGAAAAAAAAGTTTTTGGACACCCTTAAAATTCTACAGAATCTCAAATACTATCATGAATTATTTGTGGGAAAACCTTTTCCTGATTGAAAAAAGTGTGGCAGCATAGCCAGAGACAAACAATAGTGTGTCAGTGCTCAACATTGTCTGTATCAAAGTCAACAAATAACAGAGAATATGTTCCAAACCTGAACAAAAAATAAATAAACCATCACATCATGAAATGAATATTTAGTAGTCCTGCACTAACACACAGCGGAGCTCTAATTCTGGCTGCCATGTTCCTCTCCAGCCTGTTGAGAGCTCAACTTGTCCCATTTTTCTTGAATCACTGCGTTTAGTTCTTCTAAATTCTTTGGTTTACACTTTGAAACAGACTGTTTAATAATCTACCTAAGATCTTCAGTGGGGCTCATTGTCCTTAGATTGAGCTGGCCCCTCTAAGACCTGGATCCTGTGCTCCTGCAGCCAAGTTCTCCTGGCCCTGGATGTTTGGTGAGGGCCGGTATCTTGTTGAAACATCAAGTTTTTATCTGGATGGAACAGAGCATGTGCAGAAGGGAGCATCTGGGTTTAGAGAATGATACAATACTTGTCAGAGTTCAATGTGCCGTCACAGACAGTGAGATGACGAAGAGCAGCAGCAATCATGGATCCCCAAACCATGATCTTGCCTTCATCATGCTGACAGTAGGTCCTGTTCATTCAAGCTGGAAACTGGACTCATCTGACTACAGGATCTTCTTCCAGTACCTGCAGGTCCAGTTCTTGTGTGCTTGGGTCCAACAACATTGGGTTAACCTCTGTCTCTCATTGATCAGGGTCTTCTTGACAGCCTTGTAGGACCTTAAGCCATGATCTAAAGTGGGCCATGTACAGTGCAGGTGGAACACTGGACACCAGCTTGGTTTGACCTCTGCTGCTAAAGCTCCTGTGATGTCATTCGGCGGTTTTCTCTGCACATGTGGATCAGGATGCGGTAATGTCTTGTTGAAGAAACCCTTGGATGTTAAGATTTTGATTTTTCTTCCAAGCTGTTGGTTGGTCTCCATTTCTGCAGAGTGTATCCAGGTCTGAAGGATTGCATTTGTACTTGAACCTCCTGGCTATCAGGCAGCGGCTGAACCCTTCCTGGCTGAGAATCTGTATCTTCAGGTGTGTTTCCTGCATTAGGTTCCTTTTTTTTCTTTTCAGCCATTTTTGTCTGTGATGAACTTTCAGATGTGCTGGCTTTATGTAGACTCAAAGCACAGCGACAAAAAATGTGTCTTTAAATAAAAAGCACAACCTTCATTCGTGGATCACTGTTACCAAAATGACCCGATACTCAAGTTTTCTAATGCATTTTTATGGAAGCAATCAATTTAAAATGCCAAATGAAATCTTCAATGGTCTGTTGGCACTTAATGCTGTCACTGGATGTGAAACCATGAGCCAGTTCACCGGGACAGGGATTAGAACTGCATGGAAAATGATCCAACAGTGCCCTCATTGACTCCACATTTGAGGATGAAGTAGGTCCTTTGCAGAACAGTTTGTATGCAGACTGTTTGACCCACAGTCAACTACCAACTCCATCCATGATACTGGCTGTGTCCTCTTTCAGAAAGTAAAAGCAAATGTGAACACTTGACCACCAACAGAGGATGTCTTGTCGCTGCACCTCATGAGGGCCCACTATCAGCTGAAAAATTGTCTTTTCTTGATGTTCTTTCAGTCACACAGTTACTGTTTGCCATGTTTATTGCTGTTTATACTCACCGGCCACTTTATTAGGTACACCTTGCTAGTACCGGGTTGGACCCCCTTTTGCCTTCAGAACTGTCTTAATCCTTCGTGCCATAGATTCAACAAGGTACTGGAAACATTCCTCAGAGAATTTGGTCCATATTGACATGATAGCATCATGCAGTTGCTGCATTGCTACTTGATGGGCTCATAGTCAGTAGCCTATAACGTACCTTGGGGACCTTTAGGTGCAGGAAACTGGTGGCTTGGTACAGGCAAGGGTGTACTGGTGCTACTGGTGCTGTCATCTGAATCAGAATCCGATGTCTCTTTCCTGGCTGTATCTTTGACCACAAAATGAAACATTTATGCTCAACAATTCTTCAAATGTATTTCTATTTAAAACATTGATTAAACTTTTTAGAAAGTAGCAAGGAAAGCAGGTGTTTCTTACATTATTTTAATAAACACAGTCAAAAATGCCCTAAGTTTGATTTAGCATTTCTAGAAGCTTATTTCACTGATGTCAAACCTACACATTATATGATATGGTGAAATGATCACTATATTATTCAAAACTTTCTTCTAATCTGCAACTTCACCTGGAGGTCCATGACTGCTGGCCTGGCCCTGGAATTGTTTCAGGACATGGCTGCTGCTGCTACACTCTGGCTGACCCTGACCAGCACTGGCAATTTCTGCCTGACCTGCTCTGTCACTGCTCTTAGAAGTACATGTCTTCTTAATGAAGAAATCTTGGATATCTCCCCTGCGTTTCATTTTGAAGTCTAGCTTGACAAATACAATGGAAAGCAATAGGCCGCCTGGCAGTCACGTGAGCTGAGCTGTGCCTCCTATTTGGCAAACTCGTGATCTTAATATTGTCTAAACTGCTGAGTTAGAAAAAAAATCCCCCCCCCCCCCCCCCCCCCCGTACGGTGTATGCCGTTAGCAAAATCAGTCATTCGGATGTGAGACATTTTTTTTGTAACAGGCTGTAAAAATGTCAATTTCTGCTGTGAAAACAGCTTTTTTTGGCATGGTGTGTATTAGCCCTTTTCCACAGCCGCTGGTTCAGTGCTTGTGCCTGAAGTAGCACCAGTTTTTTTTTTTTCCCCACCAATAAGCATCGGCTCAAGGTGTGAAAAACTGGAGCTCAGCCCACCCCACTTCTTTGCTGGGCCAGAGCAAAGAACCAACAACGCCAGGGGGCGGGGTTATGGGGACCAACAATCAGTTTAGAAAACAGGCACTCATAAAGAGAAAAGCTGTCAAGACAGTGGTCTGTTGTTTCTCCTCATTAAAAACTTGAAATGAAGGCCAAACTGAAGCAGCAATACATTACCTATCCTATAGATCAGGCCCATACTTTATTTTATTCAACAGACTGTTTAGCTTCATGTTTTTTTTAATCTTATTTAAAGAACAGGATGTCATTTCTGCCTCATGGTTGTGCGTTTACGTTTCTTCTCTGCTCTCTGCTTCAGCCGCCCTGGTGCATATATATACACACACACACACACACACACACACAAAGAGAGAGAGAGAGAGAGAGAGAGAGAGAGAGAGAGAGAGAGAGAGAGAGAGAGAGAGAGAGAGAGAGAGAGAGAGAGATGTGCTGCATAAGCGCCCCCCGCAGCGCCTTCAGATGAGTGTGGACTGGTTCTTTGGTAATGGTACTTCATTTCAGATTCTGTCTATACATTGAAGAGTGTGAGCTTTAGAGGTGTGTCATGTCCTGTTAAAACTAGTCACCAGAGACAAAATATGAGATTAGTATTATAACATGACCGCTGATTTCTGTGGCTAACCACATGCTATCAAACTCATCCTGTTCAGATGAGAAGCTCTCTGCTTGCAGGTTTTATTAGAGGCTGCAAAGACACACAGGCCAAATAACCAACAAACCACTCTTTGATCATTAAACCACCCAGTTGGGAAATAAGCATCCAGCATCAGGCTGCAGTTCAGCTCGACTTGGTTTCCTCCCTGTGTCAACACACATTCTGTTTCTGCTGAGAAAGGATGAGAAAGAGAGAGATGCCACCGTAGATAACGGGTGAGAGATGGATAGCAAGTGAGCCAGATGGAGAGACTATTAGAGAGGTGACATACCCGTTGGATTCAGTGTTGTGGTGGTAACTATTCAATAACATGTGATGGGGTTAATCCTCTGAACAACTAGAAGAAACCAGTGTCATCGCCTTGAGATAAGCGATGGCTGTGGGAGGGGAGCAGGAGAGAAGCAAGGCAGAGAGGGAGGAGGTAGAGATGGAAGGTGGTGTGACACATGGCCTGTTACCATGGCAATGGGTCCCATGTCGACCCACAGAACATAAATTAATTCCATTTTTCTCTGACATGAAATTTCTCTCTTTTTTGAGTAGCTCGACTTTGTCATCCTGGACCGCGTGGCCTCCCTGTGAGGCGGATTCATGCTGCCAAATAATGAGAACAACACAGCATTCAGATGTGCTGTTGACTGTATGCTGACAGTGAGATAACGCTTAGTCATAGGGCTCATTTAAATTCATACTGCTGTAACTTATGCTCACAGACACAAAGCACAATCCTGGGCTTGAGAAAGAGACTTGTTTGGTGTGCTGTTAAAATCATGCTGACATCTTTTTTTGTTGTTGTTGTATATTGTGCCTGGATGTGTCTGACAGGTTGCTTGCTGTGATCTATGATAGTGGAAAATTGATGCTGATGTTTTGGAGAGACTTCTGCAGGTGATGAGGGACAGAGGGGAGAGAAATGAAGACAACACACTAAAGATGGACACTTTCCTAGCTGCAGTCTTGTCACATCTCATCAACTCTTTTGATGCTGTACATCACAACATGAGGACAAACTGAGCTGAGGCTTTTCATGACTTACATAACAAAGATCAAAACAAACACCTACAACAATGCTGTGAAACGCCTCATTTCTATAGCTAACATTTGGCTTTGAAATGTTTGTTTTCCATGTAGAAATGTTGCTCAGAGAGGTGAATCACTGAAAGGTTTTCTCTTACATTAGCAGCATGCAAGCTGCAGCATTTCAGCTAGGTAATTAGCACACAGATGCAAAGATGAGAAGTTTAGCCACAAAACAGGCTGATACTCTGACTTAAATATGAAAGCAAGGAAAAGAAAAGGTTTCTTCTGAGAGGGATTCTTCAAAGAAGAAACCACAAACACACACACATAAAACAAACAAACAAACAAACAAACAAACAAACAAACAAACAAACAAACAAACAAACAAACAAACAGGGGTTTGAATAGCTCATATCTCTTTCAGCATACACTCTTCTCTCTCACTCTTCTTTCAGAGTTATTTAACATTCAAGTTGTGTTTTGAAAAGACTTGCCAGTTTTGATTTTAAACATTTTCCTTTTGCGGTTATTGGAGGTTAAAAACTTGGTGTTCACCCAGTTTCACAATGATTGACAGCTGCTGTGTAGTTTTTTCAGGAACAATAAGATACATCAGGAAGGAGGGTTAAGGAGACTGGCTGCACAATGAAGGTTAAAATATGAATGAAGGCTGTCTGGTTATTTTAAGATTTAGTTTGGTATGATCTAGGGCAGACCTGGGCAAATTACAGCCCAGGGGCCACATCTGGCCCTTTGGGCATCAATGTGTGGCCCATGTGAGGTCAATCATAAATTAGAACATGGATGGGAAAAAAAGTATGCTGTGCATGTAATACAGCTGTGTTTTTAAAAAGGGTGACATTTGCATTATTTCCACACCGACACACTTGCAAGCATGAGCCATGCACATGAACCGCAGTGTTCACGTGTGATGTCCAGTGATAAAGTTTAACAAATCCAAATACAGATCCTTCATCAGTGATGATCAGCTCTCAGCTGTCCTTCACGTGACCATCTCAGAAATTCAACCAGTTTTTAATGTGCTTGTCAAGTCCAAGGCAGACTAGATTTCTCTCACTGAAGAGTCAAAATGAAGTGGAAAACATTCAAGTTACTGTTTTCTTTTTTTTTTGATATAGAGTTGATACAAAGGTTTTCAGGATTTGTGGAGACTTACAAGCTGAACGTAAAATGAAACACTGGTGCAATGATTGTTTTTGTTTTTACCGTTTATTACTTCTGTCGTCATGTCGTTCTATTTGACCTGCACTTCACACTTTCACATATTTACAGAATATCCTAATTCTTCTGATTATTAGTAGCAGCTAATCAAAGTATAAGTAAGTGCATTTTCCAATGGGGAAAAGTTCCCATTGAGTAGAATTAACTCCATGTTATTGTTGGTGCGGCCCTCTGACACAATTCAGTTTTCTCATTTTGACCCTTATAAGGATCAATTGCCCACCCCTGATCTAGGGGATATACACAATCCCATCAACGATCCAAACTCTGTAATGGTCATTGTAAAAGGACTGCATGGGGGCCTTGGGAGCTGATCCAAACTCAGATTTGGAATCAGGATCCTTTGAAAAAGAAATAGAAATGTTACTTAAAATTGATGTTTAACACATTTTCACAAAGGATTTGAACAAATTTTAATCAGTGGCCTTCTGGGAACTACAAGAACCAGCGTAACTGTGTACAATCTATTTTGATGGACAACTACTCTCGCTTACACTTGTACCTAAAAGTACTCAGAGTCTCTATTTAACCTTACTGTGGACTCTGGGGGAAAGTCAGATAGTCCCAAGCCATTTAGTGGGTTCCAATCTAAAACCTAACTGCTGTGCATCTCTAATCTTAGCACGACTGTTCCACTGTGCACATATCATTAATAGGTTAAATTATTATTAGATTAGGTTGAATCCTAAAAGCCAGATCTGGCTCAATGAGAGTCGCTGGAATTAAAGAAACAATCCTGTGAGCTGAATGCAGTTTTTTTTTTTTTTTTTTTTAATTAGGATAACTTTATTGATATAGAAAGGCAGACAGGGCTACCCATTATTTCTTGTGTAATCTTGAATTTGTAGAAGATTCTTCTTCTGCACATAAATGAGTAAATCATGGCAGTGGTAAGACATGATATAGTTACACCATTCATTCATTCATTTATTTTGTTTCGGAAACTAACAGCAATCTTGACAGATCCCGGATTTATTCTCCTCTTGTGACTTACTCTTAATTCTATGAATTGAGAGGAAATCCAACAAATACCACAAAAATGCCTCTAAAATAAATTGTGCAGCATATGAATCCTTTGTGGCATAGATTCAACAAGGTACTGGAAACATTCCTCAGAGAGTTTGGTCCATATTGACATGATAGCATCACACAGTTGATGCAGATTTGTCAGCTGCACATCCATGATGTGAATCTTCCATTCCATCACATCCCAAAGGTGCTCTATTGGATTGAGATCTGGTGACTGTGGAGGCCATTTGAGTCCAGTGAACTCATTGTCATGTTCAAGAAACCAGTCTGAGATGATTCCAGCTTTATGATATGGAGCGTTATCCTGCTGGAAGTAGCCATCAGAAGATGGGTACACTGTGGTCATAAAGGGATGGACATGGTCAGCAACAATACTCAGGTAGGCTGTGGCGTTGAAACAATGCTCAGTTGGTAATAAGGGGCCCAAAGTGTGCCAAGAAAATATCCCCCACACCATTACACCACCACCACCAGCCTGAACTGTTGATACAAGAAAGGATGGATCCATGCTTTCATGTTGATGACGCCAAATTCTGACCCTACCATCTGAATGTCACAGCAGAAATCATGACTCATCAGACCAGGCAATGTTTTTCCAATCTTCTATTGTCCAGTTTTGGTGAGCCTGTGTGAATTGTAGCCTCAGTTTCTTGTTCTTAGCTGACAGGAGTGGCACCTGGTGTGGTCTTCTGCTGCTGCAGCTCATCTGCCTCAAGGTTCGACATGCTGTGCATTCAGAGATGCTCTTCTCCATACCTCGATTGTAACAAGTGGTTATTTGTTATTTATCTGTGAACTTACACCTTTGTCCTCTCTCTTCTCCTCCAGTGCCTCCATGTGTGGATTCCTGCAGTCCAACTACCAACCATGAAGCCATAAGTCTCTCTTTGCCTCACTCACCTGCCAGTTTTGGATCTCAGTTTTGGACTCAAAACTCACATTATTTCTGGTGTCAATAAAACCTTTTAAACTTGCCTTTTGCCTCTGCCTTGATTCTAGGTTCTGTTTAACAGCTAGTTATTCAAAGCATCACACCTAATCCCCAATCCAATAGGAAACTTGCAGAGTGACATCAAAAATGCTGTTTATGAGGCAAAACCAAGAAATGCTGAGGATCTGTGGAATGCAGTGCAAAGGTCCTGGGCTTGAATACCTGTTCACAGGTCCCAGTGGTTGGTCGACTCCATGTAGCACAGATGCAAAGCAGTTCTTGATTTTACCTCAGAAACAACATTTTTCAGCTGAAATATCAGTTCAATTTGTAGACAGAATGTTGCAGGGCTGTGGAAATGCATTTTTGTACCACACCTCTGAAGGTGCACACTGTAGGTGGCCAATGTGAAGCTTGAACCTCAAAGGTACTTCATATCAACCTGGATTTTCAACAGCACAGGGGCTACAAGTCAGTTCTTTCAGTCACTTATGACCTTTTGCATGTAGCCATTATCCTGGTCCTCCATTAACTTCCTTTTCTAAAAACAAGAGGTGAAAAATGAAAGTTTTATTGGGTATATTTTTACTCAGCCTCAGAGTCATGTGAAAAAAAGAAATATCTTCATTTCTGAACCGACAAAGAGGAAGTGAGGTGAGGACGAAAAGAGAACCAAGGGTCAGCCCATGTTTCACAATCACAGAGATTTAAAAGATCTTTGTCATTTGTTTGCTGCATTGCAGCTGTGGTCCCCTCATGGCTCTTTGTCTGGAAAGGAGGGAGAGTCAAAAAAGGAACAAAAAGCAAGCATGGCAGTTCAACACCTCCAATCAAACAGATGAGGTTGAGTTGGTGTGTTTTCATTGGATAAATACAAACAATAAGAGGACTGAAAAGCTTGATTTTTATCTAAATGGTTGATTTTTTTCTGCTCATCCCTGAATCCAGTTATCCACTTTTAAATCCATCTTAACCCATAACACTTTTATTTATGTTTACTCTTTAACTATTAATAAGTGTCACCTCTATTCTCATGCTGATTTTTCATTTCTCTGACCAGATCAAAACAATTTATCAGCCTCTTCTCCAACACAGACATCAATTCCACAAACATCAATATTACTCTGAGGAAGGTGTTGCCCTTTCCTTGATGACTTGGACAGATTCAACAGTCTTCTTTTTTTCTGTGACAAATCAGCTAATCCTTGTAGGGATGTGTGAGACAGCTGATGGAGGAGGGGTGATCCTGGGTCAGAGTATCGATGGACCCTCCTGTAGAGGTCAAACCTTTTCACACTCATACAGTCCCTATGATGGAACACTCTGCAGGGGACCATCCAGTGTAGTATCAGTCAAAGTTCAAGTGAAGACACAAGCCTTATTAATGACAAATACTGGTTCTGGCCAAGGCTTTGAACCAGAATTGTTTCCTAATTGGTTTGCTCTGAACAGAAACGGTATTTTAACGTTTTCAGTTTTGGGTTCTACCTCAAAGTTTACTCAAACCAGTTTACTCAAACTTCTCAAACCAGTTAGAACCACAAATGTAGTTCCTGAACCGGTTAATATGGTTTCATGTCAGCCTGCAGGCTGTTGTTTCCCACAACAAACACTACATTCAGTAGGCCTGTGCGTTATGTAAGCTGGATCACCTGCCCTCTGCTGTTCAAGCTGCATCACTTGGGAATTTTAATTTTATGCACAATATGCCTACATTGGTTACACTGTGATAACACTGATAGACTGAAGCCTTATTTGTACAGGATCCGTATCACCTGAGGACCTCTGATCATTTGTAATAATCGTGGAGGACGTCTGTGTTTTTAATCCTGTGTGAATTGACCATCTCCATAATTTATGAAGTCAAAAATCCAGAGCAAATTACTGACCAGATTTCAGACACACAGAGGTCCTCTGATGATACTAATCCAGTCCGGATCGGCTTCTCTCTAAGTTTGTATGATAATATTTTCGAAGACAGTCTCTGCAGCTTTTTCTGATCATTTTCTGCTCAAAAATTAAAACTCATAACCCAAGAGGTCTAAAAACACGGAGCCTTAAATATGATCTGGAGTCTCTTCTCTCTGTGCAGCAGGTTGGCACTGACGCACTGCCTCAGAGCTCAGGATCATACTTGATAATATTGAAATGAAACTGTTGGAAAGCAGCGTTGGTTTCTCTGTTTTGTTGCTCCTAAATGTTGATTATTAGACATGTTTGGAGAGTCAGAGCTTTGGTCCAACAGCGGTTCTGTGTGGACAGAACTCCAGAGATCCAGGTGTGGAGAAAAGGATGAGAAGCTTTGCTGCAAACTGCGGTACAGAAGGAGTTCATTGTCTTTATAGAGCTAACAGAGTGAGCTCATTATGATCATCTTACCAGGACAACATGAGGTGAACTACGTTTCCTTTTTGAAGACTTTATAGTTAAAGTAAAATCGCAGCGCTGTAGTTATTGTCAAACTCACTCACACAGACACATAAAAAAAAAAAAAAATCAATATTTATGATGGTTGAATATCAGGGGCAGCACTCAATGAAAACTGATTTTTTGTGTAGCAGCTTTTAAGTTTTAAGATAATTAGGGGCTTGGGCTTCCCCTTAGTTTCTTTTTTCTTCATCTTCATCTTCTGGAAAAAATTTTGCACCACTTCTCCTCCCAGAGCTTTGAGAAAACCCCAAAAAATTATATATCAAAACGTGCAGCTCAGTCCAGAATGGTGTGCTATGAGTTTTCTAAGAATTTCTGCAATTTTTGGCCGAAAAAAAAAACAAACAGAAAAACCAATGAAAACCTCCCATAGACAATGAATAGGGAGGCTTCCTGAGAACACCAAAAAAACACACTTTTTCACACAGCTCCTGCCTCGCCATACTTTCAGCTAGAGACGTTGACACATCTGTCCACAGCTTAAGTTTCTAGGGGCATTCTGCTATCTTCAACAGTTTTTGAGAAAACAAAGGTAAAGCAACACAAAGTTTTGAGTTTTTTCACTAAAACTCAGCTCTCAGAGTGTGTGACATCATCAGTCAGAGTGGGAGCAGCGGCTCATGATGAAGTGGATAACTGCAGGCTGAAGTCAACACCCATAGGCTTCTGAAGAAAAAGGTGGATAGAACAGAAAAGAATAGAATTGAATGTACTTCATAAATTCCCCAAGGGAAATTCAGTCACAGCAGCAATACAAGAGAGTGTATAGTGCTTTAAAAAAAGAAAAAAAGAAATCTAGAATACATAAATAGAATAATACAATAAGTGTTAGCTAGAAAAAAAAAGTCAATCAGAGAGGACAGCTTGGCCCTAACTCTCCAGTTAGCCACCACCTCCACAGGGTCCAGGACTGAGCTTGACTACTTCACCAGTCTGTTCACTCTAGCTCTCTCGTATCCTTGTTTAAATAAAAACAACAACAACAACAACAACAGCAACAAAGACTGTGATGTCATAATGACCTCACTGCCCTTTGTGTTCTTCATCTCCTTTGATGTGTGTTCTGTGACCTCAATGACCTCATCAAGTGTTCCAAAAAAAGTTTATATATAGGACTGGTGTGCGTTACTAGAGTTTAGCTCCGCTCCCCCTTATGGGTTGAGTGTGATCGTGGTCGTTGGCTGGGGAATCACGGGAATATAGCCGCCGTGGTTCCACTTCTGGCGACCTGCCTGTCGGTAGCTCTGTGGAGTGGAAAATCGGCTGATCCACTTCACAGGGGTTCTGGTCCGAGACCTCTCCGGCAGGAGTAAGACCGATGTGCAGATCCAGAGCTTTAGAGTTTTAGAATAGGGTTTTAGAATAGGGAGGGAAGGGAGGGGAGGGAAGGGAGGGAAGGGAGGGAAGGGAGGGAAGGGAGGGAAGGGTATAATAGGAAATAAGAGGGTAGAATAGGATCCACTTTTTCCTGACTACCCAGCTCATGGCGATTGCTGGTTTTGCTCTTCTGGTTGAAGGTTTCATTTACGTTGCCATGGAGACCTCAAAGCTGACGATGTTAGCCTAGCTGTCATACTCGCTCTAACAACTGGCTTTTAACCCTTTGATGCACAACATATTCACCTCCCTTCTAATGTGCAATTTGGCTTCAAATCATCACTTTAGGAGTGTTTTGGGGCAAACAATGATACCTTTAATGTCTGAGACATGTTTATAATCTTTTCATACATGCACATGCTGCGGGCTACGTGGAGACGCAACAGTTAGCGCTGCGGCCTCACAGCAAGAAGGTCACCAGTTTGAATCCCAGTTAGCCCAGTGGCCTTTCTGTGTGGAGTTTGCATGTTCTCCCAGTGCATGCATGGGTTCTCCCCGGGTACTCCGCCTTCCTCACACAGTCCAAAAACATGCTCATCAGGTCCATTGGTGATTCTAAATTGCCTGTAGGTGTGAGTGTGAGCATGAAAGGTTGTCTGTCTCTGTGTGTCAGCCCTGTGATTGGCTGGAGACCAGTCCAGGGTGTACCCCGCCTCTCACCCTAAGACAGCTGGGATAGACTCCAGACACCCTGAACAGGATAAGCGGGATAGAAGATGGGTGAATGAATACACATACTGCTAATAACAGAAAACACTTATTGAACTGAACTCTATCAGGAGTTCAGTGGTTGTAACCTGGTGAATGTGACTTAATAAAATAAAACACACCTGATCACATCAGTAGACCACAAACTGTCATCTCAATTCATACACTAGAAAAATTGCATTTCCTGAAGAAAATGTGTTGAAATGCTAGTTTGTACTTAGAGCCATGGGAAAGACAGATGTCTTTTTTTTTTTACTGTAGAACAGACAAAGTTCTATCCATCTATGATAGAATGAATGAATGATTGTAAATCAAGACTGACTTATCAAATGTGCACAGAGGGCTGTGGTGAGTTGTGAAACGTGTGTCAGGGATTAAGTTGTCCACAGTAAACATGTTCACAGTAACATATAATTATAAAGAATTCCATTACATACTATAGTAAATTCATATGGGACATTTCGGACCCATGTGTGTAAACTTGATATTGACATACAAAAGTGGTACTAGATCATAGAAGGAAGAATGGACAAATAAATATGATGATTTGTGCTAAACAATAAAGACCACATACTGAACACATGGAATAGTAAATGAAAGAAATACCTTTTTTTCCCCAAAGATACAGCATAGAAACACTCAGCCATACATGAAATAACATGGAAAACAGATGTAGGTCATTTTGGACCCATGTTGTGCATTAGAGGGGTAGTGAAACAAAAAGTGTTTTTACTCAAAAAGTTAAAAAAGAAAAGAAGCATGAATTATGTTAAAAAAAAAAAAAACACAAATTAATTGAGGAATACCTGAACTATTGAATGATGACATTAATTTATTGCAAAAGAAAACACAGCCGGGTCATTTGGACCCATGCTGTGCATCAAAGGGTTAAAAGCAAGAAAGTGACCAAATGAACAAAAATTGAGGTCGTAGAGTGGATGTTTTCAAAAAAGCTTACCCTGAGCCCTGTATAGCATTAATGATTTCACGCCAACAGTTTTGAGCTAGCTTGCCAGCGGTAGCAACCTGAAGTGGATAACTGCAGGCTGAAGTCAACACCCATAGGCTTCTGAAGAAAAAGGTGGATAGAACAGAAAAGAATAGAATTGAATGTACTTCATAAATTCCCCAAGGGAAATTCAGTCACAGCAGCAATACAAGAGAGTGTATAGTGCTTTAAAAAAACAGAAAAAAGAAATCTAGAATACATAAATAGAATAATACAATAAGTGTTAACTAGAAAAAAAAAGTCAATCAGAGAGGACAGCTTGGCCCTAACTCTCCAGTTAGCCACCACCTCCACAGGGTCCAGGACTGAGCTTGACTACTTCACCAGTCTGTTCACTCTAGCTCTCTCGTATCCTTGTTTAAATAAAAACAACAACAACAACAACAACAGCAACAAAGACTGTGATGTCATAATGACCTCACTGCCCTTTGTGTTCTTCATCTCCTTTGATGTGTGTTCTGTGACCTCAATGACCTCATCAAGTGTTCCAAAAAAAGTTTATATATAGGACTGGTGTGCGTTACTAGAGTTTAGCTCCGCTCCCCCTTATGGGTTGAGTGTGATCGTGGTCGTTGGCTGGGGAATCACGGGAATATAGCCGCCGTGGTTCCACTTCTGGCGACCTGCCTGTCGGTAGCTCTGTGGAGTGGAAAATCGGCTGATCCACTTCACAGGGGTTCTGGTCCGAGACCTCTCCGGCAGGAGTAAGACCGATGTGCAGATCCAGAGCTTTAGAGTTTTAGAATAGGGTTTTAGAATAGGGAGGGAAGGGAGGGGAGGGGAGGGAGGGAAGGGAGGGAAGGGAGGGAAGGGAGGGAAGGGTATAATAGGAAATAAGAGGGTAGAATAGGATCCACTTTTTCCTAACTACCCAGCTTATGGCGATTGCTGGTTTTGCTCTTCTGGTTGAAGGTTTCATTTACGTTGCCATGGAGACCTCAAAGCTGATGATGTTAGCCTAGCTGTCATACTCGCTCTAACAACTGGCTTTTAACCCTTTGATGCACAACATATTCACCTCCCTTCTAATGTGCAATATGGCTTCAAATCATCACTTTAGGAGTGTTTTGGGGCAAACAATGATACCTTTAATGTCTGAGACATGTTTATAATCTTTTCATACATGCACATGCTGCGGGCTACGTGGAGACGCAACAGTTAGCGCTGCAGCCTCACAGCAAGAAGGTCACCAGTTTGAATCCCAGTTAGCCCAGTGGCCTTTCTGTGTGGAGTTTGCATGTTCTCCCAGTGCATGCATGGGTTCTCCCCGGGTACTCCGCCTTCCTCACACAGTCCAAAAACATGCTCATCAGGTCCATTGGTGATTCTAAATTGCCTGTAGGTGTGAGTGTGAGCATGAAAGGTTGTCTGTCTCTGTGTGTCAGCCCTGTGATTGGCTGGAGACCAGTCCAGGGTGTACCCCGCCTCTCACCCTAAGACAGCTGGGATAGACTCCAGACACCCTGAACAGGATAAGCGGGATAGAAGATGGGTGAATGAATACACATACTGCTAATAACAGAAAACACTTATTGAACTGAACTCTATCAGGAGTTCAGTGGTTGTAACCTGGTGAATGTGACTTAATAAAATAAAACACACCTGATCACATCAGTAGACCACAAACTGTCATCTCAATTCATACACTAGAAAAATTGCATTTCCTGAAGAAAATGTGTTGAAATGCTAGTTTGTACTTAGAGCCATGGGAAAGACAGATGTCTTTTTTTTTTACTGTAGAACAGACAAAGTTCTATCCATCTATGATAGAATGAATGAATGATTGTAAATCAAGACTGACTTATCAAATGTGCACAGAGGGCTGTGGTGAGTTGTGAAACGTGTGTCAGGGATTAAGTTGTCCACAGTAAACATGTTCACAGTAACATATAATTATAAAGAATTCCATTAGATACTATAGTAAATTCATATGGGACATTTCGGACCCATGTGTGTAAACTTGATATTGACATACAAAAGTGGTACTAGATCATAGAAGGAAGAATGGACAAATAAATATGATGATTTGTGCTAAACAATAAAGACTACATACTGAACACATGGAATAGTAAATGAAAGAAATACCTTTTTTTCCCCAAAGATACAGCATAGAAACACTCAGCCATACATGAAATAACATGGAAAACAGATGTAGGTCATTTTGGACCCATGTTGTGCATTAGAGGGGTAGTGAAACAAAAAGTGTTTTTACTCAAAAAGTTAAAAAAGAAAAGAAGCATGAATTATGTTAAAAAAAAAACACAAATTAATTGAGGAATACCTGAACTATTGAATGATGACATTAATTTATTGCAAAAGAAAACACAGCCGGGTCATTTGGAACCATGCTGTGCATCAAAGGGTTAAAAGCAAGAAAGTGACCAAATGAACAAAAATTGAGGGTGAAGTCGTAGAGTGGATGTTTTCAAAAAAGCTTACCCTGAGCCCTGTATAGCATTAATGATTTCACGCCAACAGTTTTGAGCTAGCTTGCCAGCGGTAGCAACCTGAAGTGGATAACTGCAGGCTGAAGTCAACACCCATAGGCTTCTGAAGAAAAAGGTGGATAGAACAGAAAAGAATAGAATTGAATGTACTTCATAAATTCCCCAAGGGAAATTCAGTCACAGCAGCAATACAAGAGAGTGTATAGTGCTTTAAAAAAAGAAAAAAAGAAATCTAGAATACATAAATAGAATAATACAATAAGTGTTAGCTAGAAAAAAAAAGTCAATCAGAGAGGACAGCTTGGCCCTAACTCTCCAGTTAGCCACCACCTCCACAGGGTCCAGGACTGAGCTTGACTACTTCACCAGTCTGTTCACTCTAGCTCTCTCGTATCCTTGTTTAAATAAAAACAACAACAACAGCAACAACAAAGACTGTGATGTCATAATGACCTCACTGCCCTTTGTGTTCTTCATCTCCTTTGATGTGTGTTCTGTGACCTCAATGACCTCATCAAGTGTTCCAAAAAAAGTTTATATATAGGACTGGTGTGCATTACTAGAGTTTAGCTCCGCTCCCCCTTATGGGTTGAGTGTGATCGTGGTCGTTGGCTGGGGAATCACGGGAATATAGCCGCCGTGGTTCCACTTCTGGCGACCTGCCTGTCGGTAGCTCTGTGGAGTGGAAAATCGGCTGATCCACTTCACAGGGGTTCTGGTCCGAGACCTCTCCGGCAGGAGTAAGGCCGATGTGCAGATCCAGAGCTTTAGAGTTTTAGAATAGGGTTTTAGAATAGGGAGGGAAGGGAGGGGAGGGGAGGGAGGGAAGGGAGGGAAGGGAGGGAAGGGAGGGAAGGGAGGGAAGGGTATAATAGGAAATAAGAGGGTAGAATAGGATCCACTTTTTCCTGACTACCCAGCTCATGGCGATTGCTGGTTTTGCTCTTCTGGTTGAAGGTTTCATTTACGTTGCCATGGAGACCTCAAAGCTGATGATGTTAGCCTAGCTGTCATACTCGCTCTAACAACTGGCTTTTAACCCTTTGATGCACAACATATTCACCTCCCTTCTAATGTGCAATATGGCTTCAAATCATCACTTTAGGAGTGTTTTGGGGCAAACAATGATACCTTTAATGTCTGAGACATGTTTATAATCTTTTCATACATGCACATGCTGCGGGCTACGTGGAGACGCAACAGTTAGCGCTGCAGCCTCACAGCAAGAAGGTCACCAGTTTGAATCCCAGTTAGCCCAGTGGCCTTTCTGTGTGGAGTTTGCATGTTCTCCCAGTGCATGCATGGGTTCTCCCCGGGTACTCCGCCTTCCTCACACAGTCCAAAAACATGCTCATCAGGTCCATTGGTGATTCTAAATTGCCTGTAGGTGTGAGTGTGAGCATGAAAGGTTGTCTGTCTCTGTGTGTCAGCCCTGTGATTGGCTGGAGACCAGTCCAGGGTGTACCCCGCCTCTCACCCTAAGACAGCTGGGATAGACTCCAGACACCCTGAACAGGATAAGCGGGATAGAAGATGGGTGAATGAATACACATACTGCTAATAACAGAAAACACTTATTGAACTGAACTCTATCAGGAGTTCAGTGGTTGTAACCTGGTGAATGTGACTTCATAAAATAAAACACACCTGATCACATCAGTAGACCACAAACTGTCATCTCAATTCATACACTAGAAAAATTGCATTTCCTGAAGAAAATGTGTTGAAATGCTAGTTTGTACTTAGAGCCATGGGAAAGACAGATGTCTTTTTTTTACTGTAGAACAGACAAAGTTCTATCCATCTATGATAGAATGAATGAATGATTGTAAATCAAGACTGACTTATCAAATGTGCACAGAGGGCTGTGGTGAGTTGTGAAACGTGTGTCAGGGATTAAGTTGTCCACAGTAAACATGTTCACAGTAACATATAATTATAAAGAATTCCATTAGATACTATAGTAAATTCATATGGGACATTTCGGACCCATGTGTGTAAACTTGATATTGACATACAAAAGTGGTACTAGATCATAGAAGGAAGAATGGACAAATAAATATGATGATTTGTGCTAAACAATAAAGACCACATACGGAACACATGGAATAGTAAATGAAAGAAATACCTTTTTTTCCCCAAAGATACAGCATAGAAACACTCAGCCATACATGAAATAACATGGAAAACAGATGTAGGTCATTTTGGACCCATGTTGTGCATTAGAGGGGTAGTGAAACAAAAAGTGTTTTTACTCAAAAAGTTAAAAAAGAAAAGAAGCATGAATTATGTTTTAAAAAAAAAACACAAATTAATTGAGGAATACCTGAACTATTGAATGATGACATTAATTTATTGCAAAAGAAAACACAGCCGGGTCATTTGGACCCATGCTGTGCATCAAAGGGTTAAAAGCAAGAAAGTGACAAAATGAACAAAAATTGAGGTCGTAGTGTGGATGTTTTCAAAAAAGCTTACCCTGAGCCCTGTATAGCATTAATGATTTCACGCCAACAGTTTTGAGCTAGCTTGCCAGCGGTAGCAACCTGAAGTGGATAACTGCAGGCTGAAGTCAACACCCATAGGCTTCTGAAGAAAAAGGTGGATAGAACAGAAAAGAATAGAATTGAATGTACTTCATAAATTCCCCAAGGGAAATTCAGTCACAGCAGCAATACAAGAGAGTGTATAGTGCTTTAAAAACAGAAAAAAAGAAATCTAGAATACATAAATAGAATAATACAATAAGTGTTAACTAGAAAAAAAAAGTCAATCAGAGAGGACAGCTTGGCCCTAACTCTCCAGTTAGCCACCACCTCCACAGGGTCCAGGACTGAGCTTGACTACTTCACCAGTCTGTTCACTCTAGCTCTCTCGTATCCTTGTTTAAATAAAAACACCAACAACCTCCCCCTCCCCCACATGACTGTGACTACAGACCAGGTTAGGAGACAGATGGAGAGACTCCACCAGCGGAAGGCAGCAGGTCCTGATGGCATCAGCCCCAGGATCTTGAAGACCTGCGCCAGACAGCTGTCTCCTGTCCAGCAACATCTCTTTAACCTGAGTCTAAGTCAGGAGAGAACACCGGTGCTCTGGAAGACGTCCTGCCTGGTTCCTGTACCAAAGAAGTCAACGCCATCGGAGCTCAGAGACTACCGACCAGTTGCCCTCACTTCCCATGTGATGAAGGTGCTGGAGAGACTGGTCTTGGCGCACCTGAGGGTGCAGGTGAGGACAGCTCTGGACCCTCTGCAGTTTGCTTACCAGCCCCACTTGGGGGTTGACGACGCGGTCATCTACCTGCTGCAATGAGCCCATTTGCACCTGGATGGTGGGGGAAGCACTGTGAGAATCACTTTCTTTGATTTCTCCAGTGCTTTTAACACCATCCAGCCACTGCTACTGGGGGAGAAGCTGCGGGGGGTGGGTGTCGACACCTCCATTGTCTCATGGATCACTGACTACCTGACGGGCAGGCCACAGTTCGTCCGTCTGGGCGGGGTCCTGTCTGATGTGGTGGTTAGTGGGACAGGAGCTCCACAGGGGACTGTGCTATCTCCTTTCCTTTTCACCTTATACACCACTGACTTCCAGTACAACTCCGGGTCATGCCACTTACAGAAGTTCTCTGATGACTCGGCTGTTGTGGGGTGTATAAGAGAGGGAAGGGAGGAGGAGTACAGATCACTGGTTGACAACTTTGTAGAGTGGGCTGGACGGAATCACCTGCAGCTGAATGTCAGCAAGACCAGAGAGATGGTGATTGACTTCAGGAGGAAGAGGACGGCTTCACAACCACTGAGCATTCTGGGAGAGGATGTGGAGGTGGTGGAGGACTACAAGTACCTGGGAGTCACAATCAACAACAGACTGGACTGGAAATCCAACACCGACGCTGCATACAAGAAGGGGATGAGCAGGCTCTACTTCCTGAGGAAGCTGAGATCCTTCAACGTGTGCAGCAAGATGTTGGAGATATTTTACCAGTCTGTGGTTTCCAGCGTACTTTTCTTTGCTGCAGTTTTTTGGGGCAGCAGCATCGGAGCCAGAGACACCAACAGACTTAATAAACTTATTAAGAAAGCTGGCTCCGTTATTGGCTGCAAACAAGAGACTGTTGAGGCCGTGGTGGAGAGGAGGACACTGAACAAACTGTTGTCCATCATGGACAATCCTGACCACCCTCTCCATCACACTCTGGACAGACAGCGGAGCACCTTCTCAGACAGACTGTTGCAGCTTCGCTGTCGTACGGAAAGGTACAGGAAGTCTTTCCTTCCACAATCAATAACTCTGTATAACAGCCACCTCTGACTTGAAATCCATAACTTCATACTGTTTTTTACTTTTACTCTTTAACCTGGTCATAGTAATTGCCACCTATCACCTCTGAAGTTTGTTGCTACTTTTACTTATTTATTTATCTGTTTCAAAACAAACCACATCTTTTTGCACATTCTGTTGTAGTTATTGTATATATTTTTTGTATTTTTCTTCATATTGTCATTCTATATTGTACAGTGATTTTATATTTTTTGTATATTTTTTGTATATTTTATACTGTTTGCTGCTGCTTCAAAAGAATTTCCCAGCTTGAGACAAATAAAGTACCTATCTTATCTTATCTTATCTTATCTTAACTGCAGGCTGAAGTCAACACCCATAGGCTTCTGAAGAAAAAGGTGGATAGAACAGAAAAGAATAGAATTGAATGTACTTCATAAATTCCCCAAGGGAAATTCAGTCACAGCAGCAATACAAGAGAGTGTATAGTGCTTTAAAAAAAGAAAAAAAGAAATCTAGAATACATAAATAGAATAATACAATAAGTGTTAGCTAGAAAAAAAAAGTCAATCAGAGAGGACAGCTTGGCCCTAACTCTCCAGTTAGCCACCACCTCCACAGGGTCCAGGACTGAGCTTGACTACTTCACCAGTCTGTTCACTCTAGCTCTCTCGTATCCTTGTTTAAATAAAAACAACAACAACAACAACAACAAAGACTGTGATGTCATAATGACCTCACTGCCCTTTGTGTTCTTCATCTCCTTTGATGTGTGTTCTGTGACCTCAATGACCTCATCAAGTGTTCCAAAAAAAGTTTATATATAGGACTGGTGTGCATTACTAGAGTTTAGCTCCGCTCCCCCTTATGGGTTGAGTGTGATCGTGGTCGTTGGCTGGGGAATCACGGGAATATAGCCGCCGTGGTTCCACTTCTGGCGACCTGCCTGTCGGTAGCTCTGTGGAGTGGAAAATCGGCTGATCCACTTCACAGGGGTTCTGGTCCGAGACCTCTCCGGCAGGAGTAAGACCGATGTGCAGATCCAGAGCTTTAGAGTTTTAGAATAGGGTTTTAGAATAGGGAGGGAAGGGAGGGGAGGGGAGGGAGGGAAGGGAGGGAAGGGAGGGAAGGGAGGGAAGGGAGGGAAGGGAGGGAAGGGAGGGAAGGGTATAATAGGAAATAAGAGGGTAGAATAGGATCCACTTTTTTCCTGACTACCCAGCTCATGGCGATTGCTGGTTTTGCTCTTCTGGTTGAAGGTTTCATTTACGTTGCCATGGGGACCTCAAAGCTGATGATGTTAGCCTAGCTGTCATACTCGCTCTAACAACTGGCTTTTAACCCTTTGATGCACAACATATTCACCTCCCTTCTAATGTGCAATATGGCTTCAAATCATCACTTTAGGAGTGTTTTGGGGCAAACAATGATACCTTTAATGTCTGAGACATGTTTATAATCTTTTCATACATGCACATGCTGCGGGCTACGTGGAGACGCAACAGTTAGCGCTGCAGCCTCACAGCAAGAAGGTCACCAGTTTGAATCCCAGTTAGCCCAGTGGCCTTTCTGTGTGGAGTTTGCATGTTCTCCCAGTGCATGCATGGGTTCTCCCCGGGTACTCCGCCTTCCTCACACAGTCCAAAAACATGCTCATCAGGTCCATTGGTGATTCTAAATTGCCTGTAGGTGTGAGTGTGAGCATGAAAGGTTGTCTGTCTCTGTGTGTCAGCCCTGTGATTGGCTGGAGACCAGTCCAGGGTGTACCCCGCCTCTCACCCTAAGACAGCTGGGATAGACTCCAGACACCCTGAACAGGATAAGCGGGATAGAAGATGGGTGAATGAATACACATACTGCTAATAACAGAAAACACTTATTGAACTGAACTCTATCAGGAGTTCAGTGGTTGTAACCTGGTGAATGTGACTTCATAAAATAAAACACACCTGATCACATCAGTAGACCACAAACTGTCATCTCAATTCATACACTAGAAAAATTGCATTTCCTGAAGAAAATGTGTTGAAATGCTAGTTTGTACTTAGAGCCATGGGAAAGACAGATGTCTTTTTTTTTTACTGTAGAACAGACAAAGTTCTATCCATCTATGATAGAATGAATGAATGATTGTAAATCAAGACTGACTTATCAAATGTGCACAGAGGGCTGTGGTGAGTTGTGAAACGTGTGTCAGGGATTAAGTTGTCCACAGTAAACATGTTCACAGTAACATATAATTATAAAGAATTCCATTAGATACTATAGTAAATTCATATGGGACATTTCGGACCCATGTGTGTAAACTTGATATTGACATACAAAAGTGGTACTAGATCATAGAAGGAAGAATGGACAAATAAATATGATGATTTGTGCTAAACAATAAAGACTACATACTGAACACATGGAATAGTAAATGAAAGAAATACCTTTTTTTCCCCAAAGATACAGCATAGAAACACTCAGCCATACATGAAATAACATGGAAAACAGATGTAGGTCATTTTGGACCCATGTTGTGCATTAGAGGGGTAGTGAAACAAAAAGTGTTTTTACTCAAAAAGTTAAAAAAGAAAAGAAGCATGAATTATGTTAAAAAAAAAACACAAATTAATTGAGGAATACCTGAACTATTGAATGATGACATTAATTTATTGCAAAAGAAAACACAGCCGGGTCATTTGGACCCATGCTGTGCATCAAAGGGTTAAAAGCAAGAAAGTGACAAAATGAACAAAAATTGAGGGTGAAGTCGTAGAGTGGATGTTTTCAAAAAAGCTTACCCTGAGCCCTGTATAGCATTAATGATTTCACGCCAACAGTTTTGAGCTAGCTTGCCAGCGGTAGCAACCTGAAGTGGATAACTGCAGGCTGAAGTCAACACCCATAGGCTTCTGAAGAAAAAGGTGGATAGAACAGAAAAGAATAGAATTGAATGTACTTCATAAATTCCCCAAGGGAAATTCAGTCACAGCAGCAATACAAGAGAGTGTATAGTGCTTTAAAAACAGAAAAAAAGAAATCTAGAATACATAAATAGAATAATACAATAAGTGTTAACTAGAAAAAAAAAGTCAATCAGAGAGGACAGCTTGGCCCTAACTCTCCAGTTAGCCACCACCTCCACAGGGTCCAGGACTGAGCTTGACTACTTCACCAGTCTGTTCACTCTAGCTCTCTCGTATCCTTGTTTAAATAAAAACACCAACAACCTCCCCCTCCCCCACATGACTGTGACTACAGACCAGGTTAGGAGACAGATGGAGAGACTCCACCAGCGGAAGGCAGCAGGTCCTGATGGCATCAGCCCCAGGATCTTGAAGACCTGCGCCAGACAGCTGTCTCCTGTCCAGCAACATCTCTTTAACCTGAGTCTAAGTCAGGAGAGAACACCGGTGCTCTGGAAGACGTCCTGCCTGGTTCCTGTACCAAAGAAGTCAACGCCATCGGAGCTCAGAGACTACCGACCAGTTGCCCTCACTTCCCATGTGATGAAGGTGCTGGAGAGACTGGTCTTGGCGCACCTGAGGGTGCAGGTGAGGACAGCTCTGGACCCTCTGCAGTTTGCTTACCAGCCCCACTTGGGGGTTGACGACGCGGTCATCTACCTGCTGCAATGAGCCCATTTGCACCTGGATGGTGGGGGAAGCACTGTGAGAATCACTTTCTTTGATTTCTCCAGTGCTTTTAACACCATCCAGCCACTGCTACTGGGGGAGAAGCTGCGGGGGGTGGGTGTCGACACCTCCATTGTCTCATGGATCACTGACTACCTGACGGGCAGGCCACAGTTCGTCCGTCTGGGCGGGGTCCTGTCTGATGTGGTGGTTAGTGGGACAGGAGCTCCACAGGGGACTGTGCTATCTCCTTTCCTTTTCACCTTATACACCACTGACTTCCAGTACAACTCCGGGTCATGCCACTTACAGAAGTTCTCTGATGACTCGGCTGTTGTGGGGTGTATAAGAGAGGGAAGGGAGGAGGAGTACAGATCACTGGTTGACAACTTTGTAGAGTGGGCTGGACGGAATCACCTGCAGCTGAATGTCAGCAAGACCAGAGAGATGGTGATTGACTTCAGGAGGAAGAGGATGGCTTCACAACCACTGAGCATTCTGGGAGAGGATGTGGAGGTGGTGGAGGACTACAAGTACCTGGGAGTCACAATCAACAACAGACTGGACTGGAAATCCAACACCGACGCTGCATACAAGAAGGGGATGAGCAGGCTCTACTTCCTGAGGAAGCTGAGATCCTTCAACGTGTGCAGCAAGATGTTGGAGATATTTTACCAGTCTGTGGTTTCCAGCGTACTTTTCTTTGCTGCAGTTTTTTGGGGCAGCAGCATCGGAGCCAGAGACACCAACAGACTTAATAAACTTATTAAGAAAGCTGGCTCCGTTATTGGCTGCAAACAAGAGACTGTTGAGGCCGTGGTGGAGAGGAGGACACTGAACAAACTGTTGTCCATCATGGACAATCCTGACCACCCTCTCCATCACACTCTGGACAGACAGCGGAGCACCTTCTCAGACAGACTGTTGCAGCTTCGCTGTCGTACGGAAAGGTACAGGAAGTCTTTCCTTCCACAATCAATAACTCTGTATAACAGCCACCTCTGACTTGAAATCCATAACTTCATACTGTTTTTTACTTTTACTCTTTAACCTGGTCATAGTAATTGCCACCTATCACCTCTGAAGTTTGTTGCTACTTTTACTTATTTATTTATCTGTTTCAAAACAAACCACATCTTTTTGCACATTCTGTTGTAGTTATTGTATATATTTTTTGTATTTTTCTTCATATTGTCATTCTATATTGTACAGTGATTTTATATTTTTTGTATATTTTTTGTATATTTTATACTGTTTGCTGCTGCTTCAAAAGAATTTCCCAGCTTGAGACAAATAAAGTACCTATCTTATCTTATCTTATCTTATCTTATCTTAACTGCAGGCTGAAGTCAACACCCATAGGCTTCTGAAGAAAAAGGTGGATAGAACAGAAAAGAATAGAATTGAATGTACTTCATAAATTCCCCAAGGGAAATTCAGTCACAGCAGCAATACAAGAGAGTGTATAGTGCTTTAAAAAAAGAAAAAAAGAAATCTAGAATACATAAATAGAATAATACAATAAGTGTTAGCTAGAAAAAAAAAGTCAATCAGAGAGGACAGCTTGGCCCTAACTCTCCAGTTAGCCACCACCTCCACAGGGTCCAGGACTGAGCTTGACTACTTCACCAGTCTGTTCACTCTAGCTCTCTCGTATCCTTGTTTAAATAAAAACAACAACAACAACAACAACAAAGACTGTGATGTCATAATGACCTCACTGCCCTTTGTGTTCTTCATCTCCTTTGATGTGTGTTCTGTGACCTCAATGACCTCATCAAGTGTTCCAAAAAAAGTTTATATATAGGACTGGTGTGCATTACTAGAGTTTAGCTCCGCTCCCCCTTATGGGTTGAGTGTGATCGTGGTCGTTGGCTGGGGAATCACGGGAATATAGCCGCCGTGGTTCCACTTCTGGCGACCTGCCTGTCGGTAGCTCTGTGGAGTGGAAAATCGGCTGATCCACTTCACAGGGGTTCTGGTCCGAGACCTCTCCGGCAGGAGTAAGACCGATGTGCAGATCCAGAGCTTTAGAGTTTTAGAATAGGGTTTTAGAATAGGGAGGGAAGGGAGGGGAGGGGAGGGAGGGAAGGGAGGGAAGGGAGGGAAGGGAGGGAAGGGAGGGAAGGGTATAATAGGAAATAAGAGGGTAGAATAGGATCCACTTTTTTCCTGACTACCCAGCTCATGGCGATTGCTGGTTTTGCTCTTCTGGTTGAAGGTTTCATTTACGTTGCCATGGGGACCTCAAAGCTGATGATGTTAGCCTAGCTGTCATACTCGCTCTAACAACTGGCTTTTAACCCTTTGATGCACAACATATTCACCTCCCTTCTAATGTGCAATATGGCTTCAAATCATCACTTTAGGAGTGTTTTGGGGCAAACAATGATACCTTTAATGTCTGAGACATGTTTATAATCTTTTCATACATGCACATGCTGCGGGCTACGTGGAGACGCAACAGTTAGCGCTGCAGCCTCACAGCAAGAAGGTCACCAGTTTGAATCCCAGTTAGCCCAGTGGCCTTTCTGTGTGGAGTTTGCATGTTCTCCCAGTGCATGCATGGGTTCTCCCCGGGTACTCCGCCTTCCTCACACAGTCCAAAAACATGCTCATCAGGTCCATTGGTGATTCTAAATTGCCTGTAGGTGTGAGTGTGAGCATGAAAGGTTGTCTGTCTCTGTGTGTCAGCCCTGTGATTGGCTGGAGACCAGTCCAGGGTGTACCCCGCCTCTCACCCTAAGACAGCTGGGATAGACTCCAGACACCCTGAACAGGATAAGCGGGATAGAAGATGGGTGAATGAATACACATACTGCTAATAACAGAAAACACTTATTGAACTGAACTCTATCAGGAGTTCAGTGGTTGTAACCTGGTGAATGTGACTTCATAAAATAAAACACACCTGATCACATCAGTAGACCACAAACTGTCATCTCAATTCATACACTAGAAAAATTGCATTTCCTGAAGAAAATGTGTTGAAATGCTAGTTTGTACTTAGAGCCATGGGAAAGACAGATGTCTTTTTTTTTACTGTAGAACAGACAAAGTTCTATCCATCTATGATAGAATGAATGAATGATTGTAAATCAAGACTGACTTATCAAATGTGCACAGAGGGCTGTGGTGAGTTGTGAAACGTGTGTCAGGGATTAAGTTGTCCACAGTAAACATGTTCACAGTAACATATAATTATAAAGAATTCCATTACATACTATAGTAAATTCATATGGGACATTTCGGACCCATATGTGTAAACTTGATATTGACATACAAAAGTGGTACTAGATCATAGAAGGAAGAATGGACAAATAAATATCATGATTTGTGCTAAACAATAAAGACCACATACTGAACACATGGAATAGTAAATGAAAGAAATACCTTTTTTTCCCCAAAGATACAGCATAGAAACACTCAGCCATACATGAAATAACATGGAAAACAGATGTAGGTCATTTTGGACCCATGTTGTGCATTAGAGGGGTAGTGAAACAAAAAGTGTTTTTACTCAAAAAGTTAAAAAAGAAAAGAAGCATGAATTATGTTAAAAAAAAAACACAAATTAATTGAGGAATACCTGAACTATTGAATGATGACATTAATTTATTGCAAAAGAAAACACAGCCGGGTCATTTGGACCCATGCTGTGCATCAAAGGGTTAAAAGCAAGAAAGTGACCAAATGAACAAAAATTGAGGTCGTAGTGTGGATGTTTTCAAAAAAGCTTACCCTGAGCCCTGTATAGCATTAATGATTTCACGCCAACAGTTTTGAGCTAGCTTGCCAGCGGTAGCAACCTGAAGTGGATAACTGCAGGCTGAAGTCAACACCCATAGGCTTCTGAAGAAAAAGGTGGATAGAACAGAAAAGAATAGAATTGAATGTACTTCATAAATTCCCCAAGGGAAATTCAGTCACAGCAGCAATACAAGAGAGTGTATAGTGCTTTAAAAACAGAAAAAAAGAAATCTAGAATACATAAATAGAATAATACAATAAGTGTTAACTAGAAAAAAAAAGTCAATCAGAGAGGACAGCTTGGCCCTAACTCTCCAGTTAGCCACCACATCCACAGGGTCCAGGACTGAGCTTGACTACTTCACCAGTCTGTTCACTCTAGCTCTCTCGTATCCTTGTTTAAATAAAAACAACAACAACAACAGCAACAAAGACTGTGATGTCATAATGACCTCACTGCCCTTTGTGTTCTTCATCTCCTTTGATGTGTGTTCTGTGACCTCAATGACCTCATCAAGTGTTCCAAAAAAAGTTTATATATAGGACTGGTGTGCGTTACTAGAGTTTAGCTCCGCTCCCCCTTATGGGTTGAGTGTGATCGTGGTCGTTGGCTGGGGAATCACGGGAATATAGCCGCCGTGGTTCCACTTCTGGCGACCTGCCTGTCGGTAGCTCTGTGGAGTGGAAAATCGGCTGATCCACTTCACAGGGGTTCTGGTCCGAGACCTCTCCGGCAGGAGTAAGACCGATGTGCAGATCCAGAGCTTTAGAGTTTTAGAATAGGGTTTTAGAATAGGGAGGGAAGGGAGGGAAGGGAGGGGAGGGGAGGGAGGGAAGGGAGGGGAGGGAGGGAAGGGAGGGAAGGGTATAATAGGAAATAAGAGGGTAGAATAGGATCCACTTTTTCCTGACTACCCAGCTCATGGCGATTGCTGGTTTTGCTCTTCTGGTTGAAGGTTTCATTTACGTTGCCATGGAGACCTCAAAGCTGATGATGTTAGCCTAGCTGTCATACTCGCTCTAACAACTGGCTTTTAACCCTTTGATGCACAACATATTCACCTCCCTTCTAATGTGCAATTTGGCTTCAAATCATCACTTTAGGAGTGTTTTGGGGCAAACAATGATACCTTTAATGTCTGAGACATGTTTATAATCTTTTCATACATGCACATGCTGCGGGCTACGTGGAGACGCAACAGTTAGCGCTGCAGCCTCACAGCAAGAAGGTCACCAGTTTGAATCCCAGTTAGCCCAGTGGCCTTTCTGTGTGGAGTTTGCATGTTCTCCCAGTGCATGCATGGGTTCTCCCCGGGTACTCCGCCTTCCTCCCACAGTCCAAAAACATGCTCATCAGGTCGATTGGTGATTCTAAATTGCCTGTAGGTGTGAGTGTGAGCATGAAAGGTTGTCTGTCTCTGTGTGTCAGCCCTGTGATTGGCTGGAGACCAGTCCAGGGTGTACCCCGCCTCTCACCCTAAGACAGCTGGGATAGACTCCAGACACCCTGAACAGGATAAGCGGGATAGAAGATGGGTGAATGAATACACATACTGCTAATAACAGAAAACACTTATTGAACTGAACTCTATCAGGAGTTCAGTGGTTGTAACCTGGTGAATGTGACTTCATAAAATAAAACACACCTGATCACATCAGTAGACCACAAACTGTCATCTCAATTCATACACTAGAAAAATTGCATTTCCTGAAGAAAATGTGTTGAAATGCTAGTTTGTACTTAGAGCCATGGGAAAGACAGATGTCTTTTTTTTTACTGTAGAACAGACAAAGTTCTATCCATCTATGATAGAATGAATGAATGATTGTAAATCAAGACTGACTTATCAAATGTGCACAGAGGGCTGTGGTGAGTTGTGAAACGTGTGTCAGGGATTAAGTTGTCCACAGTAAACATGTTCACAGTAACATATAATTATAAAGAATTCCATTACATACTATAGTAAATTCATATGGGACATTTCGGACCCATGTGTGTAAACTTGATATTGACATACAAAAGTGGTACTAGATCATAGAAGGAAGAATGGACAAATAAATATCATGATTTGTGCTAAACAATAAAGACCACATACTGAACACATGGAATAGTAAATGAAAGAAATACCTTTTTTTCCCCAAAGATACAGCATAGAAACACTCAGCCATACATGAAATAACATGGAAAACAGATGTAGGTCATTTTGGACCCATGTTGTGCATTAGAGGGGTAGTGAAACAAAAAGTGTTTTTACTCAAAAAGTTAAAAAAGAAAAGAAGCATGAATTATGTTAAAAAAAAAACACAAATTAATTGAGGAATACCTGAACTATTGAATGATGACATTAATTTATTGCAAAAGAAAACACAGCCGGGTCATTTGGACCCATGCTGTGCATCAAAGGGTTAAAAGCAAGAAAGTGACCAAATGAACAAAAATTGAGGTCGTAGTGTGGATGTTTTCAAAAAAGCTTACCCTGAGCCCTGTATAGCATTAATGATTTCACGCCAACAGTTTTGAGCTAGCTTGCCAGCGGTAGCAACCTGAAGTGGATAACTGCAGGCTGAAGTCAACACCCATAGGCTTCTGAAGAAAAAGGTGGATAGAACAGAAAAGAATAGAATTGAATGTACTTCATAAATTCCCCAAGGGAAATTCAGTCACAGCAGCAATACAAGAGAGTGTATAGTGCTTTAAAAAAAGAAAAAAAGAAATCTAGAATACATAAATAGAATAATACAATAAGTGTTAGCTAGAAAAAAAAAGTCAATCAGAGAGGACAGCTTGGCCCTAACTCTCCAGTTAGTGTTAACTAGAAAAAAAAAGTCAATCAGAGAGGACAGCTTGGCCCTAACTCTCCAGTTAGCCACCACATCCACAGGGTCCAGGACTGAGCTTGACTACTTCACCAGTCTGTTCACTCTAGCTCTCTCGTATCCTTGTTTAAATAAAAACAACAACAACAACAGCAACAAAGACTGTGATGTCATAATGACCTCACTGCCCTTTGTGTTCTTCATCTCCTTTGATGTGTGTTCTGTGACCTCAATGACCTCATCAAGTGTTCCAAAAAAAGTTTATATATAGGACTGGTGTGAGTTACTAGAGTTTAGCTCCGCTCCCCCTTATGGGTTGAGTGTGATCGTGGTCGTTGGCTGGGGAATCACGGGAATATAGCCGCCGTGGTTCCACTTCTGGCGACCTGCCTGTCGGTAGCTCTGTGGAGTGGAAAATCGGCTGATCCACTTCACAGGGGTTCTGGTCCGAGACCTCTCCGGCAGGAGTAAGACCGATGTGCAGATCCAGAGCTTTAGAGTTTTAGAATAGGGTTTTAGAATAGGGAGGGAAGGGAGGGAAGGGAGGGAAGGGAGGGAAGGGTATAATAGGAAATAAGAGGGTAGAATAGGATCCACTTTTTCCTGACTACCCAGCTCATGGCGATTGCTGGTTTTGCTCTTCTGGTTGAAGGTTTCATTTACGTTGCCATGGAGACCTCAAAGCTGATGATGTTAGCCTAGCTGTCATACTCGCTCTGACAACTGGCTTTTAACCCTTTGATGCACAACATATTCACCTCCCTTCTAATGTGCAATTTGGCTTCAAATCATCACTTTAGGAGTGTTTTGGGGCAAACAATGATACCTTTAATGTCTGAGACATGTTTATAATCTTTTCATACATGCACATGCTGCGGGCTACGTGGAGACGCAACAGTTAGCGCTGCGGCCTCACAGCAAGAAGGTCACCAGTTTGAATCCCAGTTAGCCCAGTGGCCTTTCTGTGTGGAGTTTGCATGTTCTCCCAGTGCATGCATGGGTTCTCCCCGGGTACTCCGCCTTCCTCCCACAGTCCAAAAACATGCTCATCAGGTCCATTGGTGATTCTAAATTGCCTGTAGGTGTGAGTGTGAGCATGAAAGGTTGTCTGTCTCTGTGTGTCAGCCCTGTGATTGGCTGGAGACCAGTCCAGGGTGTACCCCGCCTCTCACCCTAAGACAGCTGGGATAGACTCCAGACACCCTGAACAGGATAAGCGGGATAGAAGATGGGTGAATGAATACACATACTGCTAATAACAGAAAACACTTATTGAACTGAACTCTATCAGGAGTTCAGTGGTTGTAACCTGGTGAATGTGACTTAATAAAATAAAACACACCTGATCACATCAGTAGACCACAAACTGTCATCTCAATTCATACACTAGAAAAATTGCATTTCCTGAAGAAAATGTGTTGAAATGCTAGTTTGTACTTAGAGCCATGGGAAAGACAGATGTCTTTTTTTTTACTGTAGAACAGACAAAGTTCTATCCATCTATGATAGAATGAATGAATGATTGTAAATCAAGACTGACTTATCAAATGTGCACAGAGGGCTGTGGTGAGTTGTGAAACGTGTGTCAGGGATTAAGTTGTCCACAGTAAACATGTTCACAGTAACATATAATTATAAAGAATTCCATTACATACTATAGTAAATTCATATGGGACATTTCGGACCCATATGTGTAAACTTGATATTGACATACAAAAGTGGTACTAGATCATAGAAGGAAGAATGGACAAATAAATATGATGATTTGTGCTAAACAATAAAGACCACATACTGAACACATGGAATAGTAAATGAAAGAAATACCTTTTTTTCCCCAAAGATACAGCATAGAAACACTCAGCCATACATGAAATAACATGGAAAACAGATGTAGGTCATTTTGGACCCATGTTGTGCATTAGAGGGGTAGTGAAACAAAAAGTGTTTTTACTCAAAAAGTTAAAAAAGAAAAGAAGCATGAATTATGTTAAAAAAAAAACACAAATTAATTGAGGAATACCTGAACTATTGAATGATGACATTAATTTATTGCAAAAGAAAACACAGCCGGGTCATTTGGACCCATGCTGTGCATCAAAGGGTTAAAAGCAAGAAAGTGACCAAATGAACAAAAATTGAGGTCGTAGTGTGGATGTTTTCAAAAAAGCTTACCCTGAGCCCTGTATAGCATTAATGATTTCACGCCAACAGTTTTGAGCTAGCTTGCCAGCGGTAGCAACCTGAAGTGGATAACTGCAGGCTGAAGTCAACACCCATAGGCTTCTGAAGAAAAAGGTGGATAGAACAGAAAAGAATAGAATTGAATGTACTTCATAAATTCCCCAAGGGAAATTCGGTCACAGCAGCAATACAAGAGAGTGTATAGTGCTTTAAAAAAAGAAAAAAAGAAATCTAGAATACATAAATAGAATAATACAATAAGTGTTAACTAGAAAAAAAAAGTCAATCAGAGAGGACAGCTTGGCCCTAACTCTCCAGTTAGCCACCACCTCCACAGGGTCCAGGACTGAGCTTGACTACTTCACCAGTCTGTTCACTCTAGCTCTCTCGTATCCTTGTTTAAATAAAAACAACAACAACAACAGCAACAAAGACTGTGATGTCATAATGACCTCACTGCCCTTTGTGTTCTTCATCTCCTTTGATGTGTGTTCTGTGACCTCAATGACCTCATCAAGTGTTCCAAAAAAAGTTTATATATAGGACTGGTGTGCGTTACTAGAGTTTAGCTCCGCTCCCCCTTATGGGTTGAGTGTGATCGTGGTCGTTGGCTGGGGAATCACGGGAATATAGCCGCCGTGGTTCCACTTCTGGCGACCTGCCTGTCGGTAGCTCTGTGGAGTGGAAAATCGGCTGATCCACTTCACAGGGGTTCTGGTCCGAGACCTCTCCGGCAGGAGTAAGACCGATGTGCAGATCCAGAGCTTTAGAGTTTTAGAATAGGGTTTTAGAATAGGGAGGGAAGGGAGGGAAGGGAGGGGAGGGGAGGGAGGGAAGGGAGGGGAGGGAGGGAAGGGAGGGAAGGGTATAATAGGAAATAAGAGGGTAGAATAGGATCCACTTTTTCCTGACTACCCAGCTCATGGCGATTGCTGGTTTTGCTCTTCTGGTTGAAGGTTTCATTTACGTTGCCATGGAGACCTCAAAGCTGATGATGTTAGCCTAGCTGTCATACTCGCTCTAACAACTGGCTTTTAACCCTTTGATGCACAACATATTCACCTCCCTTCTAATGTGCAATTTGGCTTCAAATCATCACTTTAGGAGTGTTTTGGGGCAAACAATGATACCTTTAATGTCTGAGACATGTTTATAATCTTTTCATACATGCACATGCTGCGGGCTACGTGGAGACGCAACAGTTAGCGCTGCAGCCTCACAGCAAGAAGGTCACCAGTTTGAATCCCAGTTAGCCCAGTGGCCTTTCTGTGTGGAGTTTGCATGTTCTCCCAGTGCATGCATGGGTTCTCCCCGGGTACTCCGCCTTCCTCACACAGTCCAAAAACATGCTCATCAGGTCGATTGGTGATTCTAAATTGCCTGTAGGTGTGAGTGTGAGCATGAAAGGTTGTCTGTCTCTGTGTGTCAGCCCTGTGATTGGCTGGAGACCAGTCCAGGGTGTACCCCGCCTCTCACCCTAAGACAGCTGGGATAGACTCCAGACACCCTGAACAGGATAAGCGGGATAGAAGATGGGTGAATGAATACACATACTGCTAATAACAGAAAACACTTATTGAACTGAACTCTATCAGGAGTTCAGTGGTTGTAACCTGGTGAATGTGACTTAATAAAATAAAACACACCTGATCACATCAGTAGACCACAAACTGTCATCTCAATTCATACACTAGAAAAATTGCATTTCCTGAAGAAAATGTGTTGAAATGCTAGTTTGTACTTAGAGCCATGGGAAAGACAGATGTCTTTTTTTTTTACTGTAGAACAGACAAAGTTCTATCCATCTATGATAGAATGAATGAATGATTGTAAATCAAGACTGACTTATCAAATGTGCACAGAGGGCTGTGGTGAGTTGTGAAACGTGTGTCAGGGATTAAGTTGTCCACAGTAAACATGTTCACAGTAACATATAATTATAAAGAATTCCATTAGATACTATAGTAAATTCATATGGGACATTTCGGACCCATGTGTGTAAACTTGATATTGACATACAAAAGTGGTACTAGATCATAGAAGGAAGAATGGACAAATAAATATCATGATTTGTGCTAAACAATAAAGACCACATACTGAACACATGGAATAGTAAATGAAAGAAATACCTTTTTTTCCCCAAAGATACAGCATAGAAACACTCAGCCATACATGAAATAACATGGAAAACAGATGTAGGTCATTTTGGACCCATGTTGTGCATTAGAGGGGTAGTGAAACAAAAAGTGTTTTTACTCAAAAAGTTAAAAAAGAAAAGAAGCATGAATTATGTTAAAAAAAAAACACAAATTAATTGAGGAATACCTGAACTATTGAATGATGACATTAATTTATTGCAAAAGAAAACACAGCCGGGTCATTTGGACCCATGCTGTGCATCAAAGGGTTAAAAGCAAGAAAGTGACCAAATGAACAAAAATTGAGGTCGTAGTGTGGATGTTTTCAAAAAAGCTTACCCTGAGCCCTGTATAGCATTAATGATTTCACGCCAACAGTTTTGAGCTAGCTTGCCAGCGGTAGCAACCTGAAGTGGATAACTGCAGGCTGAAGTCAACACCCATAGGCTTCTGAAGAAAAAGGTGGATAGAACAGAAAAGAATAGAATTGAATGTACTTCATAAATTCCCCAAGGGAAATTCAGTCACAGCAGCAATACAAGAGAGTGTATAGTGCTTTAAAAAAAGAAAAAAAGAAATCTAGAATACATAAATAGAATAATACAATAAGTGTTAGCTAGAAAAAAAAAGTCAATCAGAGAGGACAGCTTGGCCCTAACTCTCCAGTTAGTGTTAACTAGAAAAAAAAAGTCAATCAGAGAGGACAGCTTGGCCCTAACTCTCCAGTTAGCCACCACATCCACAGGGTCCAGGACTGAGCTTGACTACTTCACCAGTCTGTTCACTCTAGCTCTCTCGTATCCTTGTTTAAATAAAAACAACAACAACAACAGCAACAAAGACTGTGATGTCATAATGACCTCACTGCCCTTTGTGTTCTTCATCTCCTTTGATGTGTGTTCTGTGACCTCAATGACCTCATCAAGTGTTCCAAAAAAAGTTTATATATAGGACTGGTGTGCGTTACTAGAGTTTAGCTCCGCTCCCCCTTATGGGTTGAGTGTGATCGTGGTCGTTGGCTGGGGAATCACGGGAATATAGCCGCCGTGGTTCCACTTCTGGCGACCTGCCTGTCGGTAGCTCTGTGGAGTGGAAAATCGGCTGATCCACTTCACAGGGGTTCTGGTCCGAGACCTCTCCGGCAGGAGTAAGACCGATGTGCAGATCCAGAGCTTTAGAGTTTTAGAATAGGGTTTTAGAATAGGGAGGGAAGGGAGGGAAGGGAGGGGAGGGGAGGGAGGGAAGGGAGGGGAGGGAGGGAAGGGAGGGAAGGGTATAATAGGAAATAAGAGGGTAGAATAGGATCCACTTTTTCCTGACTACCCAGCTCATGGCGATTGCTGGTTTTGCTCTTCTGGTTGAAGGTTTCATTTACGTTGCCATGGAGACCTCAAAGCTGATGATGTTAGCCTAGCTGTCATACTCGCTCTAACAACTGGCTTTTAACCCTTTGATGCACAACATATTCACCTCCCTTCTAATGTGCAATTTGGCTTCAAATCATCACTTTAGGAGTGTTTTGGGGCAAACAATGATACCTTTAATGTCTGAGACATGTTTATAATCTTTTCATACATGCACATGCTGCGGGCTACGTGGAGACGCAACAGTTAGCGCTGCAGCCTCACAGCAAGAAGGTCACCAGTTTGAATCCCAGTTAGCCCAGTGGCCTTTCTGTGTGGAGTTTGCATGTTCTCCCAGTGCATGCATGGGTTCTCCCCGGGTACTCCGCCTTCCTCACACAGTCCAAAAACATGCTCATCAGGTCGATTGGTGATTCTAAATTGCCTGTAGGTGTGAGTGTGAGCATGAAAGGTTGTCTGTCTCTGTGTGTCAGCCCTGTGATTGGCTGGAGACCAGTCCAGGGTGTACCCCGCCTCTCACCCTAAGACAGCTGGGATAGACTCCAGACACCCTGAACAGGATAAGCGGGATAGAAGATGGGTGAATGAATACACATACTGCTAATAACAGAAAACACTTATTGAACTGAACTCTATCAGGAGTTCAGTGGTTGTAACCTGGTGAATGTGACTTAATAAAATAAAACACACCTGATCACATCAGTAGACCACAAACTGTCATCTCAATTCATACACTAGAAAAATTGCATTTCCTGAAGAAAATGTGTTGAAATGCTAGTTTGTACTTAGAGCCATGGGAAAGACAGATGTCTTTTTTTTTTACTGTAGAACAGACAAAGTTCTATCCATCTATGATAGAATGAATGAATGATTGTAAATCAAGACTGACTTATCAAATGTGCACAGAGGGCTGTGGTGAGTTGTGAAACGTGTGTCAGGGATTAAGTTGTCCACAGTAAACATGTTCACAGTAACATATAATTATAAAGAATTCCATTAGATACTATAGTAAATTCATATGGGACATTTCGGACCCATGTGTGTAAACTTGATATTGACATACAAAAGTGGTACTAGATCATAGAAGGAAGAATGGACAAATAAATATCATGATTTGTGCTAAACAATAAAGACCACATACTGAACACATGGAATAGTAAATGAAAGAAATACCTTTTTTTCCCCAAAGATACAGCATAGAAACACTCAGCCATACATGAAATAACATGGAAAACAGATGTAGGTCATTTTGGACCCATGTTGTGCATTAGAGGGGTAGTGAAACAAAAAGTGTTTTTACTCAAAAAGTTAAAAAAGAAAAGAAGCATGAATTATGTTAAAAAAAAAACACAAATTAATTGAGGAATACCTGAACTATTGAATGATGACATTAATTTATTGCAAAAGAAAACACAGCCGGGTCATTTGGACCCATGCTGTGCATCAAAGGGTTAAAAGCAAGAAAGTGACCAAATGAACAAAAATTGAGGTCGTAGTGTGGATGTTTTCAAAAAAGCTTACCCTGAGCCCTGTATAGCATTAATGATTTCACGCCAACAGTTTTGAGCTAGCTTGCCAGCGGTAGCAACCTGAAGTGGATAACTGCAGGCTGAAGTCAACACCCATAGGCTTCTGAAGAAAAAGGTGGATAGAACAGAAAAGAATAGAATTGAATGTACTTCATAAATTCCCCAAGGGAAATTCAGTCACAGCAGCAATACAAGAGAGTGTATAGTGCTTTAAAAAAAGAAAAAAAGAAATCTAGAATACATAAATAGAATAATACAATAAGTGTTAGCTAGAAAAAAAAAGTCAATCAGAGAGGACAGCTTGGCCCTAACTCTCCAGTTAGTGTTAACTAGAAAAAAAAAGTCAATCAGAGAGGACAGCTTGGCCCTAACTCTCCAGTTAGCCACCACATCCACAGGGTCCAGGACTGAGCTTGACTACTTCACCAGTCTGTTCACTCTAGCTCTCTCGTATCCTTGTTTAAATAAAAACAACAACAACAACAGCAACAAAGACTGTGATGTCATAATGACCTCACTGCCCTTTGTGTTCTTCATCTCCTTTGATGTGTGTTCTGTGACCTCAATGACCTCATCAAGTGTTCCAAAAAAAGTTTATATATAGGACTGGTGTGCGTTACTAGAGTTTAGCTCCGCTCCCCCTTATGGGTTGAGTGTGATCGTGGTCGTTGGCTGGGGAATCACGGGAATATAGCCGCCGTGGTTCCACTTCTGGCGACCTGCCTGTCGGTAGCTCTGTGGAGTGGAAAATCGGCTGATCCACTTCACAGGGGTTCTGGTCCGAGACCTCTCCGGCAGGAGTAAGACCGATGTGCAGATCCAGAGCTTTAGAGTTTTAGAATAGGGTTTTAGAATAGGGAGGGAAGGGAGGGAAGGGAGGGGAGGGGAGGGAGGGAAGGGAGGGGAGGGAGGGAAGGGAGGGAAGGGTATAATAGGAAATAAGAGGGTAGAATAGGATCCACTTTTTCCTGACTACCCAGCTCATGGCGATTGCTGGTTTTGCTCTTCTGGTTGAAGGTTTCATTTACGTTGCCATGGAGACCTCAAAGCTGATGATGTTAGCCTAGCTGTCATACTCGCTCTAACAACTGGCTTTTAACCCTTTGATGCACAACATATTCACCTCCCTTCTAATGTGCAATTTGGCTTCAAATCATCACTTTAGGAGTGTTTTGGGGCAAACAATGATACCTTTAATGTCTGAGACATGTTTATAATCTTTTCATACATGCACATGCTGCGGGCTACGTGGAGACGCAACAGTTAGCGCTGCAGCCTCACAGCAAGAAGGTCACCAGTTTGAATCCCAGTTAGCCCAGTGGCCTTTCTGTGTGGAGTTTGCATGTTCTCCCAGTGCATGCATGGGTTCTCCCCGGGTACTCCGCCTTCCTCCCACAGTCCAAAAACATGCTCATCAGGTCGATTGGTGATTCTAAATTGCCTGTAGGTGTGAGTGTGAGCATGAAAGGTTGTCTGTCTCTGTGTGTCAGCCCTGTGATTGGCTGGAGACCAGTCCAGGGTGTACCCCGCCTCTCACCCTAAGACAGCTGGGATAGACTCCAGACACCCTGAACAGGATAAGCGGGATAGAAGATGGGTGAATGAATACACATACTGCTAATAACAGAAAACACTTATTGAACTGAACTCTATCAGGAGTTCAGTGGTTGTAACCTGGTGAATGTGACTTCATAAAATAAAACACACCTGATCACATCAGTAGACCACAAACTGTCATCTCAATTCATACACTAGAAAAATTGCATTTCCTGAAGAAAATGTGTTGAAATGCTAGTTTGTACTTAGAGCCATGGGAAAGACAGATGTCTTTTTTTTACTGTAGAACAGACAAAGTTCTATCCATCTATGATAGAATGAATGAATGATTGTAAATCAAGACTGACTTATCAAATGTGCACAGAGGGCTGTGGTGAGTTGTGAAACGTGTGTCAGGGATTAAGTTGTCCACAGTAAACATGTTCACAGTAACATATAATTATAAAGAATTCCATTACATACTATAGTAAATTCATATGGGACATTTCGGACCCATGTGTGTAAACTTGATATTGACATACAAAAGTGGTACTAGATCATAGAAGGAAGAATGGACAAATAAATATGATGATTTGTGCTAAACAATAAAGACCACATACGGAACACATGGAATAGTAAATGAAAGAAATACCTTTTTTTCCCCAAAGATACAGCATAGAAACACTCAGCCATACATGAAATAACATGGAAAACAGATGTAGGTCATTTTGGACCCATGTTGTGCATTAGAGGGGTAGTGAAACAAAAAGTGTTTTTACTCAAAAAGTTAAAAAAGAAAAGAAGCATGAATTATGTTTAAAAAAAAAAACACAAATTAATTGAGGAATACCTGAACTATTGAATGATGACATTAATTTATTGCAAAAGAAAACACAGCCGGGTCATTTGGACCCATGCTGTGCATCAAAGGGTTAAAAGCAAGAAAGTGACAAAATGAACAAAAATTGAGGTCGTAGTGTGGATGTTTTCAAAAAAGCTTACCCTGAGCCCTGTATAGCATTAATGATTTCACGCCAACAGTTTTGAGCTAGCTTGCCAGCGGTAGCAACCTGAAGTGGATAACTGCAGGCTGAAGTCAACACCCATAGGCTTCTGAAGAAAAAGGTGGATAGAACAGAAAAGAATAGAATTGAATGTACTTCATAAATTCCCCAAGGGAAATTCAGTCACAGCAGCAATACAAGAGAGTGTATAGTGCTTTAAAAACAGAAAAAAAGAAATCTAGAATACATAAATAGAATAATACAATAAGTGTTAACTAGAAAAAAAAAGTCAATCAGAGAGGACAGCTTGGCCCTAACTCTCCAGTTAGCCACCACCTCCACAGGGTCCAGGACTGAGCTTGACTACTTCACCAGTCTGTTCACTCTAGCTCTCTCGTATCCTTGTTTAAATAAAAACACCAACAACCTCCCCCTCCCCCACATGACTGTGACTACAGACCAGGTTAGGAGACAGATGGAGAGACTCCACCAGCGGAAGGCAGCAGGTCCTGATGGCATCAGCCCCAGGATCTTGAAGACCTGCGCCAGACAGCTGTCTCCTGTCCAGCAACATCTCTTTAACCTGAGTCTAAGTCAGGAGAGAACACCGGTGCTCTGGAAGACGTCCTGCCTGGTTCCTGTACCAAAGAAGTCAACGCCATCGGAGCTCAGAGACTACCGACCAGTTGCCCTCACTTCCCATGTGATGAAGGTGCTGGAGAGACTGGTCTTGGCGCACCTGAGGGTGCAGGTGAGGACAGCTCTGGACCCTCTGCAGTTTGCTTACCAGCCCCACTTGGGGGTTGACGACGCGGTCATCTACCTGCTGCAATGAGCCCATTTGCACCTGGATGGTGGGGGAAGCACTGTGAGAATCACTTTCTTTGATTTCTCCAGTGCTTTTAACACCATCCAGCCACTGCTACTGGGGGAGAAGCTGCGGGGGGTGGGTGTCGACACCTCCATTGTCTCATGGATCACTGACTACCTGACGGGCAGGCCACAGTTCGTCCGTCTGGGCGGGGTCCTGTCTGATGTGGTGGTTAGTGGGACAGGAGCTCCACAGGGGACTGTGCTATCTCCTTTCCTTTTCACCTTATACACCACTGACTTCCAGTACAACTCCGGGTCATGCCACTTACAGAAGTTCTCTGATGACTCGGCTGTTGTGGGGTGTATAAGAGAGGGAAGGGAGGAGGAGTACAGATCACTGGTTGACAACTTTGTAGAGTGGGCTGGACGGAATCACCTGCAGCTGAATGTCAGCAAGACCAGAGAGATGGTGATTGACTTCAGGAGGAAGAGGACGGCTTCACAACCACTGAGCATTCTGGGAGAGGATGTGGAGGTGGTGGAGGACTACAAGTACCTGGGAGTCACAATCAACAACAGACTGGACTGGAAATCCAACACCGACGCTGCATACAAGAAGGGGATGAGCAGGCTCTACTTCCTGAGGAAGCTGAGATCCTTCAACGTGTGCAGCAAGATGTTGGAGATATTTTACCAGTCTGTGGTTTCCAGCGTACTTTTCTTTGCTGCAGTTTTTTGGGGCAGCAGCATCGGAGCCAGAGACACCAACAGACTTAATAAACTTATTAAGAAAGCTGGCTCCGTTATTGGCTGCAAACAAGAGACTGTTGAGGCCGTGGTGGAGAGGAGGACACTGAACAAACTGTTGTCCATCATGGACAATCCTGACCACCCTCTCCATCACACTCTGGACAGACAGCGGAGCACCTTCTCAGACAGACTGTTGCAGCTTCGCTGTCGTACGGAAAGGTACAGGAAGTCTTTCCTTCCACAATCAATAACTCTGTATAACAGCCACCTCTGACTTGAAATCCATAACTTCATACTGTTTTTTACTTTTACTCTTTAACCTGGTCATAGTAATTGCCACCTATCACCTCTGAAGTTTGTTGCTACTTTTACTTATTTATTTATCTGTTTCAAAACAAACCACATCTTTTTGCACATTCTGTTGTAGTTATTGTATATATTTTTTGTATTTTTCTTCATATTGTCATTCTATATTGTACAGTGATTTTATATTTTTTGTATATTTTTTGTATATTTTATACTGTTTGCTGCTGCTTCAAAAGAATTTCCCAGCTTGAGACAAATAAAGTACCTATCTTATCTTATCTTATCTTATCTTAACTGCAGGCTGAAGTCAACACCCATAGGCTTCTGAAGAAAAAGGTGGATAGAACAGAAAAGAATAGAATTGAATGTACTTCATAAATTCCCCAAGGGAAATTCAGTCACAGCAGCAATACAAGAGAGTGTATAGTGCTTTAAAAAAAGAAAAAAAGAAATCTAGAATACATAAATAGAATAATACAATAAGTGTTAGCTAGAAAAAAAAAGTCAATCAGAGAGGACAGCTTGGCCCTAACTCTCCAGTTAGCCACCACCTCCACAGGGTCCAGGACTGAGCTTGACTACTTCACCAGTCTGTTCACTCTAGCTCTCTCGTATCCTTGTTTAAATAAAAACAACAACAACAACAACAACAAAGACTGTGATGTCATAATGACCTCACTGCCCTTTGTGTTCTTCATCTCCTTTGATGTGTGTTCTGTGACCTCAATGACCTCATCAAGTGTTCCAAAAAAAGTTTATATATAGGACTGGTGTGCATTACTAGAGTTTAGCTCCGCTCCCCCTTATGGGTTGAGTGTGATCGTGGTCGTTGGCTGGGGAATCACGGGAATATAGCCGCCGTGGTTCCACTTCTGGCGACCTGCCTGTCGGTAGCTCTGTGGAGTGGAAAATCGGCTGATCCACTTCACAGGGGTTCTGGTCCGAGACCTCTCCGGCAGGAGTAAGACCGATGTGCAGATCCAGAGCTTTAGAGTTTTAGAATAGGGTTTTAGAATAGGGAGGGAAGGGAGGGGAGGGGAGGGAGGGAAGGGAGGGAAGGGAGGGAAGGGAGGGAAGGGAGGGAAGGGTATAATAGGAAATAAGAGGGTAGAATAGGATCCACTTTTTTCCTGACTACCCAGCTCATGGCGATTGCTGGTTTTGCTCTTCTGGTTGAAGGTTTCATTTACGTTGCCATGGGGACCTCAAAGCTGATGATGTTAGCCTAGCTGTCATACTCGCTCTAACAACTGGCTTTTAACCCTTTGATGCACAACATATTCACCTCCCTTCTAATGTGCAATATGGCTTCAAATCATCACTTTAGGAGTGTTTTGGGGCAAACAATGATACCTTTAATGTCTGAGACATGTTTATAATCTTTTCATACATGCACATGCTGCGGGCTACGTGGAGACGCAACAGTTAGCGCTGCAGCCTCACAGCAAGAAGGTCACCAGTTTGAATCCCAGTTAGCCCAGTGGCCTTTCTGTGTGGAGTTTGCATGTTCTCCCAGTGCATGCATGGGTTCTCCCCGGGTACTCCGCCTTCCTCACACAGTCCAAAAACATGCTCATCAGGTCCATTGGTGATTCTAAATTGCCTGTAGGTGTGAGTGTGAGCATGAAAGGTTGTCTGTCTCTGTGTGTCAGCCCTGTGATTGGCTGGAGACCAGTCCAGGGTGTACCCCGCCTCTCACCCTAAGACAGCTGGGATAGACTCCAGACACCCTGAACAGGATAAGCGGGATAGAAGATGGGTGAATGAATACACATACTGCTAATAACAGAAAACACTTATTGAACTGAACTCTATCAGGAGTTCAGTGGTTGTAACCTGGTGAATGTGACTTCATAAAATAAAACACACCTGATCACATCAGTAGACCACAAACTGTCATCTCAATTCATACACTAGAAAAATTGCATTTCCTGAAGAAAATGTGTTGAAATGCTAGTTTGTACTTAGAGCCATGGGAAAGACAGATGTCTTTTTTTTTACTGTAGAACAGACAAAGTTCTATCCATCTATGATAGAATGAATGAATGATTGTAAATCAAGACTGACTTATCAAATGTGCACAGAGGGCTGTGGTGAGTTGTGAAACGTGTGTCAGGGATTAAGTTGTCCACAGTAAACATGTTCACAGTAACATATAATTATAAAGAATTCCATTACATACTATAGTAAATTCATATGGGACATTTCGGACCCATATGTGTAAACTTGATATTGACATACAAAAGTGGTACTAGATCATAGAAGGAAGAATGGACAAATAAATATCATGATTTGTGCTAAACAATAAAGACCACATACTGAACACATGGAATAGTAAATGAAAGAAATACCTTTTTTTCCCCAAAGATACAGCATAGAAACACTCAGCCATACATGAAATAACATGGAAAACAGATGTAGGTCATTTTGGACCCATGTTGTGCATTAGAGGGGTAGTGAAACAAAAAGTGTTTTTACTCAAAAAGTTAAAAAAGAAAAGAAGCATGAATTATGTTAAAAAAAAAACACAAATTAATTGAGGAATACCTGAACTATTGAATGATGACATTAATTTATTGCAAAAGAAAACACAGCCGGGTCATTTGGACCCATGCTGTGCATCAAAGGGTTAAAAGCAAGAAAGTGACCAAATGAACAAAAATTGAGGTCGTAGTGTGGATGTTTTCAAAAAAGCTTACCCTGAGCCCTGTATAGCATTAATGATTTCACGCCAACAGTTTTGAGCTAGCTTGCCAGCGGTAGCAACCTGAAGTGGATAACTGCAGGCTGAAGTCAACACCCATAGGCTTCTGAAGAAAAAGGTGGATAGAACAGAAAAGAATAGAATTGAATGTACTTCATAAATTCCCCAAGGGAAATTCAGTCACAGCAGCAATACAAGAGAGTGTATAGTGCTTTAAAAACAGAAAAAAAGAAATCTAGAATACATAAATAGAATAATACAATAAGTGTTAACTAGAAAAAAAAAGTCAATCAGAGAGGACAGCTTGGCCCTAACTCTCCAGTTAGCCACCACATCCACAGGGTCCAGGACTGAGCTTGACTACTTCACCAGTCTGTTCACTCTAGCTCTCTCGTATCCTTGTTTAAATAAAAACAACAACAACAACAGCAACAAAGACTGTGATGTCATAATGACCTCACTGCCCTTTGTGTTCTTCATCTCCTTTGATGTGTGTTCTGTGACCTCAATGACCTCATCAAGTGTTCCAAAAAAAGTTTATATATAGGACTGGTGTGCGTTACTAGAGTTTAGCTCCGCTCCCCCTTATGGGTTGAGTGTGATCGTGGTCGTTGGCTGGGGAATCACGGGAATATAGCCGCCGTGGTTCCACTTCTGGCGACCTGCCTGTCGGTAGCTCTGTGGAGTGGAAAATCGGCTGATCCACTTCACAGGGGTTCTGGTCCGAGACCTCTCCGGCAGGAGTAAGACCGATGTGCAGATCCAGAGCTTTAGAGTTTTAGAATAGGGTTTTAGAATAGGGAGGGAAGGGAGGGAAGGGAGGGGAGGGGAGGGAGGGAAGGGAGGGGAGGGAGGGAAGGGAGGGAAGGGTATAATAGGAAATAAGAGGGTAGAATAGGATCCACTTTTTCCTGACTACCCAGCTCATGGCGATTGCTGGTTTTGCTCTTCTGGTTGAAGGTTTCATTTACGTTGCCATGGAGACCTCAAAGCTGATGATGTTAGCCTAGCTGTCATACTCGCTCTAACAACTGGCTTTTAACCCTTTGATGCACAACATATTCACCTCCCTTCTAATGTGCAATTTGGCTTCAAATCATCACTTTAGGAGTGTTTTGGGGCAAACAATGATACCTTTAATGTCTGAGACATGTTTATAATCTTTTCATACATGCACATGCTGCGGGCTACGTGGAGACGCAACAGTTAGCGCTGCAGCCTCACAGCAAGAAGGTCACCAGTTTGAATCCCAGTTAGCCCAGTGGCCTTTCTGTGTGGAGTTTGCATGTTCTCCCAGTGCATGCATGGGTTCTCCCCGGGTACTCCGCCTTCCTCCCACAGTCCAAAAACATGCTCATCAGGTCGATTGGTGATTCTAAATTGCCTGTAGGTGTGAGTGTGAGCATGAAAGGTTGTCTGTCTCTGTGTGTCAGCCCTGTGATTGGCTGGAGACCAGTCCAGGGTGTACCCCGCCTCTCACCCTAAGACAGCTGGGATAGACTCCAGACACCCTGAACAGGATAAGCGGGATAGAAGATGGGTGAATGAATACACATACTGCTAATAACAGAAAACACTTATTGAACTGAACTCTATCAGGAGTTCAGTGGTTGTAACCTGGTGAATGTGACTTCATAAAATAAAACACACCTGATCACATCAGTAGACCACAAACTGTCATCTCAATTCATACACTAGAAAAATTGCATTTCCTGAAGAAAATGTGTTGAAATGCTAGTTTGTACTTAGAGCCATGGGAAAGACAGATGTCTTTTTTTTTACTGTAGAACAGACAAAGTTCTATCCATCTATGATAGAATGAATGAATGATTGTAAATCAAGACTGACTTATCAAATGTGCACAGAGGGCTGTGGTGAGTTGTGAAACGTGTGTCAGGGATTAAGTTGTCCACAGTAAACATGTTCACAGTAACATATAATTATAAAGAATTCCATTACATACTATAGTAAATTCATATGGGACATTTCGGACCCATGTGTGTAAACTTGATATTGACATACAAAAGTGGTACTAGATCATAGAAGGAAGAATGGACAAATAAATATCATGATTTGTGCTAAACAATAAAGACCACATACTGAACACATGGAATAGTAAATGAAAGAAATACCTTTTTTTCCCCAAAGATACAGCATAGAAACACTCAGCCATACATGAAATAACATGGAAAACAGATGTAGGTCATTTTGGACCCATGTTGTGCATTAGAGGGGTAGTGAAACAAAAAGTGTTTTTACTCAAAAAGTTAAAAAAGAAAAGAAGCATGAATTATGTTAAAAAAAAAACACAAATTAATTGAGGAATACCTGAACTATTGAATGATGACATTAATTTATTGCAAAAGAAAACACAGCCGGGTCATTTGGACCCATGCTGTGCATCAAAGGGTTAAAAGCAAGAAAGTGACCAAATGAACAAAAATTGAGGTCGTAGTGTGGATGTTTTCAAAAAAGCTTACCCTGAGCCCTGTATAGCATTAATGATTTCACGCCAACAGTTTTGAGCTAGCTTGCCAGCGGTAGCAACCTGAAGTGGATAACTGCAGGCTGAAGTCAACACCCATAGGCTTCTGAAGAAAAAGGTGGATAGAACAGAAAAGAATAGAATTGAATGTACTTCATAAATTCCCCAAGGGAAATTCAGTCACAGCAGCAATACAAGAGAGTGTATAGTGCTTTAAAAAAAGAAAAAAAGAAATCTAGAATACATAAATAGAATAATACAATAAGTGTTAGCTAGAAAAAAAAAGTCAATCAGAGAGGACAGCTTGGCCCTAACTCTCCAGTTAGTGTTAACTAGAAAAAAAAAGTCAATCAGAGAGGACAGCTTGGCCCTAACTCTCCAGTTAGCCACCACATCCACAGGGTCCAGGACTGAGCTTGACTACTTCACCAGTCTGTTCACTCTAGCTCTCTCGTATCCTTGTTTAAATAAAAACAACAACAACAACAGCAACAAAGACTGTGATGTCATAATGACCTCACTGCCCTTTGTGTTCTTCATCTCCTTTGATGTGTGTTCTGTGACCTCAATGACCTCATCAAGTGTTCCAAAAAAAGTTTATATATAGGACTGGTGTGAGTTACTAGAGTTTAGCTCCGCTCCCCCTTATGGGTTGAGTGTGATCGTGGTCGTTGGCTGGGGAATCACGGGAATATAGCCGCCGTGGTTCCACTTCTGGCGACCTGCCTGTCGGTAGCTCTGTGGAGTGGAAAATCGGCTGATCCACTTCACAGGGGTTCTGGTCCGAGACCTCTCCGGCAGGAGTAAGACCGATGTGCAGATCCAGAGCTTTAGAGTTTTAGAATAGGGTTTTAGAATAGGGAGGGAAGGGAGGGAAGGGAGGGAAGGGAGGGAAGGGTATAATAGGAAATAAGAGGGTAGAATAGGATCCACTTTTTCCTGACTACCCAGCTCATGGCGATTGCTGGTTTTGCTCTTCTGGTTGAAGGTTTCATTTACGTTGCCATGGAGACCTCAAAGCTGATGATGTTAGCCTAGCTGTCATACTCGCTCTGACAACTGGCTTTTAACCCTTTGATGCACAACATATTCACCTCCCTTCTAATGTGCAATTTGGCTTCAAATCATCACTTTAGGAGTGTTTTGGGGCAAACAATGATACCTTTAATGTCTGAGACATGTTTATAATCTTTTCATACATGCACATGCTGCGGGCTACGTGGAGACGCAACAGTTAGCGCTGCGGCCTCACAGCAAGAAGGTCACCAGTTTGAATCCCAGTTAGCCCAGTGGCCTTTCTGTGTGGAGTTTGCATGTTCTCCCAGTGCATGCATGGGTTCTCCCCGGGTACTCCGCCTTCCTCCCACAGTCCAAAAACATGCTCATCAGGTCCATTGGTGATTCTAAATTGCCTGTAGGTGTGAGTGTGAGCATGAAAGGTTGTCTGTCTCTGTGTGTCAGCCCTGTGATTGGCTGGAGACCAGTCCAGGGTGTACCCCGCCTCTCACCCTAAGACAGCTGGGATAGACTCCAGACACCCTGAACAGGATAAGCGGGATAGAAGATGGGTGAATGAATACACATACTGCTAATAACAGAAAACACTTATTGAACTGAACTCTATCAGGAGTTCAGTGGTTGTAACCTGGTGAATGTGACTTAATAAAATAAAACACACCTGATCACATCAGTAGACCACAAACTGTCATCTCAATTCATACACTAGAAAAATTGCATTTCCTGAAGAAAATGTGTTGAAATGCTAGTTTGTACTTAGAGCCATGGGAAAGACAGATGTCTTTTTTTTTACTGTAGAACAGACAAAGTTCTATCCATCTATGATAGAATGAATGAATGATTGTAAATCAAGACTGACTTATCAAATGTGCACAGAGGGCTGTGGTGAGTTGTGAAACGTGTGTCAGGGATTAAGTTGTCCACAGTAAACATGTTCACAGTAACATATAATTATAAAGAATTCCATTACATACTATAGTAAATTCATATGGGACATTTCGGACCCATATGTGTAAACTTGATATTGACATACAAAAGTGGTACTAGATCATAGAAGGAAGAATGGACAAATAAATATCATGATTTGTGCTAAACAATAAAGACCACATACTGAACACATGGAATAGTAAATGAAAGAAATACCTTTTTTTCCCCAAAGATACAGCATAGAAACACTCAGCCATACATGAAATAACATGGAAAACAGATGTAGGTCATTTTGGACCCATGTTGTGCATTAGAGGGGTAGTGAAACAAAAAGTGTTTTTACTCAAAAAGTTAAAAAAGAAAAGAAGCATGAATTATGTTAAAAAAAAAACACAAATTAATTGAGGAATACCTGAACTATTGAATGATGACATTAATTTATTGCAAAAGAAAACACAGCCGGGTCATTTGGACCCATGCTGTGCATCAAAGGGTTAAAAGCAAGAAAGTGACCAAATGAACAAAAATTGAGGTCGTAGTGTGGATGTTTTCAAAAAAGCTTACCCTGAGCCCTGTATAGCATTAATGATTTCACGCCAACAGTTTTGAGCTAGCTTGCCAGCGGTAGCAACCTGAAGTGGATAACTGCAGGCTGAAGTCAACACCCATAGGCTTCTGAAGAAAAAGGTGGATAGAACAGAAAAGAATAGAATTGAATGTACTTCATAAATTCCCCAAGGGAAATTCGGTCACAGCAGCAATACAAGAGAGTGTATAGTGCTTTAAAAAAAGAAAAAAAGAAATCTAGAATACATAAATAGAATAATACAATAAGTGTTAACTAGAAAAAAAAAGTCAATCAGAGAGGACAGCTTGGCCCTAACTCTCCAGTTAGCCACCACCTCCACAGGGTCCAGGACTGAGCTTGACTACTTCACCAGTCTGTTCACTCTAGCTCTCTCGTATCCTTGTTTAAATAAAAACAACAACAACAACAGCAACAAAGACTGTGATGTCATAATGACCTCACTGCCCTTTGTGTTCTTCATCTCCTTTGATGTGTGTTCTGTGACCTCAATGACCTCATCAAGTGTTCCAAAAAAAGTTTATATATAGGACTGGTGTGCGTTACTAGAGTTTAGCTCCGCTCCCCCTTATGGGTTGAGTGTGATCGTGGTCGTTGGCTGGGGAATCACGGGAATATAGCCGCCGTGGTTCCACTTCTGGCGACCTGCCTGTCGGTAGCTCTGTGGAGTGGAAAATCGGCTGATCCACTTCACAGGGGTTCTGGTCCGAGACCTCTCCGGCAGGAGTAAGACCGATGTGCAGATCCAGAGCTTTAGAGTTTTAGAATAGGGTTTTAGAATAGGGAGGGAAGGGAGGGAAGGGAGGGGAGGGGAGGGAGGGAAGGGAGGGGAGGGAGGGAAGGGAGGGAAGGGTATAATAGGAAATAAGAGGGTAGAATAGGATCCACTTTTTCCTGACTACCCAGCTCATGGCGATTGCTGGTTTTGCTCTTCTGGTTGAAGGTTTCATTTACGTTGCCATGGAGACCTCAAAGCTGATGATGTTAGCCTAGCTGTCATACTCGCTCTAACAACTGGCTTTTAACCCTTTGATGCACAACATATTCACCTCCCTTCTAATGTGCAATTTGGCTTCAAATCATCACTTTAGGAGTGTTTTGGGGCAAACAATGATACCTTTAATGTCTGAGACATGTTTATAATCTTTTCATACATGCACATGCTGCGGGCTACGTGGAGACGCAACAGTTAGCGCTGCAGCCTCACAGCAAGAAGGTCACCAGTTTGAATCCCAGTTAGCCCAGTGGCCTTTCTGTGTGGAGTTTGCATGTTCTCCCAGTGCATGCATGGGTTCTCCCCGGGTACTCCGCCTTCCTCACACAGTCCAAAAACATGCTCATCAGGTCGATTGGTGATTCTAAATTGCCTGTAGGTGTGAGTGTGAGCATGAAAGGTTGTCTGTCTCTGTGTGTCAGCCCTGTGATTGGCTGGAGACCAGTCCAGGGTGTACCCCGCCTCTCACCCTAAGACAGCTGGGATAGACTCCAGACACCCTGAACAGGATAAGCGGGATAGAAGATGGGTGAATGAATACACATACTGCTAATAACAGAAAACACTTATTGAACTGAACTCTATCAGGAGTTCAGTGGTTGTAACCTGGTGAATGTGACTTAATAAAATAAAACACACCTGATCACATCAGTAGACCACAAACTGTCATCTCAATTCATACACTAGAAAAATTGCATTTCCTGAAGAAAATGTGTTGAAATGCTAGTTTGTACTTAGAGCCATGGGAAAGACAGATGTCTTTTTTTTTTACTGTAGAACAGACAAAGTTCTATCCATCTATGATAGAATGAATGAATGATTGTAAATCAAGACTGACTTATCAAATGTGCACAGAGGGCTGTGGTGAGTTGTGAAACGTGTGTCAGGGATTAAGTTGTCCACAGTAAACATGTTCACAGTAACATATAATTATAAAGAATTCCATTAGATACTATAGTAAATTCATATGGGACATTTCGGACCCATGTGTGTAAACTTGATATTGACATACAAAAGTGGTACTAGATCATAGAAGGAAGAATGGACAAATAAATATCATGATTTGTGCTAAACAATAAAGACCACATACTGAACACATGGAATAGTAAATGAAAGAAATACCTTTTTTTCCCCAAAGATACAGCATAGAAACACTCAGCCATACATGAAATAACATGGAAAACAGATGTAGGTCATTTTGGACCCATGTTGTGCATTAGAGGGGTAGTGAAACAAAAAGTGTTTTTACTCAAAAAGTTAAAAAAGAAAAGAAGCATGAATTATGTTAAAAAAAAAACACAAATTAATTGAGGAATACCTGAACTATTGAATGATGACATTAATTTATTGCAAAAGAAAACACAGCCGGGTCATTTGGACCCATGCTGTGCATCAAAGGGTTAAAAGCAAGAAAGTGACCAAATGAACAAAAATTGAGGTCGTAGTGTGGATGTTTTCAAAAAAGCTTACCCTGAGCCCTGTATAGCATTAATGATTTCACGCCAACAGTTTTGAGCTAGCTTGCCAGCGGTAGCAACCTGAAGTGGATAACTGCAGGCTGAAGTCAACACCCATAGGCTTCTGAAGAAAAAGGTGGATAGAACAGAAAAGAATAGAATTGAATGTACTTCATAAATTCCCCAAGGGAAATTCAGTCACAGCAGCAATACAAGAGAGTGTATAGTGCTTTAAAAAAAGAAAAAAAGAAATCTAGAATACATAAATAGAATAATACAATAAGTGTTAGCTAGAAAAAAAAAGTCAATCAGAGAGGACAGCTTGGCCCTAACTCTCCAGTTAGTGTTAACTAGAAAAAAAAAGTCAATCAGAGAGGACAGCTTGGCCCTAACTCTCCAGTTAGCCACCACATCCACAGGGTCCAGGACTGAGCTTGACTACTTCACCAGTCTGTTCACTCTAGCTCTCTCGTATCCTTGTTTAAATAAAAACAACAACAACAACAGCAACAAAGACTGTGATGTCATAATGACCTCACTGCCCTTTGTGTTCTTCATCTCCTTTGATGTGTGTTCTGTGACCTCAATGACCTCATCAAGTGTTCCAAAAAAAGTTTATATATAGGACTGGTGTGCGTTACTAGAGTTTAGCTCCGCTCCCCCTTATGGGTTGAGTGTGATCGTGGTCGTTGGCTGGGGAATCACGGGAATATAGCCGCCGTGGTTCCACTTCTGGCGACCTGCCTGTCGGTAGCTCTGTGGAGTGGAAAATCGGCTGATCCACTTCACAGGGGTTCTGGTCCGAGACCTCTCCGGCAGGAGTAAGACCGATGTGCAGATCCAGAGCTTTAGAGTTTTAGAATAGGGTTTTAGAATAGGGAGGGAAGGGAGGGAAGGGAGGGAAGGGAGGGAAGGGTATAATAGGAAATAAGAGGGTAGAATAGGATCCACTTTTTCCTGACTACCCAGCTCATGGCGATTGCTGGTTTTGCTCTTCTGGTTGAAGGTTTCATTTACGTTGCCATGGAGACCTCAAAGCTGATGATGTTAGCCTAGCTGTCATACTCGCTCTGACAACTGGCTTTTAACCCTTTGATGCACAACATATTCACCTCCCTTCTAATGTGCAATTTGGCTTCAAATCATCACTTTAGGAGTGTTTTGGGGCAAACAATGATACCTTTAATGTCTGAGACATGTTTATAATCTTTTCATACATGCACATGCTGCGGGCTACGTGGAGACGCAACAGTTAGCGCTGCGGCCTCACAGCAAGAAGGTCACCAGTTTGAATCCCAGTTAGCCCAGTGGCCTTTCTGTGTGGAGTTTGCATGTTCTCCCAGTGCATGCATGGGTTCTCCCCGGGTACTCCGCCTTCCTCCCACAGTCCAAAAACATGCTCATCAGGTCGATTGGTGATTCTAAATTGCCTGTAGGTGTGAGTGTGAGCATGAAAGGTTGTCTGTCTCTGTGTGTCAGCCCTGTGATTGGCTGGAGACCAGTCCAGGGTGTACCCCGCCTCTCACCCTAAGACAGCTGGGATAGACTCCAGACACCCTGAACAGGATAAGCGGGATAGAAGATGGGTGAATGAATACACATACTGCTAATAACAGAAAACACTTATTGAACTGAACTCTATCAGGAGTTCAGTGGTTGTAACCTGGTGAGTGTGACTTAATAAAATAAAACACACCTGATCACATCAGTAGACCACAAACTGTCATCTCAATTCATACACTAGAAAAATTGCATTTCCTGAAGAAAATGTGTTGAAATGCTAGTTTGTACTTAGAGCCATGGGAAAGACAGATGTCTTTTTTTTTACTGTAGAACAGACAAAGTTCTATCCATCTATGATAGAATGAATGAATGATTGTAAATCAAGACTGACTTATCAAATGTGCACAGAGGGCTGTGGTGAGTTGTGAAACGTGTGTCAGGGATTAAGTTGTCCACAGTAAACATGTTCACAGTAACATATAATTATAAAGAATTCCATTAGATACTATAGTAAATTCATATGGGACATTTCGGACCCATGTGTGTAAACTTGATATTGACATACAAAAGTGGTACTAGATCATAGAAGGAAGAATGGACAAATAAATATCATGATTTGTGCTAAACAATAAAGACCACATACTGAACACATGGAATAGTAAATGAAAGAAATACCTTTTTTTCCCCAAAGATACAGCATAGAAACACTCAGCCATACATGAAATAACATGGAAAACAGATGTAGGTCATTTTGGACCCATGTTGTGCATTAGAGGGGTAGTGAAACAAAAAGTGTTTTTACTCAAAAAGTTAAAAAAGAAAAGAAACATGAATTATGTTAAAAAAAAAAACACAAATTAATTGAGGAATACCTGAACTATTGAATGATGACATTAATTTATTGCAAAAGAAAACACAGCCGGGTCATTTGGACCCATGCTGTGCATCAAAGGGTTAAAAGCAAGAAAGTGACCAAATGAACAAAAATTGAGGTCGTAGTGTGGATGTTTTCAAAAAAGCTTACCCTGAGCCCTGTATAGCATTAATGATTTCACGCCAACAGTTTTGAGCTAGCTTGCCAGCGGTAGCAACCTGAAGTGGATAACTGCAGGCTGAAGTCAACACCCATAGGCTTCTGAAGAAAAAGGTGGATAGAACAGAAAAGAATAGAATTGAATGTACTTCATAAATTCCCCAAGGGAAATTCAGTCACAGCAGCAATACAAGAGAGTGTATAGTGCTTTAAAAAAACAGAAAAAAGAAATCTAGAATACATAAATAGAATAATACAATAAGTGTTAGCTAGAAAAAAAAAGTCAATCAGAGAGGACAGCTTGGCCCTAACTCTCCAGTTAGCCACCACATCCACAGGGTCCAGGACTGAGCTTGACTACTTCACCAGTCTGTTCACTCTAGCTCTCTCGTATCCTTGTTTAAATAAAAACAACAACAACAACAGCAACAAAGACTGTGATGTCATAATGACCTCACTGCCCTTTGTGTTCTTCATCTCCTTTGATGTGTGTTCTGTGACCTCAATGACCTCATCAAGTGTTCCAAAAAAAGTTTATATATAGGACTGGTGTGCGTTACTAGAGTTTAGCTCCGCTCCCCCTTATGGGTTGAGTGTGATCGTGGTCGTTGGCTGGGGAATCACGGGAATATAGCCGCCGTGGTTCCACTTCTGGCGACCTGCCTGTCGGTAGCTCTGTGGAGTGGAAAATCGGCTGATCCACTTCACAGGGGTTCTGGTCCGAGACCTCTCCGGCAGGAGTAAGACCGATGTGCAGATCCAGAGCTTTAGAGTTTTAGAATAGGGTTTTAGAATAGGGAGGGAAGGGAGGGGAGGGGAGGGAGGGAAGGGAGGGAAGGGAGGGAAGGGAGGGAAGGGAGGGAAGGGTATAATAGGAAATAAGAGGGTAGAATAGGATCCACTTTTTCCTGACTACCCAGCTCATGGCGATTGCTGGTTTTGCTCTTCTGGTTGAAGGTTTCATTTACGTTGCCATGGAGACCTCAAAGCTGATGATGTTAGCCTAGCTGTCATACTCGCTCTGACAACTGGCTTTTAACCCTTTGATGCACAACATATTCACCTCCCTTCTAATGTGCAATTTGGCTTCAAATCATCACTTTAGGAGTGTTTTGGGGCAAACAATGATACCTTTAATGTCTGAGACATGTTTATAATCTTTTCATACATGCACATGCTGCGGGCTACGTGGAGACACAACAGTTAGCGCTGCAGCCTCACAGCAAGAAGGTCACCAGTTTGAATCCCAGTTAGCCCAGTGGCCTTTCTGTGTGGAGTTTGCATGTTCTCCCAGTGCATGCATGGGTTCTCCCCGGGTACTCCGCCTTCCTCACACAGTCCAAAAACATGCTCATCAGGTCGATTGGTGATTCTAAATTGCCTGTAGGTGTGAGTGTGAGCATGAAAGGTTGTCTGTCTCTGTGTGTCAGCCCTGTGATTGGCTGGAGACCAGTCCAGGGTGTACCCCGCCTCTCACCCTAAGACAGCTGGGATAGACTCCAGACACCCTGAACAGGATAAGCGGGATAGAAGATGGGTGAATGAATACACATACTGCTAATAACAGAAAACACTTATTGAACTGAACTCTATCAGGAGTTCAGCGGTTGTAACCTGGTGAATGTGACTTAATAAAATAAAACACACCTGATCACATCAGTAGACCACAAACTGTCATCTCAATTCATACACTAGAAAAATTGCATTTCCTGAAGAAAATGTGTTGAAATGCTAGTTTGTACTTAGAGCCATGGGAAAGACAGATGTCTTTTTTTTTACTGTAGAACAGACAAAGTTCTATCCATCTATGATAGAATGAATGAATGATTGTAAATCAAGACTGACTTATCAAATGTGCACAGAGGGCTGTGGTGAGTTGTGAAACGTGTGTCAGGGATTAAGTTGTCCACAGTAAACATGTTCACAGTAACATATAATTATAAAGAATTCCATTAGATACTATAGTAAATTCATATGGGACATTTCGGACCCATGTGTGTAAACTTGATATTGACATACAAAAGTGGTACTAGATCATAGAAGGAAGAATGGACAAATAAATATCATGATTTGTGCTAAACAATAAAGACCACATACTGAACACATGGAATAGTAAATGAAAGAAATACCTTTTTTTCCCCAAAGATACAGCATAGAAACACTCAGCCATACATGAAATAACATGGAAAACAGATGTAGGTCATTTTGGACCCATGTTGTGCATTAGAGGGGTAGTGAAACAAAAAGTGTTTTTACTCAAAAAGTTAAAAAAGAAAAGAAGCATGAATTATGTTAAAAAAAAAACACAAATTAATTGAGGAATACCTGAACTATTGAATGATGACATTAATTTATTGCAAAAGAAAACACAGCCGGGTCATTTGGACCCATGCTGTGCATCAAAGGGTTAAAAGCAAGAAAGTGACCAAATGAACAAAAATTGAGGGTGAAGTCGTAGAGTGGATGTTTTCAAAAAAGCTTACCCTGAGCCCTGTATAGCATTAATGATTTCACGCCAACAGTTTTGAGCTAGCTTGCCAGCGGTAGCAACCTGAAGTGGATAACTGCAGGCTGAAGTCAACACCCATAGGCTTCTGAAGAAAAAGGTGGATAGAACAGAAAAGAATAGAATTGAATGTACTTCATAAATTCCCCAAGGGAAATTCAGTCACAGCAGCAATACAAGAGAGTGTATAGTGCTTTAAAAACAGAAAAAAAGAAATCTAGAATACATAAATAGAATAATACAATAAGTGTTAGCTAGAAAAAAAAAGTCAATCAGAGAGGACAGCTTGGCCCTAACTCTCCAGTTAGCCACCACATCCACAGGGTCCAGGACTGAGCTTGACTACTTCACCAGTCTGTTCACTCTAGCTCTCTCGTATCCTTGTTTAAATAAAAACAACAACAACAGCAACAACAAAGACTGTGATGTCATAATGACCTCACTGCCCTTTGTGTTCTTCATCTCCTTTGATGTGTGTTCTGTGACCTCAATGACCTCATCAAGTGTTCCAAAAAAAGTTTATATATAGGACTGGTGTGCGTTACTAGAGTTTAGCTCCGCTCCCCCTTATGGGTTGAGTGTGATCGTGGTCGTTGGCTGGGGAATCACGGGAATATAGCCGCCGTGGTTCCACTTCTGGCGACCTGCCTGTCGGTAGCTCTGTGGAGTGGAAAATCGGCTGATCCACTTCACAGGGGTTCTGGTCCGAGACCTCTCCGGCAGGAGTAAGGCCGATGTGCAGATCCAGAGCTTTAGAGTTTTAGAATAGGGTTTTAGAATAGGGAGGGAAGGGAGGGAAGGGAGGGGAGGGGAGGGAGGGAAGGGAGGGGAGGGAGGGAAGGGAGGGAAGGGTATAATAGGAAATAAGAGGGTAGAATAGGATCCACTTTTTCCTGACTACCCAGCTCATGGCGATTGCTGGTTTTGCTCTTCTGGTTGAAGGTTTCATTTACGTTGCCATGGAGACCTCAAAGCTGATGATGTTAGCCTAGCTGTCATACTCGCTCTAACAACTGGCTTTTAACCCTTTGATGCACAACATATTCACCTCCCTTCTAATGTGCAATATGGCTTCAAATCATCACTTTAGGAGTGTTTTGGGGCAAACAATGATACCTTTAATGTCTGAGACATGTTTATAATCTTTTCATACATGCACATGCTGCGGGCTACGTGGAGACGCAACAGTTAGCGCTGCAGCCTCACAGCAAGAAGGTCACCAGTTTGAATCCCAGTTAGCCCAGTGGCCTTTCTGTGTGGAGTTTGCATGTTCTCCCAGTGCATGCATGGGTTCTCCCCGGGTACTCCGCCTTCCTCCCACAGTCCAAAAACATGCTCATCAGGTCGATTGGTGATTCTAAATTGCCTGTAGGTGTGAGTGTGAGCATGAAAGGTTGTCTGTCTCTGTGTGTCAGCCCTGTGATTGGCTGGAGACCAGTCCAGGGTGTACCCCGCCTCTCACCCTAAGACAGCTGGGATAGACTCCAGACACCCTGAACAGGATAAGCGGGATAGAAGATGGGTGAATGAATACACATACTGCTAATAACAGAAAACACTTATTGAACTGAACTCTATCAGGAGTTCAGTGGTTGTAACCTGGTGAATGTGACTTCATAAAATAAAACACACCTGATCACATCAGTAGACCACAAACTGTCATCTCAATTCATACACTAGAAAAATTGCATTTCCTGAAGAAAATGTGTTGAAATGCTAGTTTGTACTTAGAGCCATGGGAAAGACAGATGTCTTTTTTTTTACTGTAGAACGGACAAAGTTCTATCCATCTATGATAGAATGAATGAATGATTGTAAATCAAGACTGACTTATCAAATGTGCACAGAGGGCTGTGGTGAGTTGTGAAACGTGTGTCAGGGATTAAGTTGTCCACAGTAAACATGTTCACAGTAACATATAATTATAAAGAATTCCATTAGATACTATAGTAAATTCATATGGGACATTTCGGACCCATGTGTGTAAACTTGATATTGACATACAAAAGTGGTACTAGATCATAGAAGGAAGAATGGACAAATAAATATCATGATTTGTGCTAAACAATAAAGACCACATACTGAACACATGGAATAGTAAATGAAAGAAATACCTTTTTTTCCCCAAAGATACAGCATAGAAACACTCAGCCATACATGAAATAACATGGAAAACAGATGTAGGTCATTTTGGACCCATGTTGTGCATTAGAGGGGTAGTGAAACAAAAAGTGTTTTTACTCAAAAAGTTAAAAAAGAAAAGAAGCATGAATTATGTTAAAAAAAAAACACAAATTAATTGAGGAATACCTGAACTATTGAATGATGACATTAATTTATTGCAAAAGAAAACACAGCCGGGTCATTTGGACCCATGCTGTGCATCAAAGGGTTAAAAGCAAGAAAGTGACCAAATGAACAAAAATTGAGGTCGTAGTGTGGATGTTTTCAAAAAAGCTTACCCTGAGCCCTGTATAGCATTAATGATTTCACGCCAACAGTTTTGAGCTAGCTTGCCAGCGGTAGCAACCTGAAGTGGATAACTGCAGGCTGAAGTCAACACCCATAGGCTTCTGAAGAAAAAGGTGGATAGAACAGAAAAGAATAGAATTGAATGTACTTCATAAATTCCCCAAGGGAAATTCAGTCACAGCAGCAATACAAGAGAGTGTATAGTGCTTTAAAAAAAGAAAAAAAGAAATCTAGAATACATAAATAGAATAATACAATAAGTGTTAACTAGAAAAAAAAAGTCAATCAGAGAGGACAGCTTGGCCCTAACTCTCCAGTTAGTGTTAACTAGAAAAAAAAAGTCAATCAGAGAGGACAGCTTGGCCCTAACTCTCCAGTTAGCCACCACCTCCACAGGGTCCAGGACTGAGCTTGACTACTTCACCAGTCTGTTCACTCTAGCTCTCTCGTATCCTTGTTTAAATAAAAACAACAACAACAACAGCAACAAAGACTGTGATGTCATAATGACCTCACTGCCCTTTGTGTTCTTCATCTCCTTTGATGTGTGTTCTGTGACCTCAATGACCTCATCAAGTGTTCCAAAAAAAGTTTATATATAGGACTGGTGTGCGTTACTAGAGTTTAGCTCCGCTCCCCCTTATGGGTTGAGTGTGATCGTGGTCGTTGGCTGGGGAATCACGGGAATATAGCCGCCGTGGTTCCACTTCTGGCGACCTGCCTGTCGGTAGCTCTGTGGAGTGGAAAATCGGCTGATCCACTTCACAGGGGTTCTGGTCCGAGACCTCTCCGGCAGGAGTAAGACCGATGTGCAGATCCAGAGCTTTAGAGTTTTAGAATAGGGTTTTAGAATAGGGAGGGAAGGGAGGGGAGGGAAGGGAGGGGAGGGAGGGAAGGGAGGGAAGGGAGGGAAGGGAGGGAAGGGTATAATAGGAAATAAGAGGGTAGAATAGGATCCACTTTTTCCTGACTACCCAGCTCATGGCGATTGCTGGTTTTGCTCTTCTGGTTGAAGGTTTCATTTACGTTGCCATGGAGACCTCAAAGCTGATGATGTTAGCCTAGCTGTCATACTCGCTCTAACAACTGGCTTTTAACCCTTTGATGCACAACATATTCACCTCCCTTCTAATGTGCAATATGGCTTCAAATCATCACTTTAGGAGTGTTTTGGGGCAAACAATGATACCTTTAATGTCTGAGACATGTTTATAATCTTTTCATACATGCACATGCTGCGGGCTACGTGGAGACGCAACAGTTAGCGCTGCAGCCTCACAGCAAGAAGGTCACCAGTTTGAATCCCAGTTAGCCCAGTGGCCTTTCTGTGTGGAGTTTGCATGTTCTCCCAGTGCATGCATGGGTTCTCCCCGGGTACTCCGCCTTCCTCACACAGTCCAAAAACATGCTCATCAGGTCGATTGGTGATTCTAAATTGCCTGTAGGTGTGAGTGTGAGCATGAAAGGTTGTCTGTCTCTGTGTGTCAGCCCTGTGATTGGCTGGAGACCAGTCCAGGGTGTACCCCGCCTCTCACCCTAAGACAGCTGGGATAGACTCCAGACACCCTGAACAGGATAAGCGGGATAGAAGATGGGTGAATGAATACACATACTGCTAATAACAGAAAACACTTATTGAACTGAACTCTATCAGGAGTTCAGTGGTTGTAACCTGGTGAATGTGACTTAATAAAATAAAACACACCTGATCACATCAGTAGACCACAAACTGTCATCTCAATTCATACACTAGAAAAATTGCATTTCCTGAAGAAAATGTGTTGAAATGCTAGTTTGTACTTAGAGCCATGGGAAAGACAGATGTCTTTTTTTTTTACTGTAGAACAGACAAAGTTCTATCCATCTATGATAGAATGAATGAATGATTGTAAATCAAGACTGACTTATCAAATGTGCACAGAGGGCTGTGGTGAGTTGTGAAACGTGTGTCAGGGATTAAGTTGTCCACAGTAAACATGTTCACAGTAACATATAATTATAAAGAATTCCATTACATACTATAGTAAATTCATATGGGACATTTCGGACCCATGTGTGTAAACTTGATATTGACATACAAAAGTGGTACTAGATCATAGAAGGAAGAATGGACAAATAAATATGATGATTTGTGCTAAACAATAAAGACTACATACTGAACACATGGAATAGTAAATGAAAGAAATACCTTTTTTTCCCCAAAGATACAGCATAGAAACACTCAGCCATACATGAAATAACATGGAAAACAGATGTAGGTCATTTTGGACCCATGTTGTGCATTAGAGGGGTAGTGAAACAAAAAGTGTTTTTACTCAAAAAGTTAAAAAAGAAAAGAAGCATGAATTATGTTAAAAAAAAAAAACACAAATTAATTGAGGAATACCTGAACTATTGAATGATGACATTAATTTATTGCAAAAGAAAACACAGCCGGGTCATTTGGACCCATGCTGTGCATCAAAGGGTTAAAAGCAAGAAAGTGACCAAATGAACAAAAATTGAGGTCGTAGTGTGGATGTTTTCAAAAAAGCTTACCCTGAGCCCTGTATAGCATTAATGATTTCACGCCAACAGTTTTGAGCTAGCTTGCCAGCGGTAGCAACCTGAAGTGGATAACTGCAGGCTGAAGTCAACACCCATAGGCTTCTGAAGAAAAAGGTGGATAGAACAGAAAAGAATAGAATTGAATGTACTTCATAAATTCCCCAAGGGAAATTCAGTCACAGCAGCAATACAAGAGAGTGTATAGTGCTTTAAAAAAAGAAAAAAAGAAATCTAGAATACATAAATAGAATAATACAATAAGTGTTAACTAGAAAAAAAAAGTCAATCAGAGAGGACAGCTTGGCCCTAACTCTCCAGTTAGTGTTAACTAGAAAAAAAAAGTCAATCAGAGAGGACAGCTTGGCCCTAACTCTCCAGTTAGCCACCACCTCCACAGGGTCCAGGACTGAGCTTGACTACTTCACCAGTCTGTTCACTCTAGCTCTCTCGTATCCTTGTTTAAATAAAAACAACAACAACAACAGCAACAAAGACTGTGATGTCATAATGACCTCACTGCCCTTTGTGTTCTTCATCTCCTTTGATGTGTGTTCTGTGACCTCAATGACCTCATCAAGTGTTCCAAAAAAAGTTTATATATAGGACTGGTGTGCGTTACTAGAGTTTAGCTCCGCTCCCCCTTATGGGTTGAGTGTGATCGTGGTCGTTGGCTGGGGAATCACGGGAATATAGCCGCCGTGGTTCCACTTCTGGCGACCTGCCTGTCGGTAGCTCTGTGGAGTGGAAAATCGGCTGATCCACTTCACAGGGGTTCTGGTCCGAGACCTCTCCGGCAGGAGTAAGACCGATGTGCAGATCCAGAGCTTTAGAGTTTTAGAATAGGGTTTTAGAATAGGGAGGGAAGGGAGGGGAGGGAAGGGAGGGAAGGGAGGGAAGGGTATAATAGGAAATAAGAGGGTAGAATAGGATCCACTTTTTCCTGACTACCCAGCTCATGGCGATTGCTGGTTTTGCTCTTCTGGTTGAAGGTTTCATTTACGTTGCCATGGAGACCTCAAAGCTGATGATGTTAGCCTAGCTGTCATACTCGCTCTAACAACTGGCTTTTAACCCTTTGATGCACAACATATTCACCTCCCTTCTAATGTGCAATATGGCTTCAAATCATCACTTTAGGAGTGTTTTGGGGCAAACAATGATACCTTTAATGTCTGAGACATGTTTATAATCTTTTCATACATGCACATGCTGCGGGCTACGTGGAGACGCAACAGTTAGCGCTGCAGCCTCACAGCAAGAAGGTCACCAGTTTGAATCCCAGTTAGCCCAGTGGCCTTTCTGTGTGGAGTTTGCATGTTCTCCTAGTGCATGCATGGGTTCTCCCCGGGTACTCCGCCTTCCTCCCACAGTCCAAAAACATGCTCATCAGGTCGATTGGTGATTCTAAATTGCCTGTAGGTGTGAGTGTGAGCATGAAAGGTTGTCTGTCTCTGTGTGTCAGCCCTGTGATTGGCTGGAGACCAGTCCAGGGTGTACCCCGCCTCTCACCCTAAGACAGCTGGGATAGACTCCAGACACCCTGAACAGGATAAGCGGGATAGAAGATGGGTGAATGAATACACATACTGCTAATAACAGAAAACACTTATTGAACTGAACTCTATCAGGAGTTCAGTGGTTGTAACCTGGTGAATGTGACTTAATAAAATAAAACACACCTGATCACATCAGTAGACCACAAACTGTCATCTCAATTCATACACTAGAAAATTTGCATTTCCTGAAGAAAATGTGTTGAAATGCTAGTTTGTACTTAGAGCCATGGGAAAGACAGATGTCTTTTTTTTTTTTTACTGTAGAACAGACAAAGTTCTATCCATCTATGATAGAATGAATGAATGATTGTAAATCAAGACTGACTTATCAAATGTGCACAGAGGGCTGTGGTGAGTTGTGAAACGTGTGTCAGGGATTAAGTTGTCCACAGTAAACATGTTCACAGTAACATATAATTATAAAGAATTCCATTACATACTATAGTAAATTCATATGGGACATTTCGGACCCATGTGTGTAAACTTGATATTGACATACAAAAGTGGTACTAGATCATAGAAGGAAGAATGGACAAATAAATATGATGATTTGTGCTAAACAATAAAGACTACATACTGAACACATGGAATAGTAAATGAAAGAAATACCTTTTTTTCCCCAAAGATACAGCATAGAAACACTCAGCCATACATGAAATAACATGGAAAACAGATGTAGGTCATTTTGGACCCATGTTGTGCATTAGAGGGGTAGTGAAACAAAAAGTGTTTTTACTCAAAAAGTTAAAAAAGAAAAGAAGCATGAATTATGTTAAAAAAAAAAAAAAAACAAATTAATTGAGGAATACCTGAACTATTGAATGATGACATTAATTTATTGCAAAAGAAAACACAGCCGGGTCATTTGGACCCATGCTGTGCATCAAAGGGTTAAAAGCAAGAAAGTGACAAAATGAACAAAAATTGAGGTCGTAGTGTGGATGTTTTCAAAAAAGCTTACCCTGAGCCCTGTATAGCATTAATGATTTCACGCCAACAGTTTTGAGCTAGCTTGCCAGCGGTAGCAACCTGAAGTGGATAACTGCAGGCTGAAGTCAACACCCATAGGCTTCTGAAGAAAAAGGTGGATAGAACAGAAAAGAATAGAATTGAATGTACTTCATAAATTCCCCAAGGGAAATTCAGTCACAGCAGCAATACAAGAGAGTGTATAGTGCTTTAAAAACAGAAAAAAATAAATCTAGAATACATAAATAGAATAATACAATAAGTGTTAGCTAGAAAAAAAAAGTCAATCAGAGAGGACAGCTTGGCCCTAACTCTCCAGTTAGCCACCACCTCCACAGGGTCCAGGACTGAGCTTGACTACTTCACCAGTCTGTTCACTCTAGCTCTCTCGTATCCTTGTTTAAATAAAAACAACAACAACAACAGCAACAAAGACTGTGATGTCATAATGACCTCACTGCCCTTTGTGTTCTTCATCTCCTTTGATGTGTGTTCTGTGACCTCAATGACCTCATCAAGTGTTCCAAAAAAAGTTTATATATAGGACTGGTGTGCGTTACTAGAGTTTAGCTCCGCTCCCCCTTATGGGTTGAGTGTGATCGTGGTCGTTGGCTGGGGAATCACGGGAATATAGCCGCCGTGGTTCCACTTCTGGCGACCTGCCTGTCGGTAGCTCTGTGGAGTGGAAAATCGGCTGATCCACTTCACAGGGGTTCTGGTCCGAGACCTCTCCGGCAGGAGTAAGACCGATGTGCAGATCCAGAGCTTTAGAGTTTTAGAATAGGGTTTTAGAATAGGGAGGGAAGGGAGGGGAGGGGAGGGAGGGGAGGGAGGGAAGGGAGGGAAGGGTATAATAGGAAATTAGAGGGTAGAATAGGATCCACTTTTTCCTGACTACCCAGCTCATGGCGATTGCTGGTTTTGCTCTTCTGGTTGAAGGTTTCATTTACGTTGCCATGGAGACCTCAAAGCTGATGATGTTAGCCTAGCTGTCATACTCGCTCTAACAACTGGCTTTTAACCCTTTGATGCACAACATATTCACCTCCCTTCTAATGTGCAATATGGCTTCAAATCATCACTTTAGGAGTGTTTTGGGGCAAACAATGATACCTTTAATGTCTGAGACATCTTTATAATCTTTTCATACATGCACATGCTGCGGGCTACGTGGAGACACAACAGTTAGCGCTGCAGCCTCACAGCAAGAAGGTCACCAGTTTGAATCCCAGTTAGCCCAGTGGCCTTTCTGTGTGGAGTTTGCATGTTCTCCTAGTGCATGCATGGGTTCTCCCCGGGTACTCCGCCTTCCTCACACAGTCCAAAAACATGCTCATCAGGTCGATTGGTGATTCTAAATTGCCTGTAGGTGTGAGTGTGAGCATGAAAGGTTGTCTGTCTCTGTGTGTCAGCCCTGTGATTGGCTGGAGACCAGTCCAGGGTGTACCCCGCCTCTCACCCTAAGACAGCTGGGATAGACTCCAGACACCCTGAACAGGATAAGCGGGATAGAAGATGGGTGAATGAATACACATACTGCTAATAACAGAAAACACTTATTGAACTGAACTCTATCAGGAGTTCAGTGGTTGTAACCTGTGGCCCATTTCACAAAGCAGGTTTAGTGGAAACTCTGAGTTTGTTAAGCCTGAAATGAAGGAAACTCGGAGTTTTCCGTTTCACAAAGGGAGGTAACTCAAACCAGAGAAAGAGGAGTAACTCTAGCCTGTTTCGCAGAGAGAGGTAACTTAAGCTCTCGGTCAGTTACCATAGTAACAGACTCTATGAACCTAACCTGGTCGGTACCAGGTTTTTCTCAATGAACCTCGAGTTTCTCTCTGTCCCCGCCCTCTGTCAATCACACATGGTATTTGATTTCCTCATTCATTCAGTCAGCAGGCGAGTTTTGGCACAACACTGTTCTGCCGTTTGTCATTTGAAAAAATATTAGAAACAAACTTTTTTGGGCATGGCATGTCCTTTTGACAACGATCCCGTGGATGAAGGTGCAGCATTATTGCGACGGGAATTAAATATTCGTCGGGAGATTATTATCAGACCGCGCATAGATGTTCTGGCTTTTCCAGACAGATATCTTTTTGAACGGTACCGTTTCACGTCGCAGTCCATCACCTACATACTCAACCTAATCCGTCCTTACATTGGCAACATTACCAGCCGTAGTCATGCTCTCACATCCGAGCAGATATTGTGTGTTGCGCTCCGTTTCTTTGCAAATGGGAGTTTTATGTATAATGTCGGAGATGCAGAGCACTTAAGCAAAGCAACTGTATGCAGGGCGGTCAGAAAAGTGTGCCTCGCCCTGAAACGGCTGTTACCCATTTTTGTGGTTTTCCCTGGACATAAACCTGTCAGAGTCATCAAGGAGGAGTTCCACAGGATTGCAGGTGAATGATGTAGAGATCCAAATGAATTTGAAATTATATTCCATTGATGACATTGTGCTGCAACCTCAGACTGGGATTAGTAATTTTCATTTCTTTCAGGATTTCCAAGTGTGATTGGCTGCATAGATGGCACACACATCCCCATCACAGCTCCCTCACATAATGAAGCTGATTATGTGAATAGGAAGTCCATTCACAGCATAAATGTGCAGGTACATGTAGATTGACTACTGTTTCAAAATGTTAAAGACTGCATCATAGTTCAACATCTGTCATTCTCTGCACTGTCAAGATCATATGTGATGCTGCATACCTTATTTCCAATGTGGAGGCCAAGTGGCCTGGGTCTGTTCATGACTCAAGGATTTATCGCGAGTCTAACCTGAGCAACAGGCTGCAACATGGTAAGCAGCCAAAAGATTTGCACAATATAATTCACTTGTCTCCCTCCTTTAATATACTCTGATGTGTCCACTACACATTACAGGAGAGTTTGATGGCCTTCTGCTGGGTGACAGAGGTTACCCATGCCAACCGAGGTTGCTGACACCTTACCCTGACCCTGAACCAGGCCCCCAACAGAACTTCAACCGGGCTCACTGCAGGACGAGAGCCCGGGTGGAGATGACCATAGGCCTGCTGAAAGCCCGTTTCCAGTGCCTCCGTCACCTTAGGGTGACCCCTGAGAGGGCCTGTGACATTATTGTGGCATGTGTTGTTCTTCATAATATTGCCACTATTAGAGGAGAGCAACACCCTGCCCTACAAACTGAAGACCCTGATGATGACCCCATCCACCTGCCAGCTATGCAGGACGGCAGAGCAGTCAGAGACACCATATGCCATAGCCACTTCAGAGACTGAGTCACCATCATCACCACCAACACCACCACAGCAGACAAATAAAGACATAAAACACACTTCATTTGGTCTTCTTTATTTCCTACACATACAAGAGCTAGTTTAGTTAATGTTCCAATAGTTAACATAATTAACACAATTCACCTGTGACCATGCACTCACCTCTAATTTGTGCTCCAGTATTTCAGTTTCTAGATCTGCCTTCCTAATCTGGCGGTCCAAGTATTGCATTTCTTTGTCGTTTTTTTGGATTTTTTTCAGCAGGTGAATTTTATAAATCTCTTTTACTGGTAACTGGGAATACATAAGGAGGGCATGAAATTATACAGTTGCACATGAATTCCACAGAATGAACCTCTGGTGTTTACTGAACATCCATCTCACTGTGTCAATCTGTGCAGTGGAAGTTGAGGGACTCTCCTGCTGCTGCCTGGCCATGCCCTGTTGAAAAGGATGAGAATGTGTCAATACTTCAGTGTAGGCTAAATGTTACACTCTATATTCCACCAGAATGTTAAGAAATGTAAATGGGAAGAGAACTATCAGTAACATATCAAGATGTTACCTCTCTGGGCCTTTCTGGATCCCCCTCTGTAAAGGCAGCAGACACAGTTTCCTCGTGCTCTTCATCCTGGATGAGTGATATGTTTCAGTATACTTAAACTACCATTTGGCAAAATCTTTGGAGTATTTCCTTACAGTTACAAGGTCTGTTGTGGCGTGAGGGGGCTCCACAAGGCAGATAGCACCATCAGAATCTGTTGGGACAAAAGAAAAAAAAAAAAGACATGAAAGGGAAATAAACGTTTTTATGAATAGGCTTAAACACGATATAAAGGCCTCGGCATGTTACATTTTATATAGGCACTTGTGTCTTGAGGGGTGAGCTCTGAAGATGAGCTCCCTCCAGGAATTCCCTCAGCCACTGGCCTTCCGACAATCTGGCTTAGAGCCAGCTCCTCTGCCTCCGTTAGAGGTGGTGGTGCTGGGCCACCACCCGTTTTACGGGCATCTGCTTTCTTTCTGTTGGCTGAGCAGAAGTCTGTGTTAGTTTAAATAGGCTTAATTATTTAACAGAATATGATATAGATGAGAATTATGTGTGTGAAAACAGCATTATGTTGGGGATAAAACAACTACACAATCAAACAGCCACTTAAAATTTACTTTACAATAAAACATGATCAAAATGAGGTACCCCCATTAAATTACGCCGAGGTCTTACCTGTTTGAACAATGTTTTTATATTTCATCTTCAGCTGCTGCCAAGTGCGCTTCTCCCCTGCGGGATTGCACCTACATGAAATAAACGAAAGAGCTACCACTCAAGCAGTTTTCCCCTGTAATATTATTGTGATTGCAAAGGACTAAATTTAAACATACGCATTGACCCGAGCAGCAATGTTCTCCCACGCCGTCTCCCTCTCTTTTGCAGCTGCAGTGGTGTTGCACTTTTTTCGAAAAACGTGTTCAAATTCGCTGTACGAGCTCATTAAGATTTCAAGTTCCAGTGGCGTAAAAAACGCAGCCCTCCTCTTCCCCGTTGCCATGGTGACTCGTCGAATCGGGGCTCCATTGATGTTGGCTTTTTATAGTCGTGGTGCACGCGCTAAACTCTGAGTTGATCTACTCTGAGTTGATTGAACTAACTCAAATCACCTGTTCTGAAACCGAAAACTCAGAGTTTTCTATCTCAGGTTAGATCAACTCAGGGTTCAGGATTTAACTCGGAGTTTGTTGAACCTCCTTTGTGAAACGGGCCACTGGTGAATGTGACTTAATAAAATAAAACACACCTGATCACATCAGTAGACCACAAACTGTCATCTCAATTCATACACTAGAAAAATTGCATTTCCTGAAGAAAATGTGTTGAAATGCTAGTTTGTACTTAGAGCCATGGGAAAGACAGATGTCTTTTTTTTACTGTAGAACAGACAACGTTCTATCTATCTATCTATCTATCTATCTATCTATCTATCTATCTATCTATCTATCTATCTATCTATCTATCTATCTATCTATCTATCCATCAAAAACAGATATTTCACACAACTAAGACCATTTACTGTAGTAAAAGAGCTCAAGCCAAATGAAATGTTGGAGTCCTAACTAGTGTAAACTATACAATCTGACTTGTCCCTGCAGCTCCTCCACAGTTTAAACACAGACCACAAAGGCAGCCATTAAATTGAAGAGCCCTCTGCATTCGTTGTACTTATCCTTAGCCAGACTTTTTTGAGTTGGAGAAAATTCCATCGCTCCATGGCACCTTATCTGATAGGTTTGAATTACAGTCAATTTATAAACTTGGTCCCTTTCCATCATGTTCCAGATCAGAGTCCTCTATAGCTCATACTAAATACTTACTGTTTAAATTATTATTATTTTCTGGATGTTGGAGCAAAATAGACTTTGATTTAAGTGAGGCTTATCCTTATTATAAAAAAACAGCAAAGCATAACCAAGGAGCTGTGTTGTGGGTCTGGAAGGGAAAAACCCAGAAGACCTGTTCCAACCACTCAGCATGCAAGGTCAGCTGGTGGAGAAGGTTCAGAGTTTTAAATGTCTCGAGACAGAAATTGACACCTGCCTGTCATATTTAGGGGCTCGGGCTTCGCATGAGCCACCAGCCACTATTGTACTTCCGTTTGCTTCTTTTTTTTTTCAATATCTTCATCTTCCGGACAAAATTTTGGTCCTCTTCTCCTCCTACGGCTTTGAGAAAACCCCAACAAATTATACATCAAAATGTGCGGCTCTCCAGAATGGTGTGCTATGACTTTTCTAAGAATTTGGCAATTTTTGGCCGAAAAAACCCAATAAACCGACGAAAAAGTCCCATAGACAATGAATAAGGAGGCTCCGTGAGAACACCAAAAAAACACACTTTTTCACATGGCTCCTGCCTCGCCATACTTTCAGCTAGAGACGTCATTCTTGCTTCAAAACGTTGACACATCTGTCCACAGCTTAAGTTTCAAGGGGCATTCTGCTGTCTTCAACAGTTTTTGAGAAAACAAAGGTAAAGCAACACAAAGTTTTGAGTTTTTTCACTAAAAACTCAGCTCTCAGAGTGCGTGACATCATCAGTCAGAGTGGGAGCAGCAGCTCATGACACACAAGTGTGTATTTTTGTTAATCAATGTTTCACCTTTGAAATCAACTCAGAGTGGGGTTCTTGACTTTGAAATGGCGCGCGGAGCGCGCCTATGTGTTTGGTGTGTGCATTGAGGATTGTGATTGAGGGACCTCAGTTCAGACAAAACCCCCACCACATCTAAGCATGCGAAGGGCGTATGTATCTGTTTGTGTGTTTCTGGAGTGTAAATCTTAAATGTGACAGTGGGCACGAAGTGCGCATTTGTGTGAATGAGTTAAATATGACCTCAGTTAAACTAGAAACCACATGTGTGGATGTGTAAGCACACATCAATCCCATCAAGCACACCTATAGCCCATGAGTAGCTATTATGTTCCCACAGCAATTAGGTAGAAGACACATTACAAAGTATATCAAGAGTATGTATGCCAGCCGGCATGCGGCCCGAGCCCCTCTCACGATTTCCGTGGAAATTGTCTAGTTCAGTTTATTCTACATATCCAGAAGTTTACAATGCAGATTATTTGACTGGAGCTGGATGTGGACGTCTTCTTCTTTTACCTGCATGTACGGCTGGCTGTGCGCTGCAGACAGCCTCTCTCAAGAGAACACCGTTTATTCTGTGGACCCCTCCCCATGAGAATGACAGTAGCAACATCTATGTTTTCATAGATAGATGGGTAGATGATGATGAAGATGCTAACTCCTTGTATGGGTCTCTCTCGCCTTCTGGGTGGAATTTTTCTAAATCTCTCTCTTTTTCTTGCTGGACAAGTCAAGTCTTAGACTGTTCTGTGCATTTTTCCACATTTGATGGCTGATTAAACATCTTAAAATATCTTACGGAGCACTTCTATCTCCATCTATTCAGTGTTTACATATGTGTACCAATCGAAGAAATCTGGTGGCATCAAAACTTCATAACCAGCTTAAACTCCTGCATCATGTCACAGGTCTCATCAGAGACTGCATGAGAAAATAATATAAAAATCAAAGCAGCTGAAAAAACTAGAAAATACCTGGATTAATTTGATTCAATTTAATTATTTATTCCAAATTTTTTTTAGAGAACACATTTGTAAAAATGTAATACATAATGGTACATTACTGCACATAAAGATGAGAAAAGCTGGTTTTGCTTTTCTATTAACTCAGAGGTGGATTCTGTCAGAAGGTTCAGAGCAGCTGGGACCTTTGGGATCTGAGTCAAACTGCCTGTTTAGTTTCAGAGAAGTGTTTGTCTGACTGTTAAAGAGTATGCTGCTCAAATATCATATTACAGTGCTGCGTACTCTGAGGTGCAGATGTGAAACTGTCCTCTCAGTGCACGGGTTTGATACGGAAGAGGATTAAAGCCACTGAAAAAAAAAAAAATTAAAAGGTCTAGAAATTTTATAATTATTATTATTCTGAGAAAAAACTCAGAGTTCTGACTTTAATCTCAGAATTCAGACTTTTTTTCTCAGAATACTACTAATAAAAAAAAAAAAATTATTAGATGTTATTTTTTCAGTGGCCCTAATCCTCTTCCGTAGTTTGAACTCCTGCAGGTCAGTTATAAGATTTTAGCAGGAATAGATTTTCCAGACTGATACAGCAGCGCAGCCATGCTCACGTTCTAACACACAATCAGTCATCTTCTCCCCTCAGATCCACCTCATCTATCTTTGCTACCACCACCAAGCAAGTGACACCTTCTGAGCCCTTCATACATATTGATCCATCATTTCCTGTGTTATCCTCTGTATAGAACAGCAGCAGCAGCAGCTGTGTCCAGAGTCATTGCTGGAGGAGCAGCACCCTGGAGATCAATGATGGAATCAGCGTCACGCAGTGAATCAGGAGCTTTGTGTGGAATGAGAATGAGTCTGGACGATCAATGCACTATAAACAATTTCACTGACACTCCCCAACCCCCCACCCCCGGTGAAATAAATACACCTAATTAAGCACTGAGGGGAATGCTGACTCTGTGACCAGACGCATTTCAAAAGAGGTGGAGATCATTCGTGGTGTTGCTGTGAACAAATCAAACATCATTGATTCGGATCAATGCTGCTGAGCTGCTTCCTGTGCGTGCTTCTTATTTGTGCTGCATCAGCGTCGGAGAAGGCAACACTGCAGCCACAGTGATGGCAGAGAGACATCTGGAAACACTGTACAACACTCTACAGTCAGTCACATCTCTAACGTGTTCAGTGTCTGTCTTCTGGGCTTTAGATCCACATAAGCTGTTTCTGGTGTTATGGGAGTCTGCAGAACGATCCTTCAACTGATGGAACTGCAGCAGACTTACACCATATATTATTTTTACACGGCAGCAGTGGTTACTTACAGTTGTGCGATTTCTCCTCTGCCATTGTTTGAGTTTCTAGCTGGACAGCTTGAATTGCACTGAGGGATTGTAACTGTGAAAAGTTTGCTCAAGTTACGTCCAACAGCAGACTTGGTAAAAGGGGCGGGGTGAGTCCACATCCAGGTACTTCGACCAAACTTGTTCTGATACGGACCTCTCTGGACCCGAGCTCATCTGAGATGGACTGACGCAAAGTGGAAAAGTCTGCTGTGGTCTGATGAGTCCACATTTCAAACTGTTTTTGTAAATCATGGACGTGGTGTCCTCCAGGCCAAAGAGGAAAAGGACAATCTGGATTGTTCTCAGGTCAAAGTCTCAAAGCCAGCATCTGTGATGGTATGGGGGGGGGGGGGGGGGGTAGTTTGAATGAATAAAATAGTTTGCAGGGGACTAAACTCCATTATGTTAAAAAAAATTGTTTGAAGGAAAATGTATAGTTTGCGTAATAATCAGAGAATGACTGCCTCACCTTCCCATCATCCCTCAAGCTTGAACAGGGAGGATGGGACGGTTGCATCTTGTTGGACTGATAAAGGATATTTTTGTTGTTTGATCTTTGTGATAGATTCCTCTTTTAATACTTTTGACCAGCAGTTAGAAGCTATAATATGGATGTAAATCAAAAAGGGCTTTAGGGTGTGTTTCTGTATCAGAAGATGTGGTTTGGTTCGTGTGGTGTTTCCTCCACATTGTTTTTTCACAGCTCTGAGACATTCAACATGTTTTCAAGAAGAAGTTTTCAGGCGAGGGTGCTGCTGAATTCTTGAAACAAGTTTTATTTTGATGAGACTTTTGGTAAGAGGACCAGTTTAGTTTTTTTAAGATACAAAGACTACTTGAGACGTAAAAAGAAACAAAAATCAGGCTCAACTTGAGATCGTATATGTTGACTTTTGTACAGTGTTTAAAACACAAAGAAGCAGTTTAAAGACAGACTGTTTTTGTTTGACCCAAAGAAATAAATGATGCAAAAAGTTGCCTTCATTGGTCTGATATCAGCAAGAAACAAAAAGAGGAAAAGAGTATCAGATTATATCAGCCTGCATCTCAGGTCTGCTCCATAACTTTAATCCAGCAGCGCCCAGAATAAGCATGCAGAGCCCATGTGATCACAACAACTCAGGTGCTAACAAAGAAGCAAGGAACAGGAGTAATGTGGTTCGTGTGGCAGTATTTTTTCTTAAAGCCTGAAAAAGAAGTTGCAGCTGAGTGCAAAATTTGTCATATACAAGTTTCCTGTGATGGAACAGAACTGAGGAAGTTTAACACATTGAAACTTGAAACATTCCCCTAATGCTTATTCAAGCCTTGAAGACCTATGAATAACACTAAACATCACACCATTCATGCTGATATTGTATCAGATCAATTTCAATGTCAAGGCTGTAAGATAGGTATCTTATCGAAAGTGAAAAAGTTATATGGTAAATGGACCAGTACTTATATAGCACTTTTCTAGTCTTACTGACCACTCAAAGCGCTTTACACTGCTAGTTCCATTCACCTATTCACACCACATCCACACACTGATGTGTGGCCGGCTGTAACTAATGCCATCAGCTATATCTAACACATTCACCTCTGAACAACAGTGGGAGTAACTTTGGGGTTCAGTGTCTTGCTGAAGGACACTTCAACATGTGACTGCAGGAGCTGGAATCGAACCCACGATCTTCTGATTGTGGGGCGGCAACTCTACCACTGCTCCACAGCCAGACACACCTAACTGTAATGACCCACTTGTTGTTTTGCTGCTTTGATTGTAACTACAACTGGTCAGTCCTGCCTGTTGACACTGTGGTACAACTATCAGCTTCCGTCTCAGCCAAACAATACCACACAGACAACTGGGATGAATGGGACAAGATCATGTCCTTCAGTCTGGAAACATTTAGTCCAATATAAGCCCCAACAAATTTATCCATCCATCTTCTGTCTCTTTTATCCTGTTCAGAGTGGTGGGTGTCTGGAGTCTATCCCAGCTGTCTTAGGGTGAGAGGTGGGGTACACCCTGGACTGGTCCCCAGACAATCACAGGTCAATTTAGAATCAGCAGTTAACCTGATGAGCATGTTTTTGGACTCTGGGAGGAAGCTGGAGTACCAGGAGAGAACCCATGCATGCACAGGGAGAACATGCTAACTCCACACAGAAAGGCACACTGAGGGAACCAGGATTCAATCTTGTGACCTTCTTGTTGTGAGGCTGCAGCGCTAACCGTTGTGCCACTGTGCAGCCTGTCCTAACAATTGAGCAGGCTAATGTTTTACCTTGACTTTGAGCTGAAATGTTTGGCTCTGTGTTAATTTGTTAGACAGAGCCAAACATTAAGTTTGTAGTGCTTTAAATCATCTCTAAAGCAGTATTTTGTGTTAAAGGTATAATGTCTTCAGCTGGTTGCTGGTTAATAAGCTGAATCATGAGTAGTGAGAAGGTGGTTATGCAGATTAGAATTTCTTTAACAAAGTTCCCATTTTCTGCTTACCTTTTGTTCCCAATGTTCTACACCCCTCCATAGTTTTTACCTGACAAAGTACCCTTTTGTCTGTGTGGAAAAAGCATCCACATTTTGATAAAAAATAATATTCAGACACAAATTCATCAGTTAAGTATTTAACTGCATCCTGATGTGTGATTTAGTCTTGTTTTGGAAGTTGACGTGGCTAGTGAGAGCACTGAGCAGATAGCAATGTTTAACTCTTGGCTTCACTTCTTTGGAGCTGTTATAAAGCACATCTATTCATGCAGTCAATATAAAGAGAAAACTGCTCTGCAGCACCTTCCAAAGAGGAGCATCAACACAGAGAACAATCCATAAAAGAAGAATTACTTCAGCCTCCCATAAAAGCTTTACCTCACTGTTTCCTGCCTTGTATCATTTGATTTGTATTAACTCCTGTTACCAGAGATTTAGATATCTGACATCACCCCACAGTGCTGTAACATTCCCAGAATGTGCCTGAGTCTCCAGCTCAGAATAAAAACCACCATTGCCTGTGAGAGTCCAGTGTTATAGGGTCACAAGCAAGAATTCACAACAGCATTCACCAGAAATGCATTTCCTTCCTGGCAAGAGGCAAAGAAACTTCAAAGAGTATTGACCTGGAGAAATGATGTTTCCAACTCAGTACATTTGCATTTAAGCTGAAGAAATCAGACTACGAATATTCTCTTCTCTGTCAATATCATTTCTGCTTGGCAGCTCATTTCAGGAGGTGATGCCTTTAAACAGGCTAACAGCACAGAGTGCAGATACTGAAGACCAGGGAGTCAGCTCCACAGCCAGTCTCCTGCAGATTAGTGCCCTCTCCCATCATGCCTCTGGGGTAAACTGAAAGGCAGACAATGATTCGTCACTGGGTGTGCTGACTTTATGACAGCCCCTCATTTTCCTGTCAGCTTATGGACTCTGCTTCCGCACCCTTTGAATATCTCCTTGTTTAATCAGCCCATGTGTAATCATGTGAACATGTCATCAAATCCGCCTTCAGTTTGCAGAGCCAATCAAAGCCCAGAACACTTACAGGAGTTTTAATGTGAAGTGACATACAGAGTGGCTTTAAGGCTGAGCTCTGGAGACGGTGGGGATACTAGAGGCCAGTGTTCAGAGTGTGGGCACATGGAAATGGTGTTGTAGCAGCTAAGTAATGAAGCACCATGACGGGATGAGCAGAGGTTTTGGCACTTGTTAATACAGATCATTACTTAAATGACCCCACCTACGTTCTTTTCGCTGATAGGCCCTGATTCAGGCTCCACACACTCATCTGGGCTTCACCTCACTAAAATAACCATCCGCCTCATCACTCAGCAGCAGATTGAAGTGATGCCCACAGCAGCATCCAGTGTGAAGGAGCCAAATGATGATTGATGTAAGACAGCAGCTTTGTGCCTGACCGACCACACAAACACAAAGTGATGGAAAAAACTAAGGAGCTTTGCACCCAGACCAGTCCTGAGGTGTGTTACATGACTGTAATACCACTTCCAGCAGTCATGAAGGCGTATTAAAGAAAATAATGATGCTGGTATAAACCAGGACAGTGGATAGAGCACAGGAAACAGGGTCAGAGTCCTCGTGCTGGACTTTGAGCTGTGGCCGACTGCATTAAAGCTACCTGATTGGGTTCACAACCTAACTGTGAGCTGAAGACAAAGAGGTGAGGATGATGGCCAAGATGTCGTCTCTGATGGACAACATGTCTCACCCCTTTCAGAAGACCTTTGACCTTTATGAGCAGTCTGTGCACATTTCAGACTTCTTTATTGGTTCTTTACAGATTTCTTCTACTTAAATAGTCCTGAACAGATTTTTTTCAGGTAAAGCTTATTACATTATTTTACTTGATATATTAGTTTGCTGCTGTAACTTTACATTTCCCTGTTGAGGGAGGAATTAAGGATTATCCTGTCTTTTGTTACACTCTCAGAATCACCTGAGCACTAATCAACAGTGTGATGCAGGCACGCTGCTGCTGAAGTGTGTGGTGTCACTGACATATTCAGCCACTCCTGTAACTTCCTCATGGTGGGCTTTAGACAGTAGTGTTAGACACACCCAATGACCAATCAGAAGCTTTGTTGGCAGATTCATATTTACACAGTGGACATGCTGGCAACATATAAGAACAAAGAATACAAGTATAAAGAGTTAAGCTTGGGTTATGCTCGATGCGTCTGTGACGTCTGTGTGGCTTTGAGTGATGATGTCATTTTAGCAGCCTCGCCCCCTCACGTGGTCCTCCTCAATCTGGAAACTTCTGCACCTCTGAAAATGTCAAACTTCTGCACACAGAAGATGAACAGGAGCTCCAGGTGTCTGAAGTACAAAGACCAGTAGCATTTATGTGTTTCACTGCACAGAGATTACCATAGTAACCGTGTGATGAAGAGTTCCTGGCATGAAATTTCAGTCAAACTCAAAGAGGAACTGCTGAAAGAAATTTTGTTACCAGTGTAAAGAACTTCTTCTACTAAATTTTAGTTCTGTTTTAGATGCATGTTTGCCAGACACCGCCCCCTGCTGTTTGGGAACGAACGCCATACAGAGTCTGAAAAAGTGTAAAAGCAGCGTTGCCAGACGTACGATAATTATCGTATTTGTACGATAATTTAGCCCTATGTACGATGTACGATCAATAATTCCAAAAAAGGCTAAATGTACGATAATTTGACAATTTTGTGTGGTCGTTACAGATCTACCCCAGTCTGACGGATTTATCTGTAAACCCTAAATGCATCTTATATCATGTGACGTTTCCAGCCAATCATAGTTTAAGTGTCATTCGTCTCAGAACAACTGACAGCCAATCACGGTCGTAGGAGCTCTGTCAGGAGGAAGTCAGTCAGTTGAGAGAAAAATGAGCACCAGCGCCTCGAGCTGCTGATCAAACGCTGCTGATGTGGGGCAGGGCGATGAATGCTCACAAAAGAGCCTGTAGGACACTAAACAGAGGGATCAGTTGGGATTTTCACACAACAATAAGACAGTTGTTTTGATCATTATCAGTTATTTTGATTATTTTGTCGGGTGTACGATAATTTCCCCCAAAATACAATAATTTTGAGGCTCTGGTACGATAATTTTATATTTCCCATCTGGCAACGCTGTATAAAAGTCACACGTGTTCTCTCGTGTGGATCTGGCTCGTCTCATTTCTGTGCGTCATGGTCAAACTGAAACCATAATCCAGCCTGTCTCTACTCTTCAGGTTGCTGTTTACCAGTTTTGAGGGAATAAATGTAGATCAAATTTAGGAGTTTACTCTTAGCAGAGATCTTCTTTAGTTTTATGCCTATAAAGTGTTTTTAGGTTTAATCCTCTGACAGCTTTTTGTAAAATTCAGCTTTCCAAAAATAGGTCTTCATTCTGAGTGCGGCTGACTTTCTGTGTGCAAAGCTTTAAGTTAAAACTCGGCACAGCTGTCTTATTTACCTCCTCATGCCTGCTGCTTCAAACAGTCTCCAGTCCTTGTCAGCTCTGCCATGACTCAGCAAAGAGTCTGCGTGTTCATCCGTCCATGCTCTCTGCTTTTCTCAGACATGTCCTCCGTCCAGTCAACACCAATTTAGTTAAAGCTTTACAGGAACAGGACCAACAAGAATGCAAAGTCGTGTCATAACGCTGGACTGTGAAATCCTCTCGTCATTTTTCTCAGCCTGCTACCTTTCAGTCTGCTCTTACTGAAGAAGAAAATAGAGATTACCGTGCAGGCTGGCTGGAGAGGAGGAAGCATGGGATGTATTTCCAGTTGTTTGGAAAACGTTCACTTTTAGGGCTTGATGCTGGAGTAGATTTATTAAATGTGATTCAACAACTTTAAGTGTAGGAAACCTTAACTGGGACTTGTTTGTTGTTTTCTGACACAGGCACCATAAATTTTGGATTTCCATGCACTCACAATAAAGCATCTGTTTAATGATTCTGACCATCTCGTGCTGAGGAAGTGTTTCAGTCTGCTCACATAACATTACGGTCCACCGTGAACTCAGCACTCAGTAGAGACAATAGATATTCTGGAGTATTTTTAGTCCCCGAGTCGATCATTTGATCCTGCCACTGTGGCCCAGTGATTACTATTGATCTTAAAAAGGCAGCAGATACATGCAGGCTTAGTTAGAGTGAGACAGAGGGAGAGCACATACAGCAGAGTGCTGTAATGTGTCCAAGGCAGACCATTATGCTCAGGCTGCTCTGGAGAGGAGCTGCATGGAGTCTGCAGACTCTCTGACACCTTTGGTAATGACACCAACATTCACCAATCAACACAGTAAACGCAGGTTTGAATCAGACACACACACCTGACTCAAGCTCAGTTTGTAGTTTCCATACGCTACAGAGAGAAGTCATTATTTCCAGAATGAACTCTGCTTGTGAGCAAAGAGAGCAGGAATTGAAACATATCACTGCTCTTGTTTGCTGCTGTAACGATGTATAGACTAAAGCCTATTAATTAGCCTCTAGCTTTACAGTCATAGGCTTTCCAAGTATGGGCTTCATGGTTCTTTCTAAACATGCAAATGATGATTCAAAGGGTACAAAGGATGTGGAAGTGTTTGTATTCCCTATCCTCAAGGTCTCCTCCAGCATAATAATGTTACTTGGACTCTTATGCTGGAATAATGCCCGACCTCCAGCCCACCTAGTGACAACAAACAAATGTGTGCATGTGTAATCCCTTTAATTTTGGTGGATGGGGAGAAATTAAGAACAGAGTAGTGTAAATCACTGCTGGCTTTTATTTCTAGTAATATTTTCCATCTCAGGTCTCTGGGTGATGCCGGGAGGTCTTAATTTGTGCAAAGTGAATTATACAGTGGAGTTTTTCTGGAGAGGAGGATGAGGAGGAGTGATTTAGTACAATGTTAAAAGAGATAACTTCAGTCCAGACTGCAGTCTTTGAAGTCTCCCTGCAGCTCCTAAAGCTGTGCTGTCTCTTTAATGCTCCACTGAAAGGCTGCAGATACACATTTAGAAGGCAGAAATGAACCCGCTGCTGCATGAGTGATGTTTCTACAACAACAGAAGATGCTTTTTATTCTCAAACCAGTCCCTCAGCTCTCTCTCTTCAGTGGGTGTAACGTACAGAGTCTGTGTGACAGCTGGAAGATGGACCTGGGTCATGGAGAAGCAGCTTCTAGCAAACCAGCCCACATTCATACCAGTTTCAATGAAAAGAAAGTGGGAGAGGGTTATTTCTTGTTATGGTCTTTGCACACCAAGTCCATTATTTTCAGATGTGTTTTTTGGATCCGTAATCAAAAAAAGTAAAAAGGTCACACAAAGTCACTTTACTCACCTAATCTGATGTGTTTATCTTTATATTAATTACAAGGATCAAGCAACTGATCCTGAGCAGCGGCTGTCAGTATATTTGAGGTAGGGGTGCGCGCACACACACACACAATTTTTTTTTTTTTAAAATAAATCAATAGTTTTTAATTAAGGTAAGGTAATTAACAACAATAATGATGGCATTACATGTGGCCTATGGCATCTCTGAACAACCCTTGAACCCTTGAAAAGACCTGGATGGATCAAAAAAAACCACAGAAAATCAAACCTGGTCAGAAAAAAAATTATGACGGACAAAAGATGCAGCATCAGTGTGCAAACATAGTTGACCTAACATGGGATCACATTTCTTTATTAAAAAAAAATAGACTCAGTGTGCAAAGGCCTTTACTCAGGCAGGAAACAACAACAAGTAAAGTCATCCTTTATGGTCGTGGCAGCTGTGGTTGAGTTCAGCACCAGGGCTGGACTGGGACAAGAAATCTGCCCTGGTTTTATTGGTCCGACTGTCACGCCAATCGGTCGAACATCACCCACAGTATACCATTCTCCTGGTCCCCCTAAAGATGATGGTACTATTTCCCCAAAACCACTACAGCTAACGTTACCTCACATTACTATTGCTGAATTAGCAAGGTTAGCACCTTGTGAAATGTAACTTCAGCTCAGCTTAAACTGCAACCTCTGGTCTAAAAATATGATACAATGAGGAAGTGCTAAAATCTGCAGTTCACTGAGTGTCCGCTTTAGGCTGGCTCTTGAAGTACCAGAAGCTTCACCCAGCCAAAAAAAAGCTGTTTTCACAGCAGAGTAAACGTGTTTACAGCCCGGCATAAAAAAATGTCTCCAATCTGAATCGCTAATTTCACTATCAGCAAACACTGTACGGGTTTTTTTCTAACTCAGCGGTTTAGAAGATATTAAGATCACAACTCAACTTACTTGACTGACAGGCGCCCTTTGGCTGTTACCGTGGAGACTCAAAGCCGTCCTCATTTCCAATATGGCTGCGCCGACTGATTTGCTTCAGAACTGTTTCAGAAACAGATGGGTGATGTTGCAGAGACTACATCCATTAATTATACGTTCGTACGTAGGTAGAAACAACACACACACACACACACACGCACACAAACACACTGTTTTAAAAGTTAGCCAACCAACATCCCTAGAAAACATGATGTGGATATTTAACTAAATATTTTAGGCAGGCAGACAGCCCATCCAACCCTCTTCTGCTGGGACTTGGCCCTTCCTCGACCTGCGTTATTAACCATTGGCCAATCAGTGTCAGTGAGCCAAAAGACCTGACAGGCAGAGACCTGACTGTTTCTATGACTGATTGAGAGCAGAGAGCCCAGTGAGCGGAGGATGGGCCTCAGCCCTCGATACTCCTTTGTATGGTAAAATTAGTCACCACCCCACCCAGAGACCACCATATAAACAAGCGAGGGGAAAAAAAGGGGGAAAGAAAAAAGAAAAACACTAGCCAACCAGTCAGTCCAGCCCTGTTCAGTGCCCCGTTACCTGGTTCACTGTTTTGACCCAGCATACTGACTTCTTACACAGAAGAACGACATATAGCACTGTGTCCAGCTCCACTTTTACCAACATCCGTCTTGCTGTCTTGGTATTTGTTCTTCAGTTCCTCCAGCTTGTTGGCTATCTGATCCGGAATTCAGGTGTACCCAGGTGTCAGAAGCATTATTGAACACCTGAAAAAGAGGCTTTGGCTCTTATCCTTGTTCTCATTCATTTTGATGTGTATGTGTCCTCCAGTCAGCCCCCAACGGTCCACACAGACCATGGTACCATGGTCTGGTGGGATGGAGTCTGTTCCTGCAACCATTTAACCTCAACATCAGGCATATCTGTGGAGAGGACAACACAAAGTGCTGACTCTCTTTAAAGGTTGTGAGGGATCACACAGCATAAATCTTAAACACATATTTCATAATAACACCCTGGTCTCATTCCACCATCTGGTCCAAGAGTTTGACATTAGGAGAAATAGCTTTTACAATACCTCCAAGTCAAATCATCTGTTCAGTCCAAGATTAATAATAGAACCATAAATTTGTTTCTTCCCCCCTCATCTGAGGAGCTTATCAACATCCAAAAAAACTTCTTTCGAAGATATATAAAATAATAATACAGTCTGACCAAACATAACATTACCTTCTAAGAAGTGGGAACAAGAGCTCTCCATTGCTCCGGATGATGAATTCTGGGCTACCATCTTAAAAAAATGTAAATCTACAGCTCATACAATACAAAATCATTCACAGAACTCACTACACTTCACAAAAAATGTCTAAAATGGGTTTTGCATCACAAATATGTTCCCATTGTACACAAAACTGTCCTGACACCTATATTCATGCCACCTGGCACTGTACACCCATCAAACAGTTTTGAAAAGAAGTCACTCAGTCACTATCCCTCTTCATGAAAAGCCACATCCCACTATCTCCCTCACTCTGCTTACTTGGTGACTTATCATCACTTAACTTTAATACAAGCAACAATAGACTGCTTTGTGGTCCTATCACCAAGAAAACTATCCTGATGAACTGGAAATCAAGGAACACCATACAATACCAAAAACACACACATACATACACAGACATACACACAAAAAGCTACTTAGCACTGCTATTTTTTTATTTTAAAGAAACCAACATAGCTCCCCAGGATTCCATTGTGGGTGGCTGCCTGTGGGGTGCTGCTCTGTGTGGGGGGATCCAGGGCGTCCCTGGGCCCATAGGCAGTGGTCTCCTGTGCTCCTCAGGGGCTTGTTTTTTTTTTTTTTGGGGGGGGGGGGGGCAGTTGCTTCTGGCCTCAACACTGCATGGCTTCTCAGGGGTGTGTTTTGAGCCCCTGGGTACTGCAGGGTATGGTCAACTACATGGGGCTTCAGTGATCACTTCACATGCATGCCTGTACAGATACTCATGCTCCTGTGGAGACTCATGGTAAATAATCTGTATAAATTTTGTAATAATAATAATAATAATAATTCTGTAATAATAAATGATCTGTCCCATCAGAACATGCTGAGTCACTTCTGGCACTTCTGCACTCTGTCTCATGTCGTGTGACACATGCTCCATCCTTCTCTCATATCTGTTGGCCCATGCACTACTTTCAGGATCCCACTTCTCTGGTGTTCCTGGGTTCCTTACAGCTGCCACTCTTTTAATTGTATTTAGAACAGCACAGCACCTGGACTGCTATTTAATATTGTCAACAAACATTACCTGTCTGTCCTCTTCCTTGTCTGCCCCCCCCCCCCCTTTCCTCTTTCCTGTTTGTCTTGTCTCATACTATCTGTCACTAATTTTTCCTCTTTTCGTACTGTGGTGTAGCACGGCCTTCCCCTTCAGCTCACATCGGGGAATAAAAGTTTGATTTGATGGAGTAGCCAACAGGAAGGGCTGGTGATGGTCACTGACAGCAATGAATCTTTACTATTCATGTTTCACTGCAATAAAAAAATGATACATTGGTCTTTCAACGTTGACATCCGACAGTGCTCAACTTGAAGGACGTATGCAGACAAGGGAAAATAAATAATAAGGGGTGTTACAGTTAACTTCAACTAATAAAATAGAGAAAAAGAAAAACAGAGGTGAAAAACTTTGTTAACTGATATGAAAATAAAAACGAGGCTTTACAAAACCAACAATAACTAAAATTGTATTGCGTGCTTACAAAAGCAACTAAAATAAACTAAAATTATAGAGAAATTGTCTTAAGGTTCCGTCTCTGTCAGTCTGTCTCATCCATAATCTTAGTATTTTGAGTGGCTATGAAATGTTTTTGTTTTGTGCCTGTTTATACACTTAAGCTAACCTAGCTTACCTTGCCAAGGTAAGGAAGCGCACCTAGCCCCCTTCACCTGAAACAGGAGCTGATCCCCGGCCAGGCAGCGTGATGGAGCACAAGACGTCCGTCGGGCAGAAAACACTGTTGCAGAGCTTTTTGTTTATGGGGATGGATGTTCATCTGTCCTCAGTGAAAACATTTTAGAAAATGGTGCAATGTTTAGAGGTATTAGTGTGAATAAAACACTAATACTGAAACTAACAAAAACTGAACTGAAATTCAGCATTTCATGAAATAAAAACTAAACTAAAAAACTGCTTTAAAACAATTAAAACTAAAGTAAAATTGAGGGGAAAAAAAGTCAAAAGGCAATAAAAACTAGAGAAAACACAAAACCATAACCATTTTAGGGTTCCTGTGACATGAAAAAAAAGAAACATGATGGGAAGCCAGTGCTTAGCTCCTCCTACTCTCTCTCACTCTGCAGCCCTCAGCAGCACCACTGACTGCTCTTTGTGGTTTCGTTAACTCTGATTGTAATAATTGTTTGAAACGCTGTCTTGACGCCTCTGTGCTGCTTCTCCCGAGCCACAGCTGTTACCGTCTGGTTCAGTAAAAACTTTTATGAATGAATCCCTCATTTATAACAGTCTGTAATGATTCCTGACGCTTTCATTTAGAAAAGTGAGGCTGATTATAATTACTGTGCACGGGTGACACACAGTTCACTGCACCCCAAGTTTAACTCAGATCAGCAGATTAAAAGCCTGTGATAAAAGCATAACAATTCCTGAAATACTGCTCCAGAAACTGCCACTGAAGCAGTGATCTCATTGAAAACAATGACTGGAACATTGGTCAGAGTTGTGGAAATGAAAATGTTAATGCTCCATTGATATGTCACCAGCTCTCAGAATAACAAACTTTCATGACTAAAGACCAAGACCAAGAAGTTTTCAGCTTCAGGGAAAACATCTATATTCATAGGAGGATTAGACATGGCACTGAGTCTGCAAATAAACTGAGCAAATATGCCTTCGAAACAACTAACAGAGTCATCGTCAGTGGCATAAGAAATCTGATTTCCTCACCGAGCCTCCAACAACTGCGTCTGCATAAAAAAAAAAAAAAGCATACTGAATGTGTTGCCAAACCATGGTGTAGTTTCTTCTTTCTTCTCTACCAGCTGAAGCACCTCACTCACTGCCAAAAACACTAAGGCCATTTGGATTCAGAGATGTGAAAAGTACGGTAGCCCTGAGAGCTCACAGCACTGCAACTTAAGACAACACATGCAAACGACGACAACGAAAATCAGAAATGCCAGTGGTTCAAATGAAGATGTAATAGTTATTGTTTTCACACCAACGCTAGCAACACTTTTCAACTTAGCGTTGTCTGTTTTTCCTCTAGGCGCTCAGTCTTAGACAAGGTCTGAAAAGTCACTAAATCTAACAACAAAGTCAACTGGAAGCGCTGGGCTGCAGAACTGCTTTAGGGGGACACTGGGTTTATGTTGTATAAGGTCCCGGTCTATGGGTGACAACAGGCATGCATGCCTGAAACTTTTGACCCGTTAGCATTCGCTTATAAGGCAGGGGGAGGATAAATAATTTTCCAGGATAACCCAACCTTTTCCAGGACATTTGACCTTTTTTCTCCTTTATCATGACTGTAAAATTGGTCAATCATTTTCTAGGTTTTCCAGGATGCCTGGAAACCCTGATGCTAAGTTCTGGTGTGTCAGTATAATGCTCCTCTGGACGAGGTGCAGTGAAGAAAGTCAGCAGAGCTGTTCATTATACAGCTGCAGTCAGACTTTCCTCTGCCCATGGATGTGTCTCCAATACGGACTCAAAGACCAACTCAAGAATTAAAAACAAACCTTTTGACTTCATGTAAACAAAACAAAACAGTACATAAAGTTACTTACTGGAATAACTTGAATTTTTTTTTTAAGTGTGCTGTGTCATTGAAAGATAACATCAACAAACTAGGATCTCTTGCACCAATACAATCAGCTGTTTTGTTTTGTTTTGTTTTTCTCCCCAATACTCTCGCCCAATTTACTTTTTTGCCATGAGATCAGTTCTGGTTCCGATCGGGTCCTTGAAAAAATGTCTCACCTGAAGGGTCCATGGTCTACAAAAGTTTGAGTTTCCCTGGTGTAGAAAATCAACTTGGTTTTAGTATATGTCTGTCTGAAAACATTGTCTGAAAAAAATTCTTTTTAAACAAACTCCTAAAACATTATCAATGATCACACAAGAGTCTACAGATATGGACGAATGTCTGGTTGTGGCGGTGCTACTTTAATATTAATGTGTTTGTTCTGCTGATTATACTTAACAATGAAAATATCTCAGCTCAGTCCATAAGGACCCCTTTTAACTGGTACACTTCAGTGGAGTAGATTTAGTTTGGGGCTTCATACTGTCTTTACATTTCTTTGGACGGGATGTAACTGAAATGCAGTACTCTGGATCTGAACATGAAACGTTGTTTTATTTTTCAGGAAAACAGACACTCACACAGCAGGGAACCAGCCAACAGCTCATAAAAAATAAAATAAAATGAAACAAGTCTTTGCCTGTCCTGAGAGAAGGGACAAATTTAACAGGAGAATAAATGTTCCTTGTTCATCACAGTAATCAGCATGGATTTCTTTTTACCTTAAGGAGGAAGTCATGACTCGAATAAGCATGGAAAACACATTTAATGTTGAATAAGAATAAACATCTTATAAAAGCACCAACAATTTCAGCCAGCCTCCAACAGGCTGCTCAGGGACATGTTGCATCCAGCACACATGAACGTGTTAAAGAGTATAAACAGAACATACTGGATGGTTTACTGAATACACCCACACAGAACTGGACCATACTGTATCAAACACCTACAGTCAAACACGTGAGGAGCAATTAAAAGCAACATATCTGAACACAAAACAAACACAGAGCAAGAGTTAATGTTACTCAGTAGAAAGACCATCAGTTTAACGTATGTAAGCAGTGTGTGGAAATCAGATCATCAAAGAAGTATAAATCTGTTAAGAATAACCTGGTGTGGTAAATAAATAAGCAATAAATACACTAATAAATAAATATGTGTGAATGTTATTCACCTCAGAAAGAAAGCTGCTTTCTTCTCATCTGCTCATACTGCCAGGCAGTCTATAGGCAAGGCACTAAGTCCCTAACAGCAGCAGACTGAACATATAAGAGCCAAAGTATAGAAATGTGTGTTTTTCCAGAATCATCTGAAATTTACAGGAACAACTCATGAACAAAGAGCAGTGAACTGTGAACAAACGCATGCAGAACGTCTTGACAACATTTCTGGTGTTCATTTGTAGGGGTGAGGGCGGTGTAAGTGTTTGGTCTTGGCTTTCTTTGAAAGTCCGACCCGCAGCGGCCGTGTGCATGTTTTCAGAGGCTCCAGTCTCCAGTTTGGTTCTGGTGGTCCTGCACACAAAAACACAACATTATAATAATCAGTCCTGCATGCCCCCCAAGGCTTCATACTCCTCATTATGCAGCAGGTGAAAATGTATTCAGGCTCAAAGCTGGCTTTGTTTCTGTCCAGGGTCACAAATATTCATGACTGGACCTGGAACCTTTTGATAAAGGTCCAAATATTAGCGTAAGCCTTTTTCATCGTGCAGACAGCTATTTCACTCATATCTTTCTACAGATAAGGTGATTGCATCTTAAAGTAGGCAGGTTGTTCAAATGACTCTCTTCAATATTCAGATACCAGCCCACTTATGTCCCAGCAGACACACTTTGGTTCATGATGCAGCTGAGGCCAGACAAACGAGATAAAATGAGACTGGGTGAAGCCCAATCAACTGCTCCTGCAAACCCCTTGCATCTCTGTCTTTGAAATTATTTTGCATCAATTTATAATAAAAGACAGACTAATAACACCTTACATTACAATTTATTCTCCAACATTAAAAAGCTTTCACATGATTTATCTGTTCTCCCTCTTTTTTTCTGACCCCCATTTCACAGATACAGAGTCGAGTGTCAGAGTGGTAGACCAGAGATGGGCGATTCTTAAAGTTATCCCAAGAAGATAACCACTGAGACCATGAATGATCACAAGGGGAGAGGAAAAAGAGTAGTGAGCCGAGCCAAACTGGCCCCTGAAACAAAACAAATCTCACCAGAAATCCAGAAACCATTCACCGGAGACACACCTTATAAAGGAGACACAGGCCTCAGACGACTACTACTATTAGTCAGGGGGCCAATTCTGAAAAGTGCTTCCGTTAAGACTTTTGCGGACATGTCAGGGTACAGGTTGTCAACCTGTTTTTTTAGTTAGAGGAGACCCAAAGGTAAATTGTTAGGGTGGTTGTCAAGCTGAATTTTTTGGGTGGGGATTTTTACAAGCATTTTAAGGTGAATTTTCAGGTTTCCTGCATAAGACGACATGTCCACCAAAAATGTTTAATATCTCCACAACCGCAAGGGCCATAAACATAAACTTGGTATCAAATGAAAGCTTACACTCAGGGGTTACCTGCTGAAGTGTCATAATCAAATTTGTGTGTACTGTTGTAAGAAAAATAGAGCTAGAACATGTAGAAGTCCATTTCCGTCTAGGAAAAACTATATTTTAAAATTAATTTCATCTTGGTAACATAAGATAGCATCCCAAAACCTCTTTCAATCAGTGACTGATTAAAACTTGGCAAGAGTCATGCCAAGTTTTAAGCTTTTAGCATGAGCTGGTGCAACACTACTTAAGTTTAAGTACCTCAATGTCCAGGCGGAAATCTGGAACTCTAGATGGGGCCTTTGGTGATATTTGACTTTATTAATGTACCAGATAGTAAAATGAAATCATATTTAAAATAAATACCACTTTAGTAATAAATTTCAACCCAATTCAGCTGTTGTTTTCCTTCTATAAAGTTTGTATTGGTTGCTACTAGTAGTAAATAGTACTATTTCATACACTCACCGACCATTTTATGAGGTACACTTTGCTAGTACCGGGTTGGACCCCCTTTTGCCTTCAGAACTGCCTTAATTCTTGGTGGCATAGATTCAACAAGGTACTGAAAACATTCCTCAGAGAGTTTGGTCCATATTGACATGATAGCATCACGCAGTTGCTGCAGATTTGTCAGCTGCACATCCATGATGAGAATCTCCCGTTCCACCACATCCCAAAGGAGCTCTATTGGATTGAGATCTGGTGACTGTGGAGGCCATTTGAGTACAGTGAACTCATTGTCATGTTCAAGAAACCAGTCTGAGATGATTCCAGCTTTATGACATGGCGCGTTATCCTGCTTGAAGTGGCCATCAGATGGGTACACTGTGGTCATAAAGGGATGGACATGGTTAGTAACAATACTCAGGTAGGCTGTGGCGTTAAAACGATGCTCAATTGGTACTAAAGGGGCCCAAAGTGTGCCAAGAAAATATCCCCCACACCATCACACCACCACCACCAGCAGCCTGAACCATTGATAAAGGCAGGATGGATCCATGCTTTCATGTTGTTGATGCCAAATTCTGACCCTGCCATCCAAATGTCGCAGCAGAAATCAAGACTCATCAGACCAGGCAACATTTTTCCAATCTTCTATTGTCCAATTTTGGTGAGCCTGTGCAAATTGTAGCCTCAGTTTCCTGTTCTTAGCTGACAGGAGTGGCACCTGGTATGGTCTTTTGCTGCTGTAGCCCATCTGCCTCAAGGTTCGACGTGTTGTGGGTTTAGAGATGCTCTTCTGCATACCTCGGTTGTGACGAGTGGTTGTTTGAGTTACTGTTGCCTTTCTATCAGCTCGAACCAGTCTGGCCATTCTCCTCTGACCTCTGGCATCAACAAGGCATTTTCACCCTCAGAACTGCCTCACTGGATATTTTCTCTTTTTTGGACCATTCTCTGTAAACTCTAGAGATGGTTGTGCGTGAACATCCCAGTAGATCAGCAGTTTCTGAAATACTCAGACCAGCCCGTCTGGCACCAACAACCATGCCACGTTCAAAGTCACTTAAATCACCTTTCTTCCCCATTCTGATGCTCAGTTTGAACTGCAGCAGATCGTCTTGAGTTTCTGCCATGTGATTGGCTGATTAGAAATTTGCAGTAATGAGCAGTTGGACAGGTGTGCCCAATAAAGTGGCTGGTGAGTGTAATTCTATGTAATAGTTCTTAGGCAAAGGGACATTTGAGGCAACTTGTTTAGTAACAAAAATATTGTTTACAGAGGCTGTGAGGACTTTCTGGAAAAGCTAATGATTTTTGGGGGGATAAAGACCCCACTTCCCATAAGCAGTTGCTCCTGACTGTAGTTATCATAGACATGGATAGAAAGATATGACGCTTTGAGCGGCATGCCTACAGCAAGTCTTAGCGAGTGTCGGTGTCAGTGCATTCAATGGTTGCAGAAGGCATGAAAACTAAAACAGCAAGGATACCTGCACATTGTGCTGCATACAGTTGCACACTACGCTGTACGGTTTTGACACTGACACTAAAGCAAACTATGACTGGAGATCGGGTCTTCTTTTTAACACTGTTTCTTTGTTCAAGACAACTTTTCCCAGGATGCAAAGCAACAAGGTAATGTCACAACCCCGTGCTCTGAAATGTCTAATATTAGTGAATCCTGGTTATGTGCTACCAGAGCTCATCTACCAACTCCAACCTCAAGAAGCAGAGCAAATGTAACTTCACTCTTCATTTCATTGACATACTCTCAGCTTTCTTTGCGCTTCTGTCCTTTTTTGTGTCCACCATCACTAATAAATAAACAACATAAATAGTTTTCAGCAGAGAAAAACACTGATCTCTCTCTTCTCACTGCTGAACTTTGCTGGCTAGAATGGGATTGTTTTGGGAGGACTTCAACGTGCCATTAATCAATCCTGTCCAACACGACTAAGAAGCTAAGAAATAGCATTGTGAAATAACCTATTTTGGCGTTGATAATCTCATTTTAAACTGTGGATTATAACCAGGCATAAATCTAGAAGCAAATCTTTTTCAGGATCACTTAGAAAGTCCTCACAGTCCCTTTAATTAGTAACAGCATGAAACAGAAACTGTTTTTTTCTTCATCCAAACTATCATATTCCAGAAACAGCAGGAAAAGTAAGCAGCCATCAGAAGGCACCCAGGGACCATTTCTGAGTGCTTAGTCCAAGTCCAAGTCCTGGTCAAGGACACAACAGGCAAGTTAACTGTTTTTGTTTTGAGTATAGATTTACTTTCACAAAACAAGACTTGCATCACACCAAAGGGCATAACATTTATGGTGATAATGATACAGGTACCTAGGTATTCTTGCACCAAACTGCACAGGCACACCAACATGCCTCACTGCAGTACACTCCATTTCTTCGACAGCTGCACTGCCTATAAGCCACTGCACTGACTTTTACTTTTCTTGCATCAACAAATCACCAGCCCTAAACACCTGAGCCCGTATGCATATTCAGTCATTACACAAACAGGTCCATAATTCTTAACATACTGTTTTAGAACAGCTCATTCTGCCGTAGCGTTAGCTGCATTCACAACAGTAAATAATGTCTGTTTAAGTATTTGCGCCATGAAAGCGAGGCAGGTGCAGAATGTCATATGTTAGGGAACCTCCCAGAAAACTCCTATCCAATGTTTTCACTTGTGCATGCCTACTACACATCAACAGCGATAAACCTGGTGAGCAGTAATGGTGTGACTGAGAGAATATCAAAAAAAGACATTTTTTCCGCTGCTAGTGGGCCCTCATTAGGTGCAGCGACAAGGTATCCTCTGTTGGGGGTCAGGTGTTCACATTGGCTTTCACTTTCTGAAGCAGGGCACAGCCAGTATCATGGATGGAGTTGGTAATTGACTGTGGGTCATACAGTCTGCATACAAACTGTTCTGCAAAGGACAGGGTAGCTGGACCTACTTCATCCTCAGATGTGGAGTTGATGAGGGCACTGTTGAATCACTTTCCATGCTGTTCTTTTCCCTGTCCTGGTAATTTGGCTCATGGTTTCACATTTTAAATTGATTGGTTCCATAAAAATGCATTAGAAAACTTGAGTATCGGATCATTTTGGTACCAGTGATCCACTAATGAAGGTTGTGCTTTTTGTTAAAAGACACAATTTTTGTTGCCACGCTTCGAGTCTATATATAGCCAGCACATATGAAGGTTCTTCAGAGACAAAAAGGGCTAAAAAAAGGAACTTAACACAGGAAACACAACCTGAAGATACAGACTCTCAGCCAGGAAGGGTACAGCTGCTGCCCAATAGCCAGGAAGTGCAGATGCCATCCTTCAGCAGTTAGACAAACTCTGCAGAAATAGAGACCAACCAACAGCTTTGAAGACAAATCAAAATCTGAGTGGTCAAACCAAACTGGTGTCGGTGTTCCACCTGCACTGTACATGGCCCACTTTAGATTACAGCTTGAGGTCCTACAAGGCTGTCAAGAAGACCCAGATCAATAAGAGACAGAGGTAAACCAGGTGTCGTTGGACCCAAGCACACAAAAACTGGACCTTCAGGAACTGGAAGAAGATCCTGTGGTCAGATGAGTCCAGTTTCCAGCTTGATCTTCCTCCTGCTGATGTAAGGGTACATTGAAGGCCAGGCCAAGCATTATCTCCAGCATGTACAAGAGCTACTGTCAGCATGGCGGAGGCAGAATCATGGTTTGGGGATCCATGAGTGCTGCTACCCTTCGTCATCTCACTGTCTGTAGTGGCACATTGAACTCTGACAAGTATTGTACCTTACTCTAAACCCAGATGCTCCCTTCTGCACATGCTCTGTCCAGATCAGAACTGGATGTTTTAACAAGATAGTGGCCCTCACCAAACATCCAGGGCCAGGAGAACTTGGTTGTAGGAGCAAAGGATCCAGGTCTTAGAGGGGCCAGCTCAATCTAAGGACATGAGCCCCATTGAAGATCTATGGTGAATTATAAAACAGTCTGTTTCAAAGTGTAAACCAAAGAATTTAGAAGAATTGAAGAACACAGTGATTCAAGAAAATGGGACAAGATAAGCTCTTAACAGGCTAGAGAGGAACATGGCAGCCAGGATTAGAGCTTGACTGCGTGCTAATGCAGGACTACTAAATAGTCATTTCATGATGTGATGGTTTATTAATTTTTTGTTCAGGTTTGTAACATATTCTCTGTTATTTGTTGACTTTGATACAGACAATATTGAAAAGTGACACATTGAAACTGGGAATTAAGTTTTGTTGGTTTTTCTTAATAACAATAAAAAACTGTAGTTTGTCTCCATCTATGCTGCCACACTTTTTGAAACAAGAAAATATTTTTCCACAGATAATTCATGATAGTATTTGAGATTGTGTAGAATTTTAAGGGTGTCCAAAAACTTTTTTCCATCATTGTATTATAATTTCATGACCATCTACCATATGATTGACTAGGTGTTCCCTGGTATTTTAGAAGACTAAAACACAAAACTGGTAAGTAAGCTAGTAATCATGCAGTAGCCTAGCTACTTAGCTGCTTGCTATTTTAGCTAGTTGGAAAAATGTTAAGCCTTTCTTTTTCCAGCAAACTTTGATGGTTGAATCTTAATGTAAATGTTTTTGTTTGTAGATAAATCAGCAAAGATAATTTGTTATGTGAAAGTCATGAATTTTTGTTCAGCCTGTTGACACCTGCTGTGATCATCTTCAATGGCCTGCTTTCTCAAGCCAAATCACAGCTGTGCTGGCTCACCAGCGCCCCCTTGGTGTAATACCCCTTGGTATTTATTGATTACTTATTTTAAGATCATGTTTGCATATGAATTAAGTTAATTTAGAAAAAGAAAATGCTCAACATTACTGGTGGAAGTTTAGAACAATAAGGAAGCACTAAGAAAAAAATCCGATTTTACCACTTTTTAAAAAACAGTCAATAAAAGGACAAAAAAACATTTTCTAAGTTGACAACCTAGCTAGAATACATGTTAAGGGGTCAAATATTAATACTGGATAGGTTGTCAGCCTGTACCCCGAGGTGTCCGCCAAAGTTGCTTTTTCAGTTCTGGCCCCCTGACTATATGTTGAACATGCTTAAAATGGCGAGCCAAACACAGGAAGTGTCATACACAAGAGTACAGAGTGCATGTGAGATACACGTACCTGGGCTAGTCAGGGCATACCCCTGATCAGGTAATGATAAATCTGGTGGCTAAAAACAACCATAATTTAAATACCATGCCCCTAAATATTCATGGCTGAGCTGGCCTAACTCACAGAATTTATGACGCGGAGGGACCAAGCGGCAACCTCCGGTCTGAAAATATGAGGCAATGCGGAAGTGCTAAAGTCTGCTGTTCCTCGAGTGTCCACTTGAGGCTGGCTCCAGAAGTACCGGAAGTCACAAACACACCAAGCCAAAAAAAGCCGTTTTCACGCCCAAAATAAGCCTATTTACAGCCTGGTACAAAGAATGTATCCCGTCTGAATCGCTGATTTCACTAACGGTACGCACTGTGGGGGGGGGGGGGGGTGAATTTTTTTCTAAATCGGCAGTGTCCACAATATTAAGCTCGCCAGTTCGTCCAATCAGAGGCACAGCTCAGATCACGTGACTGTGGAGCGTCCTATGGTTGTTACTGTGGAGACCCACAGCACGCCTCATTTCCAATATGGCCGCACCGACCGTTTGGCTTCAAAAGTCCGTTTCAGGAACAGATGGGTGACGTCGCGGAGACTACGTCCATTGATTATACAGTCTATGGGAGGGACGCATTCCGGAAAGAAGGAAACTTTTCTGATACCAACCGAGGCAGAGAGAAATGAAGCTGTGCTGTTTGTCAGCCTGAAAAGTGGCCTTAAATACACAAATGTTTGCTTCACTGACAGATAGAAGCCAACCCAACATAAGGTTTCTCCAACGCAGATTTGAGAACCATCTCCAGGTGATCAACTGAACAATACACACAACCAGCCGTTAAGCTAAGCACCTAACACAAACGAGTTACCTTTCATTAGCAAACAATTCAACAATTCATATGGCGACAAATTTATTAATTTCAGTTTGAGATTCTAACAATCCTACAATTTCAGCAGACACGTTTTTTTCCAAAGCAATTTACAACACGAGCAAGAATTTGAACAAGAAGGAAATATCTTAGTAAGTGTGAAGACAAGCTGGGCCACAAATACTCTGCCATTAAGTGCCATTAAGTTTCCCTTTTTTTAGGTGGAGATGGTGGCAGTGTGTGTGTGTGTGTGTGTGTGTGTGTGTGTGTGTGTGTGTGTGTGTGTGTGTGTGTGTGTGTGTGGTGGTTATAATGCTTAAACTGATATAGGAAGAAAGAGGTAGGGGTAAAAACAGGATAAAAGTAAAAGAAAAATCTGTATCCTTCATTATAACTTTTAACATTCACTAGAAAATGACTCCAATAAAAACAAAGTGAATTAAAATATCTTAACCTTTCACTAAAGACCTAAACAGAGTTCAGTAGAAGAGGATACAGTATTTGGAAGAGAACTGAATGATTTTACATGGATGATAGGCTCATTAAACACTGATAGAAGAATAAATCAGTTGACTGAATTTTGTCTAATTTTTGGTGACGTAAATACCCCATATCCTGTATAAGACTGGGGTGGCTTTCTTCATACGGATGAGTAGATTATACCAAATGAAACCTTTTATACACTTGTTTTTAAGAGGTGTTTGTTAATATGAGCAACTCTTATTCACACAGGCGTAGAGCACTGAGAGCAAAAATTGTTGTTTAATAATAAACAAAATAACATTTTCTTGTCTCTGTTTAACTGACAGTTTCACTAGTCCCTGAACTTTATTGGAATGAAGTCAGTACAGTGTGGAGAAAAAGTAACTTGAAAGCATGAAGCTACTTTGGCCATACTGTGGTAGCTCAGCTTGCTGCATTTCCGAGGTCATAGCTTCAGTGTACTGAAGCTTGATTTAACACAGAGTAACTGTTAGCTTAGCGCTCTACATTTTTTCATGTAGCTTGCCCAACACTGAAGGTCTTAGTGGTCTGCACTGGTTTCAGGACTGAATGACAGAGGGGGAGAGGAACCTGCAGTGTGTCCAATACAGATAAAAACACCTTTACAGTATCCAGGCCTGCCAGCAGGTTAAACTACACACTGACCTCACACTTTATTTATGGTCATTTTGTCAAATGCAGTGTTGTAACATTAAATAATAAAGATGAAGTTAGAAGTTAAATAAGATTTAAGTTAATAATTCATCAGAGAGAAATGTTTTTTGAATGGAAGGTTAAAGGTGAAAATATTTCATTTAAATATAATTTATTTCATGTTTATTATTGACTTGGAGGAGTAGGAGCATGATTTCTTAGCCTTTCAGTTTGTTAAAAGAACTTCATTACCCAGAATGCATTTTGATGTAAACAAGAGAGGGTAGCAGGAATTAGCACAAAGAAACTGTAATGTTCTGACCGAGTTCTTGTGAAGGGTTTTATTCAGTAAAAAGAGGAGTTCTATCTTCAAGTACAGAGTCAAGCCTCTTCATTTTGAACAAGAAGTACATCTCTTGTGCACATTTACACATGAACAAACTGGAGCGTTAGGCTACATGAATTATTTATACAGCAGACAAGCTGATTGGTTACGACGTGAATGAATGTTTTTGTTCTTCAAAATGTCTGCTGTTTCTTGCACAGTTTGGAGTTATATGATAAAACTGTTGGGATGTTGTCTAAAACTCCCCTCTCAAAGACTTACAGTCTAATCCAGTGTCCTCTGATGGTAAATTAGTTATTAGAGGAAAACAGCTGACAGCTAACACAGATCTTTCATAAGTGATGTGTTTCATAGAAATATATTTGGCAGAGGTGGAGTGAAATGTTAGCAACATTCTCACTGTCATAAATACTTTAACATTTCAATATTATCTGTGAACCTCTCTTTGTCTGTCTGAAAATGTTCTGCACTTATATCATTTGATAATGCTCCTCCACGAACAGATTTTCTTTGCTGCACCACACTCCTCTCTGACATGAACCTTGCGTGGGATTCAAGTGTACCCTCCACCCACACCCAGATTGATACATGTTGATCTGTGTATAGAAATGAGTGTAAAATCATCTTTCAGTCGTATGCATGTTTGATAAATGAGGGTCACTGAGAGGCTTTTTCGTCTTAGTTTGTGACAACATGCTACTCACTGTGGATCAGTTGATCCAAGAGGGGTTGACGTACGAATGCTGGAGACCATGCTTTCCTTTCAGGCTCCACCTCCTGGGGCTCTGAAAGAAACATTCTGATGGTCAGACAAACAAAGGGAGGGTTGGCTGATTCTCATTTGCTTCTCTGTTCACCCTTCAAAAACACCTTTTTTTCTTTGGCTTTCATGGTGGTGTATTGGTTCCACTGCAGCTTATTGAGGAAGGAGAACAAATATTTGAACATTCATGGAGAGAAGGCTCTGTTAACTTGAAAAGACAAATCAATAAAAGTAATGGTCTTTCTTCATTGAATTAACCTGGCTGACCTCTCAGAGTTTATCACTAACACTCTGGAAAACAGTGTCAACCAGACAATACTGAGGAAAATAAAACAAACAAAGAAAAGTTAGCTCTAATTCATCTGCTTTCATGTCGTTTTTCTCATTTAAATGTGAAACAGTTTCCTTTGAAGGGGATGAAAAGTTATTTACAGACACTTGATTTAGTCTCACCCTTATCTGGAATGACTGCTGAGCTTCATTTCTGTTTTTTTGCTGATTGCCTTTTTTCCAAACATAAACAACAAACCTTTGTGTTTCTCAGCAGTGGGCATTGACACTTCTTGGCAGCTGCCAAGAGGCACCTCCTGTTCACCATCACCGTTGCAAGGGGAACAGGATGCTGCTGGATCGCATCCACAGACATCTAAGCGCTGCACTTCTTCAGCAACATCTAACACAGAGACAGGCAACACACAGGAATGTGTCAAACAGGGTGTGTCGTTCCTTAATGTTTCAGGTGGGTTTTTATAAACAATAAAGACAATCCAACAACTGAAACCAAGTACACAAACCTCATGTGGTCATTTCCAAAGGATGCAATGTACAAGCTATCTGACTCACCTCAACTGAAACCACTTCTGTTAATCCATTGGTAAAGCTCATTCAGATGTAGTGATTAAATTTAGAGGCTACATCTAACAACCTTTTATATTTTTTTATTTTTAATGAATTCAGATTTCAAAAACATGCTATTTTGATTTCTCTTAAAATCAGATGGATCGGTTCAAAGAAACCACACTACAAATCTTATCATGTTCATTTAAGAAAAACACTGATCTCTCTTCTCACTACTAAACTTCATCAGTCGGCGTGGTGTCATCATAGAGACTTCAATGTGCTGTAATCAATCCGGTCCTGTCCAACCCAATCAGGAAGCTAAGAAATAGCATTTAGAAATAACCTATAATAATAATAACCTGCTGATAATCTCATTATTAATTGTGGGATCAGGCAGATATCTAGAAGAGAGACTTTTTCAAGATCACTTAGAGAGTCCTCACAGGGACTTTAAGGAAACAGACCTCAGTGGATGAGCTGTTATTTACACTGTTGGTGAGCCTTGGGGTAAACCCTGAACCTGTATCTATCCCAAGTTTAAATTCTATGTAAGATTCAGAGCAGAATCTCCCAATGTGTGTCTGAGAGCCTTCGGATTAAAGCTTCCACTGGAATGGACAGAACCTAGAGCTTCATTAAGTTGGACATTAACATGAGTTGATGAACTGCTGTGATGTTTCAGCAGCTGGATGTACTGTTGGATGTACTGCTGGACGTACTGTTGGATGTCCTGCTGGTATCCTGCTGGGTGTACTGTTGGATGTACTGCTGGACGTACTGTTGGATGTCCTGCTGGATGTCCTGCTGGGTGTACTGTTGGATGTACTGCTGGACGTACTGTTGGATGTACTGCTGGGTGTACTGTTGGATGTACTGCTGAATGTACTGTTGGATGTACTGCTGAATGTACTGTTGGATGTACTGCTGGATGTACTGCTGGATGTACTGCTGAATGTACTGCTGGATGTCCTGCTGGATGTACTGCTGGATGTACTGCTGGATGTACTGTTGGATGTACTGCTGAATGTACTGCTGGATGTCCTGCTGGATGTACTGCTGGATGTACTGCTGGATGTCCTGCTGGATGTAGTGTTGGATGTACTGCTGGATGTAGTGTTGGATGTACTGCTGGACGTACTGTTGGATGTACTGCTGAATGTACTGCTGGATGTCCTGCTGGATGTACTGCTGGATGTCCTGCTGGATGTACTGCTGGATGTCCTGCTGGATGTACTGCTGGATGTCCTGCTGGATGTAGTGTTGGATGTACTGCTGGACGTACTGTTGGATGTACTGCTGAATGTACTGCTGGATGTCCTGCTGGATGTACTGCTGGATGTCCTGCTGGATGTACTGCTGGATGTACTGCTGGATGTCCTGCTGGATGTACTGCTGGATGTAGTGTTGGATGTACTGCTGAATGTACTGTTGGATGTACTGCTGGATGTACTGTTGGATGTACTGCTGAATGTACTGCTGGATGTCCTGCTGGATGTACTGCTGGATGTACTGCTGGATGTCCTGCTGGATGTAGTCTTGGATGTACTGCTGGATGTACTGTTGGATGTACTGCTGGACGTACTGTTGGATGTACTGCTGAATGTACTGCTGGATGTCCTGCTGGATGTACTGCTGGATGTCCTGCTGGATGTACTGCTGGATGTCCTGCTGGATGTACTGCTGGATGTACTGCTGGATGTACTGCTGGATGTACTGCTGGATGTCCTGCTGGATGTACTGCTGGATGTAGTGTTGGATGTACTGCTGGATGTAGTGTTGGATGTACTGCTGGATGTACTGCTGGATGTCCTGCTGGATGTACTGCTGGATGTAGTGTTGGATGTACTGCTGGATGTAGTGTTGGATGTACTGCTGGATGTAGTGTTGGATGTACTGCTGGATGTAGTGTTGGATGTACTGCTGGATGTAGTGTTGGATGTACTGCTGGACGTACTGTTGGATGTACACCTGGGTGTTGTTAATGTCACTCTTTAAGTGTTACTGCTAAGCTACTGAAGTCATGGCTGTACGCCGTGCAGTTAACACTCTCTCTCTTTATCGTGCGTGGTTACCTGATGATGTTTCTTTTTCACATCCTATGAGCAGATCCTTGGAGTTTGAAGCTTTGCTCTCCCAGGTTTCACTTCCATCACCACACTGCTCAGGTGATGATTCTTCACTGTAGAATACAAACTCACTTCTACTGACATCAAAAAACAAGTTCAGCTCCCTCAGGACTTTGTCAAATTGTTGCTTCATCTCAAACGGGGGCTCACTGTTTACATCAGAGGCTGAACCGTTGCTCTCAGAGGAAACTTCCCAGGACACTGGCGATGGCTTTGGCTCATCCTGAAAGCTTTCAGAGGATTTAAAGGCTGATTCACAGTCCGGCTTTGGCTCTGGCAAGCAATGAGCAGGAACATCTGCTACTGAGATAAAGTTTGAAAGTTTATCACAGCTGTAATCACAGCTTGATAATCCATCTGCAGCGCCATCAGTGTGGCACTCAAATCTTTCCACATCTTCCTCTTTGCCCTCTTCAGCCTCTTCTTGTGGCACCTCCTTGTGCCCACTGCTCTCTGCTTCCAACGTGGGATAAAGCTGTCGCTGAGGTGTTCCCAGCAGCTTCTCGGGCATACTGGTGTGCAGGGGGCTGTTGCTAAGACTGGCATCATTTTCACCATCGTTGTCTCGTGAGAGCTCAATCTTTTCGAAAGTGTCAAAAGCCCCAGGCACACAGTCGCAGAAAGGCAAGGCAGATGGCAACAGAGGACATTTGTCATGACTAATGAAGGCTGCAAGGTTTTGGTCTGTGGTCTGTGGATGTCTGAATTCATGTGGACTTGGAACAACTGCATCACTGGAAGGAGGAGAAGTGGACACCAGTGGATCAGCTGTCTCCAGTCTGCTCAGGCAAACGGACCAAAGGCAGTTCTCAATTGATTGTTCTCGTTGACTATTGAGGATTAATTTGTCTTCACTCTGACTCTTTATGGCCTCTGACTGTCCCCTCATATGTTCATCAGGTGACCCCTCAGTTGTGTCTCTTTTTAGGCCACTGTCCATCAGTTTCTTTAACACCTCTGAGCTACCATTAACCTGAGTGTCTTCTGCTTCCTTTCTTTCACTCTCATCCGGTGTCTCCTGCGCCGTTGGCAAAAGAACACTGTAAGGAGGATCAATCAAGCATTCCTGGTTGTTCTCTGACTCCCCTTGGTTACTTATTTTTTCCTTAACCCACTCAGTGAGGAAATCATCAATAGACATTTTAGATGCGTCTTCTCTGTAGTTTTCCATTCCTTGCAGTTTTTCCTTCAAGTCAGATGAGCGTTCCAGTTTTTCATGTTCATCACTTTTTACATCAGGCGTTTCGTTTCCTTTTCTTATCTGGGTTGTTTCATCCATTCTTGATAATACAGACAATAAATATTCCACGTCCTGTGCCAGCAGGTCGTCTAAACTGGCAAGAAAACAGTACGACTGATCCTGCTCTGTTGAATGCTGTCCCACGGTGTTGGAGCTCCTCTGTGTTTTCTCCGTGCCAGGGGGAGTCTTTCCACCGCTGCTGCTGCTGGGGCTCGACTTCCACTCACAGCTGCCTTCAACATTGGCACTGTTTTGTGTTTCATTAGTGGTGGTGGTGAGAGATACTGGTGGTTCTGTGAATGACTGACAGAAGTTTTTTTCATCTTTGCACAGATGTGTCCTGCTGTGCACAGAGGATGAATCCCCCCGTGGTGGCTGGGCATCAGGACACAGAGGTATGTCTCTCGCGGAGATTTCTACAAATGTTGATAATTCTGCTCCTGCCGCGCTCGCTGAGTCACAGCGTTTCTCCACAGCCTCCCTGTCATTTTCACTCCAGATTGCAGGGTCAATTACATTGAAAGGGCCTGCGTCATTATCTCCTTCAGCAGGCTCTTGACTGATTCTTGCAGGCATTGGAGTCTCTGTTGTGTGATCAGCCGTTTCACTCCCAGTTTCAGCTATCATCTTACCAGCAGCATGGGCTCTTTTTGCCTCACAGAAGTCATCAGCTTCAAGACACACAGTCTCACTTCCAATATTTCGGACTAAAACCACATCATAAGAAACAATGGATCGCTCAGCCAACTCCGCAGCCGAGGGGATGGGGTTTTTGCTCATGCAATTCTCGTTTACTTGGGTTTTTGTTTTCACATTCCAGACAGCGAAATCTTCATCCTCACAAAGCTGCATTTTGATTACTTCTGCCTCACTTTGAACACCTTCTTCCATGCTCCCATTGGGGTCCTTTTCAGGGATCATGAAGCATAATTTAGAGTCTGTGTAAACAATAGATGATATGAGACTGTCAGCTTCATTCTCGTTTAAAAGCATGTTCTCACCAAATCTATCCTCACCACTTCCCTGGCTGTATGGTTCATCTCCAGCGCACTGACTACATGTGTGACAGAAACCTGGATCACAAAGCAAACCTGCACAAGTGAAATCAGACAGACATCTGACCTCCTCATCACTTGAACTGAGGTTGAATGCTTGGATTTGACTGAGGCTGTTTTGCACCTGACTCCCATCTCTACCATCTCCAGCGGGCAGATTGCTACCACCAGGAGGCTTGTCTTCAAGTGATTTCCCCAGACAGTCGCAATCAGGCTGACTGGACGAGTCAGCACTGGCATCTTTTGAAGTGTGAGACTCCACTAATGCTTCACCTGCATCATCTGGTGGGTATGAGCTGAGCTTGTCAGTTTCATTAGCTGGGGGCTGTCCATCTTGCACCAGCAGGACACTCCTTTCAGGAGCAATGAAGCAGGAATTAGATGACCCTGTGTTTGCTTCTTCGCTGTGCAGAGGTGTTATCCTGTTCATCGGAAGGACCAGTGGTTGAATGTCTTGCAACTGTTGCTTATTTTTCTGATGTTCATCATTTCCACATTCTGCTGCACCCCCCAGGCATGCACTCTCGGGCATCAGGGTTGTTAAAGATGGGGTGACGCAGGCTTCCTGAAATGTCAGAGGCTCCTGAAAATGGAACTGGCTTTCCCCACTGCGGCCGTTTGAGATTGTGCAATCTGTTCTTGGTCGTTTGGGTAAGGGTGGTGATTTAAGCTCACTCTCGGAGTGTGAAAGGACAACCTCTTGTGTGATTTTTTCCATTCTCTCCTTTTTTTCCTAAACTTGAAAAAGAAACAGCCTCAGTGTTAATGCTGCATTTTAACTGCCACACTGCTCGGATCGATAAGAGTTGCTCTTAAAAGTAAATAGAGAAAAAAGAAATATTCCACAGCACAGAATTTAAACTTATCATAATTTACCAGCAGTTAAAGTGCTGTGCTTGATGAAAGCTTTAATAACTCACCTCACATCAAACTTCTTGTTCAGTATGTTGGGAAATGATCCCACTGTAGATCTTTGGAGAACAAAAACAGGAGACAGAAGCATGATGTTCAGAGAATGAAATGTCTATGTTAGAACAGATTGTGAAAACACAGCATGGTGCTGATTTAGTGTACAGAATAAAGAAATAAGTCTTCAGAGCTGATTCTGCCCTGTCACATCCATTTTTTCCCCACCCAAATCAGGAGGAGTGGTACATCAGTCTCTGACAAAGCTAGCTTTGTCACAGTGTGCACAATAGGCCTTTTCTCACATCTGAGACACTGCCTCGTCACATTCAGAAAGCACAGGTGTTACTAACAGCATCAACAATGGCTCTTTGCTATTCAGATGAGCCTGCAACCATGAAAGGATAACAGAGAGCAGGCATGCACAACACCTGGAAACAAAGCAGCTAAATGGAATGCAGCCATCATTAAATCATCTCAATTAACACCTCTGCTTTTCAGCCATGATTCATCTCTGAGTCTTCCTTCAAAATAAACATCTCTGGACGATAAGGTGTATGCCTCAGCCATGTGATGTGTCTCTTTTCTTATCGACCACTCTTTCAAGCAAAATGTTTTGTAAATGGAAACACTCAGAATGAGATCTCAAACACAGAAACCCAAAGCTAACATGCAACCATGTGTTTTATTCCTTCAGTCTTCCTATGATACACAACACTTTCTGAGTGATTTCTAGAGACATTCATTTGTTTTTCTCATCATCTGGAAACAATATGAAGCTTGTTCTCTTGTTACAAAAAGATAATTTTCTGCCCGTCTAAAAACAACAGCCTGGTCCCTGTGATAAGACAGATCATCACATGCCATGCTGCCATGACCCACATTAATAGGGTAAGTCATGGCTTTTTCGGTTTCTTTTGTGCTTTGGCAGCTCTGGGGAAATGATGCAAACTCCAACGACCGACATTACCTTGTCTTTTCAGGTAAAAATGCACCTCTGTGTTTTTCTTTACATATATTATCTTTATGTTGGTAGCAGACCCGTCTCACATTCCTAGGTCTATGGCATGGTATTGTCTCAACAACTTCACTACCCCTGTTTTTGTGTAACATTACGTAAGGCATCAAGTTCCAGAGGCATCTGTTACCAAAGTGTTTAAAATACCATGTTGAATGACAAGCTTATTCTCCTTTGGCAAGAGAACGTCAAATACAGAAAAATAAACCTGCTGTTGTTTGCTGGTAAGTTTAGCTTTGTTTGTTACATAACATGTAAACAAAGAATGTCCAATGTCTGACCTGAGACCAATTATGGTCCACGGTCCATTTTCCTATGGCCTCCATATTTTCATCTTTCAACATATTAATGATGGCACTGAAATTGATCGTGTTCTAAATTATGTGAACATCATTTTCTGTCAAGGTCACACACCAAAACTAAGTCTATCTAACAACGTCACTAAATCACTAAACTCCATCTGAACTGTTCATAGGCTACTTGAATAAAGCTAAGGTTCTTTACATTCTGCAGAAATTCAACAACTCTTACAGGTGACATCCTAAAATGAATGGATTTATCAGGATGTGAAAATGTGCTTCATGGTCATCCAGAGAAAACACATTAGAGGAAACAAGACTAGATTCAATAAATATAAATTCATTAATTAATTTTCATTGGAAACAAGCGTTAGGCAAAGGGTATTGTGACTGTTCCTGGAGCAAGATATGTACACAGCTACTTTAATTTAGCCAATCAGTGTTGTAGAAAATAATCCCCTGAGGGGAAATTCACCCTGTGAGTAAATTCCCAGAAGTCTGATGGCATTCACAATGATGGATGATAACACTTTAACTCGTATGCTCCGTTTTCCAAAATCTGTTCGAGGAGAACTTTCAGTGTTAAATTACAGATAGAAGAAACTGGACTGGATCAGTTCAACATTGAAATCTAGCTAATCAGAAAGACAAAAGAGAAACTTCCTGTATAAATAAGATGACACAATCACATGTCCTCCTTACTCATTTATATATGTATATTAGGCTATGTAAGCTTTCAGTCCCAACTCAGGGACAGGTGAGGTTTCATCAGTCCATAATGATGACACATGGATGTTTGACTGCACTTAGTGAAAATCACAACAAGAAAGAGTTAACAAATGAAGCTGTCATATGTTTTTTGGGGGGTTAATGTTATACCAGAAAGAGCTGCAGGACCTTGCTCATTTTCAGAAAATCAAACTTGGCCCTCTTTGAGGTAGGCTAGGACCAGGGAGGGAGCTAGCCAGAGCAAGACTACACATAGCTAACAAATGCTACTTGGTTCTAAAACTTCTACGGTCACAGTTTTAAAAAGCATTTCCACAACATTTAAATTATGTTGGAAAATTCTGTCTTTGTACAGTAACACACCTTATAAACTCCTAGCATACAGGGCAGTCTTGCTGAAAAGTAAGTTAGCATTGAAAGTGGTTAACTCGGTTGTCAAGTTCTTTACAATACTACAAATTCAATTTATATTAAGTTTGACTATATCTGAAAAATTGGTCTTATGTTTCGATTTTTTTCATCCGTTTTTATGTCAGTTTTACTCACCTTCTTGGGAAACAAGTTGTGTTGCTAGTCTTTAATTCGAGCGCAGCTAACAGTTAGCTTTGGTTTGCCGTGTTAGCTTTATGACTTCATTCCGCTTTCCTGTCTGTGGCGCGAAAAAAAGAGCCTGATGACAAAGGTTACCCTTGACAACAGCTTGGTTTAATAAAACCTGTGTGTACAGGGTTAAAAGTACCCCAGGGAACAATATTTAAAATCATGAAAACACTGATCAGTGTTTGTCGCCATTTCACTTAAAACGCACACAGCAGGAGTCTCTCTCTCTCTCTCTCTCTCTCTCTCTCTCTCTCACTCAGTATCTGTCTCCTCCTCTCAGTGTATCAGCAGCAGTGTGTGTTCAGCAGCATCATCCTACGGACCACACAGCCATACTATCAGTCGAGTCTAGTTTTCTTGCTCTGAAAATAAAGACGCTTCTGATAATAAATAATAATAATAATAAAAAACAACAGCAATTTGAAGCTGACACTGACGCGATAGAATATCACCTCCAGACGCTTGAATCGCTTCTTTTCAGTCCTCCAGGTTTTTCCGACCACTTCAGACAGCAAACCGGACTTCTCCCGTGAACTTAACTCTCAAAAGGTAGGACTACGGAAAGCTCTGTGTTGTATGGTGCAGGATTTGTGACATATTTTTTCTGCACATCGCCCTACATGATGTAAACTGGTGCGTCATGTGTGTGCTTTACATGAATGATTAATGGCTTTATTGGCATCCTTATTAATGAGAGGCGAATGGGAAAAAAACAGCAACACGTATAGATTTTATTTTAATGCATCTCAACCTCTTTATTACCTTTGCACGTTTTGCACGGAGACTGGCAACCTGTCATTGTTGCAATACATGCCCGATCTTACGCTGACGGTCTACACACGGAAACACGCATGCACTCACACACAACAGGCTTTAGATTCAACAACTAAAGTGAGGAGAGAGAGAGAGAGAGACATCAGCCCGTTGATTCATGCTGGATGCAGGTCTGTGTGCGCTTTATCCATGAAAATTGTGACTTTGCGTGGGATGTCTGTGCTTTGCTCGACATGGATAAATGTATTTCTAGTGTAGTTTGGTCTTGGTGCTGTTTTGCAACTGTGTGTGTGTGTGTGTGTGTGTGTGTGTGTGTGTGTGTGTGTGTGTGTGTGTGTGTGTGTGTGTGTGCAGCAGGGAGACGGGGGTGTGGTGTGTCTCCTTAACCCACATCATCCTTGCCATGAGGCTCATCGTTACAAATGTGTTAATGCAAAAAAAAAAAAAAAAAAAAAAAACAACAACAACAAAAAAAACAAACTTGCAACTGCATCTGTGAGCTCACTTTACCAGCATCTCTCCAGCACACTCACACATTCAAAAACAGTGATCCGTGAGATATAACCAAATCTTGTCCAACCAACATCTCTGTGCAGTGCTGCTGGGGCTCTGCCTGCCTCTCAAGGTCATCCCCTGCTGGCAAATGATGGTGGAGGGGCAGTGTTATGTAAGGGCGCTCCGCCTGGCTTTAGGGCCAGGTCTGTTGGTTGTCACAGGTCTGAGAAATCCCTCATTTGACAATATATCTTTCTGGCATTTTTACACCTGTGTGCTGGTGTGTAACAAAAGATAGGTTTTTTTTTTCATTTTGGCTGGATGAAGGGCCCAGAGGACCTGGAGACAGAGGGCTATGACTCAGGTCTAGAGTCAGCACTGGGCTCTGCTCTGCATTACACTGCAGACCAACCCGGAGGTTCTTGTCCCACTCTGCTCCTGTCTTATCCTGGTAGAAAAAAAATGTTTGTACCATACTGTCTGTTTAATGTGAGTAACTGGTGAACAATCTCATTATGTGTGAAATCAAAGAGCCAAAAGGAGTCATGGTGTGTCCACTGTTTTCTGTTAACAGGTGTGCTAAATGTGTGAATCAGTCTCACTTCTCACACCTTGCTTGTTTTTGCATAATGTTCCCTGATATTTTTTTCTTCCCATGTTACACTTGTGTCATTTCTGTTGTCTTCCTGTGATGCACTTTACCTCCTGTTGCAGAAATAGTGAAAATAAAAGTAAATGTGCAGGAGAATGTAGATAGAATTTCATTTTGATCAAAATATTTGATGTGCAGAGACTTTAAACAGTTATATAACATTTAACGGTAGCTTTCATTTTGTAGTCTTATTGAATTTGGTACAAGGTTGATGTTGAGCAGGAAAGATGAGAGAAGCTTCTCTCACACAGCTCTGGAAAATGATGGTTACTAATGGCAGGGGCATGAAAACAAAACATTTACATGAATAACTAAACCCTCTAACAACTTTTTCAACAGTGCACATGGTGAAGATGTTTGAGTTTATCAAATAAGTTTTACAAAATGTGAAAGAAGATGATGTGGAAAATGTTCGACTGCACCATGTTGCAGCTTGCGTGGAGAAAGAACTCTGTGGTCTGTTGGATGAATTTAATGAATGTGAGAAATGTTGCAGTGTGTGCATGTTGAACATATAAAAGTGCACGGGTAGTTAGTACCACATAGAGGCTGTCTGGAAAAGCGCATGATTTCCTCATCTATGTTTTGTCCACTGCTGCACCTTCAGTCTGCTCATGTTCTTCTAATGCCTTGAAACTCTTCTTGATCTCTGTCGTCCTCACATACAGAGATCACACAGATGTGAAAACCTGAGAGAAGCACAGCTGAAGTCAACACGTTTACAAACATTAACTGTAGGGAGTACACGACTGCGTAACCATCACATTCATTTATTGTTATTCTTTAAAGATCCAATTGAATTAAGTTCCTGCAAATGCTCATGCACACCAAAACACCTATTTCAGCCAGAATGTGATAAAACATAGAGGCGAGGCCGTCATGTAGCTTGTGCTCACATTTCTCCTGGGACACATCAGTCTCTTGCTGCAGCGTCTCTCTTCAGCCGCAGCCCATCTTGTTTGACAGCACCAATTGTAACAGAAAAATGCAAGCAACTTGAAGCTGCTGCCTCCCCAGTTTCACTGCAGCACTGAATGCTTTTTTTCATGTTGGACGACCCTACAAAGGCAACTTTAAGTCTTATTAAACACCTGTGCAGAAAACTCACAGATTTTTTTTCATGGATAAACTAACTCAGTGTGTGCCACAACTGAGCAAAACTGTTGCTCCTTGGAGTCAAATGTAACCAGATCAGAACCATTTAAATCCCCCTATCCAGTCTACACTATTTTGGCAGCTTAATTGAGAGGATTACAAAAAAAACCCCATCTTCAATTGATTTTCAGTTACTTAAGGTTCCTCTGAAACAGCTGCTAAAGGTCACTGAAACAGAGACCTTTGAAGAAGCTTTCAGCAGCTAGCACAGAGTTAAACCAGAGTTAAAACCTGGTAACAGTGATAATCCATGACTGTAAGCAGTTCATACAAGGCTCTGTGGGGGCAGGACATGAATTAGGTAAGCATTTCATGGAGTAGCATTCATTCATTCATTGTATAGGAAAGTGAGCTCACTTGTGAGTGTGACCAGAAGTTGCTACAACTGCTACTACAACACTGTAAGATGTGAATGTACAGCAGGGTCCTAACAGTGATAATAATAATAAGAAGAAGAATAAGAAGAAGAATAAGAAGAGTATGTTTTATTTGTAGAGTGCCCTTCCAGATGGTCAAAGACATTTTGCAGAAGACACAATTTTAAAAACAATTTACAGCACAGTCATGTAAAAAAAAACGTAACTAAAGGCAATCATGCATTATACTCATAGATGAGGTTTGTCAGGGTTTGCCAGATGTACTGTATTTTGATGTAACAGTATAATGCTGTTATAAACAATGCATTCTGGGAATATTGTCCCTTGCATATGGTCCTAACAGTCAAATAGTCTTAATTAGAGTAATTTACACTTCACAGCTGAGGATCACATTTGTGAAATGACACGAATATGGCCCCGCAATTCAGGAGCACACAGAGACGTTACAGCAGCAGCTGTCTGTTTCATCAGTACAAGCTAGCCAACAGATATTAAAATATATATCATTTACTGTCTTTCCTTATATAAAGTTTAAATGCTACTAGTAAAATGATATAAACATTGCATCTGCAGTGACTTACTGCACATCAAGATAACAACTACTGCATTTCTACAGTGCAGACTTATGTATTTATTTTTAAAGTAAGGGCACTGTAGAATTAAAGCAAATTACAGGCAGCAGCTTTTCCTGTAAATTACTGTATTTTTAGAGCCTGACACATTTGGATTTTTTGAGGCCAATTCTGAAAACCAAAGTTATATCCATGTAAGCAAACTGCTAACATATCAATGCAATTTCCTGTATATGTTAGCATCGAGCTAGCACTATGTTTTCTCTATGGTTCTTGGTCCATTAGGAGATGTTTAACATGTTATATGTTTTGAATAGGAATCTGTTGTGATTGAGTAACGCATTTATTTGCATGATCAATTTTACAGACAGGGAGGAACTTAAACTAGATTAGCACAACTTTAGCAACGTGATGTAAATGAAAAGCGTGACTGAGAACAAAGCACACGCCACTCACCATGACACATGGCAGAGAGAGTTAAACTGAAACAGGAGACATGTTCAGTCAATTTTAACTTCACAACGTGGCTATAAAATGACCTACTGGTGGACAAACAGTGCAAGGACATGTATCAGTGTTTGACCAGCAGAACTCAGGCCAATGATGATTATTCTGAAAAGGGTTAGAATCAGCTAATTAAATCAATACATCAGTTACACTCCCTCAAATTCACACTGAGTTGAACACTTTGTTGCAGCACTCCATATTGGATGTGCTTCCTCCCCTGAAACTATAAAATGTCTGTCACATGTTTGGCACTTTGTTCTCTCAGTATCTCTTGAATAAAGCTAAACTTTTCATCACATACTGCCAATCACCATGATCCTCCTCTCTCTCAAATGGCAGGATGCTACGTCCTACGTCCTACTACTTAACAGACAAATGCAATTTCTGTGAACTGCTGAATTCACACTTTAGTTAAAACCTTAAAGAAATAATGTTGTAGTTTGAACTGGAAGCTGCTGTGTACTAGTTGGTTGGATGAGGAAGGGGGAATGGATAAATCAGCACAAGCTGCTGTGTTTTCTGCAGCCAAAGCCAACTACCCCATCCCCCACTGTCCTGCCTGAGCTGTCACACATAAAACAGATACAGTTCGCATACACACAACTACCCATTAAATAGTGTAAACACATTACAAAACATTACCAGAGCTTCCCTTAGCGAGGCAGATGGAGCACAGGCTGCTTGAACGATCTGTAAAATTACACTTAACCACACAACAAAAGATTATTTCTGCTCAAAATCACAAACAAATGGGAAAAATAATTTTTAACACCCTTTTTTTCCGAGGTTATAAACCCAATCATTTAGCTGTTAAGTGAAGTATCAGGGATTAACTTTCTTAAATAGGAAGTGAAGTTTTTGCAATTGTACATTAACTGAATCGGTCAGCCCTGGAGGTTGCTCATTGATCTGGACTCATAAAAGAGACTGAAAGTCACAGTCGTAAGTCCTTCAAATGAATGGAGCATGCACCAAAAATGAAACATGGGGCTAATTATGTGACCCTGCTGAAAACAGAAATCATAAACCAAAATTAAAACTGGCATCTATTAATGACAGAAAAAGAACAATCTTTAATCAAAAGTTAATGAATATTGTCACATCATTTCAAATATGAGAGACATTTTTTTATTGATAAGTCAGAGGGTTTTGTAACCAACATTTTTTTTTATTTTTTTTTTAAAGACACTTTGACTGGTAAATGTTTTCCCACTGAGTTGATCTGCTGCTTAATAATGAAAGTCCCCATTGAAAACTCCAAAACTCTTTTTTTTTCCATTCTTACCCAGCTGTTGAAGGATCACAGGGTCAGTTATGAATGATAGAACTGTTCCACTTCTTTTCATGAATGACCAAATACACTTAAAATCAGTGTGCCAGCTCACACAGAGAGTGAGCTAGCTCAGAGGTCAGTTCACGAGAAAATCTGCATAGTAGATCTGACCTCTCTTGCCACAACAGTGCTCTGCATCTCTTGGGAACTCCCCTCATCTCTGCATCTTTCGGCACCTCTCGAATTGAGAGCGGTTGTTCACCGCGCCAGGAGTGAACTCTGCTCACGTTCCTGTTCATGAGATAAAAACTGAACGGTTCAGTGAACAGGAACGTTCAGTTTTCAGAAAATATGAGTGTGTTCCATGAAAGTGTTCATTTTTACTGGTTCATGCACAAAACTGCTTAAAACCCTTAACAGGTCACAGAAACATGCAGAGCTTTCTCCTTTGCTCTTGAAAATCCCCTTTGTTAGATACACTGGCTTTTTATCTGAACTCTTTTGTGGACTTGTACTGCATGGAGTGCATCATAACTACCATGGAGCCACAGCTCAATGGTGTAACACTTCATGGTTACAAATAAAGGTGGAAAGTGAGGATGGGTTATTGTGCTTTGGCTTCTTGTCTCATGTTAATTAAAGCCCTCAACCCCTAGCTTATTTCTTATTATATCAGCAGTATTTAAAGACACTGTGAGGACTTTTGATCCTGACATAGTCTTACTTATATATATTTGCCTGTTCATAATCATGAATTAGCTCCAACCTTGGTGAGGTTGGAGTTAGTAGGTGAGCACTGGTAGGACATAACCAGTGTTCACTAACATCAGTCTGCTTACTTTCTGGACACTAAACTACAAACTTACTTTACAAAATTGGATTCTTGTCACCTTTCAAAAAATAGCTCAACATAACTACAAATAAATATATTACCTCGTCACTCTGAATCCTGGGAAACATTGTCTCAAACAAAGAAAAGTAGAGTTAAAAAGCATATCTGCTCTCCAAAACAAACACGCCTCACAACAGTTGGTGCAAGTGCTCATGGGAAATGGGGTCCTTATCCTGGAAAACACTAGGTGTCACTGCAATCAATGCCAAACAGATAGTCCTCACAGAGACTTTAAGAAAATACATTTCAAATATAAATGCAGCTTCACTGGCAGCTTTTTGGAGACTCATGATGAAGAAGCTGTGATCACACTTTGTTAAGGGCAGGTCTTAAAGACTTTTTATCCCCAGTGGAAAGATCCTCAAAGATCTGCTCAGAGCCAGGCCTCTTGTCCACAGGGATGAGATACAGTGTTTTCTTTTTAAACTCTGACTCCTTAATGAAGAGTAAAGCCTTTGTCATACAGTGAGTTCATTAGTAATACATCCCTTGCTCAGTTGGTTTACAGCCTCTCAGCCGAATTAGTCAGAACTTGATTTTGTGCATCGTGAACCCTGAGCTCCCTGATGAACTTTGTGTGCTGCAGCTAAAACAGGATTTCAGAACCAAATAAATCCATCTGACTCAGACCAGTAGTTTTTGAACTGTGGTGCAGAGGCTGTTAGCTGCTGGGGAAGGTTCTGAGAGGTCCTCTGAGGTGAGATGAGGAATTGTTTATTCTCAGTCATACCCAATTCAAGTCTCAATAGCCTGAGAAAAACTATTCTGATTTATGTGTCGCTTTCTTCTTCACCAGACAGTCTAATTACATCAACCACTCACTCACTCACACACACACACACACACACACACACACACACATACCAACGATCGTATGTTTTTAACTTTTTTAGGTTAAGGAGTACATCAGGAGAGTTGTGGAGGGAGGCATGTGTATTGTGGACATGAACTGAGAAGATGAACAGAGTTAGAGGATCTGACTGTGGCTTCGTATGGTTCTGTTGTATGAGAACACTTCAGGTTTAGTGTGAGCTGTGATGACAGCGGTTAGAAAGTGGTGGATAAAACTTAGACTGTTTGCCAACTTAGCAACTTTGTTGCTATATTTAGCAACTTTTCAGACCCCTCTAGTGACTTTAATAGAAAGCTCTTTCCTTGGTGGTGGGGGTTTTATCCATGCACTTGTCATACATGTCCTTGTGCTGCTTTCTTAAATGCTGGAACAGGTTTGTAGTGTTGCTCCTTGTTGTAGCTAAGGAGCAAAGCTGGTAACCAGGCGTGTTTTGCACAATACCTTACACTGTGTCACATTCTTCTCTCCTAAATCAAAAATAGGTCCAGACAACTGACGTGCTATTCCTCTTTGACACCAAAGTCTCCTCTTCTGTATCCTCTGTGTCCTCTCTCAGTTCTTCTGCTGATAGGGCTGGGTATCAATCAAAGATTTTTGATTCCGGTATTGATACTGATACCTTCACTTCGATACCGGTTCCTAAATGATACTTTTTCCATACCAGTTTTTATATCAGTTCTAACAAAAAGAAACTGTCATTACATGTTATGGTTCAAATTTTGAGTTTAGTTTTTCACCTACATCTTATTTTCTACTCTGAGCAGTTTTCTTACATTAAAAAAAATGTTTGCCAGTGCAAAAGAACAGGTGCAAACAAGTGACAGGTCAGTTTATACTGAGTACACTGCAAATGTGTTAATAACTATTAATGAACTTTCTTCTGTCCATTCTTGTTTTTGTTATGATAAAATAAAAACCCTCCTCCTTCATCGGGCTTTTGTCCAGCTAAAGTGACCTAAAAGAATCAAACATTAGCGTGATTCATTTTTCATGCAGTCGTCTGCTCTGGCTGCAGCTTGGAGGGTCTGCTGTGAGGGGAGGAGTCTGTGTTTGGAGAGGGGAGGGGCTCAGCGCTCACTCCTTCCTAAGCTCCAGAAAAGTCACTGGATTTGTTGCTTTTTAGAAAACAAAAGTCACTAGAGAGGTTTGAAAGTCGCTAAATATAGCGACAGAGACGCTAATTTGACAACACCGTCCTGCATACCACAACGTGTAACAGTACAGCGAATCACCAGTGGCGTTATCAGATCATAATTGCGTGATTAACCTTTTGAGTACTGAAACTTGGCACAGAAAAATGAGGCGTTATTTGATTCTCGGTACTACTGAAGCATTTCAGTCGGTGCCATAAAAGAACCAAAATTGGATACCCAGCCCTATCTGCTGCGGCCATTTCTAAAGATGTCAACAACAACAACACAACAAATCAAAACTTTGTGTGGCTGAAGTTGTTTTCTTCTTCCCCTGCTCGCACGTGTCTCGCTCTTCAGAGATTTATTGGCTGTTGGCAAACCAGCTGAAAGGTGTGTTACTACCACCTACTGCATGTGTGTCACATCAGGTTGAGTCAGTGTACATGAAACTTCTGTTCATTTTTTTAATTGCAGCCTTTGAATTTGAAATGTGAAATCCAGCCCTAATTGTAACACGCCTGTTGAAGACACTTCCATTCAGCTTTTCTGGTTTCTGATTCACCCTCTGAAAAATGAAGAGAACCAGTGAAAAACAGCAACATTTAGCACGGCAGGGAACTGTGGTTTTTATTTTATTTATTTATTTATTTATTTATTTCGGCACGTCAGCACACTTATACAACATCACACATTGTCAATAGTTGATCAAATTGTTCATGTCCGAAAGGGAAGACGGGAGAAGCAGAGCTTATCTAGTCCCGTCCCCATTCACTCAATATTTAGTCTCCTCTTTTCCACATATCATCAGATTATTATAAATTTGTATTCCATTTACAGAAGTATGACATTAACAGAAGTATGACATTTACAGAAGTATGACCGTCACTTCATTCACTATTATTGTTTAGGTACATTCTGTCTTTCCTGCTGTCTTACAGACTAAACAATCCATGGTTGGCGAGTGATGTTGCCTAGCTTCTGTCCTGGTTCTTTAAAGAGTATGCTCTGTGTAGGGATGGGTATCGTTTCAGTTTAACCCATTGCAGGTTGTATCAATTCCTCATTTTGATTCCATCATTTTTGGAGAGTAAAAACGTAATGAATATTACAAGAAGAAACGTTAGCCTGTCATTATTATTGGGGACATTAAGACTCTTATAGTAAACTCTCAACTATAAGAACGATTTTTGTCTTTATTTGTTTTAAACATTGATTCGATGAATCTTATAAATTTGTCAAAGGTTCTGATACCGAACCAGTTCTTGATACCCAACCTTCCATCTGTGGCTCATACACTTATGATAGACAGGAACTTCATGCAGCTCCACTTCAATAACAGGGTATTTTCTGCATAGAGAAAAAAACAGCCCATGGCTTAGTTTTTCCATTCTGATAATCCACAAGCGTTTTCCTGTCAGGATCTGTCATTTCAGTCACATGTAACTGCAGCCGAACGCAACTGCCAGTAGTGGCAGCACTGGCTGACCTGTCAAAGCATCTTTTATCATCTATTTAACATACAGTGTCTGTCAGAGAATTTCAAATGGGGGGGGGGTGTTATGGCAGTGAGGGCACAGGGTGCCCAGTACATAGTTTGGGTAGATTGCGTGTTACTATGAAATATGTTTTAGATGTTTGTTTATCGTCTCTACAATCTACAATCTACAGTTACATTTAGCAGACGCTTTTTCCAAAGCGATGTACAACACAAGCAAGAATTTAAACATAAAGGAAAAACCTTATTAAGAGCGAAGAAAAGCTTCAAGTTGGTTGGGTCACAGGTACTCTGCCATCAAGTGCCCAAAGAAGCCCCCTCATTGTGGTGGAGGACTCTTGGTACTGTATGCAGTGTGCTGTTTTTGCATGTTGACAAGCGAAGACTGGATCAGGAGGTTCCACAAAATGATGCCAAGGAGGGCCAAATGTTCTGCTGTCTGTGCCTTGTGTAAATGGTGGTTAAGCTACCAAGTGACCAAAGTGAAATGTTAAACAAAGCACATAAAAAAAATAAATGCTTTAGAATAATACTTGTCATTAAAAAAAAAAAAAAAATGATCTAGTTACAACTCCAAAAATAGACCGCTAGTAAAACACTTGTTCAGGCCAGTTGAAGGCACAGTACACCACCACCACCTCATTTTTCAAATAAGACAAACAATAGCTCAATGTAACTACAGATAAATACCTAACCTCCTCGCTTTGCATCCTGGGAAAAGATGTCTTGAACATAGAAAAGTAAAGTTAAAAATAAGATCTGCTCTCCATTCATGTTTCAAAACAAATGCAAACCTAGGTAAGTGTTATGTCTTCATGATAGTGGGTCCTGGTGCTCATGGGAAATAGAGTTTTTATTACTAGAGCTAACGCTAGCTCTTTGAATTGCATTGAGGTTATATAAAATATGCTGAACACACATGGGTTGCCTCTGTGTTATAGTGTAATGATGTAATGTTTGGGTTTGAATGCAGCTGTAATCAGTAACCTCTTTGGAAAACAGGCCTTTGTGTGTTCAGGGCGGTCTGGCAGCTGGACAGTTGGCTGCTTGTGGTAACTTCTAGAGCCATGTTGTGATATTTTCGAGTCTTGGTAATGAAAACTCTACAGACATGATATAAAAAAGGCACTGGAGTCATTTCTTTCAGTGAAAATTCTGCTGTTCTCTGTTCTGAATCAGATGCTGAATCATCCTTAACAGCACCTCAGAGAGAGTTTTGAAAAAAGTCTGCTCAGTGAAGGGTGGCAAAGTGATGCATCATAGGTCCCCCGTGAGCTTCAGGTCTTTGCACTGTTGATTTTCACTGTATATTGAAATGAATGAAAACAAGCTGAAACCTTGAAGGCACCAAATCAGTGGTAAAACTTTTGGTGCTCTTTCAAAAAGCAGTCACCTGAAAGACACTCCCTCACACTGACTTTTCTAAAACCCACTGCAGCATGTCGGGCCTCAGTGTATGACTGCAGCACCTCTTGGCTGGCTGCCTGAGTCTGCGCTCCTCACACTGTGCACCCAGAGACAGATTGGCTTCACGTGCTGTTGCTGCCTCATATCTCCCTTGGTCCATTCACGCTAAAGAGGTCTAATAAAACAAATCAGCAGAGAGTGAGAGCAGGAAGGTTCTCAAATTCCAACCATCTTTTTCATATTATGATAATTAGAGGTTGTTTAATGAACTAATCAAGGCTGTAAAGTGGCAGCATCAGCACCGTGCAGACACATCAGCTATCTGCAGAGGCAGCTGGATGAGAACAGTTCCTATGAAAAAATTAAGCAAACATCAAAACACACTTGAGTTTTTTTAAAGAGTCACAGCAGGCCAGAAACGCTAAAATGTCACCATTAATATTTTACAAATCAGACAGTTTCAGCAGAAGGTGAGAAAGGGAAACATGGAGGTAAATCGATAAAGCTAAAACCGAAAAGGAATGATTTTCTTTGAGAGGCTGGAGCCAAGACTGAAGGTTGTATTTTTACTTCTTTGGAGAAAATGTTTTTTTTTTCATATTAAGATAGAGAGGCACGCATTGTAGACATTTAATCTATACTGTAACAACGTGTAGTTCACTGCAAATCCTTGGGAAAATTTGAGAATTCAAAGTTCTGCGATAAATGAAATGGAAAGCAAACTGACAAACAAATCTAGGACACGTCTGCTCAAAGTGAGAGAAAAGTAATGAAAAGGTGCATGTCTCACAAACAGAGCCTGTTATTCAAGAAGAGTACATCACTTATTAGAAGCGTGAGACCCTTTTGAGGGCCTGAAAAGATTTTTTCCTCAAGCTTATTTTTAGATGGAGCTTTGTTCTGCAAGAGACACTCTTTGAAATCTTATTTCCATTTACCTCTGCTTCATTGCAGGTACAAAAGAGACACGTTTTGGTGTTCTGTGTTTCTTTGAAATGCTGACGAGATAATTGTGTGTGTGTGTGTGTGTGTGTGTGTGTGTGTGTGTGTGTGTGTGTGTGTGTGTGTGTGTGTGTGTGTGTGTGTGTGTGTGTGTGTGTGTGTGTGTGTCGCTTATCCCTATGTACAGGCAAAATGGGGAAACAGAACAGCAAGCTGACCCCTGAAGTGATGGAGGACCTGGTGAAGAACACAGAGTTTAATGAACATGAGCTCAAGCAGTGGTACAAGGGTTTCCTGAAGGACTGCCCCACTGGCCGCCTCAACCTGGAGGAGTTCCAGCAGCTCTATGTCAAGGTGAGACTTCATCCCCCCAACCCAAACACACACACACACACACACACACGATGGGGGGTGAACCCATCAAGCCTCAGTCATTTTCCACCATGTGTCACCCAAGGAAGAAAGGTTTAAGTCAAACAGGTCCTGTGTCCAGACTTTGGTTTTCTTTATGCTGTCCACTGATGTACTTCAACCAGAACCACCAGAACTCAACTCAACAAATCTAATCATCAAATTAAGATTGATGGATCCACAAAATAAAACCAGGTCTCCATGACTCCATGTCACCAGGTGACATGGAGTCATGTCAAGACAATACAATACAATACAATACAATACAATACAATACAATGCAATACAATACAATACAATACAATACAATACAATAGATTTACATTATTGATCCCAAACTGGGAAATTCTGATGATACAGCAGCAAATGTCAGATCAAAGTGTAAAACCAATATAAGCATATACACATACTAAATTGTCACTTCAGATATAAAAAAACAAATGGGAAGTGATATATATACATACATCAGGGATTTGAATTTACATTCCTGCTGGTTTTAAAAGATGAAAACTGAAATACAACAGTTATTGACAACTAGTTATAATTAATTAATTTAATAATTTAGTGTGCTAAGGTATGTGAATTTATTTTAGGTATTGAAATTAAAACACTCTTTAAGTGTGCTTAGGTATGTTGCTAACATCATGCATGTATTTCTCACATAATGGGAATATACTTGAAGTGAATTCAACATTTGTTTGAAATAAAATGCACTTTGTTGATATGTTGATAAATGTCAAGTAATAAGTGAATGAATGATACCGAAACAGCATACTACTTTAAGTTTATATAACTTACCAAAATAGTAGAATTAAAGCTACATTGGTCCAGCTGAACAAATACAAAACAATATGCTACAAACAAATTTTGTAAATATTGTTATTTTTATTATAAACGGTGACAAAGGTGATATAAATCATGTTTTAAAATCTGTGGTTGTACTACATTAAAATATTAACCTAATCTATTACAGGTTTAGATATTAATTGCATTTAATCGCATTTTAATCACGATTCAAATTTGTTTGGTAGTTGATGGAATCATTAAATAGTTTTAAGCTGAAACAAGGAAAACTTTTTTTCTCCAATCAAATATAACTTCTGCATTTGGAGCAAGCAGTGTTTGCACGGTCTAATGAATGAACTCAAGTTTCTGAGAACTTTTAGTAAACTTGATTGTGGCTTGGTGACACCGTGTGCTCCTACTTGGACTAGCTCTGGTGTGCGTGCTGGCTGCTGCCTCCAGCTGCTTCGTGTCGAGCATTGAGCTGATACTGGAGGCTAGAATTGCCCCAGTGATTTGTAAACCCCCTTGTTGCATAATTTACTTGCAACAATACTCAGCGATGCTGTCTCATCTGTCTCCTCCATGTTGTTTTCACACTGGGGGGTGGGGGGGGGCGTCACCTTGTGCACTGCTGTGACTGGTATGCTAGGAACTTGTGCATTAAGACACAATCTATGCTGTCCAGAGTCCAACAATAAACTGTGATAAACTGCCCTGATTAAAATAGTTTCTAGTTTTCTAAGTATTTGAAACAAGCAACAAATATTTACAGTATATCATTAGCCTAATAGCATAACTGCTTAAGTCACATATTATACATATTTAAATATTATTTTGTGAGTCTCATAGAACAAGTGCCTAAGAATAAGTTAACTATGATAATGTAGATAATATGAACATATTTCTATCAATTGTATTGGAAGATATATAAACGTAAAAAAAAATCTTCTTTTCTGAAAACTTTGAAATATGACTTCTGATATTATGCTATTAGGCTAATGGTGTTCAGGTTATTTACTAACTCAATTACATTATTTACTCAGTACAGTTCAAAGGTGTTGTTACACGTTAGTACGTCATCATGAAAATCATGAGAATTACAGTTTTTCCTTAAAATGTTAAGAAAAAACGTGCACATCCTAATAAACATCCTAATACAAGAGGTACATCATTAGTAACTTTCTGAACATTTTTAAAGTGAATTTTGTCAGAGTTGGCTTTTGTAAAAATTCCTTCAACTTTCCACACTTAAAATCTGTTTACACAAAGAACATATTTAGAGCCAGTTTCCAAAAGTGTGCTTTGAGTAATAACACCGTTACCCATAAAGTGTGAATACATTTTTTCTACCTCTTTTTATGAAATGACGTTGAAAATGTGATTTATTCTTTAAAGATAACGTTTTTATATTCTAAAACTTTATGGATCAATCTCTTACAATTGTATCAGTGCAAATTAATCCACAATTGAGATTTGAAAATCACAATCATTTCATGAGAAGAGGTAAAAACATATCTCTCTAGATTTAGGTTTGCAGGGTCTAAAATCTCCTCAAGATGGTTCTGAGAATGAGAAGACGTCCGTGTCCTGATGTACAGTAGTAGATTGAGAAAGAGTGGCAGCAGTAACACTGCTTCCCCAGCAGACTGATCCGTTTCCTGCTCATTAAAAAAATAAAACAAAACAAAACAAAAACAGCAAAATGTTTTTGTTTTTTTCCTGGGAATTCCTCAGTTGACAGAAGCAGGGTTGGTAGGGGCTGCCATGATTACTACAGAAGCCTCTGAGGGGAATTACAAACCCTGCTTGATTTTAGCAGGCATTCTGCCATGTTGCCTCTCCTGTATCTGGGCAGAAAACCAACAGAGAGGCAGTTATCAGAGGCGCTCAGATGATTATCTGCTAATGCTAATATGTAGCCTACCATATCTTATTACCCCAGACAGAACCTTGTGAGTTTAATCCATGATTTATTCATTGAGTTTTATAAAACAGGAAGGAACACTTTTGTAGAGGCAGTAATGATCTCATAATAAAAGTGGATTGTGATAAAACAGAACAATAATACAGATGTTTGATTGTTTTTAATGAGGAGTTTGACCACAACAAATATTACTGACAATAAATAAATATAAAAGCAGTGAATCTGACAGAAAATAAACCTATTCTATGACTCTCTGCTCCCCTTTCATTTGTTTGGTGGATCATGTCATGAAGCTTTAGCCGGTTTAATATGATTTATGTTTCATTTTGGGACTGCATGTCCCTGTTTTTCAGTAACACCCGGCTAATCTCAGGCCCTCGTGTCCTCTTGTACTGTATTCTTTCACATCCGATGAGGATAGCGCTCTGACTGGTGTAAGAATAGGAATCATCTTTTATCACTGGTGCCAGGAAACGCCTCATATCCAGGGGGCTGTGGTTACATAAGATACGCCTGGGCTCTAAGGTCATGGGTGCACTTCCTGTAAATGCCATCGGAGCTCAGGCATCGGCTGAGACCAGAGGAGAGAGTGAAAACAGAAGTCTTGAAAACGTCAGAAAAGAAGTGAAGGTATGACTGTGAAAAGTTTGAAGATAAATCAGAGGAAAGGGCACCTGTCACCACCAGGAATGACATTTTCTAGTTGGAGCAATTTGTTCCATTAAAACCTGCTGAAAATCTTTTCAAATTGAATCACAAAGATAACCTGGACTCCTGGGAAATCAGGGAAGTTGGCAGGTCTGATAGAGGGGTACAAACACAAAGAGATATCCCCTAAAATCTCTTTACAAGCACATCCTAGTGGCAGGACAATCTGCACAAAGGGGGCCACACAGCTCAGATCTGTGTTGTAGGCTTCTGGGTAAATCCCATTATTGATGCATCCTATTGTGTTTCTAGGCAACAGTGTATCAGTGATAGGGCTTTATTTAAATCCAGAGAACTGATAAGTGGAAAAACATTGTACTGCGACCTCACATTAACGGGACAGATTGTTCCTGTGAAGAGCGACTGTGTGCGTGTGTGTGTGTGTGTGTGTGTGTGTGTGTGCATGTGTGTGTGTGTGTGTGTGTGTGTGTGTGTGTGTGTGTGTGTGTGTGTGTGTGTGTGTGTGTGTAAAAGTGTGTGTTTTCACAGTGGGGGATGTGGGGGGGTCGTATGTTCAGTAGGAGGAAGAGGAAGACTGAACAGTGTGTTTGCGTCGGTTGAGAGTGAGAAACAGAGATGGGTAGGGATGTGAAGAGTGAGCAAGTGAAAGAAAGTGTGCATACATTATTTATTAGTCATTAGCTGCAGTTGAGTCATGCAGCAGGGACACAAGACATGACCGGTGAGAGAGCTGTGTGTGTGAACCAGTGTGAGCCTGTGACCTCGCTGTGCATGCATGCGTGAGATAGGCAGGGATGGTCTTACACCTGTGCACCAAGAGTGGAAATTCTCTACACTTCCACTGCCGTGCTGTTCCACCCAGATCTCCAGTGTTTGCAGAAAACTGAACCAGAACTTGTCCAGAACCTTGGTGCTATGGTGCTAACTACGTCACATTTAGCCAGCTGTCTGCCTGGACTTTATGTTCTATTGAGGATTCTAAGAAGATGTGCTGTTCCTTATTTAACATTTTGTTATCCTTCTGCACTCCCTCTCTTTTAATTCCTTCTGCCTTTGTGGTGGTAATCATCTTTCAGGCTGTCAAAAGGAGTGGAAAGAAAAGAACAGATAAAAAGGGAGAGCTGTGAGACAGAGGCTCAAAAAAACAAAAGAGGAGGAGAGGAAGGACCTGGAGTAGGAAGAGGAAGCAGGTGAAGCATGTCGGCTGGAAGTAATAAGTGTGCATATCTGAGGGCGGTCTGTGATGTTCACAGTTAAAGTCATGAAGCTTCATGTAAGCTGCAGTTTTCTCTGTGTGATAATGAGCTCCATTCCTCTCAGAGTTTCATTCATCTGGGATGGACTGTCATGACTTGAATCCATTTATCCACAGCTGTGAGATTGTTTTCATCATTCAAACTGTAAAGATTGAATGACTGTAACATAAATTAAGATCCTGAGATGAGAGGTTGAAATGGATTCCAAAAGATAATTCTGTCATTTAAAACCCGTCAGTAATGTCAGTTTTAATATGAGGGGGTATTTAAATGCATATCTTTCATTAGAATAATCTCTCTCTTTGATGGGGAATCTTAATACATGGATGAAAGTGAAGGCTTTTTCATCTGATTCTGTTTGACTAAAGAACTTGTTCCCACACGTCTCTGAAATGTGTGATGAACACTCGTTCCCTGGACCGGTCAAACAGCTGAATTCAGCCATAGAAACCAAGACTCCCGGTGAAACTGTTACAACAACAGGACTGCTTTTTTTATCTATCACTGATTGGCTAATAGACTAACAGTTAGCATGCAGACAGTCACAAAGACACATCTGATGACCTGTCAGGGATGAACATACCAGCACTAAGCTGGTCTGCTTCTGAGTACCCATGACGCTCTGCACTTCTTGGCCTGAATGACAGTTGGCTGTGCAGTTGGCCCATGGCTAAGCCCCCCGTCTCCACTCACTCGCTCGGACAAACGATAAACAGTCAGTGAACATGCAAACAACATACAGTGGAGAAAGTTGATTGACCAGCTTTAGTTACAAGCCAAAATTTACAGAACCCAGTGCAAAAAAAACGCATCTTGTTGCCATCACCATTAGGTTCAGGTGATGGAGTTTTGGGTTTTAGGTTCAGAAAAAGAAGAAAATCTATTCTCCTTTTCACCACCTTTACCAAGAGTGTCTCTGTTAGCTTGAGGCTACAGTATTTATATTGAATCATTCAGCAGAACGTTTGACAAACTTTATCTGGGCTGTTACAGATAAGCTAATGAAGCTAAGCTCCAGAAGCTAACGTTAGTTTAAAGTTTGTATGAGGACTTTCTAAGTGATCTAGAAAAATCTCATCTCTTGATATCTGCCTGATCCTAATCTACAATTTAACCACCACAATTTAAAATAAGATTACCAGCACCAGTTTAGGTTACTAGAGCCTGAGCCCGAGAATCAGGGCCAAGGCCCTCTTGGAACCTTAGTGATTATTCTTCCGTGCCTTCAACCCCAAATTGTGTGCTTTCTGCTTGAGATAAACTCGAACACACCTAGCCACAAAATTCAGCCCTGCGTGAAATTTTATGACTGCTGTGTTTCCATGTTGATATCTGCTCTACAGCACCCCTAGCCACTGAAAAAAAACAGCCAGGCCAACTGGTTAGAGCTACAGGTCTGATTTTCAGTGTGCAGAACCATCATGCCCAGAAAAAAAAAAAAAACAAAAAAAGATTTTTTTGTAACTCAGACGGTGTGGCCAGGGAAGGTTGCCAAAGTTGACGATTTTTTTTTTTGCTGAGTGAAAATCTTTACTGCTCATATATGCAATGTTGGATCTGGACCTAAATGCACACATGTTCAGTGTCACAGACTGAGTGCTTCTGTAGGCTTTTTTCCACCTTCAACTACAGCGCCCCCTACTGTCACCAGGGCGTCAGGTCTTCTCCTCTGTGTTTATAACTCAGGGTTTCTACTCTGGACTCATATACACATATGCAGACATTGCTGCACATGTGCTGCAGTGCGTTCTGACTGGAACATGTGGGCTAGGACCCACTAAGCACCACTTGCGGCTTTAATTTATGAATGCTATTTCTTAGCTTTCTGATTGGGTTGGACGGGACCGGATTGATTTACGGCATGTTGAAGTCTCTATGACGACACCATGCCGGTTGATGAAGTTTAGTAGTGAGAAGAGAGATCTGTGTTTTTCTCTGCTGACACAGTTTCTGTGATTCATTTCAGTTCAGTCTGATGTTCAGCATTTGGAGATCAGGCGATTTGAAGATGTTGACGGAGGTGGAGGAGAAAGGCTGAACTGAATAACCGAATCTTATTGGCTAATTTTTGTCCTTTTCTCCAATCAGCTCTGTTTCATCCTCCCTTTCGAAAATGAGTTAGCCAAGTGTCACTAAACAGCACCGTCACACGCTCAGCTGCAACTTTTTCTGGATGTTTCTTCTGAATTAAGTCTGAAAGTTTTGTGAAATAACTGCAAGCACAAAGGTGAGGACAGTACTGATGCTTCCACCGTGAGCTAACCTCTTAAAGTGATCAAGTGAGACACGGGATGCTGGGGGGTTGTTAGCACAAAAAAATGCTGTTCCTGGGAAGTTGTTCATCTTCTCCCAGGATCTGATCCATCTAATTTTCAGGAAAATATTAAACTCTAATGTCTTTTTTTATTTTTTGCTCTGTGTTCACTGTTGCTGGCTTAGTGTTGTTAGTCGTGCTTTGTTTTGGAGGGGTTTGCGTGTGGTCCAGCTAGCTCAGCCCACAACAGCAATTATGATCCATGAAAGTTCAGGACTGGGTGTGAGTTGAATCAGTATAAATGTCTTGAGCTGAGCCCTGAAGGCGGAAGATGGTTGTCCTCTGTTGGGCTGGTCTGGATGTACTAAAGACCAGGCAGCAGGAAACTTAGCATGGGGCTCTGTCTCAAGCTTATCTCCCTGAGCTGATCCTTGCCCAGGCTGGACTCGGACCTGGACAGAGAACCAGGAGGAGCAGATGTTAGATCGAACAGGAGGCTGAAGGCTGTGGGATGAAGGGGTTCTCCTTCACCTGTTTTCACTTTAACTGTGTGTCAAATTCAAAACCAAAAGATGTATCTGTTGGTTATAACTTGACAGTTTTTACTTGTTGCATTGCCTTAAATTTTACAGATGACTCTCTCATGTCCATAAATCCTGGTCAGACTGCACCGGATCATAAATCTGACCTCCTGCAGGTTTTCTGTTTCTCCATAGATATCCTCCTCTGGTGGCATTGTCGATGCCAGACGGGGCTGTAAAAATGGAAGAGAGGCCTCGGTGACAATTCACACTCCGGTGCTTGCATGCCACAGTGTGTGAAATTTCTCATCCTTGACACGCCGGCCGCTCTGGGAGCCATTTGTAACAGGATAACAACGCTCCCTGAGATGTTTAGGTGATAGATTTTGTCACTAGAAGCTTTTTTCTGTGCTTGATGCATGCTGAGACAGCTGCCACACAAAGATATCAACAAACACACACATGCATGTTATTGTCATCCATGCACATTCACAACACAGTGTTTCATCTTTGTTTCAAACTCTGTAAGAGATACAGGATCAGCTGAGGCTTCCTGAGAGCTCTGTTTGTTGTCGGCCCCTCTTTAAAAGTCTGTTTCTGACAGCGACATGAAAATGAGCATCAATACTGTTGGTCCCCTGCCAGTCGCTGTTCTGTTGTTGGTATTGTGATGAGCTAGCTTTCTGACGTCAGAACAATGCACTTCATAACAGACACAGCTACACACAGCAACCATCCGCCCCTGTCTCCTCCTCTCCTGTCTCTCTGTTGGTGTTTCTATGAGGGAAACATGGACTGACTTATAGAAAAGCTAAACAATCAGAGGTCGGTTTGATAGTGAAGCTTGTTCTCTGAGCTTGCAGGGAGGTTGCTCGGTACGTGTCCTGACTCTCTGCCGCATATTTGTCTTAAAGGCCACAGTAAACACACTATCAACAGGTCCAGGAAACACACACAGAAGCCGTGAAGCTCGTTATAAAGCCACAGTAAAATCAAAAACAACCTTGCATCAACCTTGTTTTAATCCGATCAGTGCAGGTGAGATCCCATGTGCACATGACTCAATCCAGTCCATTAGGCTCTATTTACATGACTTGAGTTATCACATTATGTGAGATTTTCACCTCATGATTGGGAAAATAATCACCAAAATGAATGAATGTGGAAGAAAAATCATGAAAGCTAAGAAATCAAGACAAGGGTCAATCTTTATGTTATAAATGTTAGTGAGAAATGCAGCTGACAGGAACTTTCAGTTCATCCAAAAGAAAAACCTGGCCTGTTTAACAAAATCCACCAAAACCTCCCAAACTGGAGTTGAAACCTTTTGGGTTTTTTATGAAGCACCTGGTTTCCACTGGTCATCTTTAATCATTCATCAGGATTTAAACTTCCTTCGCCCTCCCTCTGTTCTATGGTAAAGGTCTTTTACCATTGTATGACTTCTAACACAATAAGAGTGTATCATTTTAATGACAAGGGCTGTTTGAAATACTGAGTCCTGATTTTGAATGTAGTACTCTGACCGTTCTTTTTGACCCTTTTGGTGGATTCCCTGGTTTTCAGTTTTGTAAAGGTGATGAGAGACCCATCAGAGTATCATCAACTGTGGCTTGGAACAGTTAGTGAGTGGTTTGCATGACTTTAATACATTTTGTAGAAAGAAATACCTGAGCTGGGCAGGTCCACTGCTAATCTAGTGTTGTGGTATTGTAGTTGTTATGCTAATTTTTTCCAGTGGGTGGTGGTAATGCACCAAACAATGACGATCACCCCACATAAATGGAAAAGATGAACGACATTAGCACCGTGCCATGTGGAAAACTAGGCTGTTTTTCAAAGACCCCACTGTCCCAGCAGTGCCTGCTGAGTGTGTAAAAATCCAGTCTGTAGTCTGTTGGATGAGAAAAGAGTAACGTCTGCAGTATGCTAAAAATTCACAGATGTCCAACTAATCCAAAAAAATTCTCAGTATGCAACAGACCAGTCTACCTCACATCACATCTGTCTCCCATAATGCACGGCGCCAATGCTTTTCATCTTCTTTTTGTGTTCATTGCTAATAGTACTCAGCTTTAGATGAATTACCGCCACCTACTGGAATAAGTCAGCATAACAACTACACTTCAACATCACTAACATTAGACGGTCGGTGAGATAGAAGTGAACTGATGTGAAAGAAACAATGTTAAGTCCATTAAAAACACTTTTCAACTTTTTCAAATTAAACATGGGTTAAAAACCCAAAGTGGTTTTACCATTAGCTTTAACAAAAAAATGCAATCCGTCCAAAATGTATGAAATGATAATACTTTCAGGGAGAGAATAAAAACAAATATGATGAATTCTGCTGAAATATAATTTAATGACTTTTCTTCTTTTTCTAAAAGAATTTAAAATGTACCTTAAACCATATCACAACCATTCTCTTCCCTTGCTTAATTTTTATTATTATTTTCTTAACCTTTTATTTAAATCATCTGTAATTGTATTGTTCCTGTAGCTTCACCACTGATTGACTGATGTTAAATGCACCACCTGATAGTCTCTTTGCATATTAATAACTGAGATGTCAATATCTACCCATGGTTTGTTTTGTACGTTTATTATAAAATTAAAGAAAATGAAATGAATAGGGACGCACAACATGTTGGCTTTAATATCAGTATCGGCCAGTGTTTGTCATTTTTTAACATATCACTATCGGTCCAATGAGTAAAACTTTTTTGACATTAACGACTGATGTTTATATGCGTCTAGCTGCTGTTTGTGTCAGGAGGGGGTTTCCATGGATACTGGTCAGTTTATTAAAGGTCACTTTGTCAGGATATTATTTTGATTTATGATCCTTTTTATAATACATGATCCAGACTTTCTCACAGGAGTTTTGAGAGGGTCGTTAAAAAGTAACACAGTTGGTTACTTGTGTTTATTGGAAGCCCTGTAACATTCTTATCTGAAAGTCAAACAAAGTCAATTTCAGTTTTTTATTTATTTTAACATATATCACTATCGGTAAATATCGGTTATTGAAATAACAGAAATATTACTATAAGAATTTGGTATTGTTAAAAGTTTCATTTCAGAGCATTCCTAAAAATAAAAATGGAATAAAATAAACTTCCATCAGCGTAGCTTACTACAAACAGACCCAACAGAACAGTCAGACTACAGACTACATTCACTGGCTGAAGACAGTTTGAAAAGCAGACATGGTTAGTCAGTACTGCTGCGGTGCAACAGCCCCAGCATGAATGTAACAGTGAATATAATCCTAAAGCAGACTGTGGCAACATTTTTATCCAAACATTGTAACAACAACAGTTTGTCAGTCACCTGAGGCCTGCACTATGAAGCTGGATTTTCTCTTAGCGAGGTAACTTCTGGGTTAACCCTGGATTTTCTGTCCTACAACTCTGGTTCACTTCTTAGCGGGACAAATCACCATGGTAACTGATGCTGAACAGCTAACCTGCTCCAAAGCAGGTTAAGATCTGAATAAGAGATCAGCGAACAGAAAAGCACCGCCTCCTGACCAATCAGCTCTGTCAGAAAATAGGTACTACTAATTAGTTATGTTTTAGGGATGGATGCAATCCTTCTGATGTCCACGATGACATCCTGTACGGTACGGTACTACTCCTGCACGGTAAAGTAGGCTGCTCTGCAGGGTTTCTCCTGTTTCTCCATGTTTGTGATTGGTCAGACGCTGCAGACTCCACCCCTTTAATGTGAGCACACACTGATCAAGACTGGAAGACCCAGGATTCACTGAGCGGGTTGATACTCAGCTTCGTTGTACCACTTATCAGGGTTGTGAATGTCTTGTTAATTTAACCCAGGTAACAGAGAGAGAGATCCTGGATCTGTTAACCCAGCTTCGTAGTCAAGGCCTCAGGGATAGCCTGTGGTCAGCTATGAACCTGAGCTTGGTGTAGTTTATAATGATTCACTCATGATGGGGTGAGTTTCAGAAGGTGGGTGAAACATACTCAACAAACGTTTTTGAAAAGCCAGTGATGGAAAAGATAAAACATAGAGTTCACATGGTGTGCTCACACCTGCTGTATTTGAAAATCAGTTGACGCTGTTTATGTTGTGAGGCTGAGAAACACTTCTGTCTTGTTGAAATGTAAACTTATTGTCTTCAGTCAATCTTTATTTAAACAGCACCAGTTCTTTACAAATGTCATCTCAGTGCACTTCACAAGAAGGAGGGAGTCTAGATATATTTAGGATGTATCTGCCAGGTCTGTGAAAGCTCCATGTGTTCAGATTTGATTTGATTAAGTCAGAGTTTGGCATCAGCACACATAAGCTCCAGTAGGAGTCTGACTTTTTGAAAGGAGTATCAGAATATGAAACTCCTCTTTGTTGCTCAGAAAAGAGTGATTTGAGGAGAAGGGGAGGCCAATCACACACACACACACACACACACACACACACACACACACACACACACACACACACACACACACACACACACACACTCATGTTGACCTGAATGTAGATGTATGGATGGATTCCGCTCTGTTGCATCTCGCTTGCATAGCCTCGAGGCTTTTGCTGTTGACGGGTGTGGAGTGTAAGTGTGTGGTTGTGTGTCGTCCGTTCAGTTGCGCTGACTGTGAGACCCCCCTCATCCCCCAACCCCCCAGACAGATCGTCCAGCAGAGTGATAGGATGGTAAATGGAGCGACAGACCAACAGACCCACAGACCCACAGTGACATCATCAGGCTGACAGCCTGTTTCTGTGTGGAAACTTATGTCGCCCGATCACCAGAGACAAAAGACAGGATGGATAGAGATGCGCTGTTAGATTGACGTGTATGACAAGCTGCGCTGTAAAAAAAATCCTGTCTGGGTGATAAGAACGTTGATTTAAGTGACTTTGAACGTGGCATGGTTGTTGGTGCCAGACGGGCTGGTCTGAGTATTTCAGAAACTGCTGATCTACTGGGATTTTCACCCACAACCATCTCTAGGGTTTACAGAGAATGGTCTGAAAAAGAGAAAATATCCAGTGAGCAGCAGTTCTGTGGGTGAAAATGCCTTGTTGAAGCCAGAGGAGAATGGCCAGACTGGTTCGAGCTGATAGAAACTCAAATAACCACTCGTTACAACCAAGGTATGCAGAAGAGCATCACTGAACGCACAACACGTCAAACCTTGAGGCAGATGGGCCACAGCAGCAGAAGACCACACCGGGTGCCACTCCTGTCAGCTAAGAACAAGAAACTGAGGCTACAATTCGCACAGGCTAATCAAGATTGGACAATGGAAGATTGGAAAAATGTTGCCTGGTCTGATGAGTCTGGATTTCTGCGGCAACATTCGGATGGTAGGGTCAGAATTTGGCGTCAACAACATGAAAGCATGGATCCATCCTGCCTTGTATCAACAGTTCAGGCTGCTGGTGGTGGTGTAATGGTGTGGAATATTTTCTTGGCACACTTTGGGCCCCTTAGTACTAATTAAGCATCGTTTCAATGCCACAGCCTACCTGAGTATTGTTGCTGACCATGTCCATCCCTTTATGACCACAGTGTACCCATTATAATGAGTTCACTGTACTCAAATGGCCTCCACAGTCACAAGATCTCAATCCAATAGAGCACCTTTGGGATGTGGTGGAACGGGAGATTCACATCATGGATGTGCAGCTGACAAATCTGCAGCAACTGTGTGATGCTATCATGTCAATATGGACCAAACTCTCTGAGGAATGTTTCCAGTACCTTGTTGAATCTATGGCACAAAGGATTAAAGCAGTTTTGAAGGCAAAAGGGGGGTCCAACCCAGTACTAGCAAGGTGTATCTAATAAAGTGGCCAGTGAGTGTAGGTCATCTGTGCTGTACACAGCTCGGACCAGCCGTCTGTGCCCAACACGGCTTGGACCAACTGTCAGTGCTGTGAGGATGGAGAAAACAGCCTAATCCTCTGCAGTGGCTGCTCTGCTGTGTTATAGTTTGACCTTCATACAAACACTTTACACACTAAAAACTTTCACTTTTATCATTTCCAAAATATTTGCAATATTATCTCAACATTGTTCAAAAGTGATGCAGCACATAAGTCTGCTGATTTAACTTACATCAAACCAATGTGTGCCATACGTCGTATTAATTGAGCATACAGAGTGCTGTGGAAGACTGTTAACACCAGGATGACGGTGCACAGAAAGCAGGAATCAGAACTGGACTCTAACATCCAAAGCACTGATTATCATAGGTGTTTTAGATCTCTGACCCCATCACTTCACTCATTTCTCTGTTGGTGAATTTCTTCAGATTAAAAATTTGGCATAAGTAGAGGTACAACTGACTTGACAGACGCACATCCTGTCGCCTCATCTCTATGACTCTGTCTGTCGATAAGTCGACTGTAAGTTAGGTTTAGTGATTTGTTGTTAGTGAACAAATAGATCAAAATGAACAAATCATCAAATCATCTGGGTTAAGGAACAGAACTGAATCACTGACTGAAAAGAGTCGTTCATTTCTTATCTTAAGTTGAGACTCTTGATCCCAACAGTCGCCCAAGCCTGCCCCCACCCACCCCACCCCACCCTTCATGTTAGAGATTGGTACTGATTGTCAACAAGTGAGTTGTTAACTGAACAAACTGAACGGGAGCTCTGAGTCTCTCTCATTCTCTCAGTCAGACAGTCAGTCAGTGATTTGAACGTGCTAAACAGTATGGTCGGGTAAAATATGTGATTGTTTCAGCAGCTTGCTACAGTGTGCAAACTGTAGATTTATCCTACTAAATTCTCAGCTCATCGGCTTATTATTCACCATCAGCTGTTCTCAGTATGGTTGCAGGCAGAACTTATCCTTCGGCTGTGTTTCAGATTATTAAATTCTAATTCACAGTCAAAGCTGCGGAGAAGTACTAAACGATTCAGTAAATGAATCTTTTGAATGAATCACTGTACTGAACTGATTCTAATGATTCAGTACAAAATAATTGCTTTTCCCATCACTAGATTTAGTCAGCTCTTTCAACATGGTGTCTGCTATAATGATACCTTCCATAGATTGTGATAGAATGGACAGTGTGGCTCCGCCTTTTACCACTGTATTGTTTTGAAGACAAATAACCTCTGTCACAGGAGCTGTCATTGTGCAGACAGTCTGTGCAGTAGAGACTGTGAGGGACTCTGAGAAAATCTCAGTGGGTGACAATTTTTTTTTTTACTATCAATAGTCTAATGTCTTCTTAACACTCCCTCCTGATGTATTTTATTATTCCAGAATAAACCACAAGAACGGCAGCTGTTAGTTATCGTTAAACAGGATGTAAACACATTCAAACACAACCATGCAAGGCTTTCATGAAGCTCCCGTGTTGTGCCGACCATCCTGAGATCTCAGACCTGGAGAGACAGCAGATAAATGTTAATGCAGGGTAAAAGGGGCTCTCGAAGACATCAGTGCTTCCTTTATTCCATAAACTGAAATAGATGATGGGAATTATTTGTTGTGTGTTCACACCAGCAGCCTAGCAACCGCCCCCCTTTCACACAAACACATCTGACCCTGTATGTTTATAAGCCCTCCAAAGCCTGGTTCAAACCCTGTATGCTCTCATAACAGTCTGTAACGTCGGGTTCTCCTCTCCCTCCACTCTGAACCATTCTGCCATGCCAAGTCTTTTTCTCCATCTCTCTCTTAATCCACCTCCTCTCTCACTCTCTGTCCAAGTAGGCCTGTGGCTGCTCTCCACTAAAAATAGCTTTTGTCATCTCAGAAGCTCTTTCATGCTATTCTCATTCTCTGTCACAACACAGGCACACACACACACACACACACACACACACACACACACACACACACACACACACACACACACACACACACACACACACACAGATACAAAGAAAGACACTGTGCTGAAGTTGTTCAGTTTGTGCGGCTCAGGAACATGAGACATGCTGTGACGTCTGTAAAAAGACTTTAAAAGTTACCCTGTGCTCCGACACGTCATTCAGAGCTCAGAATATTCTCCTCAGCTGATTAACCACAGCGGACCGTTTGTGACGTTTAGAGATCAGAGATGAGGAGGAATCTGATACTGTATTAACAGACTGTAATTTTCACGAGCCAAACAATGCTTTTACTGCGTGTTTTCTTCCGTCTTTCTGAGCAGAAAATTGGTGCTAATTGCTGCAAGTGTCAGTGTTTGCAGATGAGATGCAGCTAAAATGAGCTGTAATGAAGAGAACAGACATAAATTCACTCAGAGGGAGAAAGAGGGACGGACGATGGGTGCACAGCTTTTTTTTTTTTTCAACCCATCATTCTCTCTCTGGCCTCTTTGCAAATTGTAGAAGTAGTAATTGAGTAATTAAGTGATATAAGAGAGAAAAGTAAAGGGATACCTTGAGCTTTATATCTTTAAAGATCGGCCACCATTGAGAAAACAGTCTGAGCTTCAGGTGGAGGAGCACAGGTGAGAAGAGTCAGTCTCTAAAGGACTCTGATCTCTGCTTTCATCTCTGTTTTACATACGTAGAAACATTATGTCAGATTTTTAATCTGTCTTTTAAAACAAACTACAAAATCACTCCGTTCAAGTTGGAGCTCATGGCTCAACGTCCTCACGCGGTGTACTGGATTCGTTCTTCAGCAGGTTGGATCAGGTCAGGTCTTGTTCCCATCAAAGTGTCCTTTAAATAAAATTGTCCTTGTTAATAAATGGAGTGGCCCTCCTCGTCCCAGCTCGCAGGGCTTTGAAGTATGCCAATATTAGGTTAGGAGCCCGGCTCTCTCCTTCTTTTTTCCTTATGTGCTTTTTAACCCTTTGTGTCTCTGTTTGACTCTACCCACTAATAATTGTTTTCAGAAATCATGATGACCTTGAGTTTCACCTGTACTCTCCTTTTTTTGTACTGTGTAATATTCCTTTGTACAGCTCAAAGATCAGTATGAACACATGAAGAGTAAAAGAACAAAAAAGAGTTTAAGGACATTTTAGCTGCTTTTCTTCCAGGATTCAAATGAAATCCTCTCTACTGATGGCTCTCTGTGTTGATGGTTGTCTGAATTACATGTTTGAAAACATTTCATGCCTTAAGAGGAATGAAAACACTCAAGGAAAAAAATATCTGGACTGAAATGCAGTTGAGACCACTGTGTTTAGGGCCCTGTTTGGGCCCTGTGTACATGACAATTGTTCTAGAATAAAGCGCAAAGGTATTTGAACAGTCTCAGTTTTTAAAAGTTTTCTCAGAGACCACAGTGTTAGCTAAAGAGACATTACAACCAGTCTGTGTGTGATTTAAGTAAAGCTTCCAGTCGATGGTGGTCATTGATGGTGGATTAGGACTCAGTCTAGTAAATGGTAAATGGTAAATGGACCAGTACTTATATAGAACTTTTCTAGTCTTTCTGACCACTCAAAGCTCTTTACACTGCTGGTGTCATTCACCCATCCACACCACATTCACACACTGATGGCAGAACAATCTATTGAAGGCCATCAGTATTATCTAATGCATTCATACGCATTCATACACCACTGAACAACAGTGGGAGCAATTTGGGGTTCAGTGTCTTGCTCAAGGACACTCCGACATGTGACTGCAGGAGCTGGGAATCGAACTCTCGACCTTCCGATTGAGAGGCGACAACTCTACCACTGAGCCACAGTCGCACAGTGGAGCTTATTGCGCCATCACTAATTGAAGGGGCTCACTATGTTACACTGCTCTGAAGTGCTAAAGCTGCTGTCATGTGTGGTGTAAGTGACAAACATTTGACTCTAAACTGAAAGTGAAGGAGACAAAGAGGTGTTGGGGCAAAAGGTTTTGACTGAATCAAACAGACTCCATCAGCCCCCATAGGTGTTCTTAAAGGAGTCCTCGTTTCATGAGGATATGACACAATACTTCCATACACACACTCATTAACTTCAGCAGCTTCCATGCTTAATTAAATGGACTCCAGCCTGAGGAAGCTCAGTAGACTGTGTGTGTGGATTATTCACCTGTTTCTTCAGAAGCCTATGGGTGTTGACTTACGCTGGCAGTCATCAACTTCTGGTTGCCTTGCAACGAAATGGCTGACAATTGCAACTTGCGTGAAATCATCAATGCTCGTCAGAGCTCCCTGTAAACTTTTTCTAAAACATCCACACTATGACTCCACCTCAGATTTTTGTTCATTTTGTCGCTTTTTTTGCTTTTAAAAGCCGGTTATTAGAGCGAGTATGACAGCTAGGCTAACATCATCAGGTTTGTGGTCTCCGTGGCAACATAAACAGAATGTTCAACCGGAAGAGCAAAACCGACAACTGCTATGAACTATGGGTAGTCAGAAAAAGGGGGATATGTACTCGAGATGGAAACATCTTGGCAGAGGAGAGTCCAGACACAAGTGTTTGCATTAACATTCATAAGTCATTTTTTACACACTTTGACTGTGGTGTGTGTGTGTGTGTGTGTGTGTGTGTGTGTGTGTGTGTGTGTGTGTGTGTGTGTGTGTGTGTGTGTGTGTGTGTGTGTGTGTACACGCGTGTGTTGTCGCGTGTGTGTGTACAGTGAAGAAAGAGAAGAGCACGTCCAACCTTTTACTCTGGAGCTTGTCTTGCTTTGAGTTGCGTCACAAAGAGCAGAGGGTAACCTGAAGTCTCAGTCCAAGTCGGCGGCCTGGAGTGAGTCAGACCCTACTTCCTGCCCCGCTTGGCTGCTTTTCTGTGTCTGATTTCGTTCAGAGTGAGAATTCAAAAAACAAATGCGCTGGTGGGATGCACCTGGCATGACATGTCTGACAGGCTGATAAAAGCATGTTTTTGGCCTGGTTTAAGACAGAAGAGAAAGGAGCTGTTTTTATTGACCTGTTTTTAAATAGATTGTATGATATAATGTCATAAACTTACCTCTCTATGCCCCGCTCCCTGCTCCTCCTGTCCTCTTGTCATTCTTGCCAACAGTTGTTCTCCTTGGCGTCTCCCTGAGGCATGGAATACGTCTTGATACTCAATGGTGCCATCTGCTGTTATTTACACTCCTAATATGGACTTTATGCTGCCAGATGGATGTTTTGTAACCACAGATGAAGCAGGGTCAGATCCCCCCACCGCTCAAAATCCCTTTGAAATAACAAGCTGAAGTCTCATGTGAAGTCCTGGACTTCACACAGTCACTTCTAATGGTTTTCATGGAGGTCCAGTTATCCATTCAGAGCAGTCTTTTAGTGGTTCTAGCTGGTGTGTGACACACACCACACCCGGGCGGCTGTGGCTCAGTTGAGTAGAGTTGTCACCCCACAATCAGAAGGTTGTGGGTTCGATTCCAACTCGGCTGCAGACACATGCCACTATCGTGAAGTGTCCTTGAGCAAGACACTGAACCTCAAGTTGCTGTTGTTCAGTGGTGTATGAATGTCGTGTGAATGTTAGATATAGCTGATTAGCTTAAGTCGGCCATCTGTGTGAATGTGGTGTGACTGGGTGAATGAGGCTAGCAGTGTAAAGCGCCTTGAGTAGTCAGTAAGACTAGAAAAGCGCTATATAAGTACTGGTCATTTACCATTTACACCCCCACCTTGAGCACAGACACAGACGCTGCTTTTATGTCTAATCAGAGAGCCCTCTTCATGAAAGCCTGTTGTCTCACTGAGTCAGAGTTTGTCCCTCAAAGCGGTCCTCCAGACCCTGACTGTAAACAAAGGTCACATGTGCATTAACACAGCTCAGTGTTCAGAGACCAGAGATGGATTCCTGACACCTTCAGAGAGTGTTTATAGAAATCATACTGACTTCAGCTGGTCCTGTTAAAACCATGCTTAGAAATGGAAACCAGTCAAACCAGTTCTCCCCATTGAAATGTAGTACAGTAAAGTGGATTTATTCAGTCTGATGTTCAGCATTTGGAGATCAGATGACTTGAAGATGTTGATGGAGGTGGAGGATAAAGGCTGAACTGAATAACTGAATCTGATTGCCTGATTTTGTCCTTTTCTCCAGGCATTGTTCACTTTTATCTGCAGGTGTTTCCTATGAAAACCTGTCCAATCAGCTCTGGTTCATCCTCCCTTTAACAATGTTTCTTTTGAGTAAACTTGATTAAAGTTTTGCAAAAAACTGCAAGCTGGCTTGTAACCTGAATTTTAGCTCTCAACTCAAAGCAAAAAATCGTCCAAGAGAGACGGCCGGTAAGTCAAGGCACTGCTGTATATCTGGGGTTTACATTGCTTTGGTCTCCCCCTGTGGATAACCTGGTGCTGTATATCCCACCACTTTGCTACCTTGTCTTGTACAGACATATTTAGCTCTCTTTATCAGTCACATCTGAATATCACACCTGCACCTACCCTGTATCTGCATTTAGAGGTGTTTAAAATCACTGAAATAATCAGTGTTGTTGCTGCTTTTTTAGGTCACTAATAATATCAGTCTGTTTTCTAACCAGCTTTGAAGTCCTGCAGCAGAGGAAGTATTCTCTTGATTAATCGAGTAGTTGTTTGGTCCATAAAATGTCGGAAAATGGTGAAAAAAGTCAGTGCTTCTTGGAGTCCAAGATGACATCATCAGATGTCTTGTTTGCAAACCAAAGATATAGAAAAACAGGACAAGACAGGATTAAGATTTGGTTTAAGGCGACTGTTGCTGAGTGGTCATCTTTCAGCTGTAAGGTAGATGGTTCAGTCCTGCGTATTTAAATCTTAAAGTGACCATACAGCAGACACCGATAACAACCATGTTGGGGTTTTTATTTTCCCACAGGAGAGGAGGCTCAGAAAAACCATGTGTGAGACTTTTAGCTTCTCCAGTTCCCATCTCTTGATGTTTGTTTGGCTTGTGTTTTCTTTTTGATGCTTTTATTTTCTGACCATTCAGTAACTTTTAGGTTATTGTGGAGAGTCTTCTGAACAGTAGTTTCATTGTTTTTGATTGTTGCAACAACAGCAGACACACAGTTAAAACCAGAAGTTTGTGACATTAAATCAGACTCAACTTTTCTTATTATATGTCAGTTAGATGGTCATGATTATTTATGTTTGCTAAATGTTTGAATAATAACAAAGAAAATGTATTAAAGAGATTTTTAGGAATTTTTCCAAAGCCTAAAGTTTACTTACATTTCTTTAATATTTGGCAGCATTGCCTGTAAAATGTACCACTTGTGTATCCTTCCACAAGCTTCTCACTTCCCGTTCCTCCTGATGGGGCTGGTTTCAGGTCTGTAGACTACCTTGCTCACACATCTATCCAAAAATCTTCTGTGAGATCAGGGTTTTGTGATGGCTGTTCCAAAACATTGACTTTGCTGTCTTTAAGTCACTCTGTGGTAGTTGTCCAGTCTGCTTTGTGCAGGTTTCCCTCTTTTTTTCATCTAAACAATGGTCATTATGATCGAACAGCTGAGTTTCAGTTTCATTAGACCACAGGGCATGTCTCCAACAGTTACAGTCTCTGTCCCTGTGTGCTTTGCAAACTGTCATCTTTCTTTTTATGTTTCTTTTGGAGTAAGACCTTCTTCCTCTCAGCTGGTTTTACTGTGGACCATGATGCTCTCTCACCAGCTTCATCCAGCATACTCACATGGTCTTTGGTCTTTTTGTTCTGGGGTTGATTCACACATTTCACAACAAAAACCGTTTATCTCTGGGAAACAGACCCTTTTCCTTTCTGAGCAGTCAGATGCTGTGTATAGCTGGATATAACTGTTATCAGGTAAACATGGCACCTTCAGGCATCTGGAAATTGAACCCGAGGATGAACCACAGTTGCAGAGGTTAACGATCCTCTTCATGGTATGTCATCTGATTCCTATGGTGGCCCTGAGCACCCACTGCACTGCATCTTAACAAAGCACATGAAAAAAGACAACACATAAACAAATAAAGAAAAAATCTTCATCAATTTAAGAACAAGTGCAGCATTTAGAAAAAGACGCTGCAAAGACCACAACACAACACATTAGAAAAACACACTGTAAATAGACCACAACACAACAGAAAGACAGATGAACAGAAGGATAAAGGCACTGATCCAATGTGTAAGGTGTCTTTATGTGACGTTTATTTAAGATTACGGATCTGAAAAACACATCAGAAAATAACAGACTCAGTGTGCAAAGACCTGAAGAGTCACTGTTTGAGCTTGTTTGAATAAAACGTAGCTGTCCATACTCATGCGTGCATCTACCATCAAGCTGACTTTATCTATGATCTATTGATAGAGAAGCTGCTCCATCTATAACCTCCAGGTCATGATGATCAGACAAATGAAATAATAAAATCAAAGTCAGCCCATGGCCTGTAATTCACCTTTCCTTTATTTGATCTGTATTAACAAACAGGATACTGAAAAACAAACTCATTTTCATTTATTTGTTTTCATTTCAAAATGGAAAAAACAGAAAAACTTTTTTTTAGTGTTTGATTTTTTGATTGATAGTTGCGTATCAGTTGAACTAATGACACACACACGTGGATGAGGGGAAGCAGTTTACTCTTCCCTGTACTCGGTACAGAGCTGCATTGACATGCTCCTCAACAAACAGGTGTATCTGTTTCCACAGCAGCTTACCCACTACCTGTTCTACCTGTTGTTTTCAGGGCTTTGAACTGGTTTGCGAAACGAGGACGAAAACCGGAAACTTTTGCCATTTTGCTTGGAGCGGAAAAGAAACTTTAGAATTTTGAATTTCAAATGGAAACCGGTTAATATTGGGTTTTTTTTCATTCTTGAATTGTCCTTCATGTTAGTCATGTAGCCGAGCAGAGTAGACAGAATTCAGCCCAGCACCACAAGAGAAGTGATCAACAAATATCCATATCCAGTCTCCCGAGCTGTTTCTTGTCCTGCTTCTCATGTCTCTGATTGAAATCTCTGCACAGACCTGCTGAGCTTTAGCAGCAGCAGCGCCTCAATCTGCAGCGCACAGCCAGCCGTACATTCAGGTAAAAGAAGAAGATGTCCACATCCAGCTCCAGTCAAATAATCTGCACTGTAAACTTCTGGATATGTAGAATAAACTGAATTATCTTAAAACTTAAAAGCTGCTACACAAAAGATCAGTTTTCATTGAGTGCTGCCCCTGATATTCAACCATCATAAATATTGATTTTTTTTTTTTTGATGTGTCTGTGTGAGTGAGTTTGACAATAACTACAGTGCTGCAATTTTACTTTAACTATAAAGTCTTCAAAAAGGAAACGTAGTTCACCTCATGTTGTCCTGGTAACATGACCATAATGTGCTCACTCTGTTAGCTCTATAAAGACAATGAACTCCTTCTTCACCGCAGTCTGCAGCAAAGCTTCTCATCCTTTTCTCCACACCTGGATCTCTGGATTTCTGTCCATACAGAACAGCTGCTGGACCAAAGCTCTGACTCTCCAAACATGTCTAATAATCAACATTTAGGAGCAACAAAACAGAGAAACCAACGCTGTTTTCCAACAGTTTCATTTAAATATTATTAAGTATGATCCTGAGCTCTGAGGCAGCGCGTCAGTGCCAACCTTCTGCACAGAGAGAGAGACTCCAGATCATATTTAAGGCTCCGTGTTTTTAGACCTCTTGGGTTATGAGTTTTAATTTTTGAGCAGAAAATGATCAGAAAAAGCTGCAGACCCTGTCTTAGAAAATATTATCACCCAAACTTAGAGAGAAGCCGATCCGGACTGGATTAGTATCATCAGAGGACCTCTGTGTGTCTGAAATCTGGTCAGTAATTTGCTCTGGATTTTTTACATCATAAATGATGGAGATGGTCAATTCACACAGGATTAAAAACACAGACGTCCTCCACGATTGTTACAAATGATCAGAGGTCCTCAGGTGATACGGATCCTGTACAAATAAGGCTTCAGTCTATCAGTGTTATCACAGTGTAACCAATGTAGGCATATTGTGCATAAAATTTAAATTCCCAAGTGATGCAGCTTGAACAGCAGAGGGCAGGTGATCCAGCTTACATAACGCACAGGCCTACTGAATGTAGTGTTTGTTGTAGGAAACAACAGCCTGCAGGCTGACATGAAACCATATTAACCGGTTCAGGAACTACATTTTTTAGGTTCTAACTGGTTTGAGAAGTTTGAGTAAACTGGTTTGAGTAAACTTTGAGGTAGAACCCAAAACTGAAAACGTTAAAATACCGTTTCTGTTCAGAACAAACCAATTAGGAAAGCCCTGATTGTTTTATGAAACAAAAACCAGATTAATTTTTCCACCAAGCCACCAACTACCAGAGCCACAATGGAAGGTGCTTTCAGTCCAGTAAGTGTCAGCTGTTATTTGTTATTGTTGTTATTTTAACAAAAAGGACAAAATTAAAGCAGATGACTCGTGCTGAAACTAAACACACCATAAACAGGTTGAAAAAAGCAGTTTGGACTTAGACTCCTGAAGGACGAGAGTTTCTGTTTGTAGAAAATAAACTCAGACCGCCAGCTGGTTTAGCCTCAGTGACACTGATAACACAGCAGACGCCCATCAGAGGGCAACAAGAGGATGATTAAACACCACATTTACAGAGCAGAGCAGAGGGAATGGAGTGTGTGTGTGTGTGTGTGTGTGTGTGTGTGTGTGTGTGTGTGTGTGTGTGTGTGTGTGTGTGTGTGTGTGTGTGTGTGTGTGTGTTCTCTTTTTTTTCTGTAGACCCTGGAGGCTTGGAAGCAGTTGCAGCTACAGCAGTGTGCTGGCTAAGTTTCTGTTGCTCCCTGGCACGTCACTAAGGGTTTATGTAAGAGCGCACACATCCTCTCTCTCTCTCTCTCTCTCTCTCTCTCTCTCTCTCTCTCTCTCTCTCTCTCTCTCTCTCTCCTCACTCACACACACACACACACAGACATTGTAAATACCCCAGCTTTGGATTTTGCATGTATCCTCTCCCGCTTGGTGAAGCAGCGTCTAGTTGATGCTTTGATGGAGAAATGTAAACAGCTGTATGCAGCGACGCCTGTGCTGTCAAGTTAAGGTCCTGCCCGTGTTTGTCCAAATGAGTCTGACTTCATCCCACAATGCTCAGTGGGAGATCCCAAAACATAAGGGCGTGTTGACAGGGTAAGGAAGCAGTGTGAGCTGAGGCCTTGTTTTGATATGTATCAGGGGGATGATGCAGACCCTGGGTGCTCTGTAGGGTAAATTACAGCCTCACACTGACCTCTAAAAGCCATGCTGGTGTGCTGGAAGATGAATGTCCAATGACAGGGCTGCTTTATGTTGTTGATAACATTAGAGGCTACATGTGAAATGTCCTTTAGCAGGGAGAGATGACCTTGTTATCTTCATGTGAGCTGAGCAGAAAGCCTAATAGGCTTAGGAATCTGAGGCTTTTGAAGATGTTTCTTCTTCTCTGATGATTCCTGATCACTGAGCAGCCACGGTGAGGGATCACTTTTCTTTGTGCAGCGGCCCTGAAGGTGATGATGAGACCAAAGCAGCAGGATAAATGACTCTGGAGGATCCATATTGCTGAGGAGGAGAGTGGACCTGGCACAAATAGGCTCAGAGACCCCCAGAGTGACTTAACATGTGAGTGTGTGTTTACTGTGTGTAGTGTGTGTGTAGTGTGTGTCTGTGGTCTGTGAGAGTAGCAAGAGGGACAGAAACATGGAGAGGGGAGGGTTTGGATTCACAAACTATCAGTGGAAAATCGAGTGTGCATCGGGATGGCAGCAGTCCAGCACAGGCATTATGGGACAGTGTGTGCATGAATGATGATCCCCTATTGGGTCATCTTCTGGGAGACAAGGGGGGGGGGGTCAGTTTGGGCAGGCTTGTAGCACGTCAGCACAGCTGTCCATATTCTTCAATGAGTGTAATGAGTCACAGCAGACAGTGGCGAGGACTAAGGCGAGGACATGCTTCCTGTTGATCATGACTCAGTGAATGGATCCAAACTCTGCAGATAAAGTCTGATAAAGAATGGAAACGAATGCCCAAACTTAAGGAAGCAACTAAAAATGAAGAGACCTGTCCCCGACGGGACTGTGCTGCTTTAGTGTCCATGCAGCCATTTAAACATGGACTTATCATCAGAGCAAAGAGTTAAAGAAGAGCTTCACAAACTGTGGGCTGGTGCCATTTACACACACTCATATTCATAAGCCTTTAGTCATTCATTCAAAGCAAAGTCAGCCCCCTTCTTTATTATTTAACCATGTGACAAAACATCTGTTTCAGCAGCAGACCTGCACAGTTAAAGTGGACCTTTATGACTTCACGTCAACATTTACACATAGTTAATATCACTTTACTTTTCTGTTGTTTTAATATTAAGGGTTAAATCAGTCTGAGGCTGTCTGACAAGTTGTTTTCTGCTAAACTGGATATGAAATGTAGAGTTTGGGTCACATTTCAGGGATTCCCCAATCAGCATTTTCCTCCCCATAATGATCTGATTTTTTAGTATTAAATATCTGCTATCTTTATACAGTTGGGTGAACTCAGAGCGCTTGGTTATGGCTAACATGACTGATCTGATGAGATGGTTGGCTCAAATGCTGATCAGTTTTTAATGATAGAAAATGTATAAACCAGCCCTGATCCAGCACCTCCTCCGTTGCAATATTTTGGGTGAAATGACTCCAAAAAATAGTAATAATTCTTCTTTATTTGACTCATCTCTCTCTATGTGAATACATTGTCTCCCCCTGTGGATGAATGAATGGGCACAGGTTTTTACAGTAGTGTTTGGATGCTAACAGCTCATTGAAGTCACAGTAAAACTGGTGTTTTCACGTTTGAGAAGGTGCAAGTAGTGCACATTCATTCATTTTCTATACCGCTTCTCCTGTTCAGGGTCACGGGTGTCTGGAGCCTATCCCAGCTGACTTAGGGTGAGAGGCGGAGTACACCCTGGACTGGTCTCCAGCCAATCACAGGGCTGACACACAGAGACAGACAACCATTCACGCTCACACTCACACATACTGGCAATGCACGGGGAGAACATGCAAACTCCACACAGAAAGGCACACCGTGCCCAAAACAGGAGTCGAACCAGCGACCTTCTTGCTGTGAAGCAACAGCACTAACAGCTGGGCTACCGTGCAGCCAGTGGTTGGCTTGGTGCATCAAGCAGCATCAGTCCGCTCCTAATGACTTACCAGATTAGATTAAAGAAATACCTTGAACAAGGTGTTTACTGTCGCTTTCTCAAGTTTTCATACAGAGTATGCACCATAATGCTGTACGCTACCTCCACTACAGAAAGGAGTTGATGATCTCTGTGATTAGATGTGTGGTAAAAACTATCTGTAATCAGCTACGTTAGGGGCTGACCTCTGTGAGCTCAGCTCTGGAAGCTTTTAGCTTGAAGATGTCTGTTCTGCTATCAGTGCAAAGAAACAAGAAGAGAAACTGGAGAGTTTTCCTGTGACTTCATTCTGCAGTTATTTTGAAAGCAGCTCTTTCTTCGCCTCTTCTTCTCTTTGGCTGTTGAATCACTTCTGTTTGGAGCTGTGTTATTCATCTGTTCTCTCATCTCACAGTCCGTCACTCCTCTGTCACTGTGAAAAAGCCTCCATTTAACTCTAACTCAAGTCTGTCTTTCTATTCTGCACTGTTTCTCTCACTCCTTCCTATCTGTTCACACTCTGTCTCTGTCTCTGTCGCTCCTCTTTCCTTTTTTTTCCTCTCTGGCGTTCTCGCTCCCAGTTTTTGGATCAGCACCAGTGCCAGCCTGCCTTCTGATTATGACGGCTTTAATGTTCCATTTAACAGCCGCATGTTTCAGGTGGTGTGTGCGTGTGTGTGTGTGTGTGTAAGTGTGTGTGTGGGCTGGGTATCTGTTTCACAGAATGGGCTCATTGTCACACAGGAACAGGAGCACATTAGCCTTCATAAAGCCAGCCGAGCCTGTCGGCCTGCCTGTTCCCTAAGTGGACCGAGGTGGTCTGGGGTTCAGCCTGTCCTTTGAAGGCCAGCTGCAAACAGCCTTATTGAACCACCATAACAGGAAGTAGAAGCCAAATCAGGAGCGGATTTAAAGTAAATGTTAAGAGCTTTTCATCCATAGCTGTAAAGGTGAGGAAACAGCAGCTTCAGGTCCTGATGAGGTGCTCCTCTGTTGTTAAACGGTCATTTTGTGCCATCTAGTGAGGGTTTTGTTTTCTGCCGTGCTCAGCACTGTCATCTGCTCTTACAGGCCCTGAAGATCAACCAAAGAAACTCAGATGGAGGAATTTCACAGCCTCATCACTCTGCCCCACTTTCTCTTTCTCCCTCTTTTTTTCTTTTTTTTTTTTTTTTTTACATAAGAAAGTGTTTCATAACTTGCCAGATTGTGAAGAGAGCTGCAGTGCCTTTCCCTCCCCCCTCCCTCACTTGTCTGACACTTTTACTCTTCTCCTTCTCTCGCTCTCTCAATCCCTCCTCACCGTGTCTTCCTGCATCCCCGCGCCTCGTACCGCTCTCAGATGAGCTGAAGCTAGGCTGTAGGGGGGGGCAGGAGGCAGGACTCATGGGAGAGAAGCCACATTCAATTTGTGCAGGAGCCATCAGGCGGCGTCCCATTCATCCCAGCAGCTCTGCTCCAGCACCCTGTCCGTCCCCAGGGGGCTCCTTCCACAAATGAGTTTGGCTTCTGCAGAGCAGAGGGGCAGATAGGAACCTGTGTGTGTGTGTGTGTGTGTGTGTGTGTGTGTGTGTGTGTGTGTGTTGGGGGGTTCTCTTTTACACTCACTTAATTCTCCTCGTCTTCAGGCTCATTGACATTCCTCTTCACCCCCCCCCTCCTATCTCCCCTCTCCTTTCTCTTCAGTCTTCTTGCTTTGCTGCAGCAGCAGAATCTACATGGGGGGAGCTCAGTGCAGACAGGCTGCTTTAAGTCTCCCCCTGTCTGACTCTCCCTGTCCAACCCTCTTATCCATCCTTGTCTGTCTCTGTCTTGCCCTCTGTCTGTCTTTCTGCCCTCCTCTCTGTCATATCTCCCATCCACTGCGTGCTCTCCTCCCTGATTAGGATTCAGGGACTTGTCTACCCCCTGTTGGGACTGCAGACAGTGTGCTGGGCCTTTTTGTCCTATTACAGTCTTGGGCAGCATCCTCGACTTTTGCTTTAGCACATCTGCTTTGTGCACTAGCGAGGTCCAAATTCAGAGGTGTTTACTCTGCCTCTGACGACATGACACACGCCTTTCTGCGTGAAAGTTGAGCTTTTCATCAGCTTAAAAAGTTCTCTGCTGCTTTTTTTGGAGACTAAAGCTGCTGGGGTGAATATTACTGGCTTAATAAACAATGAACAGATAGAGGGATCTCTTCTTATTGCTCTGCAGTTTCCCTCAGATGGACAGAACTTTGCTGTTGTCTTTGGCTGGCTGTTTTGATCTTACAGCTCAGGGTAGTTAGTTTGAGCACTGAACAGCAAACCCAATGCAAAATGAGTAAGGTGGAGGAGTGGGTGTAGGTAAAAACAGAGCTTAAACAGAAGAGGTCGTTTATTAATACATGTTAAAAGGAGTGTTTGGTGTTGGTAACTTAGAAGGAGCTTTTTTAAATCTACTGTAAGAGGCTGAAGGGTTCACACACACTCCACAGGCAGGATCAAGAGCAGGTGTAAAAAGTCACTCACCTGTAGCTGCTGAGGGAGACAGAGGAGAGCTGACAGAGGAGGTGGAGGCTGTTTTCCCTTTTTCTCTCCGGTTTTTAGAGACAGCGCTCCAAGAAACTGATTATTATTATTATTATTATTATTATTATTATTATTATTATTATTATTATTATTATTATTATTATTATTATTATTATTATTATTATTTCCCTTTAAAGAATGAGAGCCTCAGTTTGAGTCCTCTTTGCTGGTTGCCCTCATGTGTCCTCCTGTCTCGTGGTTTTAACCTTGCTACTCTACATAATAAGTGTTTCTTTCTACACCATGTTTGTACTGTAGCACAGAACTGACAGACCAGTGAGGACTGTACAGCATTGAACTGGTAAATATGGGCTGAGATTTGTGCCATATGAAACTGAATTTGAAAAGCATGATCTAAAGTCAAATTGAATGTTTGGAAACTGAATTTATTTGCTTTGAAATTGTTTTTTAACATGCTTGAAAATTCACTTCAGTTTCAGTTCAGCGTGGCACAGCCATGAAGTCATCTACGTCTGTGAGGAGGAGTAAAGGAGCACAGAAACCCTCTTTACATCTGCAAAAAAATGAAGTTTCAGTCAAACCTGATTATTCAGTCCCTGGTCTTCAGACATCATGGAAATTCTTCTTCTTCACAGACATAGATAACCAAATGGTTGAGCCACGCTGAACTGAAATCAAATTTTGTATTTCTGAATATAAAGTTCTTGAGGACTTTCTCAGTGATCTTGAAAAAGTCTCTCTTCTAGATATCTGCCTGATCCTAATCTACAACTTAAAATGAGATTATCAGCACCAGTAGAGGTTATTTACAAATGATATTTCTCAGCTTCCTGATCGGGTCGGACAGGACTGGATTGATTTACAGCACGTTGAAGTCGCTATGACAACACCATGTCGGCTTATAAAGTTTAGTGTTGAGAAGAGAGATCTGTGTTTTTCTCTGCTGAAATGATTTCTGAGATTAATTTAGCAGTGTTGGTGGAGACTGGAGCTGATCTGACAGACAGGAAAAGAACAGTAGAGAAGAAGAAAGATAAACAGGAGAGTGATAGAGCACAAGCTAAAGGCTAAACCATGAGCTAAAGGCTAAACCACAGGCTGAGCTGTTTGTGATAATGTACATATCAACCCACATGCAGCAGTTATTCTGCAGTGATCTGATCAAACATGAGAGTCTGTCAATAAAATGAAGAGTGAGGTCACGTTAGCTCTGATTGGTCGATGAGCAGGACATAAGGATTCACTAACGTTACATGTTAGCCTACAGATACGTCTGTAGAGCACCAGGCTGTGAGAGGCACTAAATATATCTGTCTACTAAAGTCCAGAACAAACTGACAAAGTTCACTTGTTGTCATGTTTCAAACAGCAGCTCTGTGTGACTGTTGATAAATATCTTACCTCCTCACGTTGTATCCAGTAAAAAGTTGTCTTGAACAAAGAAAAGTAGTGTTAAAAAGAAGATCTGATCTCCATTCATTTCCAAAACAAACACACGCCTTGTTAAAAGTCATGACATCACCACAGTGTGCGCACGATTCCAGTCAAAAGGTGTCGCTGTGATCCACTTCAAACAGACCGTTCTCATTGACTCTTTAAGGAATATGAGGAGCTAAATTTTTTAAGTGGGTTAAAAACAATTTCAAGCAAATAAATTCAGTTGAAAAACATTAAACTTAACTTCAGATCATGCTTTTAGAATTCAGTATAATAATTCAAATCCAGTTTCCAGTGGCACAAATCTCATCAGTTGGAAGTTGAAGAAGAAGATTAAGAAGAAGAGAGCTGTTGAAGGAAACTGTAATTGTAGAAGTTCAGTTTAAGATACAGATTTGAAAAATGGAGGATCATTCTTATCATGCATCACTTCTTGTCCCTTAAGGCCTCTATCCTCTCCAGTGCTTCACCAAAGGAGAGGGTTTCAGTCTGGAATCTGAGTGCTATATCTCATTAACTGTTCCCATTTCTATACCTGCTGCCTTTAAAATCTGTCCTGTTCAAACGCTGTGCTTTAGTCCAACTAATGTCCCTATAGCAGGAGACCGGTGGAGTCTGTTTAGTCCTTCTGAGGCTTCAGATTATGGAGCTGACAGTGGTTTCATGCCTCGGCTGTGTGAATGGAGTGACTATGAGTGATGAGACAGTGTGTGAGTCCAACCTGTGTCACTGCTCTTTGCAGCATTGGGCTCTCTGGCAGGTAGCTTAGTCGAAGTGTGTCGTTTGTGGGATTAGGGTTAGATATCTCTGCTTCCATGGACGGAGGGTTTACCTTACTTTGCATTGACTCCAACCCACCACCAGATCCTGATCCTTTACCCTGAAGAGGTAGGAGTAATGCAGGTCTCTCAGGGACGGAAAGCTCTTGTTGGACACGGTGTGTGTGTGTGTGTGTGTGTGTGTGTGTGTGTGTGTGTGTGTGTGTGTGTGTGTGTGGTGCTGAAAGGCGTAACCTTGCTCACTGAGTGGTTAATGTAGATCTCAGTTGTTTGATGAGTGGACTCATTTTTTTTTTACAGTTCTGTATATTAAATAAAAAAATGGCTTACTTTGAAAGGTACCAGTGTACGAAGAAGTTACAGGTCAACCTTAAACTTCTCATAAAACATTTAGACTGCAAAAACTGAAACCTGAGCAAACAAAGTGTTAAAGTCTTATTTTTTGTTAAAACTGTTTAACAGACGTCACTTGAGCCGAATTTTCCTGACAAGTCCAGGAAAATGTCTTATCTCACAACATAAAAAGAGAAAAATGTCACCTAAATTTCTTGAAGATTAAAACAAATCTGCCACTGAGGTTAGGAAAAATTATGTTGTTGCGTTTCATGAAATAAGAAAAATGACTCAATACAAGAGACTAAAGAAGTCCATTTGTTCACCCAAAACACAACTTGGAGAAAATACCTCTGCCTCACTGGATCAGTTGTTAGAGTTGTTCAATTTTGATCATTTCTTCAAATTTAAGCAGCTGGAATGAAGAATCTGCTCCACTTTGTTTCATTTCCCATCCTGAGGGCTGTTGCTGCATCCCTGGCTCTCTGCTGCTTAGGTCAAACCACAGAGAGCGGCCTCGCTCAGCTTACATCCCCCACCAGCTCTCAAAGTTTTCACCAAAGAGGTCAAGTGGAAGGTTGAAACTAATGAATGGCTCAGCTTCTCGCAGCTACCCACAGGGTTCATGGTCTGCAGAGGATGAGGAGATGAGTGGGAGGGCTCAGTGGTCCTGCAGCGTGTCACTGCATTAACCCCGGGGCAGGCCTGTAGGAGGGACACAGTGATGACATGGACTGCTGACAGACAGGGGCTCAAAGATCTGAGCGGGACCAAAATGTTTACTTTAAGGTGTACAACAGATTACTGTCTGCGTTCATCCATTCAGTCATAAATCTTTACTTAGCTGACCCCAAAGAAATCTCTGAAGATGCTGAACTAACAGGGCCAGAGAGTAAATCATGACCTCTCAATGCTGTTGGCTAAGGAGTCAGGGGCGGTTTTAGGCTCAGAGTTTTAGGGGGCTCAGCCACGAGAGATTGCTACAAACAATTTAACACTAATTCATCAACAAGTATCTTCTGATTTATATGGGATCTCTGTTAGGGCTGGACAATAAATTTTGATTTTGACGTCTCACGATCATAAAAACATCATCAAAGAAAAAGGTTCAGAGCTAGTTTTTTTTGTTTTGAAATAAGGTTTTTAAAAAGACTTCAAAGAGTAATTTTGGGTTGAGTTTTTGACTGTTTTTACTTTATTTTGCATATTGTAAATTTTGTGTGTTTCATAGGCGTGCATGGAGATTGGGTAATTATTTTTAATTGGTTTTTTTGTATTATTATTATTATTATTATTATTATTATTATTATTATTATTATTATTATTATTATTATTATTATTATTATATAATTGTTTATTTTTGTTCTTTTAAGTTTTAAAAATGAATAATCTTAATCACTAATTAATCAGGATTTCAATATCAATCAAAATATCTGTGATTATTGGTTTTGTCATAATTGTCCAGCCCTCTCTGCTCATATTGTTAATACAAAGAAATACTTCTGCCAGACCTTATTGTTCTTCTGTTACTGGAGCACTTTTAAAGTAATGACAGACCAAGTAAAGCACAACCATATATTCCACTTTAAAATTCCATTAAATGATTTGCTGTTGATCTGTTGTTGCTCTGCTGCTCCTCTCTCTCCTACACCTTGTTGCCCTGCTCCTCTCTCTCCTTCACCTTGTTGCTCTGCTGCTCCTCTCTCTCCTCCACCTTGTTGTCCTGCTCCTCTCTCTCCTTTACCTTGTTGTCCTGCTCCTCTCTTTCCTCAACCTTGTTGTCCAGCTTCTCCCTCTCCTCCACCTTGTTGTTCTGCTCCTCTCTCTCCTTCACCTTGTTGCTCTGCTGCTCCTCTCTCTCCTCCACCTTGTTGTCCTGCTCCTCTCTCTCCTTCACCTTGTTGTCCTGCTCCTCTCTTTCCTCAACCTTGTTGTCCAGCTTCTCCCTCTCCTCCACCTTGTTGTTCTGCTGCTCCTCTCTCTCCTCAACCTTGTTGCTCTGCTGCTCCTCTCTCTCCTCCACCTTGTTGCTCTGCTGCTCCTCTCTCCTCCACCTTGTTGTCCTGCTCCTCTCTCTCCTCCACCTTGTTGCTCTGCTGCTCCTCTCTCTCCTCCACCTTGTTGTCCTGCTCCTCTCTCTCCTCCACCTTGTTGCTCTGCTGCTCCTCTCTCTCCTCCACCTTGTTGTCCTGCTCCTCTCTCTCCTCCACCTTTTGTTCTGCTCCTCTCTCTCCTCCACCTTGTAGTCCTGCTCCTCTCTCTCCTCCACCTTGTTGTTCTGCTCCTCTCTCTCCTCCACCTTGTTGTTCTGCTCCTCTCTCTCCTCCACCTTGTTGTTCTGCTCCTCTCTCTCCTCCAACTTGTTGTTCTGCTCCTCTCTCTCCTTCACCTTGTTGTTCTGCTCCTCTCTCTCCTTCACCTTGTTGTCCTGCTCCTCTCTCTCCTTCACCTTGTTGTCCTGCTCCTCTCTCTCCTTCACCTTGTTGTCCTGCTCCTCTCTCTCCTCCACCTTGTTGTTCTGCTTCTCTCTCTCCTCCACCTTGTTGTCCTGCTCATCTCTCTCCTTCACCTTGTTGTCCTGCTCCTCTCTCTCCTCCACCTTGTTGTCCTGCTCCTCTCTCTCCTCCACCTTGTTGTTCTGCTGCTCCTCTCTCTCCTCCACCTTGTTGTCCTGCTCCTCTCTCTCCTCCACCTTGTTGTCCTGCTCCTCTCTCTCCTCTCTCTCACAGACACATAAGCATGCTAATTTTTGCAATCAAATATCACGTGACTGCTAACATTACCTCAAGGATCTCAGCTAGTAACTCAAGTATATATCAGTAGTATTACTGAAGTTTTGTCCTTTTTTTTTCCGTATTCAGAAACTAAACATGTCTGACGCTTCAGATCTGAGCTGATTTTTATTGTGATGGAGGAGCCCTCTGCTACTGTGCACCGCTGACCCTGAATTTCCTCTGTGTGGTGTTGAGAATAAACTAACTTCAGGGATCAGTAGAGAAAAGTAGATTTTGTGCTTCCTTGTGTAAGAAAAGGCTGCAGGCTGTAGATTGTTTGAAGTGAAGAAGTTGGGCTCAATCCCAGCAGTCGCTCTTTCCCCTCCCCTTTTGTCCACCCCTTCCATTTAGCTCTCAAAACAGAGTCACAGCTAAGCTATGAGAAGTGAACGTTAAGCTAACATGACAGCATTCAGAAGCTATATGATGTAGCTTATGAATACTGTAACATTCACTTTTCATGACTTATGTAGCTAATGCAAATCCTGAATGCAGCTTAGCTCGCTAATCATTCATAAAATTCATTAAACTGATAAGTTTGTTTGCTGTGATTTTGTCACCCCTTCACTATAGTAGAGTGACTAATATTTATGTGGAGTAGCAAAGGATTGGATATCTGATAAAATCACCAGTATTATTATTTGCAGCAGTTTCAACATCATGGGAAATTTTTCATTCCCCTTTCTTTCAGGTGAGGTCCTGGTTTGTCTTTCATTGGAGGGCTGTGTAGCCCCTCCCCTTAACTTTATAGAGAATTGGGATTCCCCTTCACTAGACTAAGGGCTAAGAGGTACAATTGGGACCAGCCCTTAATCGTGGAAGAGCAGGTCCCACAGATCTTTAAAACCCCCTCTCTGTTCTCTGTTCTCTGTTTTCATTTCAGTTCTTTCCTTATGGTGACGCCTCCAAGTTTGCTCAGCACGCCTTCAGGACCTTCGACAAGAACGGGGATGGGACCATTGATTTCAGAGAGTTCATCTGTGCATTGTCCATCACATCGCGGGGAAGCTTTGAGCAGAAACTCAACTGGGCCTTCAACATGTACGACCTGGACGGAGACGGCAAGATCACAAGGGTGGAGATGCTGGAGATCATTGAGGTAACAAAGGGAGGGAGAGAGAATCATTTCTTTTTCATGAAGCAGAATGGTTTTTAAAATAATATACAAATTTAAAGAATCAAGGATAATACAAAGTCTAAAGAATGGTGTAAAATCTAGCTCTGCACAAATCTGCAAAATCACAATCAACATTATTAATCCAAACATCTCCTGCTCCCCCTGCAGGCGATCTGCAGCAAGATATGCACATGTACATGTGTGTATGAGTCCAGAGTAGAAGTGTGATTTTTAATCACAGAGTAAAACACATGTCTTCCTGTTGACAGTAAGGGGCGCTGTAGTTTAGGGTGAAAAAATGCATATAGATGCACTCAGGCTGTGACAATGTACATGTGTGTTCCTTTTGGTCCAGATCCAATATGTCTATCGGTGCTATAACGATTTGCATTTTGCCGAAAAAATCTTCAACTTTGGCGACCTCACCTGGCCACGCCCATTGAGTTACAAAAAATCCTTTGATAACTTTTAATCAATGTGTGTAGTACACAATAATTTTTTAGATGATCCAAAAAAAACTGTGGGTCAAGTTCATTTAAATACGCCATCTATAAATCATCAAAACCCGAACAACTCAAATGTCCAAACTTCCTGTTCAGAATTCACCATGGTCATATGAGACCTTTTTTTGTTGGTCTTGGTATGATGGTTATGCACAAAATCTTTCAGGCCTGTAGCTGAAAGTAGCCTGAGGGGCTGCAGTTTTAAGTCAGTAGGGGGCGCTGTGGAGCACATATTGGCACAAAAACACTGGATTCTTAAATTTTTCACTATAACTGAATTTTGTGGCAAGGTCAGTTTGTGTATAAGTTAAATTGAAGGCCTGCAATTTTGGGTTAAAGTGGCATAACAACGAAAGAAAGAAAGAAAGAAAGAAAGAAAGAAAGAAAGAAAGAAAGAAAGAAAGAAAGAAAGAAACTAATCCTATGGGTCAGGAGAGCCTTTGCTGCACCTGTGATCGTGGGTTTGGGTCCTAATAAGTGCAATGCATTTCCAAAACCAGTGTCTGATTTAAATGTTAGAGCAGGGTGCGGAGCTGATCAGTATTAAAGAAACTAAAGCAACATGTGACAAGTAACAAGAGGCAGAAGTGTACTTAACAACAGTTATCAAACAGAATTTGAATCGCTTTAAATGCGTGTGAAAGATATCATTGTAACACAGAAGGAAATATTGTTACTTAGCAACAAGCACAATACATTTCCTCTGTCCTGTGTTAGTTTATTTAAAAAGATAAGTTACAGTGTTCACTCAGCAGTAATAGACCTATCTAAAAGAGGTAACCAGTAGAAATGACTGGTTTGCATTGAATTTTCAATCTGTGGATTTTATCTGAACAGCACTGACTGATGATTGGATTATTTTATTCCATGTATGAATGATGAGGAGACAATCTCTCTCATCCTGCTCAAACCAAAACAACACATATAGATAGAAGCTAATAGCATACATACAGCACATACCAGGCAGCACATCAAATGATCTGTGCTAAATCTTACACCAAGGCATCAAAAGATGGCAGAGAGGAGCTGGAGCCATGTGACAGCTGATCCAGCAGAGCACCATCTGTGCTGTGGTCACGTTCAGACAGGACATCTTGTTTCAGCAATTAAACGTGCCTCCTTAGGTCCTCACTCCTCACCTCTTCTGCTTACATAACTGTGGGAGAAACTGTCTGCATTCAGAGCCGTCTAAAAATCTACTGCCCTCTTGCTCCCCCTGCAGGCGATCTACAAGATGGTCGGCACGGTGATCATGATGAAAATGAATGAGGACGGCCTGACGCCTGAGCAGCGGGTGGACAAGATCTTCTCCAAGATGGATAAGAACAACGACGACCAGATCAGCCTGGAGGAGTTCAAAGAGGCGGCTAAGAGCGACCCGTCCATCGTACTACTGCTGCAGTGTGACCTCCAGAAATAGGCGGGAGGGTGAGCGGAGCCCCTCACCAGCCGCCACTGACTGCACAGAGAGAATTTCATGTTCCATTCAGTTTGCAGCTATTTCCACTGACAAAAATATATGCTTGGACTACCTTTCAATGGATCTGCTTCTTGTGTTTGAAACACTTGTGTGCATGAGAATGTTATTAGCTATAAAAAGATTTACACACAACATACAAGAGTGTGCAGGCATACCAGTACACTCACACAACAAACACACACTAACAAACACACACACACACGCTCTCACCACATATGAACACCTTGCACAAATAATATATATATATATATATATATATATATATATATATATATATATATATATATATATATATATATATATATATATATATATTTGAATTATTCAAAGATAAACTGCCAAAATGTGAAGTGTGCAAAGTATTTTCCATAAACTTTCATTCTACTGGAGCTTGCACATCAGTGATGTGCTATGTTGAATTTGCCGCTACTCTATTTATTGTTCCAATTTACTGATGCTAGCTGTACGTGTTTCATAATACTGAGTAATGTCAACTGAACCAAATTCCTATGATAATGTATCTGCCTCCAAGAAGACTCTATCCACCGTCTTGACTATTAGCTAGAAGAGATGGATTAGCATTTGTCCAACTTTTCCTTCCGAAACATGCTTGTACTGTCAGTAACGACGATGTAAATGTAGTTCATTTGCATGCCTTTAGGTTCTGCCTTAAAGATCTTCCTCATTTTGCATCCTGTGACTGCAGACAGAAAGCCTTATCAAAGCCGGCGGTGACACTCGAGAGACGCCATGAGAACAAAAAAATAATAATAAAGAGTTTTAGGGAGTAAAGAGGACCGTCTATGAGTATCATCATTTGGGATGTAATTTTTGTGATTGGTCGAATTGCTTTCCCTTTTCTTGGTTTGACTGCTTTAGCTGTGGGAGCATGTTTCCTTGTAGAGTAGCTGTAGTATATATTGATACAAACTTGCACCCTGCCCCTCTGCATTTACACACACTGTGTTGACAGTGGAGGAGTCCATCATCATGAAACAGAAATAAAGAGACAAACCAATTTGAGGCAAGTGAGGTCAAAGCATTTACTCCATGATTCTCAGGAGAATGATTAAAGGTTCCCTTAGCTGGAGATGAATTACATTTGAACAGAAAAACGTAATATTCATCTGTAGTTGTAGAGCGATGTTAGCAGACTAAGTTATAATCTTTATGTATTTCACACACACACGCACACACACACGCACACACCTTTGTTTTTCCAATTAGCCTGCAGATTGCATATCAATAGGATGAACTCAGAGGAGTGTGTTTAGGACTGGCATTATAGAGCTCAAAAAAAGGCCTGCACAGCATTTTAACTCTCTTGTCTGTCTTTTTCAGTGGAAGTAAATGAGTGCTGAGGTTGTGAGAGTAGCAGTGAATGGCGTTTCATTAAACACTGTAACCAGTAGAGGACAGCCCATATGTAAAGCCATGTGTTTGGTAGGTTCAACTCTTCACCCTGAACAGCCCTGGAATTCTTTCTCTTTTACCAATCAGCCAATCTTTTTGTACTTTTTTACTCCCCTCTCTCTCACACTGTACACGCTCTGAAGCATTGGAAGCAGTGAAGTTCAGTGAAGTGTGGTGCAACTATAATAGACCTCTGAGCCACCGTCTAGCTTTGAGTAAGTCCACTTGGTCCTGTCTGGAAGCAGCTAAAGGCTAAAGGAGGCCAAAGGAGATGTAACAAGTCATAATATTCAGTAGTGCAATAAAGATCATGCATGCTAGTCTACTGTCATCTCTCTGCGGTGTGGCTCGCCCCTCGTCACTCTGTGATCTGAACTTCTGTACATGAACATCTTTGGCCAGACATCGTTTCCAGTTCCAACTCTCTTATTCCTCTTATTGCTCTCAAGATACCAAATGTAAGCAAAGGCAACCGTGTACCAGGATTCTTTTGTAGCATGTATTGTGTCCCTGACGACATGGCTGCACTACTCCCTGTGTTGTGATTTACTCTAATAAAAGGAACTCTATGGGCTCCTGTTTCATCATTTACTAAACAAACCAAAAACACAAACAAACAAACCAGGTGAGTCAGTGTCAGACAAAGATCAGCTTAAAGAGCAGCAGCTCAAAATGTTTCTCCACTGCATGAAATTAGTTCGGATACCCCACGTGTCAATTTATCAATGCGTTCACTTGATTTTATTTGAAGGAGATCACCACAAAGATTAATTTAATTACAATGTTTACTTCCTGAAAATTTAATATGAGAAATTCATGCTCTTACTCTGAGCTGCTGTTACTTTGTTTTCATCCTTTTTATTCGGGACCATTTACTTTAAAGCTCTGGTATATTTAACGAAAACTTTACATCAGTAAATTTCATTTAACAGTCAGGATCTGTAAATGAACAGAGATTACATGGACATCAAAGAGTTAACAAGATGATGCTTGATGTCTGTGTCCCATTCATATTGTAAACTACAGATGATGTTTTTAAATTCCTATCCTTGCTGTTTTACACTAACACATAACTTGCACCTTTTTCAAATAAGCTGAGCTGATCTATATTGCCGTTATTTTCAGTCAGTAAACTGAAACAGATGTGAAGTGTGTAAAACATTCTACAGGACTTTCGCCTGGCAAGACATTTCTGTGACCGTTTGCAGTGGGCACAAAACCATGTGACCTGGACAATGCAGCAGTGGTCTACTGTCCTGTTCACTGATGAATGTTGGGTCACCTTGCATAGAAATGATGGTCATCTGCGTTGCTGGAGAAGCCCCCACCCCACCCCAGTCCCAACACAGTCTCCTCAGATGTCTGTCTAACATGAGTCTGGTTCTGTCCGGGGTTTCTGCCCGTTAAAGGGAAGTTTTTCCTCTCCATTGTAACTTGCTAAATATTGCAAAGGTCTGTACTCATGGTGGGTTAAGATGAGATCAGACTTCTTATCTTGTCTTGATGTTGGGTTTCTGTTGATAAAATTTTATTACCATTTACAGGTCTAGACCTGTTAACTCTTTTGGGAAGCGTCTTGAGATAACGTTTGTTATGAATTGGCGCTATATAAATAAAGATTGATTGATTGATTGATGGCTCAGTCACTGCACGTTCTTACCTCAGAGACATCATAGAACCCATCGTCATCCCCCAACTCCACCAGCACACCTCCAACTTTCTGTTCATGGATGATAATGCTCTGCCACATGGTGCCAGAATTGTCTCAGCTGGACTTCAGGAAGGGGGAGGGCCTCAGATGGTATGGCCAACAATGTCCCCTGACCTGAACCCCAATAGAGCACGTCTGGGCCCAGCTGAGGCAGAGACTGGATGCTTGTACCCCGCCCCCACGTAAGCACGAGACGTCTCTGTCAAGCTGTCATTGAGGGAAATGGTGGAAACACCCACTACTGACTTTGTCAGTTTGGTTATTTGAGGCTATCTTTGTTATTGTCTAAATCGTTGGGGTAAGAAATATTGAACTAATGAAAATGGTGTTTCTTCTCATTCATTGTTTGTAATTTCAAAGGGAACTATTACTCATTTCACTAAAATTCAGACCAAATAGGGAAAATATACATGTTAATAACAATATCCCCAATTTACTGAGAGGACTGTAGATGTGCAAGAATCAAATACAATCAGCATCCTTCAACATCAACCCAGGACTGTAAGGTTTAGATGATGTAATCATATTTCCCCTGCAATGTCTCTGCTCAACCAGGTGTCACTGTTAAAAGTAATCAATATCAGTGGAAGGCAAAGTTTTTACACACTTTCTTAAAGTATTCATTTGAAAAGAGCTTGTTATAGAACATTTTTTTTTCTGAGGGAATAACTGAGAGCAGTTGAAGCTATAACTCAGGGCTTTTTGGTGACCTGGCACCAGACACATACAGAGTTCATCTAGAGGATGATCTATCATATTCATCTGCATCATCACAAGCCTCAGGCCAATCAATGATTGGGCGTCCTCCTAACCTCTACACAAATGCAGAAAACACACAGTCTATTGATTTGTCAAGGTTCACACCGAGGACGGGGGTTCAACTACATGAAATTCACAATAAACAGAAAGGATCAGGCTGAAGATTTTAGAAATGGAGCATTTATTTTACAGAATACTTTACAGAGTCTCTACTCATAAACTCAATCTGATATCCAACAGTGTGACCATCATCAGCTTTAATTTAAGAGAGTTAGGAGAACAATGGAGAACAAAAAGTGAAAAATAATTTGCACAGGCACATTTTACCATCTAACATGGAGCTCACACTATGAATAATCACAGTCTGATTCCTGGACTCTCTGCATCTCCCTAAAGAGAAAGATCTTCTCCCTGTCAGGCTGAGGTTAACCCTCACACACAGTCCAACTAGCATTCAAAGGTTGATCAAAAAGGATAAAAACAAAATCATAAGAAAAACATGTTTTTTCAATAATTACATCAGCATAAACTCGTTCCACATCCATGTGAAGATTGTACAAATGAAACAGACAACGACAGGGGATAAATGGGTTTTTGACAGCTACTTTGGAGGGTCTGTGTTGATGCCATATTTCTCCTTCAGAAGCTTCAGCTGTTCCTCTTTCTTTTTTGTGTCCATTTTCTGGAAAGCCTGCAAACACACAAACAGAGAGAGAGAGAGAGAGAGAGAGAGAGAGAGAGAGAGAGAGAAAATTCATGGATGACTTATAGATTATTTTTTACAAAAGTACAGACTTACTTTTCCAAATGTTAAAACCATTTGTTTTGATATTTTAAATCTCTGCTGTTTCCTATGGATATCCTCCAGGGGTGTAACGGTACACGTACTTGGACCAGACTGTTTTGGTACAGGGCCTTCTGTCCAGACCGCATGTGGACTGATTGAGTACTGTATTTTCCAGACTGTAAGTCTCACATTTTCTTTTTCATAGTTGGTGGTTCATGGTCCTGCAACTTATAGTCAGGTGCATCTTAAATATGAAATAAATGAGGTGCTGTGTTATTGGATACTTTAATGGAAAAATATCACTGATCATTTGCGCCTTTTCGCTCTCTGTTTTAAACAGTTTTTCGGGATTTGAGTCACAAACTAGTGTCAAAACACCTGTAACTTTTTAAAAGTGAGGACATTTATTAAGGGGGGGGGGTGTCAGAGTGAGCACGAGCTTGGTGGGTAATAGGAGCTGCATATAGAGAAGAGAAACAAACCTAACTCAGGTCACGGATATGAGGGGCTTTAAGGAAAATATTTAAACCTCCTGATTTTCAAATACTTCCTCATCAAAGTTATATGTAATTGATTCTCTGGACACACTGTAAACAAACCAAATCATTCTAAATAAATGAATTTATAATCCCCGTGAAATAACAGTGGAAAAAAAATGCATTTGTGTCCCTTGCTGTACCGAAAATATATCGAACTGAGGCTACAAAACTGAGAGCTGTACCAAAATGTTTGTGCACCGCTACACCCCTAATGTCCTGAGTGCACACTGACACTGTACACAACTGTATACAGCTGTACATAGCTCATACATACTCTGTTTGCATTGTAGTAGAGGACCACCAGGTAACGGTTGCAGACATTGAAGCCTGACAGGTGGTCACAGGCGTTTTTTGCGTCAAAGATGTCTTCATAAACCACGTATGCTGTTCCTCGTGTTTCAGGTGTGTTCCCTCTGAGAAGAGACAAAAGAAAAAGGATGTGATTATCCAAGCAAAGAAAAGGGAACCCAAAACAGTAGAGGTGTTCCAAATCCATAAAACACTGAATATCATTTGTGTATCTGAGCTCCAAACTGGATCAGGTGGGGATTTTCCTCTCTGGAGCTAATGGAATAGTAAGATTCCCATGCTAAAGCAGCCTCTTGGATAAGACTGCGATACATGTGCACATGTGTATTACTCTGTAAGATCGTATCACTGCAGTTAATCTCCGTGTACTTACGTTCTGATCTGTCGTATTGGTCCATATTTCCCAAAGATGTCGTACATCTCTTCAGCAGTGATCTTGTACGGAAGGTTCCTGACGTACAGGATTCTGTTCACCTCCGGAGGTAATCTTATCTGAAACGCAAAACAAACCCGTTTTTCAGAGGTCCAGTCAAACAAGACAAGCTGTTAGTAATATGAACTTTTCAGGGGAGTCAATATGTCGCAACCAAAACTGGTATTGACATTTTTTCAGTTTTTCAACTCAAACATTGACAGATTCCATTCGAGAACTCATACACACCCCCAAGATAAAGATGATGTTAACTATGAAAACAGAAGTATCCAAAAAATAGTGGATTAACACATTATCAACATTCAGTGTTTAGGTAAATGTACGCTGCCCCGATGGTCCCTTTGATCCAACACCGTTAAAGATACATTCAGACCACAAAACGTCTCTCCAGTCTTATCCAGACACCTCACTTTATGTTACGATAAACTGATGCCCTGTACTTTAAAGAAGACTGGGGTAATTGATCACAGTGCAATTGTTTTCAATACGTTAGCATGCTAACGGAAAGCTAATGATAGCTATGACTAGCTCCCATTCTAAACAAGTTAACACTATGATTAATGAAAACAGGATTAACCAGCCGCTCGGGTCCAACTCACATTAGCACGTTTCGCTGCTTGCATCGCCATGATGAGATAGATTTATGTGCCAATAACACCACTCAATCACAAAAAACACAGTTCTCAGAGCACGTATGGACTCCCCTTTCCTAAAATGGCAGTCGTCACAATCTGTCGACGAACTTCCGGTTCCTGGCTAAGCAACCTAAAGACCGCGCGGTGCTGCCCTCTGCTGGACTACCGATCGACACTGCACCACGATACTCCACCAACAAACCTGAGATGGTGAGGTGGGAAGGATAAAAATTTTACATTCACAAATGTAGAAACATAAAATCAGTCCCAAAGTTCCGTATTTTTTTTAATGATTTCCTAATGTTTATTAAAGCCCTTTAAGTCATGAAAAACTACAATTTCTATAAACTAACAGGCAAGGAAACTTCTGGACACTATAGAGAAATACAAACTTCTCATATACTGTATTTTCATTTTTAATAAACCATTTACTAATCATTATTCATTCATTTTTTTTTACTTATTTAATTCTATATTTTGCAACTTGACTTGATTATACTGTGCACCTGTGCCTTAGTTTTATGTCTATCTAAGATCTATATATATTTGCAACTTTGTTAATAAAAAAGTCTTTAAAAAAACAGAGAACGACTGGCTTGAGACACCATGACCGCTCAGCAGATGCTTAAGGTTTGCTTTTTGTTCAAATCTGAAAATGAAGTCATGTGGTACTGAAACTGTCATTCTCTGTTGATCTTGATGTTTTTAGAGATCATCCATTTCAGAGATCACCTATCAGCTCAAAACAAAGCAAACAGTCCCACTTGGTACACTGATGGAAAGTGTCCTTTTAGTGTTCTCCCATATGAAAATTTGTCAGCATTTTTAAAGGCCTGCGGAAGATCTGGAAAAGCCCAAGTTTCCAGATAGAGGAGACTAGTTTGTGAGCCAATCAATATTGTGTAAGCTAATCTTTGATGGGTTGGATGTCTCACTTTGGCAGGGTCACAAACACTAACCTCCTTCCTGATAAATCCCCTCACATTCATCAGTACTCCAACTCTGTCCTGCAGACCAGAAATTTTCAATGTCTGAAAATGACACAAAATAGTTACTGTGTTTTGATTGGGATGATGTGATTTAATTGGACCTTACAGTCTTGTTGTAGTCATGGCTCATGTCTTCTGGTAAGCCCCCAGGTACCAGGTCTATGAATAGGTCCTGCTTTTGCATAGGCCCTTTTCCCTACTCAGATATCAGGAATGTAAAACATCATTGGAGATTGCAGTTATGGCAAACTGACACATGAGTAGAATGAAAATGATCAGTGATAACTCATCTTTTTCTTTCTTTCTTTCTTTCTTTCTTTCTTTCTTTCTTTCTTTCTTTCTTTCTTTCTTTCTTTCTTACAACCCTGTTAAGTTACACAAAGTTCTGCTGCTTCTCTTATCCACATGCTCAAGCCTAAAATAAGATCAGGTGTTATTGTTTAAATCTATTTTATAGAGTTTGCTTTACTCTTTTCATTTGTAGAGGAAGGTGCTTGTCTAAAAGGCTTGAGTCAACGCTACGTTTTAAAGTGAAGATTGTTTTAGTTTTTGAAAACTTAAAGTGCTTTTTAAAGAAGAACTTTAAAAAGAGGAAAGGGGAATTAAAAAAAAATAATATATAAAAAAAGAATTAGAAAAACCTTTCAGATTGCATCAATTAGGACTGTGGGGTTTAAAGATATAATTAGGACAGTGGGATTTACTAAAGGATAATGTGACCCTTTTCTTTAAAAAACAACGGTTAAACTTGAAAAGTGATAAAAAAAACACATTTCCGTATTATTAAAAGCTGTATCATGAACAGGGTAAAAAAAAAAAAAAACTCTCCTTCTCTGACGTCAACGTGTCGTTTTTTTCGTTAACTTGCCTTTTTTTTTCCTGGAGTGGGCGCAGATAAAGACACTTCCGGGGCAGTAATGAAAGAGGCGGGGAAACGAAGGTTTCTGGCACGCGCGGGTCGGGTTAATTGACGTTGGCCGATATCTAACCACTACTTACTTTGGGTCGAGCTTTTGTTGAGTTAGTAGCCACACTAAAATACCTCGGGAAGCAGATCGACGGATAATCCGTCACAAGAGAGTACCGCAGAGCAGATGCTCAGTAACTGGACGAGCACTGACTGAAAAGTTTGAAGTTAGAGGGACGTTAGCGCGCCTCGGCTAATTTGGTAGACTTCACCAAGCAGAGAAGAATCGGCAGGTCGTGTGGAATAAAACGGGTAAGTATTTGAGTTCTGCAATGGCATTTACTTTATCTACGCACAGTAATTGTAATCATAAATGTTGAAGGTTCGTTTAACTGAAATGGCTGTGGCGTCCTGGTAAAATAATGATAATGGTAAGTGCTTCTTATGCTAGTTTAACGGAGGAGCCTGGTGATTATATTGGTACTGTTGTTCGATCAGTCCGTCTTACTCGTTGAGTTCTCCGCCGAAGAAATAAAACGTGACCGTGAACGTAATTTTTTGACGGTCAGTTAGTTAGTCACTGAAGGATATTTCAAACTTAAGCATGTAATGTGTGTTGGGTAGTTACACGAGGATCAGTTAGCGCTGATTAGTCTCATCTATATTTAATCCTTACTTCCAGATTTTATCAGCGTACACTATTTATTTATTTATTTATTTATTTATTTATTTATTTATTTATTTATTTTAAAATTGCAGCCTTTGTGATTTGAAAATCACATTCTGTTACATTATGATGTCAGTTAAAATTCGATTAATTGTTCAGCCCTATTTTCCAGTCAGATTCAGGCCACTTTCAATTGTGGTTAGGAATCTGGAGCAACACATGCCACAGTTCTGCATGGCAGACAAAAACAGAGGTGGGAGTCATGCTCAGATCATACAAGCATGGAAAATAGCAGTGATGGAGATATCCAGTGGAGGGATAGTGAAGTTTTAGACCTAATTAGTAGCCTGAGTCTTGTAACTGAACAGCAACACTCACAGGCTGTTTTCCAAACCACCTACTACAACAGCAGTGTGGACTGATTTAACTGAAATTCAGTGTAGTTGGCAGTGTGTGCAAAAAGTGCAAAACAGCAGTTTGCCAAAACTTCCTGGATGTCCCACCGATCTGGAAAAATTTCTCAGTATGCATCGGACCAGTCTACCTGGCATAATGCTTCCCACAGTGCAAGGCGCTAAAACAGATTGTGGGTGGCACTCATGTTTAGGTGAATTACCGCCACCTACTGGAATAAGTCTGAATAACAACTACAAGACTTGTGTTAAATGGTCCGTGACAAAGAAGTTCATTGATGTGAAAAAAACACTGTTAAAAACTTGTCACTTCTAGTCTTGAAGAGATGTTTACTTCTACGAATTCATTAAAGTTCATAAAAACCACTAACTTTTTTTGACAAAAAGTTGATTATATGGAGGTGGTTTTTCCATAAACTGTAAAAATAAGAAGTCAATCAATTCCAGATTTATTTTCAATGAACGATATTACTTTTGTCAGATTTTAATTCAGAATCAAATATAATCATTCTGCTGAAATATAATTTTAATGACTTTTCAAATTTGTTATTCATTAACCCCTTAGGACCATGAAATGTCTCCCTGAATTTGATGTTTTTCTAAATGAATCTAAAAATTTCCTTAGACCATTAAAAATTATGAAAAGACCAAAAACATATTCACAACTGTGTTTGTAAAATTGCAGCTGAAACCCTCATCCATGCTTTTTTTTAAACTTATTTTTAAATCTTTTTCATTTTACAACAACAGAAAACGGCAAATGAGTTTGAACAAAACAAGAAAATAAATAAAAAATGATGAGTGTGTGTGGGGGGGGGGGGGGTACTGACATCTCATTTGTCCTCACAAGGAACTCTGTCAGACTGTAATGATTCCATCTTTCTCTTGTATCTGTCCCAGCAATTTTCCAGTTTTTGTTTTGAATTTCAAATGGTAAGTCAGTCCTTCCATAGAGTATATTTCCTCTAGAATTGTGAGCCACTGGCCTGTTCCTGAAGGGTCAATTCTCAATCAATTTCTCGTAATGGCCTTCTTGCATGCAAGGATCATTATTTTGAAGAGATATGTCCTTTTTATGTATACAGTCTCCTGGGAGTAGGCCAAGGTATAACACCCGGGGGTCCCTGGGTATTGTTGTCATAAAAATCTTTTCTAGAATCTTGATAACTCCTTCCCAAAATGTTTGGATTTTGATACATGGCCAAAAATATGAGAATGTCTGGCAATAGGGCTGCAACTATTACTCGAGTAAAGCAAGTACCTTGAGTTAAAAAAAATGATCAAGGCAAATTCTTTTACCTCGAGGCTTCGTTTAATATCACATGGCAATGAGAGTGATAAGGTGTGTGTATGTACGTGTGTGTGAGAGAGACAGAGAGAGATGAGGTGTGCGTGTGTGTGTGCGTGTCACCCGGACTGTTTTAATTGAGGGACATGTCCAAGCGATGCCGGACGGGGTTTGCTCGAACAATGGCAGAAGATGGACGAAAAAGGCCAAAAACGTCTGGCGTGCGGGACCACTTCACACTTCGAGGTGCCGAAAATATTGTTCAGTGTGTGTACTGCAACGCTGAACTTGCATACCATCACACCAAGTCGTCGATGCTGCAGCGCCTTAAACGCATACACCCTCACTACACCGCTTCAAGTGGAGGAGCTTCTACTAGGTAACGTACCTAAAATTGCTAACCCTAGCGCCTGCACATTATTTATAGCCTGTGATATTAGTCAGTATGAGGCATGACAAGTTTTACTCACTCACGTAAATACAGCTGTAACCACTCCTCACAGCGTATGTGTCAAACTCAAGGCCCGGGGCCACACCCAGCCTGATGGACAATTATATCTGGCCCACAAGATAGTTTTATATAGTTCTTGTTTTTTTTATTAATGGCCTGGCGGTGGGAACTGCTGATAACACACAAACTACAGATCCCATAATGCAGTGGAACAGCTGCCTTGCTGAACAATAAACAACTGGAAACAGAAAGCATAATTTGATATATTTTCATTTTTTAGTTGCATGTTCATATTTCCAACTTTATTTTGACAGGAGATATTTTTATGGAGAGCAAAAGCTTTTTAAGGTATTTATAGTTATTTACATTTTTCTTTATTCTGTAATAATAGTATTTGTGTCCATTTTTTCATATTTATTCAAAAAATATTTTAGTTTTAATGTGTTCAATAAATATTTTTCCTTTTCTGCGCTTGACCTAAAGTGTGTGTTTTGAGTTTTGGCCCCATGTGCAATTGAGTTTGACACCCCTGCCTTACAGGGTGTGCTTTTGTAGGGGAGGAGCAGCACTTTGCAGCCCCCCTTTCTCGCATCACATATCTAAACACATGTTGCCCATACATTAGGTAACAACACATGCAACAGCTGGACAAATATAAACTTATTAGCATGTATATTTACTTTGGTTAAGTTTCAAGTACTTGTTTTACAAATCAATATTTTTTTTCCCCTACAGTACATCACAGCGGCGCATGGACAGCTTTGGAAGGACACGTCCCCCATGCACTGTGGAAGAAGCTGCTTCTCTTACCAACAGCATTTTAAATATGCTCATCACAGACATGCATCCACTTTCCATGGTGGAAGACACAGGATTTAAGAACATGATCAAGGATTTCAATCCAAACTACACAATGCCTTCCAGAACACACTTCACAAACATGATGGAGCAGAAATACACAGAAGTAACAGAAAAGGTAATGAGTGTTCTAAAGGAAACCGACTGTGTTGCACTGACAACAGACATATGGACAAGTGTAGCCACAGAGGCGTATCTGGGGGTAACTTGCCACTACTTGGATGATTGGAAGATGAAGTCTTTCTCCCTAACTACAATACCTCTTGAGGAGAGGCATACAGCTGCAAATATTGCAGACTGGCTGGAGGAAGTCACAACTAAATTTAACATTTCTTTTGATATGGTGAAAGCTCTTGTGCACGACAATGAGGCAAATGTAGTGGCAGCTGCCAGAATTCTGAAAGAGAGACATGGATGGGCCTCTGTTTGATGTGCAGGACACACTTTTAAAGTTGTGCGGCCTCTGCGAGATGCTTTTTGGAACACTTTAAGAAAAGTGAATTGGCCTGCACAAAACTTAAAGAAAAGCAGCAGCAAATGGGCCTGCAACAGCACATGTTGATACAAGACATCAGTACTCATTGGAACAGTACTCTTCATATGTTATCCAGGCTTCTTGAGCAGAGCTGGCCAGTGTCTGCAGCTCTTTCCGATCCTGCAGTCAATCCACGTGGAAAGCACCACTACTTGGATCTGAAGCCGGAGCAGTGGCTCATGACTGAAGAGCTGACTCAGATTCTTGAACCGTTTGAGGGAGCAACGGTGTTCCTGAGTGGGGAACATTATGTGACCCTGTCTGCACTTCCTCAGCTGGTTCAGGCCCTCAAGAAATCCACTCTGAGTTTGGCTCATGAAACTGCACCAGTAAAGGCATTTCAAAATCCTGCAACTAAGCAGATCACTGGCAGGTGGGAAGACTTGTTTGTTTTCCTAGCTGAGGACCCCAACCCCGCCCTTCTTGCTGCGGCCTTGGACCCCCGCTTCAAAAAATTAAAGTTCCTGCCTTCTGCCGTCATTCAAGGTCCAAAGCACAATCCAATCAATGGCACTTGCTGTGAAAAAGAAAGCAAGACAGGCCAATGAAGAAAAAAACACACACTCAGGACCAACCTTCTCAAGCCAAGAGAGCAGCTGGCAACATCCTTGGATCCTCATCAGACTCCAGTGATGAGGACAATGCTGATGCAAAGGAAAGTCAAGAGGTGCAGAGGGAGATCCTACATTTTTTTGGAGAGCATCCTCTCTCCAAAAAAGAGGATCCCCTGGTGTGGTGGCAAACCAATGCAGCAAGATACCCAAGCTTAGCAAAGCTGGCAAAATCGTTTCTATGTATTCCAGTCACTTCAACTCCTTCAGGGCACTTGTTCTCTGCTGCTGGGAACATTGCCTCAATACAGGAGGAGCTAATCTCTATGTATATTTACCTCCTCCCCCTTTCTTCTATTTCATTTTTTTGGCAAATGTATGCCGATTGGCTTAGTTCTTATGCCGAGAGATTTCAACAGCTTTGAATTACTGAAATGTGTTTTATTTTTCACTTATATTGTAAAGATTTGCTTTTGTTGTCTTAACATTAAGATTCTTTTATCGGCTTAATTCTCAAGTCAGTAATGGTTTAAACTGTTTTGATTTAGTGTTGTGATTTTTTCTTTTTATACAGGGACTTGAGAGTTAATCTCTCTCTCTATCTAGCCTTCCTTAAACATGTTTGGAAAATTCATACTAATAGACTAGGTTCTTATGCCTAATGTTTTAGGCTGCTTTGGATTGTAGAATTATATTACTGTTTTGTAAAGCAGTATTGTATTGGCTTTGTTTTTCGGACAGTACTGGTTTAAACTTTGAATGTTGTTAGAATAAAAAAAAAACCTTTTCTGAGGAAAAAACGGCATTTGGTTGCTCATTTTGAAAGCCCTAACTTGTTGTATTGTATATAGTTGATTAATTTGTTTAAAAACAAAAAAGTATAATTCGTTAGAGCACTCGATTACTCGAAGAAAAATCCACAGAGTATTCGATTCCAAAAATACTTGATAGTTGCAGCTCTAACTGGCAAGCATATTTCCACATTTCCTCCAACAATGTTGTTGTATGTCACAATGTTTAGATTTAATGTGTGGTGTGATATAATAACTGATAACTGCCAAATTGCCTCCATCCCTTTGAACCTGTAGTAGTCTGTTGGATTATGCAGATTACCTGCCAGTCATCCTTTGACGGGACAACATTCATTTCCTTTTCCCATTTTGATTTAACAAAGTGCATCATCCCCATGTGGTTCTGTAAGCCATTGTATAGTTTGGATTTGATTTTAGTGGGGGTATGTTTGTATGCATCCGTAAACACTTTCAAAACAACATTATCCCACTGTATTATCCCTCTTTTAATATCTTTCTCATAGAAATCTCTCAACTGGAAATATTTGAACCTGTCCTTGTTTTCCAGACCAAACTCTTGTTTCAGTATTTCAAAGGTCTTTAAAGATCTCCCCTCTACAAACTTACACATGGCTGTCATACCTCTTTCTTTCCACCCTGCAAAGGTAATGTCAGTCCTACTAGGCCTGAACTTAGGGGACAAGGCGGGCCAAACAAGTACCATATCCTCAGTGATTCTTTTATAACTGAGTTATCTCTCTTTGGGTCTGGATTTTCCTTTTCACCTAATCTTGTCTGACGGCAGTTTTTACTAGGGATGCACCGAAATTAAAATTTGTGGCTGAAGCCGAATAAAATATAAATGCTTGGCTGAATACCGAATAGGGCTGTCACTTTTTCAAAAAATCTTTGTGTTCGTATATATTTGAATATGCATGTAAACCGTTTTTGATGGACGCTTCATGGTGACGTAGGCGAGCCGTGCGTGCACCCTGAGTCTGCTTTATGTTGGGAGTAGTGTCCGCAGACAGACCAGTGGAGGAGCGGTGCTTGTTTGAACGTGAAGCAGCGGGTTGTTGTCTGCAGACTCTGACATTTTTTAAATATTCCAGCAGCCTTTGCTGTTTGATTGTGTCATTATTTCACACGCTACTATTCGGCCTTGCTTTTAACTCACTTCACCGAAGGCCGAATGTTGCTTTTTTGCAATATTCGGCCGAATATATTCGGTTGCGGAATATTCGGTGCATCCCTAGTTTTTACTCAGGTTAAGCTCGATGTGCTTCCATCTAGCCTGATAATCTGCTGAGCATCACTAAACCAATTATCTAATTTGGGCTGCATAGTAATAGTTTTTGAAATTAGGCAGAGCTAGGCCTCCATTTTCCATGTTCAGATGAAATGTTTTAAATTTAACTCGAGGTCTTGCTCCAGCCCAAATCAATCTTGAAATCTGTTTATCCCATAGTCTAAATTGAGTTTCAGGTATTCTAACTGTTAAAGATGGAAATAAATATAAAAGTCTTGGCAGCAGATTCATTTTTACCATGTCAATTCTTGCACCAAAATCTAAGATCAGCTTAGATCAATTTAACCTTTTCTTTTTGAATTTGATAATTTATTTTACGGTTATTGATATTAAACATTGCATCCAGATCCCTGGAAATTGTTACCCCCAAGTATTTAATTGATTGTGCGTCCCAGTTTAGTTGGAATGTCTGTCTTATTATCTTAATTGGTTTATAATTAAAGAGGAGTACCTGAGTTTTGGTGATATTGACTTTATAGCCTAAGATCGAACCAAATTCTTCCATAGTAGTCATAAGTCAAGTAGGGCTGCCACATATGATTATTTTGATAATGGACTAGTCACCGATTATTTTTTGTGATTAGTCGACTATTCGGATCATACATAAATTGCAGCTTATTGCACCAGCATACAGCTAACATCATTAGCTTCCAGCTTCAAGTGTTTAAGGTATGTACTAACTAAAAATGAAGACCGTTAATATCATAGTTCATTCAGCTTTTAATGAACTTTGCAGCTTGTAGCAGCATTTCTGACATTTTTTTTAATGTACCAATTTTCTATTCAAACATGACATCGCTATTAAGTAGGTAGCTCCCTGTTGACGTTAATGTTAGCAGCTAACTAACCAATTAGCTTACAGAGATTGTCATTCTTTGTCAGAAAATAAATCAGCCACGGCGTGCTGTCTTTTCAGATGCTCATGCGTCGTGGTCGTACTGTCATGGAAGGCCATTTCTGCTTTGCAGATTTTGCATTGTACACTTTTCTCCTTTAGTTTGGAAAAATGCTCCCAAACTTTCGAGCTCTGTTGCCGGCTAGCCATGATACTGTTGGGCATAACTTTTCCGGTGACATCACAGGTGACCCTGGTTACCACTTCTGCGCGTATGCGTCAAGGACAGAACGGCAGACGAGACAGGTGAAAGTATAGCGGCAGTTTTGAGGGAAAAATAAAGTTTAAAAAAATAATATTTAAAAAAATATTTAAACGACGATGTTGATTATTAAATAAGTCGCCGACGAATTTGATCGTCGACGTCATCGTGACTAGTCGACTAATCGTGGCAGCCCTAAAGTCAAGGGAGAGTGGAGTCTGGGTCCTGGAGAAAGATTATTACATCATCAGCAAAAAGTCCTATTATATGTTCTTCCTTTGAAATTGTGATTCCCTTCAGATCCTTGTTATGTATTATAACTTCAGCCAGTGGCTCTATATATAGAGCAAAGAGAGCTGGGGAGAGGCAGCAACCCTGAAGTGTTCCTCTATATAACTTAAAACTGTCTGTCAGGTCTCCATTAATCTTTATTCTAGCAGTGGGGTCCCTGTGCAGGGCTTGAATGCACCTAACAAATTGGTTATTGAATCCAAGCCTCTCCAGCATACAATAAAGGAAGGTCCAACTTACAGTCAAACGCCTTTTCCGCGTCCAGACTGACGATGACTGCACTTAGATGTCTGTTATTAATCTATTCTATGACATGAAGAGTACACCTGATATCTTGCGTTTGACGGCCTTTAATGAATCCTGTTTGGTCCCCATGTATTAAATCAGGTAGAAAGCCTTCAAGCCGTTTAGATAAAATTGACGTGAATATTTTGTAATCTACGTTTAAAATGGATATTGGGCGATAAGGCTGACAATATTCTTGATTTTTTTACTTCCTTTGGAAGGACAGATATTACTGCCTCCTTCCAGGATTGTGGGATTGTTGCCATACTAAGTGTCCAGTTTAAAGATTCTAATAGGGCTTTAGACAAGTCATCCTTAAATACTTTATACTATTTGTTAGGGTACCCATCACTCCCTGGTTTTTTTTTTAGTTACCTTTACCTTTTGTACATTTATAAAAAAGTCAAACATTTAAGCAAAATCCACCAGCTGTACTTGCATGGAGAGAAAAGAAACTGAAACTAAAGTAAGCCTTTGTGTTTCTCATTATAGTGGAGAGCTAGAAGAGAATTAGATGGGGATCATACAGGCAGCAAAGCAAGATCAAATAAGTAACTACACTTGAAAAAACAAGCCCACGGGGCCATGTTTGTTTCTATAAACAACGCATGTTCTGTGAGTGATGTCATTAATGTTCCACTGAGCATGTGGGTCACTTCAGGAGCGTGAGCAGTCTGCAGACAGGCCACATTTAAAAATATAATCTGAACAGCCAAACAAAAAAATCAGATTTGAGCAATAAATAGAATATACCATTAAGGCCTGAAGAGTGGATACAGCCATAGTCATTTAAAAAGGCAAGTTTCTTGCTTCAAGAAACACTAAAAGAAAGCAAGAAAAAATGTGGTAGTCAGTAGCAATATCTTTTTTAGATCAAGCAGAGGGATGAAAAATTCTCAATTCTGAAGAAAAGAAAGCCGCGTGTACACGTACTGACATACTGAGAAAAAAAAAATGGAGTAATGAAAAAACATACAAACAAAAAACACCAAAACACACCACTAGTTTTTTTTTTTTTTGCACTACCTCCGACATTTTTGGCTGCGAGTGTGTGTGTGTGTTTATATATATATATATATATATATATATATATATATATATATATATATATATATATATATATATATATATATATTCCAGCCCCAATGGGATCCATTTCACAAGAAGAAAAGGAAAAAGAAAACATCAAGATAAAAAATACAACACATAAGAAAATAGAAGTGTTTAAAGAATGATAAACCGTTTGAATGAGTGGAGCTATATGCTACTTCTGTTGCCAAAATGTGCGGGCATCTTTATGATGACGTTTACTCTGAGTAGTTCTACATGTCAATGTAAACTTGTGCATTTATTGAAGATGTAATGACGGCCCTCTCGCCAGTGCCTTTACCTGACATGCAGCCCTGTATCATCAACGACTGTGAATAATAGCATGTTTTTTCAGGAAGTCGTCTTCATAAATCTCAAGGGAACAGCACCGAACTAAAGTTCCTGCATCATCACCTTGCCAAATGCAAATTTGTGATCACCACTGAACCCGACTTTCATCCAGTCATTCAAAGTACATGAATGCTTTTCTTTAGCCCATTATAACCTTGTTTTTTTCTGTTAAGGTGTAAATGATGACTTTCTCGATGTAAATCCCATTTCCTTCAGGTGCTGTCTTACAGTTTGTGCACAGATGTTGACCCCAGTTTCTGACCATTTGTTCCTCCTTTGTTTTACTGTGAATTTTCAGTTTTCAGTCTTGCCGCTCTAATCCTCTCCTTTGTTTCAACTGACATCTCTCTTGGTGTAAGCACTCTTTAACTGCAGACTAATGAGCACATTTGATCTGATGTAGGTGTAAGTTTTGGACATGAAATTTTACAGAGTGATTCCATAATCTTTTCCTTAGAATTGAGTGATTCCCAATTTTTTTTCCCACTGCTTGAAAAAAAGAAGAAATTGTTCAGTACCACATTTTTTCTGGCTTTCTTTTACTGTTTCTTGTTACCAGAAAATTGTCATTTTAAATAACTTTAGTTTGGTTTCTGGCCTTGACAGAAAATGTAAATTTACACATCATTTACAACATGATACATTTCAGGGACCTGATTAAAACATTACATACAAACATAATCCAAATAACTACCCTGTACCTTTCAGTTGCCTGCAGTTGAGTGAAAGTGCCAGTGCGACCTCCAGTTTTTTTTCCATCAGACTGGGCCTTGTGACATCAGATTGACCTCTTCATCTGCTCTCTGCAAGATCTGATGGTGAGTGTCTTGTGTGCTGTTTTATTTTCATTCAGTTGGTTGTTAGAATGCATAGGACTTGACTACTGTTACAGTGTCACTTAATACCCAAGACATGCATAAAGAAGGACTTTTGGGTTATGTATCCTGCCCAAAACCACTGCCTCTGAGTAGGTGTTAGATAAAGCAATCAATAGCACACTTCGGAAAAAAAAACCACCTAGTTTTTTCCATAATATAGGTTCTTAATGGAAAATACACGGTTGATGAGAGAAAGCTGAATGGGATGTTTTGTTTAATCTCACTTCTACAACTAGGGATGGGCAATAAATTTCAAATATTCAAAGAATAATTAACATTAAAAAAATCAAATAGTTCATGTAACAATCATTTCGTCTTTAACATAAGAAAAAAAGAAAGGCTCCTTCGCCAAGATACATTTCTGTTCAAGTCAATGTATTAACGAGGGTCCAGCCAATTATAGGCCTTTTTAAGATAATCATCATTGGCCACAGTTCTGCTGATTAAATGCCGATATATGCTCTTGTGCCGTTTGTCCACTAGATGGAGCTCTGACTCCATTCAATCTTCAGTGTGCACCACTGTCCTTTCAGTAACATACAACTAGTTAACATTACAGGAGTGGGCTGAGCGTAGCTTGCAGATAGGTAAGTTCATAATGACATTGTGAAACTACCAATGACTCAACATGTCTCAGTTTCAGTTTTAATCTCTTTGCCATGTGTCATGATGAGTGACGCATGCTTCATTGCGTTGGTCATGCTTTTTATAAAATTGCCTAAGTTGTGCTGACCTAGCTTAAGTTCCTCCCTTTCTGTAAAACTGAACATGCAAATAAATGTACGTAACTTAATCACAAGAGATTCCTATTCAATACATTCAACATGTTATATACAGTGGGGGAAATAAGTATTTGATCCCCTGCTGATACTAATATACTTTTTCACTTGATAAAATGCACAACAATTTACAACTTTTATACTGTGTGTTTTTATGCATTTTCAACTGATATTCTGTCTATACTTATAACCAGTAAACAACCATAAAAAATAGAGTGTTAATTTCCCAGGGCTGTGGGCAAACTTACAAATTCAGCAGGGGATCAAATACTTATTTCCCCCACTGTATCTACTAATGTACCAAAAGAAAATGCTAGCTTGATGCCAACATATGTAGGAAATATCATTGATATGGTAGCGGTTAGCATACATTGATATAACTTGATCAAGTTTTGTTAACCTTGCTTAAGTTACTCTCTGTCTGTAAAACTGAACACACAAGCACATGTATATTACTCTCTCTCCCAAGAGATTCTTATTCAGTTCATTCAACATGTCATAAATCTTATTTACCAAAAACAATATCGAAAATAGCACTAGTTTGATGCTAATGTAAATGGGAAATTGCATTGATATGGTAAAGGTTAGCATGCATCAATAAAATTTCATGTTAAAAACATCATTCAAATTCTGAAATCTGTTGTGGTCCGGCTGTGGCAAGTTGAAGCATATAGCAAAAATTTGCATCGTCCTGATCATCATTTTTTTGCCCTGATCCTGATTTTTCAACATGATTCTCATGAAGCCAACCAAAGCCATGTCTATGAAGTTTTTTGGGACAAATTTTGAAAAAACCCTCAATAGTTTAACTTCATATGAAAGCACACAATGTATTTTATGAGGCCAAGTGCATTGTTAGGTACCAAAATGATATTTAAAATGTTTTTTAACTGATTTTTGCTTCATAAATTCATTACCGTCACGCATCCAGAAAAAAATACTATAGATTTTTCTACCTTAAGCATTGTAAATTCTCAAGCAATTAAATAAAAAATCCTCCAGATTTGTTCAAAATTGTATAATCTATCAGGTTATAATCAAATAAAATGGATTCAATCAATTTGTAAAAAAATATTTAAGATAAACTGAGTGTCCAAGCATGAAGTTTTCATTACCATTGCAGGATGTTATCATTCCTGTTTAAATCAGTGTTTTTTTAAATAAAGTTTCGTTCACTTATAATGAACCACAAGGAAAGAAGACAAAGAATGGCAACAAAGTATGCTTCTTTGTTACATTTTGAGTTGTTTAATGGTTGATTTTGTCTTTACAAACCCCTAGAGCCCCACCACTAGTTTTCATTACCGTAATGTCTGATATATCATGTTCTCGAAAAGTTATAAATCTGATAGTCAGATGTGAGGAAGGTGTTAATGGCCCCAAACTGTTGTGTTATTGTTTTTAGCCGAGTCATCCTGGCTTCTGCCATAATAAGCCAGTTTATCTAAATGTCTTTCATTACCGCAATGCATAGCTTTCATTACCGCGTTGTGTTAATGGCTGTTGCGGTAATGAAAGGTAATATTACGGAGGTGAAAATAGCATACAAACTTCAATGTTACACTAAAAATAAAAAAATAAAATTGTTTAATAATGGCCAATTTGACATGTTTACAGGTGCTTTTTATGTATTATCTAATGCCAACTAATTTTCAGTGGAATTCAACCTGGACATTAACCTCAGGACTGAAGGATAGAGGGATACTGCAACCCTCAGTCTGAAAATTTGAGACAATGCGGAAGTGCTAAAATCTGTAGTTCGTTGAGTATCCCCTTGAGGCTGGCTCTGGAAGTACCGGAAGTCACGTACACACCAAGCCAAAAAAAGAAGTTTTCATTGCCAAAATAAGCCTATTTACAGCCTGGTACAAATAATGTCTCCTGTCTGAATCGCTGATTTCACTAACGCACGCACTGCATGGGGGGTGAATTCTTTTCTAACTCAGCAGTTCAGACAATATTAATATCACCAGTTCGTCCAATCAGAGGCACAGCTCAGCTCACATGACTGCTGGGCGCCCTATGGCTGTTACTGTGGAGACTCAAAGCATGCCTCATTTCCAATATGGCTGTGCTGGCCATTTTGCTTTAAAAATCTGTTTCAGAAAAAGACGGGTGACATCACGGAGACTACGTCCATTAATTATAGTCTTTGGTTTTCTCCCCTTTAGACTGCTTGGTCATGTATGGATTTCAAAAATAGAAGTTTGAAAACGGTAGGAAATTAGTTAGGAAGCTGTGTTAGCTGTGCTTCATTTGGACAGCTGTCTAAGAATTTGCTTACTTTTTGGCTGGTCCTCAGCCGGCATAGACATACTGTAATATGTTTAAATGACTAGAATATAAGGTGGGGACATTCCTACTAATATGGCTTTTTTTTTGCATATGATCTTAGTGTCATAGATTGGAGAATCTACTTTAGATTGGCCTACTTTAGACTGGCTACAATCCTATCGGTCCGAATAATCTTTGTTTGCGTATGAGAACAATAAAGCCTCTGTTTACACCAGGGTTAGTTATGGAGTTCCACAAGTCTCAGTGCTTGGACAAATTATTTCATATTATATATGCTTCCTCTTGGCTCTGTTATGAGGAAACACCCGATGAATTTTTAATGTTATGCAGACGACACTCAGTTGTATCTATCCAGATTAAACCAATCGGTTAACTGAACTGCAAGCATGCCTGAAAGATATGAAAACCTGGATGACCAGATACTTTTTATTACTAATCAACATGCTGGTCGTTAGATGGCATCAGCCTAGCATCCAACACCCTGAGAGTTCTTTTCAATCAGGACCTGCCCTTAAACGCTCACATTCAACAGGTTTCCAGGACAGCGTTCTTTCATCTTTGTAATTTCAGGAAAAATCAGACACATCTCATCGCAGAGAAACTAGCCAATGCTTTCGTTTCCTTAAGGTTGGATTACTGCATCTCTCTTTTATCTGGCTGTCCTATCAGTCTACTAGGACTCTTCAGCTAGTTCAGAACGCTGCAGCATGGGTTCTGACTGGGACCAAGAGAAGACGGCACATCTTAGTGTCTCTACACTGGCTGCCTATAAAATCTAGAACAGAATTTAAAATACTTATTCTAAATGAAAAGGCTCTTAATGGTATATTTAACCATTCTATCCTGACGAGCTCACTGCATTCCCAGCATGCAGGCCTGCTCGTTGTACCTAGGGTCTCTAAAAGTAGTCTGGGAGGTGGAGCCTTTAGTTATCAGGCTCCTCTTCTCTGGAATCATTTACCAGTTGAGGTTCAGGGAGCAGACACCCTCTCTACTTTTAGGAGTAGACTTCAAACTTTCCTTTTTGATAAAGCTTATAGTTAGAGCTGGATCAGGTCTGAACCAGCTCTAAGTTAGTCTGCTATAGGTTTAAACTGATGAGGGGGAACTGACATTTTTGGTCAACAGAGCTAAAGCAGCATGAAGGAAGATAACTATAGCAGCTCAGCATTTTAGAGGCATGTTAAACTTGTTTTAGCCACAACTCTGATGACAACTTTCAATATGTACAGGTTTAATTCCTCAATTATGCACTGGCGACGGATACAGTTAACTTGTAATTCCTGTTAGAAAATGTGTAATGAGTAAATTTCCAATACTAAGCCCAGAGAATATTAATACAATCAGTTTCATTATATTCCGATTTAATTTTGTTTTTACTATGTCTGAAGTTACCTGAGCATAATTCTTTGTCTTGTTCCCACATTATGGAATAACAAATGTCAAATTAATACTGATACTGAATCAGATCATTATCAGTATCGGGACTTATCAGATTCAGATTTGAACACAAATCTTTGCATTGTTCTGCTGAAAAATGCAAACCTTTTTTTAAGGAAAACCTGTATCTGTATGTGAGCAGTTATTGAAGAGTTCATTACCGAAACATTGAAAATCATTACCGATATGCTGTTTTCCTTACCGCAATTTACAATAAATGACCATTTACTAAAGGAACACACCCAAATTACTCATGATGTTTTAGTCTCTTGATACAGTTTTTCAGATAATTTATACTGTTTCAAAAGTTTTTTTCCAGAAAAAAGCTTTAAAAAAAAATTATGATGAAAATGACATACAAAAACTGTTATAGTATTACGGTAATGAAGTAATTGTTTGTTTTTAAAAAAATGTAAAAATTATTAAAACAATTTTTTGGTGATTACCACAACCCTTGAGCATACTGAATGGTTTGCTGTTGAGTTTAAAAAAAAAAAGAAAAAATTGTGTTCAATATTTGTAATCAAAAATGTGTTACGGTAATGAATTTATTTCCTCCAAGTGGCACTAAAAATGTCTTTAAATACCTGAAAAAAGGATAAATATATAAAATTTTAAATTGAGAGGTGACATAAGATCCTTTTTCTTACAACTGACAATTAAATTTGTAAATGCAATAATCTTTAATTTTGGCTAAGAGTTGGACCATGTTCGTGAGAATCACCCATTTACAGTCCCGATCCGATTCTTGGGTTTGCAGTGATAAACTTTGCTGGAAGGGTGAGAAAGTGAAGCTGCAAACTTTTTGTTCTTGCTTTTACAACGATGACTAGTAAAAAAATATTTATTGAGTTTATTAAGTCTATTTAACTTAATGCATCTAGTTTTGATGTTAAAACCTTCTGAATCCAAAACTGGTGTCAAAATACCTCACAATTTAAATTGAATGACAGTTACAAACTCTCTCTCTCTTTTGTAACTGTCTGTCGCTGCAGAATTACCATAGGATGCAGTAAAGCAGATGTTATTGCTGTAATGTCTCAGGCTGTGCTCATGTGTTGTGTAATAAAGCTCAGTGTGGCTGCTGTTCCTCATCACTGTACCTCAGTTATTCTTCCATCAACTTTAAGAGGATGGGCACACTCAAAACGCTTGTTATACTGACGCATCAGCGTTCAGCAGCAACTTTTGCACCATGTCCGCTAACATGAATGATGGGTGGAGACGATTAGTTAATGGTCCCGATCACCGATGACTTAAAAAATGCTAAGATTGGGATCGGGATATCCCTAGTCTTAAGGTGTCTGACAACATAAACAAAATAAATAGACAAAATGAAATGGTCAGTTTCAAAAATGTAATAAATAAACAAACAACAAAGGCATTGCTGTAATGGTTACACTTCTCTGTGACAGATCACAATGTTTCCCAAGAATCCTCTCACAGGTGGATACACAGGTAACGCCTTGCTAGCCGGCTCACTTGTGGAAAGTTTTTTTTCCATATATTTCCACCATTCCAGGGGTTCAGTTTCCTCGTCTGCATCTGGAGCTCTTGGGTAGTTCTCCAGCTCTGCCTCAACTGACTGCAATCAGTCAGTGCGTTTACATGCAGTTTCAGAAATTGGACTAAAAGCTTAGTCACCACATGATCAGGCTATTAAAATGCATGTAAACAGCTTAGCCCGGGCTGAATACAGACTCCACGTAGCTTGTTTGACTCAACTAGATAACACGGTTAAATCGAGCTGCTGTTGGATTCGGCATGTAGACACCCCGCTGTGGCTTTAAACTCAAGCTTTGACTTGAGCTGAGCTACTGTGTGCTACCCTTGACGGCATCTTCTGACGTGAGCCCCACCTGGTTTGGGGACTTGTCGCCAGCTTGTGCCGGGGAAGGTTTAGCTCTTCCTGAGCAGTTGCCAGGTCTCTTCTCTTTTTCCATGAGAAGGAGAAGGCTGACACAACTTTTGTACACAGGTCCAAGGCTCGCTACACCCTCTTATCCTTCCACACTATTTCTGAGATACAGATGTTAAATAAAAATATTTATAGGCAAGAAAAAATCTGACAAAAAACATCTTACTTAAACAACAGAATGTTAAAAAAAATCAGAGCAGAAACATAAGAGCATACCAATGTTTAAACCAGAGTGCTTCAATTTCAAATATGTCTCAAGTATGCTTGAAATTGTATCCATTTAGTTTAATGGAATTAATGTAAATTAATTTTTCTTTTCTCCAACTTAAATATATGTTAAACTTACCAATGGCACAGTGTAATCTATGTCCGAAACACTGCAGCTGTGTCCATTGAGTGAAGTGGCCTTTACTGTGTTGGCCCCACTGTCAGTTGTGATGCATACTTGTTTGTTTTCAGTCAGACCCCCCCATGAAGAGAGTGCAGTCATTCCAGATGCAATGATTTTGCCTATATGGTTTTCAGTACAATGAGCTGTTTGGAGACATTTGCACTGTAGATTCCAGTCATCGTCTGCAAAGTGAACCATGAGGCTCATATAAGGCTCAGACATTTGGCTGGACCACATGTCACACACAGTAGCGAAGGATGAGACTGTGTGCAGCTGCCACTCCAACCTCTCTCTACACTGTTCTGTGTACACACATCAGGGGAATTGCAGTTACTTGTTGTTAGCTTTTGTCTGGGGTCAAGTACTTTGCTAAGCTTCTCGAATCCCAGATTTTTAACAGTGCTAATAGGTAGCATGTCTTTTGCAATGAAAAATGCAACTGCATTTGTAATGTCTTTGTGTTTTTTAAGTTTTTTGTCGTAAGGCATGGTGCTAGAAAATGCTGTCATGGGAGTTTGCTGCTGCTTGGGCGCAACACTCACTGGCCTGGTGCTTGTTGAGAGTCCAATAGCACTCGTTTGGGACTGTATTTTTTTTTCTTTAGCTTTTTCTAGCGGAGGATGCTGTTATAAATGGTGGAATAAGTTTTTTGTGTTGCCCATCTTGGTTGGCATATGTTGTCGGCAAATTTTGCAGTGCATGCCGCTCTGTTTTTTATCAGACTCTAAGTAGCCAAAATACCTCCAAACAACTGAAGATGAGGGGCCTCTCTTGTCTGTGATTCTTTAAGAATGCTTTGGGCAGGAATGCTCAGCGTTATCCTCCGTCTCATTATTGCTCATTTTCGCCGTTGTATTCTTTCGGCTCTGTCTGTAATCGATTTTATTGATTCATTGTTGTAGCTCACTTTTTTCAATCTGATATTTCACAAGTGTTTTCCTGTCGGGATGTTTCATTTTTCATATGAAACTAGAGCTGCACTAGGGCTGAACGATTTTAGAAAAAAAATCTAATTGAAATTTTTTTCGACCAATATTGCGATTTTGCTTAAGCATGTGATTTTTTGGGGCGGCATTTATCTACTGCATTGTTCTCTAAACTCAAGCAATAAATCATTAAGACCAACATGACAAGGAATACTGTCAACGTGTAAACAATTCTCTCCTTGGTGATCAGGGTTTTAGCCATGGAGTTGTCATACATGGCCTTGTGCTGCTTTCTTAAATGCTGGAACAGGTTTGTAGGGTTGCCCCTTGTTGTAGCTAAGGTAGCCAGGCATGTTTTGCACAATACCTTATGCTGTGCCGCGTCTTCTTTCTTAAATCCTAAATAGGTCCAGACAACCGATGTGCTATTCTTCTTTGACACTAAAGTTGCCTCTTCTGTGTCCTCTCTCAGTTCTTCTGCTGAAGCCATTTTTAAAGATGTCAACAACACAACAAATCACAACTTAGCGTGGCTGAAGTTGTTTTCTTCATCCCCCGCTCACACGCGTCTCAAGATTTTTGGCCATTGGCGAACCAGATGAAACGTGCATTACCGCTATCTAATGCATGCATGTCACACAAGGTTGCGTCTACGTACATGAAACTTTTTTTTTTTTTAAATTGCGACCTTTGGGATAGGAAAATTGCATTCCGTTACATTGCGATGTCGATAAATTCGATTAATTGTTCAGCCCTAAGTTGCACATAACCGACAGTAGTTGCGATAGCTCTGTCGAAATTAGCATGGGCTGACCTGTTAAAGCAAATGTCAATGTGTATTAGCCACAAAGTCCATGGCCATGAATTTCAAACTTCGGGGGGAGGGACGCACACAGGGTGCCCAATACGTAGTTTGGGTAGATTTCATGCCATTATAAAAAATGTTTTAGATGTTTGTTCATTGTCCCTCCTTACTGTTGTCTTTGACTCTTTGTTCCTTGTGCAGCGGGCTCCTTTTGTGAATCTGTGCATGTGCACTTACCCTCACAGCAGAGCAGTAAGTCACCAAGTCACAAACAGTTTAAAATGAACCAGAGGAGACGTGAACTGCACCCGCAGTTTCTGTAAGTTACAGCAATACATCTCAGTGATTCAGACACCAAAACTTAAGTAATATCACTATTCTTCCTGCACAGAGGTGAATGTTTAAGCGTGAATTTATTCCGCTCTCTGTCACAGCAGCTAGCTCCACAGCTATCAGATGAAAGTCACTCACGAACGGATCAAATAACACTACAAGGTTCAAATTTATCAGACTCGTGTAGACCGAGTGAGTGAAACACAGCCCCTTGCCCTGCAGAGCCTATGATCGGGTGCCACCACCAACTCTTTTAAGCCAGGAAAACCCTTTTATGTGGCATTCAGCCTTAAAGGTATATGCATATAAATGTTGCATCCAGTCTAAATGGGTTAAAGGTAAACTGATCTTTGGAATAGCCAGAGTCTCACTTTAAAGTGCAAAGCTAACAATTCTGTTCTTTGTGTGCTTACATGTTTTCCAGGTAACAGTCTGTGCATCCACTCCTCATTGATGAGAGGCGATAAATGATGGTCAACTTTAGTTCATGAAACTGCCGAAATGACTTCAATTGTAGGACTCCCTACACAAGGATCAGATATCACACTTTTCATAAGCAAGGTCCACCTGCATCCCCTTTGTGTGCTTGTTGAGTTCTGGGGAAAATTTACCCAGGAGAGGACAAGAGATTATGAGTACCTGGCCACAGACATTCAGTCTCCAGGTGAAACATTTCAAGAGTTTGAAGGAAATTCTGGTGATCAGTGCCTGGCCCAGATTGATGGCACTTGGTACAGGTCCCGCATAGTCTCAAGAAATGGCCCCAGATACAGTGTGTTCCTCATTGACAAAGGAATAACATTTAACACCATCTCTAGTAAGCTTGCATGGGGTAAGAGAAAGCACTTTTGCCTGCCGCCTGAAGTTGAATTTTGTGTGCTAGCAAACGTGTTACCAGTTTCAGCTGAGAACAGATGGTCTCCAGTGGCTCTTGAGTTCCTGAAATCAATCTCTGGGAAGTTTGTGACGGCACATGTGCAAGATGTACTGTTGCAGCACAGAGCGTTTATCCTGGACATCCCTTGCATATCCAAACAGATGTACGAGATGGGAATTGCCAAGAAGCTGTCTCCAGACACATTCCAGGATTTTGTTCTGAAGTCAATGCAGTCCCCTAGTGGAGCTGGAGTGTCTGCAGGGATAGGGCTCACTTCAGACAGAGAGGGTGAGAGACTGAACAAAAAAGAGTTCTTCCTGTACCCAGAGCTGCAAGCAGGAACTGTGGAGACTGTTACAGTCACAGATATAACAAATCCCCAGAGGATATTTTGCCAGTTGAAGGTATTCTCTCAAGAGTTGAGGAAACTCACAGAGCAGATCACACTGTGTTGTGAAGGGAGAATGACCAGGTGTCTTGTTGGTCCAGAAGTGATTGGGTTTCCATGCGCTGCAAGAGGAGATGATGGCAAGTGGTTCCGTTCTGTTTTACAGCAAGTCTTGTCAACCAACCAAGTGGAAGTGTTGAACGTTGACTATGGAACTAAACATTTTGTTCAAGTGGAGAATGTCAGACCATTGGCTACGGAGTTCTTCAGGATGCCCGTCGTGACTTACATCTGCTCCCTCCATGGAATTGTTGACAAAGGGGTTGGTTGGACAGCCAGCCAAATTGACTACCTCAAGACCCTTCTCCTGAACAAGACGGTGATTGCCAAATTTGAGTACCAAAGCGTCTCTGAAGGTGTTTACTATGTCACAATCTATGGGGATGAAAACACAAACATTAATAACTTGTTTGCTTCAAACATGAGCTGTTCCCTGGAGAGTGAAAAAATGCTTCGAGATTATGCTATCCGTAACGTTACGTACAGATGCCAGGATCTACCTCAGGGAGACAGATCACACAGAAAGATGTCAGAAAAAGAAGAGGGGAAAGAAACAGTGGAGAACTTACCAGCTGAAGACCTTTCTCTCAACTCCTCACACATGGCGGTTGTTCAGCATGTGTCTGATCCATCAGAGTTCTGGATTCAAACTCAGAACTATGCAAACAAGCTGGATGAGCTGATGGATCAAATCTATCATCTGTACAAAGATTCAGTGAACACTGATGTAAGACATCCAACAGTTGGGCTGTACTGTGCCTCCAAGTCAGAAGATGGTGACTTCTACAGAGCAACTGTGGCTGAGGTTGGTGAGACCAAAATCAAGGTGTTTTTTGTTGACTATGGAAACACTGAAAATGTAGACAGGAGTAACATCAGGACCCTTCCCGACGAATTTAAAAAACTGCCACGACTTGCATTGAAATGCACACTCACTGGTATCAGGCCAAATGGACAAAAATGGAGTCAGAGTGCCTGTGAGTTTTTCATCAATGCAACCAAAGACAAAGCTCTAAATGTACACGTTACAGAAAAATCTGATCAGTGCTATGCTGTTCAACTAACAGATCCTGAAGCTCAGGGGGAGAGAGATCTTGCGGCACTTATGTGTTGTTCTGGTCTTGCTGAAAAGGCTGAGACACAGAGACAACCCAAAGTCATGCCAACAGCTCAACTTCCAGATTCCAGACTCTCAGGGGCAAATGTCAACCAAGGGACTCCTTCTCAGACCCTGAATGTGGTCAACCTTTATGGTAATCAAAGAAGAACTCCCACCTACAAGGAACACATGTTTCCTACTGGCAGTGTCCTAGATGTCATTGTGTCCTACATCGAAAGCCCAAATGACTTCTGGTGCCAGCTAGTACAAAATTCAGGACTCCTGAAATTTCTCATGCATGACATTCAGACTTACTACCAAGGCAGTGAGTTCCAGCCTCTTGTAGAGACTGTGTGTGTTGCTCGCCACCCTGACAATAAAATGTGGTACAGGGCTCTTGTGATTCATAAACATCAAACACCTCATGTGGATGTCTTGTTTGTTGACTATGGCCAAACAGAAACTGTTTCCATCTCAGACCTGAGGAGGATCTGCCCACAGTTTCTCACTCTGCATAGCCAAGCTTTTCGATGCAGCCTGTTAAACCCTGTTGACCCCATGTCTGCTGCAAATGAGTGGAGTGAAGAAGCAGTAGTGAGGTTCCACGACTTTGTTGAGAGTGCTGCATCAAGCTTTGTGAGTTTGAAGTGCACCATCTATGCTGTTATGTACAGTGAGCAGAAGATACTTTTCAACATTGTGGATCTGGAGACTCCGTTCCAGAGCATCTCCACCAATATGGTCAGTCTACTCAAAAGTCCACCCCCCCAACCCAAGAAAGCAGCAGGGTCATCTTTCCGTCTGGACACGTATTATTACTCGACACATAACATCAAAATTGGAACAGAGGAACAGGTCACAGTTACTTATGTCAACAGTGTCAGTCAGTTCTACTGCCAGCTTGGGAGGAATGCTGACGTGATAAATGAGCTCGAGATCAAAGTTAACAATCTCTGTCACCAGCTTGAGAAGGTAAAGCTCCCAACAGTCTTTGGAGCTCTATGCTTTGCAAAGTACACAGATGGAAGGTGGTATAGAGGACAGATCAAGGCTACAAAGCCAGCAATTCTTGTTCATTTTGTGGATTATGGTGACACCATTGAAGTGGAAAAGTCTGACTTGCTTCCAGTTCCCAGAGAAGCTAACGACATCATGTCCATGCCTGTGCAAGCACTTGTGTGTAGTCTTTCTGATGTCCCTGTCGATGCTCCTGATGAGATGAACAGCTGGTTTCAGACGAGTGTGATGGATTGCAAATTCCGGGCACTAGTTGTAGCCAGAGAATCTGATGGGAAACTGCAAGTTGAGCTGTATCATGGAAACACTCAGATTAATTCAAAAATCAAGAAGATGTTTCAGATTAAGATGCAACCAGAAAAAGTGGTTGTCCCCCAGGGTTGGAGAGCACCTGACCTTCCACTAAATCACAAAACGAAGAGTCCAAAAGCTGCATCAGAGCAGGTCGAGGAAAGGGACTCTCATACCATCAGGAACAATGTGTCGGCATCGAAACCAGCACACAAACTGAGGGATGCAGACAAGAATCTGCACTCTGATTCTAAGATGACTTGCAACCACAGAGAAAATGGTCAGAAAGTAAGAGCTACTCCCTTAAAACTGTATCAACCTCCACACCAAAGAAAAACATTTGAAAATACTCAAGAGGACATGGGGAAAGCCATTAAGCCATTAACTGCCCAAATCAAACCAAGAACAACAAGTCCTCCTACCAAACAGCTTGTCAAGTCCACACCACCTGTCACATACTCTGAAAACAACATTGAAAATCTCCCTAAGCTTGCAGACCTGCCTTTGAAATCGATCACACCCGGCATGAAAACAGAAGTTTATGTCTCCCAATGTAACAGTCCATTGAGTTTCTATTTGCAGCTTGTCAGAGACGAGATGGAGATCTTCTCATTGGGGGAAAAGCTCAACAATCCCAAAGCTATTTCTCAAATCAACTCAATCAAAGATGTGCATCCAGGTGATCTGGTACAAGCAGAGTTTATTGAAGATTCATCATGGTATAGGGCAGTTGTGAGAGAAACTCATAGTAATGCAACAGCCCTTGTAGAGTTTATTGACTTTGGAAACACAGCCATTTTGCCAGTTTCCAAGTTAGCCAGACTCCAAAAGTCTTTCTTAGAGCTTCCTATGTTCAGCACACACTGTATGCTGAACAATGTGGCACTTCTTGGACAAGAGAATGTGCTTGATTCAAAAACGGTGTCAGCGTTTAAAGAAGACGTTGGAGAATATGGAGAAAAGATTCTCAAGTGCAGCTTCATCAGGGAATCAAAATCTGTGTGGGAAGTCAGCCTTGAGGACAGCGGTGTGGACGTCACCTGCAAAACACCCTCTCAATTTCCAACTTATGACTCTGAAATAAACTCAGGCAAACATGAGTTAAAATCTGCTCAGAACCCTGACATTAGGGAAGTGCCAGACAACTCACAGCTGAGGTCCTGTTCTCTGCGTTACTCCCAACGAGAGTTTTCAGAAGGGCAAAACTTACAAGCCTATATCACAGATACAAACGATGATCAGACATTTTGGTGTCAACTTGCAGACTCAAAGGAGCTTGATAAGTTTACTCTGAGTGCTGCAGAAGTTGGGGATGCAGTCGACAAAGATTTTGACCCAACTGCCTTTCCCCCTGGCAGTCTATGCATTGCTTTGTTTCCAAATGATAATCTTTGGTACCGGGCAGAGGTCATTCACAAAGAAAGGAATGAGCTGCTTGTTTTTTTTGTGGATTATGGAAACAAGTCCAAAGTCAAGGTTTCAGATGTGAAAGAAATTCCCTTGGATCTGGCTAAAAGTCCCCCACAGGCATTTTTGTGCAAGCTTGAAGGCTTGGATGCTTCAAATGGATCTTGGGACAATGGTGCAGTAGATGAACTTTCAGTGCTTACAGAAGACAAAGCTGTACAGATGACTGTCGTTCGAGTAAGCAGAGAAGAAGGTAAAACCACATGTTATGTGCAGATAGAATGTGAGGGCCTCTTGATCAATGAGGCACTGAAAACCTGGTGGAGACCCTCCATGGTAGAAAACAAACTGCAGTGTGACCCAACTGTGCAAGAGATCCCACCACCAGAGAATCGACTAGAGCCCCAAAACCAAGAATTGGAAGCTTCTGTGGCTTGCATCCATCCTCCAAGAGACCACAGTGGTGAGCAGAGTGCTGAAGAGTACATCTGTGCCGAGTCCCTTGAAGTGACCTCAGAGGAAGACAGCAGTGTGACTTGTGAACCCCAAATACTAAGAGAGACTGAGAGCCTAAAAGAAGCTCTGTCCAGGGAAGTGATGACTATGGCTCCCTGTATGGCAGTTTCTGAAACCAGAGAGAAGCACTATCTGACACATACTGGTGATGCAGAAGAATCCAGAGAGACTGAAGAGGAGATTACTTCAGTGGTGGACACTTTTGAACCTGATGATATAAATTCTCTGCCACTTAAAAGGTCTGGAGAAGACACAAATGAGTCAGGGAACACAGTAAATGGCTTGCAGTCTTTGCCTGGAGAGATCAATACCCACAGCACTGAAAGCAGCTCAGATGAAACTTCAGCCCTTGAAATGATCACATGCACTAAAGAGGTCGTCTGTTCAATGATTGACATTTTAGTGCCTGGTGACATTGAGTCTGTGTTGGATAAAAACCTGACAGAGGCTACAGGTGAATCAGGGATCTCAGAAACTCTCTCGGAGTCTCTGTCTGATGAGGTTCATACCCACAGCAAGGAAAGCAGCTTTGACACCATGACTTTATCAGGTAAGTGATGACCCAAAAACAGTTTCCATATTTGATTCTGATTAATAAGTGTCATAGCAAAAGAAGCTTCTAAATGTTGGATTGCAAGTTTTCATTATCTCACAAATGAGGTCACATGTTGCCTGAAAATAAAAATGTTGGATTTCTTTGCCTCTCCAGTTCCAGAAGAGGAAAAACAGGACACAGATGTGTCTGATGCAAGGAAGAGTTTTCTCACCAGTACACCTGCTGTAAAAATGGTAAATGGTGGAACACTGCATGTATAGACACACAGTTTATACAGGACACAACCTATTTGACTGTATGGGTGGATTATAGTGAAATGTAATTGGGTGTTTTATCCCTCTAAAGGTCCCCCGTGAAGCTATCTGGCCCAGTGAGAGTATTGACCTGACTTCTGATGTCTCGGAGCAGGTACATGGAGATGATTTAACTTCTGGATTCTGTGGAAAGACAGTACCTTGAATTTCAGCACTCAGAAAGGAATGTAATCTGATTGTTTTTGGTATTTCATGTTTATGAAGGCATATGGGGAAATAGAACTGGATAAAGATTTTGCAGGGGTATATGCTTTTGAATAGTTTGTTTTAGGGTTGCATGACTAATCTAATCTTATTGCGATTTGAGAGAAATGTAATCGCACAAACAGCTCGATTTGGATTTAAATGGCTAAATATGCTCCCATTTGTATACAAATGTCCAAACCTGTCCCATGCTGGTCTGCTGTGCTGACTGTGTGTGTGCAGTGTGGCTATGACCATAAAAGTAAATTAACAGAAACAAAAACATTTTTATGACATTCTAGTTTTTGTTTTCTTTGACACTAAGCACCCCAACGGACTCATGTTCTTGTGGGTCATATCAACAGTGCAAAGAGTTTAATATAAACTAGATGTCTTATCCTCTAGTTAACATTCAAACCTCTTTCCTTCTATATTCTGTTTTCTGTCTGGCACTTTTGAGGGGTTTGGTAATGATCTTTTACTGAAACATTCTGTTTCACCCACATTATTAATTGTGTGATTGACAAACCTGCGTAAACCAGCTGCTCTTCAAAAATAATTGATCATTTTTTTACTAAAGACAGTGGAGAAATCAACATCAGTTTTTCTCCGAACACATCAACTCTAGCGGGAAAGGCTACTGATTCTGTGGCTGGTCTTAAAGTGGACGGGACTGCCTGAGCAGGGGCAGAGACTGAGCAGCATGGACAGTCCTACAGATCCTCAGTGGAGGTTCACTTGTAACAGTTCAAAAATCAAGTCAAACCAAAAGTTTCTTGCAAGTTTGATTGCCCAGGCTGCTCAGTCTCTGCCCCTGCCCAGGCATTCCCGTCCACTTTAAGACCAGCCACAGAATCAGCAACCTTTTCTATTTCTTCCCCTCTTTTTGATGATGTGGATGGATCATAATTCATGATTTTTTGGGGGGTTTTAATGTGAAGTACATATTTCACAACTACTAATAATGTCTGTATGATTCTGAATAACAAAGCATGTACTCATCATTTTATTCATGATGATTGCAACATTGACCAAGATGATCACAGTTGCAGCACTAGCTTGTTTTTACATGTGTGTTTTTTCACCTTCCAGACTCGGACAGATTTAATGCTGCCCTTGTGTGTGCACCCTGCATCTGGTAAGGAATTACTAAAATAACCATGCAACACTTCTAAACATGCATCATTTCCAGAACAAGCAGTCATGCTAGTCTGCAACATAGTATGTCACCTTTAGGTACACTACCGGTCAAAAGCTTTAGAACAGCCTAGTTTTTCCATTTTTTTTAATTGAAATGTTTAGTTTAATGTGTCCTTGTACTCAAATGAAATTACATCAAAATTATGAATTGAATTTTTAAAATCAATCATGGAATCAATTTGTAAGCCTAAATGTATTCTAAACTTTGGACTGATTGAAGTGTCCCCCTTTGTCAGACCAAACAGCTGAACTCACTCCTCTCATTCTTTCTACGATGGAAATCAAATCTTCTTCATAAAGTTCTGTCTGTTCCAGCTGAAGTTCCTCTAAATGTTGGTCATCTGTAGCTTTCTTTCACTCTTCAGTCCAGTTCATCCCAAACCAGCTCCACAGGGTTTCAGTCTGCAGACTGAGACTGTGCAGTCAGTGCCCTCCATGTTTCCAAGCTGACTTTCTTCTGTCTTCTTTAAGTCTGTCTGGCAGAGCTTGGACTCATGTTTTGGCTCAGTATCTTGCTGTAGGATGAACCCCTGACTAATGAGGCTCATTTCAATGAGTACTGCACGAGCGACACTGCAGAATACTGTGGGAGCCGTTTTTGGTTCAGGGTACATGTCACAGGATCAGGATGCAGCAAAACAGGCCCAGATCCTCATGGATCTGCCTTCAAGTTTCCATCTGATGTCACACACTGAGAAACTGTCCTTTCCTTAGCCTACTCAACGTACGGAGTATAAAAATACTGTTGATAAAGCAAAGAATTCAGATTGGTTCATGAGTCCATAGCTCCATCTTGGTGGTCTTTAGTAATCCATTGGTGGTGTCTGGTGGTCCAGTCCAGCCTCTTCTTCTTCTGACTCTGTCTTAGTGATGAGGGTCTTTCTTTCTGCAGTTTGACCTGTCAAAGCCTCATCTCAAAGTCTCCTCTTCAGTCACTCAAACTCAGACTGGGACACTACCACCTCTTTGAAGCTGTGAAGCTTGAAACTGTGGACTCTCAGAAACTGGTCTTATAGTTCTGGCTTTGGCTCTGCCAGACCTCTTCCTGTCAGAGTTTCCAGTCCTTGTTTCTGAGTGTCTTTGGATGCTGAGGGAAACTCTCCTCACTGAGCTCACTTTGACTTTCTTTGACTTCATTTCTCTGGAGTGAAGACTGTTTCTGTAAATCTTCTGATACACTCTCTCTTTTTTCATGAATCGTCTTTTCCTGATCATTTTTAGAGCGTTACATGACTTTCTGCAGGACAATACTGTTCAATAATACTCACCACGAGGGGCTGTTACCACAGTGTGTTCAAATCTACTTTTATACAGAGATGGTTGGAAGGAACCAAGAAAACTTGGGACATCTTGAGGAACTGGTAGCAACAACTTTCAGGGGCGGCTGTGGCTCAGTAGGTAGAGTTGTCGCCCCACAACCGAAGGTTGTGGGTTCGATTCCAGCTCCTGCAGTCACATGCCGAAGTGTCCTTGAGCAAGACACTGAACCCCAAGTTGCTCCCACTGTTGTTCAGTGGTGTATGAATGTGGTGTGAGTGTTAGTGTTAACGGTGGTCTGATTAGCTTAAGTCGGCCATCTGTGTGAATGTGGTGTGGATGGGTGAATGACACCAGCAGTGTAAAGCGCTTTGAGTAGTCGGTAAGACTAGAAAAGCGCTATATAAGTACTGGTCCATTTACCATTTTACTTTCAGGGTTGCTCTTGTCCATTACTGCAGAACAGCTTTAAATTGTTAAAGGGCCATTCTGTAGAATTATGAAATTATGATTTTTTTCCAGTTTGGTAACTATTTTTTTTTTATTTCTGTCAGTTCAACACTTACTTTTGCACCATTTCGAGCTCTTCATTGGACTTGAACTGCTTAATTAAAAAAAAGCAAACAAAAAAAACCCAAAAAATGAAAATCAGGATGTTCTAAAAATTTTGACCACTAGTGTAACTTGTAACAGAATCATTAACTTATTGTGCATTTTGCATGTAATAACTTGGCAATTGAAGGTAATCAAGGCTGACATACTTGTCAGGTTCAGTGTTGGCCAGTAACATATTACAATAATATTACTTTAACTGGTAACCAGTAGTGTAATGAATTACTCTTGAAATTCCAGTAATATTATTAAAGTTACTCACAAAAAACTAACTGGTTACTCCCTTACTGTTGTTATTGACCCTCTAATGATTTAAAATACAACGATCCACTGATTAACTTCAACGTGTATGTCAGGGGAGCAGAAAGGTTGCTCGCTTTATGGTTGCCAGGTATGCAGTTCTCCTGCTGAATTGGGCATCTTCTTAGGCACTGTCACAGGAAGTTTATTGGCTGATAGGCTTCTTTTTTCAATTGTTGTCATACATATCTGGTAACCCTGGCTAGCTTAATAGATGGAGCGGTACACGTTTACATTCAGTGGCTGGAAATATGCCCATCACTCACGTTTCAGCACCCAAAGGGCACTTTGGGTTAATTACGTAAACGAGATCTGGTTTGGAGGAAACAGAGGAGGAAACAGGGTGAAAGAGTGGGGAGTGACATGCAGGATAGTAGCCACAGGTTGGACTTGAACCCCGGGCCGCCTGCGTACATGGAGCGCAACCTTAACCACTAGGCCATCTGCGCTCCAGGAATCAAACATTTTTGATTGATGCCTGGCCCTATCCTAATGGAGTAAAGCTCTTTATTAGACTGACAGTGTTCCAATAATGCAAAGCAAATATGTGACAGTTTACAAAATACCTCAGACACCTGTCAGCGCCTTTGTCTCAGCCCTGCTGCATCACTGCATATGTAAGTGATGTGAGAACCAAGGCTCCTAAACTTTTTAGATCCCTTTGTTGCTTACTAATACTTTTATATTTGGAATCAATGAAATAAAATAGCAAAAAGTTAGTCAAAAGGGTCAAATGCTGCGTAAACATTTTTAATTTGCAGAGGAGCATTTAGACAACTCAATGACTCGCTCCACATCTTTCCTTTTCTGTCCCTGCAGGCCCTCCAGCTGACTCTGATACAGTTGGCAGTGAGCTTCACCTCGGCACAGCCTCCTCTCATCATGTGGTAATGATTTGAACATATTTCACTTTAAAGTCAGTTTGCAACTTCCACTTCTCAACTGATGTGTGCATTTCATCTGTTGCTGCTCAGGATGTCAAGGTTCCAGAGTTGACCTGCTCTGTAGGAGATGAGAGTTTGACAGATGTCTGCTCAGGTGATGCAAAACAGCCCTGAAATCTGTGATTCTTATGACAGGACCACTTTTTAGTTTACAATCTGTTTTCTTATGTACTGCAGATCATAATGAGCCAGGCCACACACAAGTCCCCAGTGCAGGAGATGATGGTGTCAGCTGTATAACAGCAGAGGAAATGGTAATTTACATCACACTGAGTTTCTCAATGTGAGCTGCATTTAACTGCAGTGTTTCTAAACTGAGTTTGGGACTCTGTGGCATAGTGATAGCTCAGGTCTCCAACTCTAATTTTTTTGTTAGATGACGTTACTTGTCTAGAATACACATTATATGTAGAAAGATTTGTGTATGGTAAAGTGTGAACCAGTAAAGCTCAACACTGCATCAAAATAAAGGGTGCTGTCATTGTGCCACAGTGGATTAAAGTTCCTGTGAGGACTTTCTCAGTGATCTTGAAAAAGTCTCTCTTCTACATATCTGCCTGATCCTAACCCACAACTTAAAATGAGATTATCAGCACCAATATAGGTTATTTATAAATGATGTTTCTTAGCTTCCTGATCGGGTCAGATAGGACTGGATTGATTTACAGCACATTGAAGTCTCTGTGACACCACTCGTACTGATGAAGTTTAGCAGTGAGACCATCACTACTAAATAAAAAAAATCATTTTCTCTGCTGAAAATGATTTATTTTAATTTAGTAGTGATGGTGGATACTGGAGCTGAACTGTCAGACAGAAAAAGGACAGAAGAGAAGAAAAAAGAAACGGGAGAGTGATAGAGCCCGGGCTAAAGTCTAAACCACGAGCTAAAGACTAAAACACAAGCTCTAAAGGCTAAAACGTGCCGTTCCAACCCACATGCAGCAGTTATTCTGCAGTGATCTGATCAAACCTGAGAGTCTGTCAAAATAAAGACAGGTTATGTTAGCTCTGACCGGTAGATGAGCAGGACATAAGGATTCACTAATGTTACACGTCCAGTAGAGAAAAATGAAGCCTATGCTGAAGGACAAAAAGTTTCTGTTCATGGAGAATCCTCTAGAGGCTGGCTGCAGAACGACCCGAAGTCACAAACACGTCAAGACAAAAAAACAGACTTTTATTGCAATAAAAAACATATTTACAGCCTGGTTCAAAAAACAGCTTGGGTGTGAAACACTTTCACTACCAGCACACACTGTGTAGGGGGTGAATTTATTTCACTATTTTATTATTTTATTATTATTTGGATTACTGGTTTGTCTAATCAGAGGCTCAGCTCAGCTTACGTGACTGAAGGGCGCCCTATAGCGGTTAGAAAGTCTGCATCATATCCAAGATGGCCCTGTTCAATGATTGGCTTCATTTGACTGTATCAGGAACAGACGGGTTGCGTCACGGAGACTACGTCCATATTATGTACCGTCTATGGTTACATGTTAGCCTACGGATATGTCCTTACCTTACCTCGTCATGTTGTATCCAGTAAAAAGTTGTCTTGAACAAAGAAAGTAGTGTTAAAAAGAAGATCTGATCTCCATTCATTTCCAAAACAAACACATGCCTTGATAAGAGTCACGTCATTGCGACAATGTGGGCATGATCCCAGCCGAAAGTTATCACTGTAATCCACTTCAGATAGTCCTCACAGACCCTTTAAACTGATTGAAGTTTTTTCTTTGCATTGAATACTTGATTGTCTTAGGTCCAAAATGAGTCACTGCCATCTTGCACAGAGCTCCCTTGTGATCGGTCAGCTGGTGAGTAACTTCTAACACAACCTGAAAATAAACTTAAAGATGGGAAGAAAAAGATTGATATACAAAGGGTTCAGATGTTTATTGATACAGATATAAAAAAAAACCCTTGTGACAATTATCTTCACAGAAGCTCTCACAGAGCATGAAACACAAACTAGAGATATGTCCCTCCATGAAGAGGTCTTTTGTACTGAGGTAAAACTGGAACCAAAAACAATCCTAAGTTTTGATTTGAAGGGTAGTTCTCATTAGAAAAGGTTCTGGTAATGTGGTCTGTTTCAGGACACATCGCTGAGTGAGGACGAAACACTGACTCTGCAGGAGGATCAACTTTCTGGTTCGTACTGTTCAGAGATGAATTAGTTTGTAACACTTCTGAATCCCCTTTTCATCTCCTGTTGGTGTCCTCTCACAGATGATTTACTGTGGCCAACAGTTGATTTCAAACATCCAATCCTATCTGCTCTCTGCCTTTGTGTTTACAGCTTTGCTATCAGACTCTGAACCCCAAGTCAGCACAACTCCCTCTGCAGAGCTGGTTAGAGCAATCAGTCAGCAGATTTAAAGCGACACAAACATGTCTCACACTGAGTGAAAGCCTCCTTTGATTCTGTTTCTTTCTTCTAGGATAACCTGGTGGAAGAAGTGACCTGTCTTGTTGGGGAGATCTGTCTGGAAGATGTCTGCAGAGGTAAAAACCAGATGTGATGGTTGTGCATTGCAGTTTATAGCTTACATGAACTGAAGGTGCAGAGAAAGGTCCTATTCTTTGATTTGAAGTCTGATGCAGATATTTCTCTTGTTTGCAGATCTACAAACAGAAGCAGACGGCTGTGAGCAGCTGGTGCATATACTCCCTGAACAAAAAGAGGTAGTAGTGTTTACTCTGTGGATGATTTTGATATAATTCAAAGGCACCAGCATGCATTGGTTTCCCTTTTGAAATGAAGAGGTCAGTTCCTTTTAATCCACAATCTGAATGTGAGTAGATGTAGAATTACTCATTGAGTCTTTTTTTAAGTTATTTTTTGGGCTTTCTATGCCTTTAATGTGAGAGGACAGGACAGTGGATAGAGTAGGACACAGAGTGGTCTGAGGTGTGTTCAAAGTGAATTATTCCTGATAATCGGCTTTGAAATGGGTCGGACCAACAATCGTAAATATTAAACTTGTTCAATATTTATGACCAAAAATCTTCATGTCTGTGGGGAAAGCCAACGACTCCTGAGTCATGACTCTGATATGTGATGTAGAATGGAATGTAGCCATCAGGAGGCGAGCTGACTGAGGAACGAGGAAGCGGACATAAATAAAAACAAGCATGGCTGACCTGACACAGAGAGTTTGTGAGGAAAGTCCGTGTTCCCACCATCTCCAGGATTTTTTCCACAGTCTTTTATTTTTTTTTCAGGAATTTTCCGTTAAAAATAGTCCAAAGATCACCATCATTCCCTCTTCTATGTCCTCTTCCATGTTGTTTTGGTGTTAGCCGGTTGTTGCTATGTTGTTGCTATGTTTCCTCTTCTATGTTTTTGTTAGATCACACTTAGTCAGGTGAGATTTCTGTTTTGGAGGACGAGATTCTAGATCGGTGGTGGGACAGAATGGTTCTATGTGTGTGACGAGCTGTGTTGAGATTTTCTGAGCACACCACACACAGTACCATCAAAACTGTTTAATGCCTGATTTCTGATCTTCATGTGTGGGCTCTCTAACAGATAAAACATCTCTTCACATTTAGAGAATCCTGATGTTAGTACTCTGCTTAATCTTATGTGCTCAGGATCTATGAACCCAGTGATCAATGCTAAGGCTTGCCTTCTTTTCAGGCTCCTCAGGGTTTCAGGCACCCTGTGCCAGAGCCCGACTCAGCTGATGAATGAAACTCACACTATCATTTCTTTCTGTGCAGCATTCTGAATGTTTAGACTCTAATTTCTTAACATGATAAAAGAAATGATGAAATTCTTTGTTAGATCATGGGACCGATAAACCATGACTCTATGACTAGTGATTGGAATTTCATTATTACAGTAATAAGATGCTCTGAAGATGCTAATAATAACTTGACTCATCTGTAGGGCTGGATACCGAAGTTCGGTTCTTTTATGGCACTGACTGAAATGCTTCAGTAGTACCGCATGTCAAATTGCACCTAATTTTTTGGTGTTAAGTTTTGGTACCCAAAGGGTTAATCACGTGATCATGATCTGATAATGCCACCGGTGATTGGCTGTCACGTTACACATGATTGTGTTATGCAGGACAGTGTTTCCAAATTAGTGACCGTCGCTATATTTAGCGACTTTCAAACCTCTCTAGCAGCTATTTTTTCTAAAAAGCGACAAATCCAGTGACTTTTCTGTGGTTTGGGGACAGAGTGAAAGTATGTTTTGATCTTCGCTGAGCTCCTCCCCTCTCCAAACACTGACTCCTCTGCTCACAGCAGACCCTTCAAGCTGCAGCCAGAGCAGACGACTGCATGAAAATGAATCACACTGTTTGATTCTTTTAGGTCACTTTAGCTGGTCAAAGGCCCGGATAAAAGAGGAGGGTTTTATTTTAACATAAAAAACAAGAACAACTGAAGAAAGTTCATTTATAGTTATTAATACATTTACAGTGTACTCAGTATAAACTGACCTGTCACTTGTTTACAGCTGTTGTTCGGTATCGAAGTGAAAGTATTGGTATCAGTACAGGAATCAAACATTTTTGATTGATACCCAGCCCTGCTCATCTGTGAGGGGCTGATGATGCTGTTTTTAGTGAACTTAGCGTCATTTGTTGAGAGACTTGTTTGCTTAAAAAGTTGTTTAAGTATTATCTAAAATGAAAACCTTTCCATAGCCCTGAAGCACAGCAGGTTATACATGTTATCCAAATGAAGATGCTTCTTCTGACCACAGTTAGTACCGTCACCAGGATTCCTCCTGATCATTTTGAGGTTATCTGATGGCTCAAAGGCTCATCCGACATGATTTAAATAATTCCACCTTTCATTTTTTGTGAATGCTTGTTCAGGACTCCAGCGCAGGAGTGCTTGAGGAGGAAATGTCATCTTTCAATGACAGTTTTGGTAAGTGATGATTTCAGTTGGTGAAATGGAATGTTTCAAAGTATTTTTTTCCAGCCTACATAAGAATAAAAAGAAGCTTAAATGAACTTCCTTCCTTTCTCAGAAGAACAGTTGTCCAAGATAACTCACCTGTCTCTGAAGATCAACGATGGCTCTGCTGATTTTCTGCCCATTGAGCGGTGCTCAGAGGAGTAACAACTTCCTGTTTCCAGTACTGGTCTTTATTAGACACCTCATGTGGAAACATTCCAACTGTTTACCTTTTCAATTTTCTAAAACAGGTTTAAGTTTGTTTCTGTCTGGTTATATTTGTCCTTCAGCCTGTTGGCTAATTTCATTGTAAATGAGCATTATTGACATAAAAACCAAAGTGTTGGTTGAGTTATAAATGTTTGTATCTTTGGGTTTTGTTCTTGGTGTGTGTGTTTGCTTGCTCAGCCTTACGGTGAGCTCTCTGGTTATAGATAATCTGTTCTGATTAACCACCACAAAGTTCTTGAAGAACTACTGAATCTTTGGTTTGATTTAAAATTGCAGCAGTTTTCTGTGCTCTGTGTGAAAGATGTATGCATTGAAGCTGTATTTATGTTGGCACAATAAACATGGTTCCAGATCCATGGAGATGAGTCAGAGCTACTTCTGCCCTACATTTGTAAAGTAATCATTTACTTCACCACTGAAATGATTTCCTTTAGATTCTGACTAAGAATCAGTGCTGTTTTTAGAATAAGAAGAAGCAAAACGAACAAAGGTATAAAGCTTGTAACTGGACAATAAGCTCCAAAAATTCATTTCTCATACCAATCAAATTTATTGGATATTTTTGTGTATAAATTGCACATATTTACAATGAAATATATATAAAAGTAAAAAGCTATCACAGTCACACAGTGATATCACTGAGTTAAGGCGTATGGTAATTTTAAGCACTGATTTCCTTCAAGTTAAATTAACTCATCTAGGTATTCTCTGGTTTCCCATCTCGAGGAGCTTAATATTCAATCTTCAATAATCCCCAGCCCCTGCCCTGGCCCCGGCCCCCTTACATAATCACACAGCACTCATAGTGGAACTCATCTGCTGGAAACTCGTGTCCAAGAAGACAAACATTTGTGTAAGATAACATGATGATGAGCTCAGTCGCCTTCCTGTATGCTCGAAGTCAGAAGATTTAAATGAACTGAACTGAGGTCATGGTGAAGAGTTAAGATTTCACTAACAGTGAAAAGAAGAAGTGCTGAGCTGCTCGAACGCAACATTCAGGCCTCCTGAGACAAACACTGATTCACTAAATGTTTCATCTGTTCAAAGATAGAAAAGAAAAAACGTCCATCCTGCTGGTGAGGTAGAGATTAGAAAACGTTGTCCTCTGTGCTTTCCAATGCCATGTTAGCCTTGTGTGATGTTATCCAACTGGGAGCCTAAGACCCCCTGATTTCTTTCTGCAGCTCAGATGGCAGACTGCAGCACAACCACGTTTGTTCCTTCAATGAGGTTTTCATCTTGGCCATCAATCAGAGGATCCCATTGGTTAAAGCTCTTCTCAAAACCTGGGAAACAAAAAATCATTTTTGTCAAGAACAAAAACAAAACATGGACTGAAAATTAGCATTTCTGCTCTAAAATGACACTGCCAATACTGTGATGCCTGCATTTTCTTTTAATATCTTGAAATAAGACTTTCTGGACTTGTCAGGTGAATGTGGCTCGTATTCAGTCTAATAAGAAGTTTGACTGAAAAAAGAAGACAGTTGATTATATCATGTAATTTTTGCAGTGCAGAGCCTGATGTTGCATTTTGTTAGCCTAATGGCATATCTGCCTAAGTCAGGGGTGTGCAAACCTTTACTATCAAAGGATTCATTTTGCCACATCTCACCTGGAATAAAGTCATTCCAGCCACAAAATCTTCTTTAACAGGAAATCTGAGGGGTCATAAAAGGCTACAATCCAATCATTTGAATTTAAAGCCTTAAAATGTCGAAACTTCTCTTAAAATCTCATAAAATGTCTTCAGTATGATATATGTATACATATATATATATATATATATATATATATATATATATATATATATATATATATATATATATATACATATATATATATATATATATATATATATCCTCGATTAATAGTGTAGAGTAGTTGTTTGGTCCATAAAATGTCAGAAAATGGTGAAAAATGTCAATGTTTCTTGGATTACAAGATGACATCATCAGATGTCTTGTTTTCAAACCAAAGATATTCAGGACTGTCATAGAGAAGCAAAGAAACCAGAAAATGTTCTCATTTATGAAGCTGAAATGAGAGAATTTGGACTTCTTTTTGTTAAATAATTACTGAAACTGATTAATTGATTTTTAAAATAGTTGAAGATTAATTTAGTTATCATATAATAATCAATTATTTGATTGGTTGTTGCAGGTCTGATCCACACAGAACTAAAATCTCTGCTTTTTCCAGATTTGTCTTTTTGTTGATATGTTTATCTTAGCGGGGTGTCAAACTGGAGGTTAGCCTTAGGTCAAAGGAAGGTTGGTGGGTTGTTTATGAGAGAGGGGGCAGGCTTTATTGCAGGATGTGACGCATATTTATTTGAACAAATTTTAATTCATGGTTTCATTTAGTGTCAATATTGTTAATCATCAATACTCTGTAAGAGGTTTTTTTTATTATTTTTATTTTTAAAATATTTTTAAAGCTACAGGGAGACATTGCAAAGAAGTCAGAGCCACAAGCTACAGACCCCTGAACTAACTCATATACTTTACACATGTTTAAATTATTATTCAGAGAGCCTCATAGCACAAATGCCTAAGTCTAGGCATTCTTGACATGTCTAATGTTAGTGCTTCAGTGTTCATACCCAGATGGCGCTGCAGAAAGGCAAGTGAGGCTTTGTTGCAGAGGTCTATTGCCAGCTCTGGGTCGATCTCCCCCTTCAGCTTCATCAGCTTTCCGATCCAGTTGCCCGTCAGGAAGGTGAAGTCTGGGAAGCTCTGGTGGACTGTTCCTCTACAAGACAAGGTTACATCAAGTCAGAGAAAATTAGTGATTTTCCCCCCGTCATCAAAAGCTGATTCAAACCAAACACTCCCATCACACCTGATGGTGATCATTTTCCTCTGAATAACAGCCGAGTCCAGCTTCCTCATGCGGCTGATGTTCCCCGCCCACTGGAACTTCTCCGAGTTGATGAAGAAGATCGGCTGCTTGACCCGGGCAAAGATTTCATCATCTAAGGGAAACATCCAGGCGTCCAGTGCTACCCCACACCTGAATGAAACGCCAGAGGAAGGTGTTAGTGAAAACAAAGAAAACAGATACTTTTCAACACTCAGTGGGAAGACTGGAACATCAAGCAAAGTGTTACACTGGTACCATCTGACATCCTGTAGTGATAACAGCATCCTGCTTTTTTTCTCTGAGACATGAAACTTGAGAGCAAAGTGTTCTGCAGCTCTGTGGAACAGGAAATGAAGTCTGTGACTGTAAACAAACCCAAAAAGAAGAGGGGGGACCTGGTGTTTGATCCACTAAACTGCCTCACTAACTCTGATACTGTTGAGAAATCATGATGAATCAGTCGTTCTTACAATGATGTCTCATGTTTTTGCTGATCCAAAGAAATTCATTAAATTCACCTACTTAAATTTGACCTCTTTGCACAGAGCCTCGATCACTGTTGCTCCTCCAAATGAATGTCCCATCACAGCTATTTTACACAGATCCATGGAGTTCTGTCAGTCAGGGGAAGACAAAGAAACAGAGATTGAGAAAAAAAAAGAAAAGAAAAACGGTGACAGGATAAAGGTTAGATATCTAGACCTTGATGTTTTAATGTTCATCCTGCAGTCATCATCATTTCACTCCCTAACGCCACATGCTTTCATGTTCCTCCATGTGTGTTGACAGGTTGCTGTGACTGTGACTTATCAGTCACAGGTAGCCAGAACTCACCAGCTTTCTCATCTAGTTCTCCAGAGATGGTACAAAAATGACTCCATGCTTTATTACACGACTTGAAAGTCCTCTTAAAACATTAAGTCTACAGTTAGAGCATCTAGAAATTCTTCACAGCGCTTCACTTTTTCCACATTTTATGTTTTAGAATTTTAGAATTTTGAGGAAGAAAATAAATTTATTCCATTTTGGAATACTGTGAATACTTTCCAGAAGCACTTTATCTGAACCCAACCAAACCTCTGGACCAAAAACTCAAAGATTACCTCCAGTGTCGTCCAGTCAAACTGTGACTGCAAAACATTTTGTACTGGTATCCCTGAGTTGATTTCAGTGAGTTTGTCCAGTGCTCGAATGCATTCGTCTGCTCTCTGTTTCACCTGTAAAACACAACAAAGATCAAACATAAGGTGTGAAGGAGTACTGAGGTGATCTCAGATGAATCCAAACCCTTTACACATGCTGCCACTGTATTAGAAATTTCGTAATAATGAGAGCATCAAATACGAAAATGAGACAAACAGATCAGATGACAGAGCTGGAAAAAACGAGGATGTGGTTTGATTTGAACAGAAAGCAGCGTGCTGGTTAGTGAGTCAAAGTTCAGATGTGTTGCAACACAGCTGTAGGCAGAGGCATGTCTCCACCTCTACCTTTCACACATGACTGAAGACAGGTCTGCTCCTCCTCACCTGTTTGTTGCGGAGGGGAAATTCACTCTCTCCGTGCTTCAGAGTTCTGTAGTACATCCACTCTGTCACCAGGTTATCTGGAGCTGAGGCTGACGTGTTGGGCTCATGTTCATTCCCCTCAGATCCTGACTTCTCATGATAATAAAAGGTAGCTGACGCTGACTGGTCTCTGTGTGAATGAAGAAAACAGACACACAATGTGGATCATTTCAGTAAGTCAAAGAAAGACAAGAACTATTAGATTTATTATTTCATAAACAAAGGATGAGCATTTTTAGATTATTTGGATGTGTTCAATGTGAGGAAGGTGTTTAAAAAATCAGAGAATGAAACTTGAGTGGGTCAGCATGGGATTATATCCAGCCAGTAAAAGATAAATGCTGCTGTAACTGAATGGTGACATGCAAACACATTAAGACAGAGTGTAAATGACCACTCCAGCCTCAGCTTTGTTCGTCATGTTTTTGTTCTGAGCAAACTCAGTTGGCAGTGTGACAAAAATAGGCGCCGCTGAGCAGCTGGACTGACCTCTGACCGGCGCTATAGCACGACAAACAAAGTCCGTCCACTATCAGAGCTTTCAAACATGTCACAACGCGCTCATATGCTGTTCAGCAGCTAAAATCAAGTGGGATACCACTTCAATCCACTGTGTGATAGATGAACTGTGGGCATTATGCTCATCTCCATATGGTCCCCTTGTCTCTATACTGAAAAAAATGTGATGACCTGGTTTGTACTATTGTCCAAACACCCTTTCCACACCTACTCCACAGATAAACAGAAAGCAGGAGGGACGGCCCTCCTGTATTGTATGTTTGGCTAACGTTCAACTAGAACTTCCTCCAGCCAACACTGGGGCATTAATGTCTGATCTTTCAGGGCACACAGTCATACCAGTGTTTTTCACACCACCTAAACCTTAGCTAGCAAGCAAACGGTTCTTTACACGACTGCTTACAACTTCAACACTGCCTTTAAAGCTAATAACAGGAACATCTCTTCATTTTGAACAAATGAGTTAGATAATACATTTTGCATGCATACCTGTGTTCCACAGATGCCACAATGAAGCCCTGAGAGGCCAGCTCTGCACATATAGCTGAATACAAAGTCCTGGAAAAACATCAGGGAGATGTGAGTGCCACCTTTCACAGCCTCTAATATGCTCCACTGCTAGGAGTTTGGACGTTTTAGTGTGGTTACCTGAAGGCACCAAGACCATGGGAGAAGATAACTACAGGACACTTTTCATTTGATTTAAAGGGGACATCCGAGTAGGCTGGGATCTTGAACGACCCTGAAAACAAAAAGCAGAGAAGCAAAATCTGTAATTAGCTTTAGAGATTTTCTTTTTAATTTCAGCCGTGTCCCCATAAAGCTTGGAGACTTTATATTACTGATGAAAACTCCTCTGAGCACGACGTTTCTACCACGGCACTGACATCCAGCGCATCATACTGACATCATTTTTAAACCACTGATGTCAGACTTGTTCTTGCTTTACAACGCTGATGGTGGTGAGAATGTACTTGAATTGCTCCCTCTATTAACAACATCAACACAGACTAACATTTCAAGAAGCTTCATCGTCATACCAACACACATTTACACATGGATGGTACAAAACTTCACCCTCAAGGCCCTGTTTTTAAGCCTGATAAATATCTAAGAAAAGCAATATATATACAAATAAGATGAGATCTTAAGAGCAAGTAAAAAATAAACATTTTACTAAACCTTAATGGAAAAAAAACAAAACAAGTACTGACAAAGTAAACTAATGCAGCTGAATTCAGCACTGCTAAATACGAGAGGTGGTCCAGTTTTTGCAATTACATGTAGGTTTTTTTTTTAACTCTTGGAACAAAAAGTCTCAGACAGACTAGAAAAGCGCTATATAAGTACTGGTCCATTTACCATACTGAGAAAACAACTTGTACAAATTAAAACTGGAAAGTTCTGCAGACAGCTGATGGCAGACAGTGAAATTACCGAAGAGGTAGTTGAAAATCCGTTCACTGAGAGACCTGTTGATTTTCATGAAGTCAGCCAGACCATTAAAATATTCACTGCAAGGTACCCAATCTGGTTTTTCTGCCTTATCGGTCTCATGACATGGATAGTAGAGTCGGAAGAAGCTGCCCTGTGAGAACAGCACAGACTTAAAGGTTAATACGGTTCAGCACATAAACCTTTTACTGAAGGGTGAGAACTCAATTATAAACTTATTACACCATAAACAACTTTATAGCAGCTACATGCATATGTAAGTATGTCAACAGTTAATAAACTTGTCTGACACATTCCCTCACCTGGCTGCCAGCTGAAAATTGGTGCTTATATGCAGTTTAAGAACAGTCCTGTGGCTATTCTTAACTTAAATGTATGCACTATGAAGCACATTAATGCCATAACTGACAGCTTTCCATCGGATCTAAAATAAAAACTAAATGTATCCTTTTTATTAGACGTGCAGTTCTGCTTTTACCTCTTTAGTATGGTCCATCATAAAATCAGTGCATCCCACAGCATGGGGGCCCTTTGCTGGAGGGATCCCAAGATTATTACTGCAGGCATTTCCCATGGTGAAGAAGCCGAGGGTAAATGTCCTCTGGTCTGTCCAGTACAAAGAAACCTATTTTATCAACTTCATAGACAGCTTACCAGGAAGCTATACCAATATGACAGTCATATGAGAGACAACATGATATGACATGACAAAAAAAACCTCCTGTACTGCTAAACAGCTGACACTGTCTTTAGGTTCTGAAAATTAACTGTCAGCAGATTATGATTTCAATTACAAAAAAAAACCTTCCACATCAACACATTGAAACACCCAAATGACAGGTGAATTTTTATTAATTGACATGACAAAAATGTGGTTTCTGAACGTGTGAAACCATGTTCTCATGAAAACTTTCCTAACGGATAAAATAAATGCCAGGGCAGACTATAGGGAGTCTTGTGGATACTACATTGTGAGTAAAAATTAGTAATTTAAGGTTAAATGCAATTAAATAGAAATATTTCTAGTTTTTCTCTTTTTAAACCATTCAGACGATATATTTATAGCTTTTTAATGACAATAAATAGAAGTGAAACTTGAAAAGTCAAAACTTAGTTAAACTGACAAGAAAAGATCGAAGGAAAAATTTGAACCTTCTCGTTGTTTTGTAGCTTTATCTCTATTTAAGAAAGATCATCTAAAACAGTGTTTAATAAGACAGAAATAAAAAAAAACGCCCTGAAAGCTTTTTTTTTTAACCTGTATCACAACTCAGAATTTAGCCTGTGAAGAGTTTTACCGTTTTAATACAACAACCCTGCAGTGAGAGGGTTTTATTGTACATTCAAATCAGCCCACTACAGAGCGGCAGAAGAAGCCAAGAGTGGTTACACTATCAACACAAGCCCTACCTGTCCTTTTCCACTCGTAAATCCGCTTGACTAATAACTGCACAAGTCCTCCATGAGCAAACATCGACCTCAGTCGTTTCAGAGGTGAGCTTATCTCTGTTTCTTCTCGTTAGCTTGTTGCCACAAAAACATAACTCAAGAGCAAAGCCTACTGGAAATTTTTTTAAAAAATCAATACAGTATAGAGAATGTGTCAAGGTTATGACATCAATTTCGCAACATTTTCACAAACTGTCTTGGCTTTTTTAGATAAATGTCACGACAGGAGTCACTAGGGAGTGGGTTGACAGCTCGTTAATGTTGGTGCTAGCTGTAGCCACAGGGCTAGCATAGGTTAGCATGATGGGATGGGTGGGGGCTAATCCAAGAGTGGTGAACGGTGAGTGGTCGCTCCACATTCATACTTCATTTTGTCCCGCCCTAGACTGTGCGAGGACTTCCCTCTCCTTTACATGTAATATGTACTTCCATGCTTAAAAGGACAGGAGCCCGCTGCCGAGCTTATATCAACTCAATCAAAGTACATATATTAGTTGATTTATCCTTCAGAGTGCATTTAATAACCCACGCAGAACCACTGAAGGTTCGTTTGGAGCTCGAGCAGCTGATTGACAGCTCACTGTCTATGGGCACGTGCATTTGTTGACATTCATTATTCGTGTTTCAAAGGTTTATCTTTTCTTGCATTAATATCTTGCAAGACATAGTTTTTTTTCCCCCAAAGCAGTCACTTAATAAAGACTGTATCTGTGTTGAGGAAACCTTTGAGTGTCATCGTCAGAGCTTGTGAAATACTCCACTCCTGCAGAGGGCGGTAGGAGGAAATGTAACTGATAATATGACAACAAAGTGCCTAAAAACAGCAAAATTGGCACTGCTTTAACGGATATTTGAATCCGGAGGGTTACACATGTCATCGACTAAAATCGCCCTTATCAGATTCACAGCACAGTCCTGAAAATTAAACCTGTAACGGGGGCACTGTTTTGAAATGCACAATACTGTAACATGCTACGAAAACCGTCCTGTTGGGGCAGCACTGACCCGCGAAGCATCTAGAGCACTGCCGGTCCGGAAATCACGAAGAAGAAGAAAACGGTGGAGAGGTGGATACACTGCTGGCTAACCGCCCGTTATAACGGATAAATGAACCGATAGTTGTGTTGAAAATGAAGCTGGTAGGTTAAGAGGCTTTTAGCATGAAAAATATCAAGTCAACTAAGCCTGAAGGGAATGATGACTCTGTCATTTAGTCTCATTTACTTTGAACTGCTGTGTTAGCTTAGCATCTTCTAGCCCTGTTTGCTCTTACCCATAGACTGCATCCAACCATATAAAGACAGTTCACAGTGAGATATGAAAATAAAGCATGAAGGGTGATAATGAGTACACTGACCAGGGTATCTGGTATAACATAACTAAACTATTTGCTCCTAAACACTTGCCTATGTCAGGGGTTTTGACTGTGCGTTTTGACAGTCCTTTAGATTGAAAGCATCTCTTGATGGATGTCTGTTTATCCTTCTTATGCTCCATCTGTCAGAACATGTACGTTCGGTGTTGCTACCACGATCACCCTTAGTGACTCTCCTTCTATTGGTTTCAGTATTGTCTGTCTGGTCATCCCACATTGCCTTGCAATGTTCTCAAGTTCAAATCCACCACCATCATGCTGGACTGTGGGCTGGACACCACATCTGTCCTCAACTTTCTGCCCCTTCCCCTCGTTCACAGGTGAGTCACAGCAATCACTTACACATTTATATATCCATTCCAAGACAGGTTACAGATATTTAATTTAAATCAATAATGGTTGATTTTTCACTTCTTTTTTCAGCCCTCGACTCTCCAAGCTGCCTGGTTGGATCTCTAAGGATGGAACAGTAAACTTAGAAAAGGTGTGGGATTTTTCTTTCTTTCGACATTCTCTGACTGTTCAACTTGTTTCCAGACATTGTTTTTCATTATTTATTCATTTATTTGTTTATTGTTATTTTTTTTAAAACAAAAACCTGTTGTGTGTTAAATGCATATGTTTAAATGAAGTAAAAAGTTGTAATTTCTGTGCCTCATCTCAGGAGCTGAAGGAGTGTGCAGGAAGAGTGTTTGTGGACTCTCAGCCAGAGTTCTGTCTCCCTGAGGTAGGGAAATCAGCCACCATATAAACATTTTATGTATGTAGTAAGTTTAGCCAAAGTGATTTTGTTTTTCCTTTGACTTGAGTCATTACATATATTATATATCATATTACATGTCCCTAATGAGTGGTTGGGCCACAGGAAGGGACTGATCAAGTCAAGTTAACTTTATTAATTTAGCACATTTAAAACAATCAATGCCAGAAATGTGCGATTGAAACCAAGAGAGCTACCTGACAGAACAACACTTTCAAGCCATGTTTATCAGACTTAGCAGCTTACCGGTTCAGTCTTTCCACAACCTTTACTCTAACAGTCCAGTTTCTCAAAATAAATTGTACTCTTGAATGCTCTTAATTTTACATGTGGTGAAAATCTGACCTAAATGTGACATCCTTTATCTGTATGATCATTATCCGCAGAGAGAGCTGTTGGATCTATCTACCATTGATGTCATCCTGATCTCCAACTACCACTGTATGATGGCCTTGCCCTACATTACTGAGCACACAGGCTTCACGGGGACTGTGTATGCAACAGAACCCACCTTGCAGATTGGCAGGTATGTGACAAATGTTCATGCAGTCACTTCAAAAGAACACATCTGTTCATAGAAGAATTTCCTGAACTTATGACGTTTTTTCAACAGAGATAATATTGAGGTCTAAAAAAACTTTTTTTTTTAGGTATATTTTTATACTTTGTAAAACGTCTGATGAAAATTACCTCTTTTTCATAAAACACAATGACTGATTTTCAAATAAGGAACGGTACCCTTACTGTCTTTAGACTGCTGATGGAGGAACTGGTAAACTTCATGGAACGAGTTCCCAAAGCTCAGTCTGCCACCTGCTGGAAAAATAAGGAAATACAAAGGTCAGTAATCTGGATTAAAAAATGTAGTTTTTGAGGATCATTTTGATCTTAAAACCATTCAAATGTTTGGAGGTGTTTTCTTTTCTTTTCTAATTGTGCCCATTCGTTGTTATGTTTTGGGCCTTGCTTGGTAATTTGAAGCTTTTAATCAAGCAGTTTCACTCAGACATGTTTTAGCAGGTGTTTGAAATCTAAAATATCTGATTTGAGTTATTGACAATTTGGTCATACCAGGATGCTCCCTGGTCCCCTGAAAGATGCAGTAGAGGTGTGGACATGGAAGCGAAGCTACAGCATACAGGAGGTCAATTCTGCCCTCAGCAAGGTGCAGCTTGTGGGTTATTCACAGAAAGTGGTGAGAGCTTTTATTCTGCCTGCTTGTCTTTACATGCTGTATATGTACTTATAGTTACAGATCCCACTTGTTTATACTATTTTAAGAGCTGCTTCTACCTTTGTGTTGTTTCTATGGTTTTCCTTTGTCCAGGAGCTGTTTGGAGCTGTGCAGATCTCTCCTTTAAGCTCTGGTTACTCACTGGGCAGCTCCAACTGGATCATCCAGTCTCATCACGAGAAGGTTTCCTACGTGTCCGGTTCATCTCTCCTCACCACACATCCACAGGTAGATGAGCAGACCAGGTGCTGATGAGTTCATATATGAGGGCCAATAAGACCATCAGGGAAAAGCATGTGATGCACGTTTCTCTCTCTCTCTCTCCCTCCCTCCCTCCCTCCCTCTCCCAGCCCATGGACCAAAGCTCCCTGAAGAACAGTGATGTTCTGATTCTGACCGGCCTCACACAGATGCCCACAGCCAACCCGGACGGTATGCTGGGTGAATTCTGCAGCAACCTTGGTAGGTTCAAATGCACAAAACTGATTGAAAGACTGTTTTCATTTTAGTTTAAACATACTGATTTTTTTTTGTTTCATATATTTATGATGTTTTAGTGCACTGGAGAACTGCATTTTCTCTCACCCTCTCTGACTCAACTTATACGACGTATCATCCATCTCTCTCAATAGCTATGACAATTCGAGCAGGAGGCAATGTGCTTGTGCCTTGCTACTCCTCAGGAGTGATATACGACCTGCTGGAGTGTCTGTACCAGTTCATAGAGAGCGCCAATCTTGGCACCACACCTTTCTACTTCATCTCACCCGTGGCCAACAGCTCCCTGGAGTTCTCTCAGATTTTTGCTGAGTGGTGAGCTGCTTTTTTTTTTAGATCTGATGTCGAAAGTTGCCTCTTGATTCTGAATTGAAATCTGTGAAAATGTGTATTTATGTTTGAAGAAGAGCTCAGAGTTTGTCTTAGGTTTAGCTCATCCATTTCATCCTTTCACAATATTTTGGAGTTAAAGGGATTAACTTTAGGACTTAGTGACTCTCCCTAGTTGGAATATTAAGAGAGCTCATTGTTTTTATTATTTAACACTATGAAGTGTTGAAGTCAGTCATGTTCTTCTGTTGCTGTCTGCTGTTAAAATGTAACAAAAGGGAAGTATTTCAGCCCATCAGTCTGTTTTGTTATGGCACCAATTTACAAGAAACGTCATCTCAAAACATTTAACAGAAAGAACAGGTCCAGACCATACTGTTTGTTCAGAGAATCAGGTCCCAACAACCACGAGTGAAGCACTTTGCAGCATTTAGCAAGTCACAGTGGAAAAAACCAAAACGTCTTTCAGGAACCTTAGCTTAGGACCTGGAGCAGAAATAGTCATGTTGAACAGCCACCTGCTGAGACCATGTTGGGATGAAAAAGATGAAAAGATAGAGGAACTCGCAGAAAGAGTGATTGAGACAAACAGCTCATTCAGACTTATGGTTACAGTGATAACTTTAATGAAAAAGATGTGTGTACTCTTTTTTTTTTTTCAGGCTTTGTCACAACAAACAATCAAAGGTTTATCTTCCAGAGCCGCCATTTCCCCATGCAGAGGTGAGTCCTGTTGTTGTGCTGCCGACTAAACGAGGAATCTCACACACATTACCCACACAGCTGTGAAAAGTTTTAGACAGTAGTAGAAAGAAGAAAAGGCTCACTTTTCTTTTTGCATCAATATTTTAAGTGTATATAAATATAAACTCATTACATCAGGAGGTGCACATGTACAGTGGTGGAAAAAAGTTTTCAGACACCCTTTGGATCTGTGAAATAATGCATGAAGAATCACTCTTATGTCTAAAGGTGTAACTTCTTTTTAGCACAGTCAGCAAAATACTGAACAAATCCTAAAAAACATGAAGAACTTCAGACTGATTAGTTCCTTTAAACTACATCAGAAACTTTGAGTATCAGGTCATTGTGGTACCAGTGATCCACTGATGAAGGTCGTGAATTTTATTAAAAGGCTTTTTTTTGTTGCCGTGCTTCGTGTAAACATAAAGGCAGCACATATGAAAGTTCTTCAGACACAAAACTGTCTAAAACCAGGAACCTAAACACAGGAAACCCGTCTGAAGATACAGATTCTCAAACAGGAAGTGCAGATGCAGTCCTTCAGCAGTAGGATACACTCTGCAGAAATTCAGACCAACCAATAGACTGGAAGACAAACCAAGATCTGGACGTCCAATGGTTGATAAGCAAGAAATGATCCTGATCCACATGTGCAGGGAAACCACCGAATGACATCACAGGAAGTACAGCAGCAGAGGTCAAACCAAACTGCTGTCTGGTGTTCCACCTGCTCTGTACGTGGCCCACTGTAGATCTTAAGATCCTACAAGGCTGTCAAGAAGCCCCTGAGCAATGAGAGGCAGAGGTTAGTCTTAGTTTGTTGGGCCCAAGCAGAAAAGAACTGGACCAACAGGAACTAGAAGAAGATCCTGTGGTCAGATGAGTCCAGTTTCCAGCTTCATCTTCCTCCTGCTGATGTGAGGGTACGTTGAAGACCAGGCCAAGCATCATCCAGCATGTGCAGGACCTACTGTCAGCATGATGGAGGCAGGATCACTCACTGTCTGCAGATTGAACTCTGACAAGTACTGAGCTGCTCTCCAAACCCTCATGCTCCCTCCCTTCTTAGAGGGGCCAACTCAGTCCCCAGACGTGAGCCCCATTGAAGATCTGTGTTGGATTATTGAAGGGTCTGTTTCAAAGTATAAAGAATTAAGAAGAATTGAAACAGTAATTCAGGAAGGATGGGGCAGAATGAGCCCTGAACAGAGTGAAAGACTGGAAGAGAACATGGCAGCCAGGATTAGAGCTCAGCCTGCGTGCTGACGACAGGACCGCTACATATTCACCTGATGATGTGATGCTTTATTTATTCCTTGTTCAGGTTTGGAACATATTCTGTTATTTGTTGATTTTGATAGAGACAACGAGAGCTGACACAGTGAAACTGTGAAGAATTTATTTTCTTAGTTTTTCTTGTAAACAAAAAATATCATTTGTGTTTGTTTGTGTCCGTCTAAAGCAGCCACACCTTTTGAAACACAAAAAAAGATTTTTACACAAGTGTTTCAGGATAATATTTGAGATTGTGTCAAATTTTAAAGGTGTCTGAAAACTGTTTCCACTCATGTAGATATTGTATTAATCTTCATACTTGAGCAGAGGATCTGAATCCATGTGTTTTAGATGGAGAGGTGTTGTCATACCCACCACTTGGTGCAGAATGTAGGTTTAACTGTGACCACTCCTGGGTCTTTGTTTCAGCTGATCCAAACCAACAAGCTGAAGCACTACCCCAGCATCCACGGGGACTTCAGCAGTGAGTTCAGACAGCCCTGTGTGGTTTTCACTGGTCATCCTTCTCTGCGCTTTGGAGATGTGGTTCACTTCATGGAGCTGTGGGGAAAATCCAGCCTCAACACCATCATCTTTACAGGTCACTTCATCAGCAGCAGCACGTCTGTTTCAAAGCGTTCGTTCCTGAGAAGTCAGAGCTTTGTTTGTGAAAGTAACTTTAATTTTTTTTGTCGACCTTCAGAGCCAGATTTCTCTTACCTTGATGCTTTGGCTCCTTACCAGCCGCTGGCTATGAAGTGTGTCTACTGTCCCATTGATACACGACTCAACTTCCACCAAGTATCAAAGCTGCTCAAGGAAGTACAGGTGAGGCACAGACGATGTTAGCCTTCCTTTAATGCCTTACATGCACTGAATACTTCTTTTTCTACATGAAACTCTGCTCGTGCAGACTTATGGAGCAAACAAATAACTTCTTTTACCAGCATCAGTTCATTAGGGTTTAACTGGAGAGCAGAAAAATCACACAAACAAGAGTAGAACAATCCTCTGCTCAGCATTCAGAGCAGAGCAGAGGGGAGAGACATCCAAAACCTGCAAGAACAAATTCATGGTTTCAGTAAAAAGGATCCAGTCATCCCTCACACCTGTATGTGACCTGATCAGTAAGAGTTTAGGTTTGTATCTGGTCTGTAAGACTCTGTGGAGTTTTCAGATAGCTGTCAGCGATTGCCCCTCAGCAACACGTCCTTTTTAACGTCCCTAACCTCTGCAGGGAGGTCGGTTAGAGACCAGGCAGCACACTGAAGAAACAGACAATACTGACAATGAGTGAAAGCCCTGAGAGTTAAAAGAAGGCAGAGTGAGAGGACGGGTTCATGTTCAGTGTTGATCACAGGAGGCAAACTGCACTGCAAAAACTGAAACCCAAGCAGTTCTCTGTCTTATTTCTAAGTAAAAATAGCCTTTTTAGACTTCATATGAGCCACATTCACCTTGAAAGTCAAGAAAATGTCTTGTTTCAAGATGTTACCAGACAAAAATGGTGCCTGCTTGTTAAGAGTAAAAACATGGTTAGAGTCTTGAATTAAGACATTATTTTTTTATTTCAAAACTTGACAAACTTTTAAGCTCAGTGTTTGAACTTCTGGGAAATGTCTTGTGTTAGACGATAAACCTTTAGGTTGGAATTAAAGCATTACATTTATGTTAGTCTGTTGAAGTGTCCTGCATGACAAAAAAGAGAAGTATTTAAATTTATTGTCGAAGTAACACCTCAGTTTTTCTTTCTTTTTTTCCTGAATATTTGATTCGTCCAAAAAATGACAGGCATGCATCAGAGGGTTAAAGAGCTTAATGATGATAAAATATACAAATTTAAAATGTGTGAAAGTATGTTCAAATGTTTTGCAAAGCATAAAAAGAAAAAAGATTGATGAAATCACAAAACAACCCCAAAACAACTTCATTCATTTTAACATGAAGTTCATCCTGTTTGGTTTTGGATGCTCACGTGTGGTCCACTGGAAGAAGAATTAAACCCAGGTTTTCATGTTTCATCCTTCAGAGGGTTAACACCTGCAGAACTAATGATAATCCCCTCAGATCCAGATGAGCTCAGTGATCTGAAATAACTATCAGTAATAGCTTAATATCATATTATTTAAAGTTATAACAGCAATGTTACAACCCAGTCAAGGGGATACAAGGTGTAACAGTCCATGATGAACTTTTGATCAGGGATATCAACAAAGTAACCTCAGGGACACATACCTAAATGGAAAATGTGATCCTACAGCTGCTGTCCAATCACAGTGCTCCTCTATACAAAGCAATTCAAACGCAGTACAATAAATGTGACTCGCTACAAAAACTGAAACCTAAGCAAAGTTTTTTGTCTTATTTTTAGTAAAAATATTTGACCAGTCTAGTCATGTCTTATTTCAGTATATTAAAAGACAAAAATGAGATGTGAATTACATGTAACAAGTGAAAAAATAATCTTCCACTAGGATAAGAGAAAAGTTTAGAATAATGTCTTAATACAAGAAACTTTCCTCTGACCCCACTGGCAGGTTTTTTTACTTGTTACTTACAGGCAATTCACAGCTGGTTTTGTCTGTAAATATCTTGAAATGAGACATGTGTTGGACTAGTCTGCTGAATGTAGCTCATATTATGTCTAAAAAGACTTTTTTTTTTTACTAAAAATAAGACAGACAGCACTTGCTTTAGATGTCATTTCTTTGCAGTGCAGTCATAAGAGTGAACTCTGTGATCATTAGAGTTGAAAGATGCAGGTTTCATCATCAGTGTAACTGAAGGGCTTTAGGCAGAATATCCTCATAACACCGTCAACAACATCCAACAAAACTTTTTATTCTTTCTAGAATAGACTAAACCTCCAAAATAAGATCAGTGGGGTTGAATGAACTGTAAGAATTCCTCCAGCAGCAGCTTTTAATCTGTGCAGAGGAGCAGCAGGGTTCATTTCAGAGTCGTTTGGTCATCACATACGTCAAAGGATCTGTATCCACACTCTTTACCTGATCTGTGCCTGTCGGCTCTCTCTCCTGCCTGCAGCCCCTCCATGTGGTGTGTCCAGAGCAGTACACACAGCCCCCAACAACTCAGTCCCACCGCTCGGATCTGATGCTGGAGCTGCAGCCTCCTCCCATGCCCTACAGACGCTGCTCCGTGCTCAACCTGCCGTTCAGACGCCGCTACGAACGAGTCTACATACTGCCTGAGGTGAGAAAAGACTAGAGCAGCTACAGAGGCAGCTTGAGCTCTGAGGTGTGAAATAATCTGCTGGTAAAGAGGAGCTCAGTGGATTCCACTGATGACACTGAATATGAGATAAGACCGGCTGCTGTCCTGTCACAGATCAGGGAGCCTCTCAAATCTTTAAAGTCAAGTTCTTCTGGTTTCAGCTGGCCAACTCCCTGGTCCTCTCTGAGGTCAAACCTGGCGTCTCCCTGGCAACTGTGTCTGCAGTGCTGCACTCCAAAGACAACAGACACACACTGCAGGTGAGTGTGTCCATCACATACACATGTCAGTATGAATAGTAGACTGTAGTTCAACAGAGGTATAAGCTTCTCTCATCCGTCTCATCAGTCGGTACCCAAACCTCCTCCGGTGGCCCCCAGTAAGAAGAGGAAGCGGGTGATAGAGGAGCCTCCTGTGGGGCTGGCCCCGAAACCTCTGCTGAGTGGAGCTGTGCCCCTGGAAGCCTTCCTCACCACTTTGCAGAAGGTATGAAACCAGCAGACAGGATGTGGATTGTTCTTCTGCTGTGCTCCTTCATTTCCTGCTGCTTTACTGACTGAATCTCTTCTCAGTGCCTCGTACACACTGCTGACGGCTGCTTTTTGTTGTGGAGGTCAGGGCGTTAAGAGCATGAAAAACACCCATTTTAAATTGAAAATGCAACAGCACAACCCAGCACTGAAGAGAGGAGTCAGCCTTACAGGTGGCCTCATGAAAGTGGAGAGTTGTGCCCAAAGGAGGATTTATTGATCAGTGGTTTTGATGGATTACAGCTTGAAGACTGGAGTCTCATACTTATCAGACATCACATGGGTGCTGCTGTCATCATTGGCTTCACCATCTGCAGGAGAGGTTTTCAGTTTAGAGTCTAACTGCTGAATATTCCTGTTAATGCACTCCTTACTCTAACCCCTGATTCACACATACTCCGTGAGCGCCGCGGTCTGTCAGTGCGAGCCAATTCACACTGGATCCGTCTCAGTAGCGGAGCGCAGCTCAGCGTACTCATAGCAGCTGGATACACAAGATCACAGGAGAACCACATGTTCCTGCAGGAATCACACCCATGACAACTACTTTCATGATATTTAGTATGTTAAACTCACCTGCCCTCCCAGAGCTTCATTAATTCAGTCCTTCCCTTTTAGTCTCTGTTGGTGTCCTTATATAAAGGATGTGTTGTATCGTATATAATTATCTGGTTTTCTGCCTCCAATATAAACTTTTCCTCGTCCATGGCGTCAGATTTCCTCTGGGTCTGACCCGCTGATGACTGCTGGCCCTGTGCCAGTGTCGTAGTTTTAATATACGAGGATAATTTTACGATCGACAGGCTGAACATGGTACTTTATTTTGAAAAGACCAGAAACTCTGATCGTTTTTTGTGTCTGTTTTCCTGTTTGGAACGATCTGCTCTGTGGAGATTGACACGTCTCTGCAGCGTACTCCTGCAAAAATAGACTCACAGTGAAACAGCCGCGAGCAGCCGTTGGTAGCACGCGCTGGAGACAGACCGCAGCGTGGGCTGTGTGAATGCACTGATTGACTTGAATGGCAGTGAAGGTGCTCCTGCTGTCTGTGTGAATTAGGGGTTAAAGTGTTGGTGCTTTTGTTGTTGTCACACCCACCGCTGGATGATACACACAGCTGGTTAAACTGTACCGTTTGCTCTTTTCCTCCCCCTGCAGCATGGCATCACAGAAATCAAAGTGGAGGAGACAGCAGACGGACACATCCTCCACCTACAGGCAGAGGACACTCTGATCCAGCTGGAGGAGGACGGGACGCACATCGTCTGCGACAACAACGAGCCGCTACGCACCACACTGCGAGACCTGGTGCTACGCTACCTGCAGAAGCTCTGAGCTGAGGCTGATTTAAGTCTCCTTAGTGTTGGACTGGAAAGAGTTTATCAGCAGGTAACAGATGATGTTGGAGGAAACATTTGGACACAGTTTGAGTGGTTTTACTGTCCTGACCAGTTATAATTTTGTAAAATAGTATTTTGTATTAAAAGAATTTTCAAATGTTTCAAATAGAAAATGTGTGATTTGTTGGTCAGTGATCTGTGAAGTCTGCCTCTTCTCTTGCGCTGTGATCCTGGGACCCAGTTTCCTTCTTAACCCTCTTTAATTCTCCTCCACGAGCTGAGCCAACAGCAGGCGATGCTCTGGGTCCAGCTGGACCTTCTAGTTCGGTTTTTGTCCATTTTGTTGGTTGTTTTGGTGGTTCTGCCAAATCAAACCGCTCTTTATAAGGACGCCATCAGTCACAGGAAGTGCTGACAGCTGAGTCTGTGTCCACCTTTGATATCAAACACATGAAGCAGTAAAATCAGCAGCATGGGCAGGAAACAGAACAATAAGACAATCATCATCATGACATGAGATTAATGTCACAATCACACATTTCTGGATTCAGTCCAAGTTATATCATCGCTTGATTTTACATTTCAGTTAGATATTACATTTCTTTTTTGTCTTTTTCCCTTTTGGTATCAACCAATCACAGCTCTTAGAAGACTGTGTCATACCTAACAATGGGGTCAAGCCCACCTCCTCTCTGAGATCAACGTTTCAGTCCCCTCCTCACTCAGAGTCGCTCAGAGTCGCTCTCAGAAACTTCCTGAATCCCCCTGAAGCTGAGACTCCTTGTTAGGAAAGTTTAGGCTGAGTGAGGAGCTCTCTGAGAGGACTCCAGGCTCCAGGCTTTGTGAATACAGGCCCTGGTTTCTATGTAACACTCAGAGAAAAGATGGTTTTTGTGTTATTGTAACTTTTTGAGAAGTTTTTCAAACCTGGACTTTAACTTGTACTTCAGTATTTTTTATGGGGAGTATTATACGTTTCATCAGTTACTGAGTAAAAAAAACAGCAGAAAGGATCCAAGCTGTCCATCATATGTGTACCTGCAGCTGATTGGCTGACATCTCTGGTCCAAGAACACACTGTTCATGCTAAAGTCACAACAAATCCTTTCAGGTTGGTCCTTCAGGTCAATACCTGCTCAGAGAAACAGAGATCTGATAGAGCTGACTCCTCTTTCCTCTTTCACAGTCAGGTCAGGTGTGAGCCTGAACCTGATCCTGATCAGAACAAGCTGTCCTGCAATCCAGACACTCCGTGGTGAACTCTTGATATAGGGAGCATCTCTAAAGGTCAAAATAAAAACAGAGAGGAAACTCAACCATTCAGGAGCTTCAACCTGATTCTGTGTTGTTGTCATGTTAAAGCTCTCCTGTTGGTTTGACATCAACTATCAGCACAGGGAGACGTGTTCAGACTGCACCTGGAGCTCAGATCTGACATCTTTTCACTCCACACCCCGATATAAAATAAAAACTCAGCACTTCCATTTAAAAGGAAGGACTTTTTACTTTTTCACTTGAAGCCAGAACAGCACCTGGGAAAGTATTGGTGTGTTTAGACGCTGCTCGTGCACGTAGTTTCACTGAAAGCTATGTTACTCTGCTGACTGAGGTAATCACTGAAAAACCACCACCGTCTGTCACATGATGGAGGCGTTATCCAGGAAAAAAACAAGGCAGTGTCTCTTTATTTGTGTCACAAAATATTTAATTATGCAGGGTTCACATGCAACTAAAATACATTTCATAATAAGCTCTGAATGTACAATATGTTACAGTGTACTACATGAGCATCGCTTCAATAATACAACTGTGTCCAGCAGGAGGAGGGGGAGCAGGATTCATAAGGTTTGTTAGGCTTATTAAAAAACGGCAAGAAACAATGAAAAAACTCTGTAAAACAAGAGCTTTTTATTCAGTGGTAATTTAACAAACACCACAGATACAGACTGACAACAATTTCAAATAAATACACTTCTGTTTTTATCAATTATGCTGAAAATCAGTCAGCCTTAGAGAGTGTGTGCGTGTGTGTGCGGAGAAAGAGTGTAGAGGTGCGTTTGTTGCGTTTCAGTAGGTGTAAAAACCAGAGGACACACTGTGGATGTGGTTCATGGCAGGAAGAAGAAACAGGAGACAGCGGTGCTGGCTCTGTCAAAGTCACACCCATGTACTCCCGAGTGTGATCCAGGCAGCGAGACGTGGATATGATCTTCATATATTCAGAGGGAAACAGAAATCAAAGTTACTTTAGTCTGGTGACATCACTGGCACCCTGAGGCTCATGTGGCGTGGAGCGGATGGTGGCTTTGAGGAAAGGACGGCGGATAATGTAGCGGTACTCTTTAGAAGAAATGATGATGGAGGCAGTGTTGGTCACATAGATGTTGATCAGCTCCGTTCATCACTATATTTAAAACCAAACAGGCGATGCACAAGGATTTTTAAATGAGTGACTAATTAAAGTGGGTTGTTTTTGGATACGAGGTGTGAAAGTGAAACATGCTGAACATTTAAAAAGTGTTGGTGAAAAAGGTAAAAAAGAAAAGTCCTCATGTGTAAATGAAAGACTGTAGCTGCTGTGATCTGAATGACTGTATGTGCTGTTAAAGCAGCTGCTTGTACGCTGAACCCACAGAGGAAGAACTCCAGACTCTTGTCTAACCTCTGCATGGTTTAGCTCTTTGTTTTGGTTTTCTCGCCCACACTTTGCTGCTCTGAGTCTCCTGTTTTTTTTTTGCTGTAGGAGGAAGTCATCATAAACCCAGTGCAGGCTCCCTGTAAGCACCAGTAAGAAGACAGCTACGTTGGTCACCAGCTTTATTAGCTTAATGGATGCTCATAGGTGTGTTAGTGTTTGTAGCAGGAATCTGCTGCAAGAAAAAGTCTGCACCTTCAAAGAGCAGGTGTGAAACAGGTAGAGGGACAGGTAAAATGAAAACACTTTTAGACCTCTGTGTTTTTTTATTCCTCCAAGATTAAAGATTTCATTTTAGTACGGAGGAGGATTACGGCCACTGAAAAAAAAAATTAGGTTCGATATTTTTTTATTATTATTATTCTGACAAAAAAAGTCAGATCTCTGAGATCTGACTTTTTTCTTAGAATAATAATAATAGAAAAAAAACTTGGTGTTATTTTTTTCAGTGGCCCTACTCATCTTCCGTATCTTTGGGCCTGAGCTACGCCCATGTTCATGGTTATCATTGTTACCGAATGTGCCTGAGGGAGGAGTCAGTTTTCACCACAGCTGCCTGAAGAGCAGATTGTTCTGTGATGGTCGGGGTTTGGGGTTTAACCTGATACTAATGTGTCCTCTGTCTCTGTCAGCTGCTAAAAGTTGATCCTCTTTTCCTACTTGGATTCCTTCTCAGCGTCCAGCAGAGCAGAGCTGATGCCCAGCTTCTTCAGCTCCTCCACCAAATCTCCATTCTGGTGCATCTGCAGCAGGATGTCACAGCCGCCCACAAACTCTCCGTTGAAGTACACCTGCGGGATCGTGGGCCAGTTGGAGAAGTCCTTGACTCCTGAGGAAGGCAGATAGCATTCATGTTAGAGCCAGAAATAATCTCAAAGTGTGATAGATCAGGTGTCAGGCTCAGAGAACAGAGGAGTGCAGGAGTGAAAAATTCTCCAATGATACATCTAAAGTTTCAGGAGAAGCTGTATGAACATCTGTTATAACTACTGTCTGTGATCATGACAATAAAAGCAATTCAAACTGGAATCCTGAGTTTAAGTTTGACCATGGTTCCTTCAGAGTAATATCAATCCTTTTTAGATAACATAGGTTTGTTGTAAGCGGGAAAAACTTGACGAGCACAAGAATGTGAGTGACTTTAACCTGGACCTGTCCTTCTGGAGAGTTCTCTGCCTGCAGTGGTTGGTAAAAGGGTCAGGGCCAGCACAGGCTCCCTGATGATTAAATGGTAAATGGACCAGTACTTATATAGAGCCTTTCTAGTCTGACCACTCAAAGCGCTTTACACTGCTGGTGTCATTCACCCATCCACACCACATTCACACACTGATGGGAGAGACTTCTGTATATGGGAGCCATCAGTTTTATCTAATACATTCACACTCATCCACACACCACTGAACAACAGTCAGGGGGTTCAGTGTCTTGCTCAAGGACACCTCGACATATGACTGCAGGAGCTGAGATTGAACCCTCAACCTTCCGATTGAGAGGTGACAACTCTACCACTGCTCCACAGCCTCCGAGAGGACTGCAGCCCTGTGTGTCAGAGAGAGAGAGAGAGAGAGAGAGAGAGCAACAGTTACTGCTGGTTCTGATAATCCCAGACGGTCAGGGTGCCCCTGCTGACCCCACTCCACTGCCAAAACCGCCTACAGTCAGCAACTGGAGCACAGAGCAACACGTCAATGCTGACCCTGTATCAAAACTCTGAGAAGGCCCTACTCTGCAGGTCCTCCACAATCTGCTGCCAATGTCCTGGTTTCAGGTGCCACAGCAACCCTTCAGAGGGTCAAGTCAGTCCACGTCTCTTCATGTCAGAGCTGTTCTAGTCCTGGCCTGCACAGAGCGAGCCTTACACAACATGTAGCAGGTTGTCATGATGTTACATCTGATTGGTGTAAATCTTTGATTAAAACTTATCAATGGCCTTTTCTGACCCAGGAAATTCTGTTTTTGTAGGGAGGCCTGCCTGTAAGAGGTCACAGTAGTCAAAGTGTGATAGTATCAGAGCTTGCATCAGCTCAAGTCTGATCCTCATCACATGATGCAGGGAAAATCTGCACAACTGAGTGCTTGACACTGTGTGAAGCTTAAAGGTTAGCTGGAGATCAATCATATCAACCAGATTCAGGTAGACTTGGAGAGCATTAGTTCTGCTGATCCAAGCCAAGTATTGATCTGATGTTTGATTGAGGGGCTCACTGGAACAAGAAGCTCTGTTTTTTTAAGGTTTAAGGTCACTTTATCTATTAAGAAAAATCAGATTTCACCAAAGCTGACTACAAAAACTAATGATCAAACAAATGAGACAAAAACAGGCTTTAATACTTGTTTAACTCACTTAAAGAAAACTCCAGGATGGGTAACGTTTTCACTTTTCACTTTCACAATGCTTTTTATTAGCTGTTAGCATTTTTAAAAAAAATCCTGCTCCATTCAGTACCCAAAGTGTTGGGTCTTTATAGTCTTCTTCTTGTTATACCTACACCGAATAGACTGACACTTTCTGATGCACTGTGAACAATGCATTGTGGGAAATAAGGGTTCATGGCTTTTTCTAAAGTATGTGTGAACATGCTCAGACCATGGCTCGGATGTACCACGCACTGAATTGTGGGTAAGTGATGTGGTTCTGATTGCACTTTAAAGATGCTTTCTCGCCATGACTCAGCATTCAGCAGCTATTGCAACATGCTGTTCTGCCCCAATGGACAAAATCCCATTACAGAGCACTGCTGACGTTGTTTCACTTGTTTTACTTCCTTGTCTCTTTACCGGTTTCCCTGCCAGTCCTTAAACACAGCAGACAGAAACATGGCTGATGTCCCCTGCTCATACTAATGGTGTTCTGTCTGACTGAGGAGCCGCACCCATTGGTGCTGCTGCAGGCCACTGATAAACAGTGAATACTCAGAAATCCCTCACAGGAGTTAAAGATGGCCGGAGGTAAAAGTCAGATATGACTCGGGTTTGAATGCTCAACTAAAACAAGCTGTTTTAAAGACAGGGACGGATTTAAAGGTCTAATACCTACATGACACACGCAGGTTGCTGTGACACAGCATAAAAATGGTTGAGTTCGGTTGACAGGTGACAACTTGTTGCTGTAGTTTCATGAGGTTTCATTACTTCTGTTTACTAACCTTGTCTGAGGTCCTGGTCCTCCAACACGTTGTACGCAGCATAGTCGTCCACCCCATGCATCCGGAGAATCTGAACGACCGCATTACTAAAGCCACACATGGGTTGAGCCGGCGTACCCTTCATAAACACAACCACTTTGTCCTTCTTCACCATCTCTCCAAGGTCTTTCTGGAGGCCTGCCGACGCGCACAAGAGCCGGGCCGGGCTCGACCAAACACGGCCGTCGACTTGTCTGGGCAGATAGACCGCCGCCCCTGACCGCAAACACTTCGCAGTGGATCTGATTAAACTGTTCATTGTTAAGGTATGTGTTGTCTTCGGGTGAAAAGAAGAAATATGGTGAAAAGTTGCTGGCCAGGTGCTGCACAGGACAGGATAACGCCAGCCAGTCCACACACCATAAGTAGGAGGCGGGGCCTGAACGCTGATTGGACCGCGCCACCCCAAAATAAATCTAACCCGGTTTGCTACTGGTGGAGGTACACGTCAGTAACTGCAGCGACACAAGAAAAAAGGAAACTTTGTGAAAACAAATTATTACATCATACAGAAATGTTGCTTCGTCAATAACTTAAGTTTATGTTCGAGAACAAAACAGAAATTTTACAGTTAAAAAAAAGTTAATCTTTTTTTGTTTCCAGGTTATAGGTGTCTTCAAGTACTTCCGGGTTGCCTTGCGCATTCAGGAAAACGACGGCAGATGTTTGAAAGATGGCGGCGCACACGCAGAAAAATAACAAGCCTGGGAAACCTGGAGGAAAAGAGGCACAGCCTCTGGTTATCGCCAAGACTCCGGCAGAGGAGCAGCGCCTGAAACTGGAGAGGTTGATGCGTAACCCGGATAAGCTGGCTCCTATCCCCGACCGGCCCAAAGAGTGGAACCCGCGGGCTCCACCGGAGTTTGTCCGGGATGTGATGGGCTCAAGCGCCGGGGCCGGCAGCGGGGAGTTCCATGTCTACCGGCATCTCCGCCGCAGAGAGTATCAGCGGCAGGACTTTCTGGACAAAATTTCTGATAAGGTGAATAAAGACCTGGAGTACTTGGATAAGGTGGAACAAAACAAACAAGACGCCGAGGATAGAACGGCAAAGCGCAGAAAGAAGCGGGACAAGCTGAAGCAGAAAAAGCTGATGGCTAAAAGGGCCAAACAAGATGCCTCACAAGAGAAAGAAGAAGACGCCAGCAAGAGCTCATCCAGTGCTGAAGAAGAGGACGAGAGAGAGGGTGATGATGATGCCGAGGCTCCAAGCTTCATCATGGGGAAGAAATGACGCCCCCTGTCTTCTTTAGGCTCATGGACATCCGTTTCCAAGACTGGGGACTTCTTTAAATGCCCCTCAGTGGAGAAACTGTGAGGCGATGAGGGTCATGAGCTCAACAACACGTGGAGCCTGAGACCCGTACAACATCACGTGTTCCATGGAGAACTATTACTGGAAGCCTTTAATGACTTTAGTGTAATGGACAGAAAATCAACTGGAGTTTATGGAAGCAGACAAAACTTTAAATCCACTGTCAAAAAGAATCAAAGGTGTTCAGACACGTTTTTCTAACTGTACTTACAGATGACTCACTCAAGTGTTTCTTCTCCACTTTTTAAAAAACAAACAAACAAACAAAAAAAAAACAACCAAACTGTTGTATTCAGGAATTTTTTGAGTTCTTGTGTTGTGGAAATATTTTTTCTCTTTTTAAACCTTGGAAGAGGTAAAAAAAAAAAAATAATAATAATAATTTGTTGGACATGCTGTACACTTAACCATTTAATTCCTAATGTTTCAATAAAAATGCAAGTCCACATTTAGGCCTGCATTTGGGTGTATCATGGGCCTGTTTCTTTTATTTTAGTGATCTTTTTGATGTGTAGGTTTACCTTTTAGCAACTACGGTAATAATCTGAAGAGCGTGTGTGTGAAAAACAAATCCATGGATACGCTCACTCTTTGCAGCCCTGTGAAGCAGCTCCTTGCAGCAGCTATTGCTTGTGGGCTCAACAAGGATGCAGAAAGTATCTCAAAGAATGAAAAGGCGTGAATCCTTGAGGCTCAGGAGTTTCATGTGCGATGTTCTTTGGACACACTCCTGCTTTCCACGGTGGTGATGAGCTTCTGCTGTAGCCATCACCTTTCTTAAGGCAGGCAGAGTAAAGCCTAACAGCCAGATATTGTTTGTAACAGGGAAAGTTCTTCCTGTCAGACACTGTCCGCTGTAACAACAACTCATTTCTGTCTCTTCTCACACTGTTTCTGTCAGCTTAAATTATATTATTCTTTGGATAACTTTCTTTTTAAGTTGGGAAAAAAATAATTTTAAGTCTGAGGGTTTATTGTCAAACTTCACTTAAAGCTTGTGTATTTTTTCTAAAATGTCATACACAAACTTAAGTAAAGATAGCTCACAGGAATGTTTGCGTAAAATAAATCAATTATTGACCTTTAATAGTGACAATAATTGATAGAACTTATAGAGTACTTTTCTAGATACTTAAACTTGACAGTGTATGATTTATTTTTTTATCAGATGATTCTGCATCTGTCTTATGTCTTCATTAAAGAGGAGGAAATGAACTGAAGTAACCTCTGGGCCCAGCATCCAGTCTGTTTATTTTTACACATATTTCCAACTTGAACACTGTTAAAAATACTGTTTCTTTGTATTAAAATTACACGTGTAAAGCAAGTTCTACAGTTCACTGATGGAAGAAATCAGGACATGCTTGAGTTTCCTGCTGAGTTATCATCATCAAACATCACAGGGCTGAACTCTGCTTGTTCATCAAACCCATAAAATATGAATCTTTGGATTTCAGGGCCCGTATTCACTAAACCTCTTACAGCTAACAGTAGCTTCTAACTTGCTGATTTAGGAGAAACTCTCTTAAATAATGGGTGAGTCAGTCCTGATTTTAACACTAAAACAAGCTCCTAAAGCTGTGAGGAGTTAGAAGGAGTGAAGAGGACTCCTGAGTCACTGAGACCAGTTCAGAAAGAGTCTCAGCCTGGCTGCTGCTGGAAATCCACCTCATGATCAGGTGAGCCGTTTGGTTTTTCTCTGTCATGGTTCTTCCAGAATCTCAGTCATTAAAAAGCTGCTCATCTGTAGATGTGCTGATCCTTTAACCAGATACAGCTGCTCACAGTTAGCTGAACACAGACTGGACCAGTCAATTTATAACTCTTGGTTTAATGTTTGATCAGTAGCCTACATCAAAAGTCTGACCCATCAAACAAATGACCAGAAAATGTTAATTCTTTTGGAACTGAGACATTTATTGACCCTTTTAACAAAATCCACAAAGACATTTCTGTCTCATTTTGTTTATGATATATTATTTGATCTCATTTGATAAATCGGACAGTTTTGGTAACTTCTTTAGTAAGGTTTTTAGTAAGTACGTGTTCATTCAATGTAAAACATTCTTATTTTAAATAAAGAGTAAAAATGTAGATGTTATTCTTACCACAACTTAATGAAAATGATCAATGATTGAAATGAAGAAAGTGTGTGGATCATTTCTGAGAGCAGCAGTTTTAAAAAAGGGCCAAACTAAAACTTCAGCTGCTTGTAGTGGAATGATAATCCTCAGGGGGGTAAAATACCTTTTTGTTAACAGGATTTTAATGACATTTTTTTTTTATCATGTCGATGAGATGATGATATCTTTGAAACTCATGTTGATAAATCTGGTTATGAAGGGTTAATGTGACCTATATCCTGAACAGCTGAGAACCAAAATGTCTTTTAGGGGAGGATAGAAAAAAAATAATGTGGTTGTAGAAGTGTGCACACCTTCTGAAAACTTGTGACGTGTCTGTGTTCAGAATGAACAAGTCACACTCAAACTCCTGTTGAACAGAAGTCGGTCCACACCTAAAGTTCCTCAGATTGACCCCAAATAAAGCTGTTCAGCTCTTCAAGCAGGGTTTTCCTGACATCTTCTTTGTCCCATTTTACAGCAAGAGCCATGGTCCCATGGTCTGTGTATAAATTCAAGGGCTGCATTTGAAGGCTAATTACAGCACAACACAACACTGCATAAAGGCTGTCCAAATTCAGAGGCTCCTTCAAACGCAGCCTTCTTTTCCCTCTTTTTGGAGGACGCACCGCTACTGGCCTCTAAAATCCCAAGATCCTATCCTCCGCTGCTCAGTCCTGAAAAAGAAGAGGGAAAATTGCACAATGGTGACATTAAGCAGTGTGAATATGACTTTTTAAAGTAAGTATTTATACTTAGTTTTTACTCATTTAAACATCCAGCGCCAGATACTTCAACTTCAGGGGAATTGGAAAACCTTCTGGTAATTCATTAGCATATGGCATAAATTAGCATTATGTTAAGTTAAACATTTTGACTGAATAAAGAACTAAGTTTAGGACTATGATTAAGTGACAGAATTCATGACAGCCTTTGATTTTTTGGAACCACAGGAAGTTTATTCAGTCTGTACATCGCTCGTTTTTTGAGATATAATCAAATTTAAAAAAAAAGAAAAAGTTAGAAAAAGTAACGGTGCAAAATTTGCAAAGAGACAACATCAAAACAAAATATTCACAATAGTGCAATCAAGTTTCTGTGACAGATATGTATACACGCACATATACTATGGACAAAACCACTGGCATCCATAAAAAGTACAGTTAAATGTAGAAAATCATTTTCAATGTAGGAAGTGCTGCAAACACCTGTGACCTGTTTTTTAAAGGTTTTTGTTATGTGTGCTTTCTTGTGTATTTTTACAAACCCATCACTACAATAAAGAAGCCTTCTGAGACATGGTGAATGTGTAAAATGTCAGTGTCACTCTTATGGAAACAGAATAATTGACTGATCTTATCTGGGTTCAGATCTACTGCCAGTCAAATATGAATAAAATCAAAAATGAATACGTGAACCGTAGCACTGGCCCGACGCTGGGCTGTAAAGGGTTAAAACTCATTATCATGTTACACATTAAACAGCTGTACAGCTCATCCATCATGCCTCATGTTCATATTGAGTAAATTTTTCTTTTTTAAATCAATCCATCCATTTATTTATTTTTATCTTTCTATATCTAAGTTCCATAAAAAGATGTCTGCTCTGTCTCTGATATTTGTTACACTATAACAAAAGAAATCCATTTATTTTATTTCATTTTTTTACATTCTTCCTGTGTGTAAACCGTCTTGGTAATAAACCTATAAATCTGATGGGTTTTGTTTTAATTGCAGTGAGCTCTGAAAAAGTTTCTCTGTGTCATTTGGCATGACATGACACACAAACGTACGCAGGAATGAACAACAACAAAAAAAGAGTTCACTTCAAATACAACAACCCAACCTTGGCTCCATCTGCTCATTCCTGTTCTTGAAGCAGAGATATTCACACCTTCAGACTGAGCTGAACATTTTTCTGCTTCACCGGCAGAAAGATTTATGGACAACCTCCCAACCCGTGACCCAGCGAACGCCCGCCTTTATTTTAACAGTCAAGCACAACATACTCCTGCTTTCAGAGGAAAACTTTATGAACCACAGCCTGCCAATGGGATACCAGTTAGGTCGTCTGAGGGAGTGGAAGAGTTGATCAACATCTTGAAGGAGGTTTCAGCGTGTTCAGGCAGGACACAGAGCCTCAGTCTGCCTTCACTGCACCCTGTGAGGAAACCTCTGATCACCTCTGATGGCTCTGAACCCACTGTGAACACTTCCTCTGTCTCTTATCCTGCCCGTGGATCACTGAAAGTGGGCTGACCCTACACGAGCATGCAGGACTTGGTTAAAGGGGATTCTCAGGAGGAGCTGGTGGTGGAGGTCCAGGATGACCCGGTTCAGCAGCCTCAAGGTAAAGTGAAGCAGAAGCTTTTCTCAGTTTAGTTTTTAACCAATGAGGCCACAATAAGATCAGTTATACCACTATAAAAAAGAGCTCATTTAAAGACTACTTTTGCTCGTCATTTCTTCCTGTAACTAAATGTCATCATATTCAGGATGAGCGTCTGCCTGAGTGGGATTGCCTAATCTAACACTGATGTGTCACTCACTGATGATTAGCTCTGAGAGGAATTCTGTGGGTTGCATCTGAAATATTTTACCGACAAGGGATATGAATTCTGCTTTATTCATCTCTAAACTATTTTTATTCTGCATTATTTGTGGCATACATCACATCCGCTGTTGTCCAGTTCTTTTCTTTTCTTTTCATTCTTTTTTTTCATTCCAGCAGATGACAAGAAAGCAGTCCGAAGCAGAGTCTTCACCAGATGGATAAATGCTCTGCTGGCTGAAGTAAGATAAACACTGTTTCCTCCCCTTCCCATGAATGGGTCAGTCCACTGAATCGGTGCCATTAGCTTGTTGTAACTCTTCAAATAAAGTTAAATTATTGTCCTTTTTTAGCCTTCAATCTGATAATACTAAACATACTGAACTACTCTAAATGTGTACTGGTCCATCTCAGGAAACTTTATTTCATTTGAGCTGTTCCCTAAACTCATGTGAGCTCTAAAAAGCATGTTTGAAAGTTTGTCAGTTTATTTCAGCTTAGTTCAGGGCTAGTTCCAGGCCAGTGCCTGAATTAGCACCAGTTCTTTCTGTTTCCACCGACAAAACACCAGCTCAAGGTGCTAAAAGCTGCTGCTTAGCCATCACCACTTCTTCAGGGCCAGAGTGAAACACCAACTACGTTGGGAGTTGGGGGCGGGGTTACCATGAACAACAATCAGAGCAGAAAACAGCCATTCATAAAAAGAAAATCTGCTGAGAGTCATCTGTTGTGTTTCCTCAATAAACACTTGAAATGGAGGTTAAACCAAAGCAGCAATGCATCGCCTCTCTTATAAACCAGGTCCATACAGGACTAGAGCACTTTACTGGCTCCTGGTCCTGGTCCTGTCCCTGGTCCTCCTCATTTGAGTAACAGAACTGAAAGTTTTTAGCAGAGAATTAACAAACACATGAAATATAGCCACATGGTGTTTATGCTAATAGCATGTTGACACTTAGCTCATGACAGTGATTCAACAAAAACTGTGTTTTTTAAAATAAAGAAATAAGATGAAAAAACTCATTAGAGTGAGAGGACTGAGCTGAGATTTGATCCCCTCAGTCAGAGTGTAAATATCATCCAACATACAGAAACATAAAGGAGTCAACTTACTGTGGGTCTTCCCATGGCCTGCAGAGGATCTGAATGATGCTACTTCCTCTGGACCATGTGACACGTGGAATATTCCACATTTTTCAGAGGGGGTGATGTGTTAGGGTAACAGGACTGAGTCAAAACCAGGGACACCACTGAAGACTGAATTTATACTATAAATTAAAGTATAATTTTCTATATTATTTCTATACTATAGCAGTATAGAAAATGAATGAATGAATGATTCGTTCTTTTTCTTTCTTTCCTTTTATTTTTTAAAGAAGATAAACTTAAAGTTACAGTTGGGATAAGGAGGAACACAAATATATAAAATAATGATACACTTCTGAAGAATTTCAATGATTATATTTGATGATAAAGTCTAATTTTAGGAAGCAGGGACAGACAACAAATGCTATTTTTCCAGAGTTCAAGGTTCTTTAAATTCATCTTTTAGATTATTATTATTTTTTTATTCAATATGAAATCAGATCAGTGTGCAGGACACTTGAATTTAATACAGAAAAGTAAGAAATTAACAGTTATTTTTTATCATTAATTTATTTATTTATTTTCCTGGGGACACAATTGGCACTGATTCAGTGGATTGGTCCATAAGAATGAAGCAGAATGGATAATGTTTTTTCTTTTTTTTTTTTTTTTACCAACAGCGTGAACCACCAGTGGAAGTTCAGGACCTGTTCACAGAGATTCAGGATGGCAGCCTGCTGATGGCTTTGCTGGAGGAGCTCTCTGGCTACAAACTAGTAAGAGTCAGGCCTTTATATTAACAATAATGTGTTCACAGGAGGAGAAGAAGAAACAAACATTAATTTTTTTTGCAGTCTCGTGAGTGAGTCTGAAGAATCCTCTGAAACCTTCTCGTCAGCTTTACAGGTTTAGGTCGTCCTCTCACCGCATCTTCAGACTGAACAATATTTCAAAGGCCCTCGCCTTCCTGGATGATAGACATGTGAGTGTGTTTGATTTAATTTGGTTGTTCAACTGTGTTGACGTGTCTACATTTAGGGGAGCATCTCAGGTGGTCTCCTCTCTGCCCCTCAGGTCAGGCTGCTGGGTATAGATGCGTCCAGTGTGGCTGATGGCGTTCCCTCTGTTGTTCTTAACCTGATCTGGAACATCATCCTGCATTTCCAAGTGTGTCTTATCACTGATCAGTCTCACATATTACTTCACTTGTTTGGGTGTATTTATTGCATATTCTCTGCTTGTACTTCAAAACAGGTGAAGGAAGTTACAGGAGGCCTACGGAGGCATCTGCCTTCTAGCCTCACGTCCTTATCGGTGAGCAGTTCCTCCTCTGCGCCCCAGCTGAACGACTTTAGCAGCCACTCTTGCATTGCTCTGCACAGCAAAGTCAGAAAAAGCAGCAGAAAGCCAAAGTATAAAGGGAAAGCAGTCAAGACTCTGCTGCAGTGGGTCCAAGGATGCACATCAAAGTCAGTGTGAAAAGATTTGATCTCTCAGAATCTTTTTCATCAGCCTGACACCCTCATCCTAAACATTTATCTTTACCACCACAGTGGTTAAGACTTCAGTGTGTGTGTCAGCTGTGTGAGTGTAACATGAGTGTACTTTCAGGTTTGGAGTGGAGGTGCATGACTTTGGGAGGAGCTGGAGGAGTGGGCTGGCCTTCCTTGCTGTGATTAAGTGGATAAACCCAGCATTAATTGACCTGAGGAAGAGCCTGGCCAGAGAGTCCAGAGAAAATCTTCAGCTGGCTTTGGATACAGCTCATCACAGTTTGGACATACCCCCGCTCCTGGAGCCTGATGGTAATCTGAACACACAGCGCCTGATATCGATCCACTTACAGAGCAAACATGTTTCTGCACCTTAACTTGATGCCCCAAAACTGGTCCTCCAGCAGAGGGACTGTCACTTAAAGGTACAGAGGGTAACGTAGTGAAACTACTGAGCAGTATCTAAGGGTCAGATCCTTGCTCTCCCTTCTTGTTCACCTTGTTGCTGTTAAAGTGCAGCAGTGATGGCGTCATTAATTTAGCTGGTCGGTAGAAAATGTACAATTCATGTGCCCATACAGTGCTGTGAAAAAGTATTTGCCCCCTAACAAATTATTCTGTTTTTCGCACATTTTTCATACTTAAAATAATTTAGACCATCAAAAAAAAAAAAAAAAAAAGTCAGACAAAAATGACCTGAGTACCGTATTGGCCCGAATATAAAACGACCCTGATTATAAGATGACCCCCTCTTTTTCAAGACTCAAGTTTGAAAAAAGACTTTGAAGAAAGCTTTTCTCTGACTGTGAGCATTTTTAAGGCGATCTTCTTGAGCTCTCCATCTCCGTACATTACGCTCTGTGACACCATATTTCACAGCCGCTTTGCAATTGTTTGAAGACTCTGCCTCATTTATCACCGTCATCTTGAAGTTTGCATCATAACTTCTCCTCAGCTGCCGGTTAACCTGGCCGATCTTCCACCCACTTTTTTTCCAGATTGTCGCTACGTTTCTCCATTTTCTGTTATCTCTTCTCTTATTTTCTTCTCTTTTCTTTCTTACCGCTAATTTTTTATTCATGCTACTGCTATTTTATTTTTCTTCTTCGTGACAGGGGTTCGCTTTGGCCTGGGGAATTAAGTTCAGCATTTGCTTTAAAGATATCTGGCGCCATCTAGCGTTGTGAATGGGTATAATGTCTAGACCCCGAATGTAAGACGACCCCCACTTTTTCAGTCTTATTTCAATGCAAAAAACACCGTCTTATATTCGGGCCAATACGGTAAATAGAAAATTCAGTTTTTTAATGATTATTTAATGTATTAATATAAAAAAAAGCTATCTTAACCATCCCGACCCTGTGTGAAAAAGTAATTGCCCCCTAAACCTAATAACTGGTTGTTCCTCCCTCAGCAGCAAAAACTTCAACAAGTGTGCACGATAACTTTCAATGAGTCTTTATCATCGTTGTGGAGGACTCGGGGCCCACTCTTCTTTGCAGAACTGTTTTAATTCAGTCACACTGGAGGGTTTTCCAGCATGAACAGAGTTTTTAGGGTCATGGTCACAGCATCTCAGTCAGATTTAAGTTCAGACTTTGACGAGGCCATTCCAAAACCTCCTTTTCTTTCTTTCCTTTTTCTTTTTTGAGCCTTTCAGAGGTGGACTTGCTGCTGTGTTTGGTATCAGTGTCCTGCTGCATAACCCAAGTGCTCCTGAGTTTAAGGGCACAAACTGATGGCCGGACATTCACCTTCAGGTTTTTTTTTTTTCACACAGGGTCAAGATGGTTTCAACAGCTTTTCCCTTAATAAATGAAATAATCACTTAAAAACTGCATTTCATATTTACTCAGATTATCTTTGTCTGATATTAATTTTTTTTTGATGATCTGAAACATTTCTGTGTGGAAAATGTGTAAAAAAAAGATGAAATCTGTAAGAGGGTACTTTTTTTTTTTTACAGCACTTGTGTGTTTCCTGAATTAACCTGACACCATCATTATCCTGGCTGAGTCACCCTGGAGGATCTTGTGGCAAATTAATCCCAACTTTTGTTTCCATTTTTAATAGATAAACATTCATATTCACACAGATGTGTAAATTATACCCCATCTTTATCAAACCTGTTGTGCTAAATGTGGTGAAGCAGCGTCTCTCCTTTATCTCCTTCTACAGATGTGTTGTGTTCTTCACCTGATGAAAAGTCCATCATCACCTATGTGTCCATGTTCCTGGAGCATTTTGCAGGTGGAGAAAAGGTTGGTGTGGCTTTGATAGCTTTTTTTTTTTTTTAGTTTGCATTCTATTCTATTCTATTCTATTCTATTCTATTCTATTCTATTCTATTCTATTCTATTCTACTGCATGCCATTACTAGAGTTAAAAGACTAATAAATCAGGAGAAAGGCTACCTCTGTCCAAAGGTTGTCTCTGCCATAGATGTATTTCGAGGACTACACTGTAAAAAAAAATCAGTCAAATTTATGGTAGAATACTCTCAGCTGTGGTTACCAGGAATGTACCGTTAAAAAAATAAATACAGGGAAAAACCATAAAACACTGAAAACAGTAATTCATTTGAACAGAACAATAACAGTAACAATAACTTTGGAACCATGAGGGAGGGTTACAGCCTCTGCTACCCATGAGTCATGTGACGCATGTGTAGCAGAGGCTGTCTACACTCCACATCATGAACAGTCAGTGCCCTTCATGGTTAAAAACACAAACAGCAACATGTGCACATATACCTTAAATTGTTGTTATACCCACTGTAACAGTAAGAGGCTGTACTGTAAAATTAATCTGTCATTCTACAAGTTATGGACTGAAATCCACTCCACAGTATTGTTCTGTTCAAATAAATCACAAATTTCAGGTTTTTTTTTTCACAGTTTTTGACCTTTTTTACAGTCCATCCCTGGTAACCACAGCTGCAAGTATTTTTGTGTAAATTTGACATTTTATTTTGTTTTTACAGTGTAGTATCCTTGTTTCAGCTGGTTAGCATAGTGTGCAACCGTATGCAGCACAATGTAAAGGTATTCTTGTTGCTTTAGTTTTTGTGCCATCTAAAACCATGAAATGCCCTGACACTTTGCCCCTAGCTTAGCCTCGCTGTAGGCACACAGCTAAAAGAGGCGTGTCTTATTTACTTAGTGATACCTATGTTGTCTGCTCATTTGGCAGCACATCTGTACACATTGTGCCATGCTCGCTTTAAAAACCTAAAAGGGAAAAATTAATATATGTGTGGTTACAAGGCTTTATGTTTGGTACAGGGTCAAATAGAAGATACTGGACTTCCTGGGATACCAAACTTTGGATCACTTGATTCAGTCACTTTAGGAGACGTCGATGCTGATAACCCAAAAGCCAAAGCTATGCTGACAGGCTTTGAGAGGAGCAGTGAACAGCGACTGTGGAGACGTTGGGCCAGAAGACACCCAGGAGGAACTCGTACACTCCACTCATGTGGAGCGGCTCCTTCTGACCTCTCCTCCAGCTGTGGGGACATCTTTACATCTTGTCAGAGCCGAGGCACCAGTCATACAACATCCACATTCACCAAAAGAGGACGCAAATGTCAGAGTGCATTTAAGCCACCCAGTCCACTGGATGCAGGCATAGCCAGCCCAGAGATCCGGTCATGGATGGAGAAAGCTTCTGCAGATCAGACCTACAGCAAGACAAATGTGGATGAGAGCCGCTTTTCATTGAGCTCTGAGGAAGGGATTTATAGCTTGTCAGCACTGGACTCAGATGAAGAGGAGGCCTACAACTACATCCTAGAGCTGAATAAAGAAGACACGCTGCCTTACAATCAGTCCAAAACACAAGTAGCAAGTGTGGAAGAGGAAAGTGCAGAGGAAATGTTCCTGAGTGGACAACAGGGTCATCATGAGGCTAAACATGGTGACGTACATGGTCGTCTAACTGGTAATGGATGCAAACGTCAAGAAGGCTCTCCCAAACCAGACACCGAGCCAGGGGAAAAAAACACACCCAGATTCAGAGAGATCCACAAAGAGGACACAGGTACTTGTTACTATGAGGAAGAGAGAAAGAAGATGGTGGAGACACTTGGATATGAAAAAACAAAAGGTGCAGTACATGAAGCCAAGAAAACAAATCTTTGTGAGGTTTGTGAGGAAACTGAAGAAAATTGTGGACAAGTGAGTTTAGTACCTGCAATAGACGAGGAAGGAAACAAGGAACAGTTGAGAACATTTGAGGACAGACAGCATGAGAAGTTAGGGACAGAAAAAGACAAGGATAACAGTGCAAAAGAGGAAGAGACTGGGAATCAGACAAACATTCTGAATGTAGAAACTATCTCGGTCGAAGTAAACCTGAGAATCATTGTTGACAAATCTGAATGTGATGTAAGAGAAGCCGGCGAGATTAGAATGATCACACATGAAGAAGAAAACGGCCCCAAGGACCATGTCTCCAAAACCAAAGACTTGACTTCTGACAGTGAAAACCAGGAAAATCACAGTGAGGATGTCCAGAATCCAATGGACATGGTGGAGGCTTTAGTGAAGAAGGAGACCAACAAAGAACTTCAGATTAAGAGACGAACAAAAGACCGTTCTGGGGAAGCTATTCCCCAAAATCAGTCTAATGGAGATGATAGGGTCCATGGGGATCAATGGACTCCTGCAGCTGGTGCAGCTTCTCAGTCACTCAGGTGAGTCATGGCATTAGTATTATTGAATGGCATTATGTGTGGTATGATGTCAAGAAGTAAGCAAGTAGTAGTTAAGTAGCTTAGTAGTAGCTTAGTAAGTTGCTAAATCATACTTCCATTCAATGATAGATGGTAACCAGTGTAAGCCAGTATAAAGAACCATGACTGCCCTCAACTATGAACCATTTAGTTCCAGGATTTTGTGACATGATTTGTTTCACACAATATCATATATCATATTATATCATATCATATCATATCATATCATATCATATCATATCATATCATATCATATCATATCATATCATATCATATATTGTTATGTCATGCCATGTCATGCCATGTCATATCATATCATATCATATCATATCATATCATATCATATCATATCATATCATATCATATCATATCATATCATATGTCATATCAAATATCATATCATATCATATCATATCATATCATATCATATCATATCATGTCAAAAAAAAGTCCATCAAACAACGACGACAGCTTGGCCATAATTCTCGTGTCAGCCACCACCCTGACAGGGTCCACAGGGTCCACAGGGTCCACAGGGTCCACAGGGTCCACAGGGTCCACAGGGTCCACAGGGTCCACAGGGTCCACAGGGTCCAGGACTGAGCTGGCCTTCTTCACCTGTCTGTTCAGTCTCTCTCCTGTATCTTGTCCGCTCACAGCAAGTGGAATCCTTCAATGTGGCTTTTGTGTCCAATTTTAGCTCTGTTAGCCATGTCTCTGTGAGTAGCATAATGCTACGCTGCCCTCTGGTATTCCCTCTTGTTCTGGGTTAGCATCATCAGCTTGTCCATCTTATTGGAGATATATTTACCATTCCCCACAATGACTGATGGAAGGACAGTTTGATGGTGTCTCTTCTTAGCTCACACCACAGTACCAGCACATCGTCCTACCCTCCTTCTTCTCAGTTTTCAGGGAACTTTGGACCAGTTAGCATCGATATGCTACGGGCTACTAATATTGTGGATTTCCCAGATGCAAACAGAGACAATGATTACCAGGAGAACACAACCAAGCTGCAGCCTCTTGGGTTTATTCAGCTTCACAACAGCTCTGATCATCTCTCGATAAACAGACAGACAGACAGACGGACAGACCGAAGGTTGGACGTACGGCCCTCGATCTAAGTTTCACCAACTCTTTTATAGACCCTCGGTGATGTCATTGTTTTTCCCCGTCTCCAACCCTGTTGCACCACAGCCGAACCATGGGTGGTCTCTCATGGAGGGAGATGTCCTGTAAACGCTTATCTTTGCTGGGCCAGGCTTCCATATATCTCTCGCCAAATTTCTCTAATGGTTTCTGGGAACATTAGCACTCGAACATTCTCAGAAGCCATTTTTTTTATATCATATTGTTTTTCAGGTCGGACTGACTGGAATGCCTTGTTTAAAGTACACAACCTTATGACCTTCTTAAAATCTCATCTCAGGACAAACTAAGCTACTATATGATTCCTGTAACATTAGTATTCTGCTACCACACTAACAGCTGAAGTCTTGTGTGTAAACAATCCAACCATGGTTACATGTAGGATCCTTCAACAAACAGGTACAAAAAAGGTAAAAACACCACTGCAAACACAACCAGTTTGGTGTCAATCAGCAACAAATAAGCCATAGAAAGTAATGAAAAATAATGACAAGCTCAAAATATGAAAAGAACTAAAAAGATAAAAAAAGAACAATGAAGAGAGAGTTGCTGCAACAGGCTGCCACTTGAGAGGCGTATGTAATAATACATCATGTATTACAAACATACATTACCATATGACATAAGGTAATAGCGTAAAGTAACGTGAAGTGTTGTAACATCATTATGTATCATAATGCAACATATCATAAAGTAAACTTTTGAAACTTTATGTATCGTAATGTTGCGAACCAGTGTATCATAACATAACATAAGCTATATAACTTGAAGTGACATAATGTGTCCTGTTATATTCATATATTGTATCAAATTGGGTTCTATTGTAAGATGAATGCAACGTAACGTAGCCTAACCTAGCATAATATAATACAGTGTGGTGTGATGTGATGTATTGGAAAGTATTGCAATGTAAAGTACTGTGACGTATCAAAACAAACCAAAAACCAACTTAACATTGAAATGTACGTAATATATGGTAATAGATCATAATGTGTAGTAACGTAACATATTTTTTTGTAACGTAAGGTACCACAAAATATAATGTATAGTATCTTAATGTAACATGTTTTATTAATGTATCATAAGGTGATTGTAATATAACGTAACATAATGTAACTTAACATAACACGACACAGCAGATTTTTGCATAACGTGTTATACGGTAACCTTTTGTTATGTACGGTAACATTGAATTGTAAAGTAACATATAGGGTATCATAACATATAGAAGTGCATCAGAAAGAAACATATTGAATGCATTTGAGAATGATTTAAAGCTCAAAGACTGAGGTTACAAGGGTTTAGTCAGTTTAGTCAGAGAAAACAAACACAGAGCCTTAACAGGAGGAGGCTGGGGTAGAGGAGGCCATACATCAAGACAACAGCAAAGTGTGAGTCGAGTTGGAGTAGCAGACTTAAATGAAAGTGGAGACGTGTTTAAATACATCACTTGGTTACCACTTTTGCTTAACATTCTAGTTAAAATGGTCTGTTTTTTTTTTTTTTTCGCAATTAAAACTTGAGTAGATTAGCACAGTTTAATCCATTTATTGGGGTCTGACACTCTGTTTCATTTTGTTTTCAGCAGAAGAGGAGGATTTATTCCCCCATCTTTAGCGGCCTCCTGTGGTATAACCCCATTGGAGCTGAAAGTGCTCCTGGTGCTTTGGATTTTGATCTACTGCTGTCTCATCCTACAACAAATCAACCCCTGGTTCCCCTGACGCTGCAGCGTTCATGTTAAGATGAGCTTATCAGCCTGGTTTCCACCACAGTGCACAAACAGGGACACTTACGCTCTAATCTTCATCTGTGTCACTTAATTTCTCCAAGGAAGCATTCAACCTTTTTTTTTCTGACAGTCAGCAGAAATACTGTCATTTGGTCTTTAGTTTCAGACCGACACATCATCCTGTCAGACACATTACTGCACTTTTGAGGCTTTTTCTCTACCCCCATAATTCAGAAATGACTCTACGGTGGTGCTATGTAAATGTGTATCTAAAGTGCTCTCTTCTTGCTTTCTCTCTCACTTGGTGTTATGAACCACATGGTGGCACTGCAGCATCACAACAGCAGCCACCACTCATGACCGCCTGTTTTTTTATAACAGTGTTTACTGCTGAGAACCCCGTATGACCTGCTGTTTAATTAGTCGCTGTATTGACATAGTGAGATTAATCTCACAGTATTTAATGAGCACTTTGACATTTGGCAATCTCTCTGTCTCTGATGGCTTAAACTGCTTCATTGTTGTTGTTGTTTTTCTGATGCTGCATTGTAGTCAAAGTGTGTCACTCTGTGGCAGATTCTGTTAGATATACTAATTAATAATAATGATACTGTGTCATATATGTTTTATTTGTTCCCACAAGAAAGACACAGGGATAAAAAATGTAATTTGCTGTTAATTTATCTTGTAGATCTTTATGCCCTTCATGTCAGGAGGCTGTGCACACAGTGAAGCTGGCACACAGAAAAGTATGCATGAGTTGCACAAGTGGTCAAACTCCATGTTGACCCGTGTGGGTATTTGTGTGTGTGTGTGTGTTGGGGTAGGAGTGTGTCCTGTCCTCAGTGTCCACTACATAAAAATTCTAAGAAAACAAAAATGCTGCCATTGTTTACTCAGAAATCAATCCAAGGGTCAAAAACTCAGCCCTGATCGATAGACTTTCAACAGCAGCACCACCCCCGCACCAAGTCCACCAGGACAGCACTTTCATGAGCTGGAGTTTGGCTGGTCTTATGTGAAACAACAGGCTGCTTTTTTTAAAATCAGGACAAACCAGAGTGGGAGAAAGAAGATGCTACAGTATACAGCATATAGTATAGTACATATCCTGTGGTTTTATATGAGCTGCACTGTTAAAATTGCTCAGGGGTTTATCAGCTCGTGGCTCAGCTCTGCAGAGACTCTGGAGCAGGCCTGTGCAAAGGCACCAAGAGGTCAACAAGCAATAACACAGCTCCGAACACACTCTTGGCCTTTTTAACTGAACAATGACCTGGCCACACCAAAACCACAGCTGAGCTCAGGATCCTGCAGCAGCACATGCTGTTCTTGCCCTTGGGTCTGGCGTCAGATCTGGCCCTGCTATTCCAAGACTTCTGGTCTGAAAGCTGGAGCCAGGCCCTGGAGGCCTTCAGGCTGACAGCCAACTCTACAAAGCGATGTGTGGAGGCCACCATACTGTATCTGTTCTTACAGTTCTGCAGCATAGCCTCACTCTTTGGGAGAGGGGGTCGAGGTGTGGTCCAAAAGGGCAGAGTCTTATCCGGGATGAAAGTTGGAATACAGGATTAGAGCTGGGATGGATATGTGGAGGGCAAGTCCCTGAAACAAAACCAATCATCACAGGACAGGAGGTCAGAAATGGAGCGAGGACCAGGTTCAATCAAAGGGCCAATCAAGACTGTGGAGTGGCTTGCATACCAATCAAACCCTCGCTGGACTGTTTAACTTTAGTGCTGACCTCAGCACTCAGATCCTCCAGCTTCAGTATCAGTTTGAGATATCAAATTAGGGTGACCATTTTCTGAAAACCAAATATCAACAAGTTTACCCACTTACTCACTATCCCCCATGTTCAGTTTGAAAACAGAAGTTTTATGTATCCTGATTTTTAGACATTTGGAAACCATGTTTCAAGTCCAAACTTATTTGCTCTATAATTGGAGTGTTTTCTCCATGAAGTGGGTATTTTTACATCAAAGTGTCAAATGGAAACGACACGATGACCCCATGAGGGAAAACACAAAACAAACCTCAATCCAGGGGCTGTCAGAGTTTTTTTTTTCTCCTTTTATTGCTTGCTGCTCTTCTGTCAGACTTTACTTTATTCATTCCAGAAGGAATTCAAATGTTACAGGTCCCCTTATACACAAGTTAATAAGTATATTAATAGAAAGAGGAAAAATAATGTAAAATTCAAGCCACAAGCAGCATACAGCAGGAGCTGTACTTCAAGGTGAAAATGATGGTACAATGTAAAAAAAACCCTGTCAAATGTATGGTAAAATACTGGCAGCTGTGGTTGCCAGGAATGAACTGGAATGTACAGTAAATAGGAAAACTGTGAAAACAACAACAACCCTGAAAACTGTGATTTATGTGAACAGAACAATACTGTGTAGTGGATTTCAGTCCATAACTTGTAGAATGATAGATTAATTTATCAGTACAGCCTCTTACTGTTACAGTGGGTATAACAACAATTTAAGGTATATGTGCACATGTTACTGTTTGTGTTTTTTAACCATGATGGGCATTGACTGTTTATGGCCTGGAGTGAAGACAGCCTGTGTCACCCACATGATGCATCAATGCACAGCAGGGTCTCATGTCCACTGCATTCCTAGCACTCATACCCCTTTACCATCAAAAGAACCAGGTGCTTGTTTGGTGCTAGTGCTAATCAGGGTCTTCCTAAGAACTGGTTTGGTTTTCCATCGTCAAAGAGCCAAATTGGAGCCACTTCACTGTATCAGTGTAAAGTGTCAGTATGTCACCGCTAGTATGTCCAGTATGTACGTCTACTGTGACAGACTTGGTGTGCATGCATCACCTCTCTAATCCCAACACAGTCTCTCTCTCAGATGTCTGTCTAACATGAGTCTGGTTCTGTCCGAGGTTTCTGCCCGTTAAAGGGAAGTTTTTCCTCTCCATTGTAACTTGTTTAATATTACAAAGCTCTGTACTCGTGGTGGGTTAAGATGAGATCAGACTTCTTATCTTGCCTTGATGTTGGGTCTCTGTTAATAAAATTTTATTATCATTTACAGGTCTAGTCCTGTTAACGCTTGGAAAGCGTCTTGAGATAACGTTTGTTATGAATTGGTGCTATATAAATAAAGATTGATTGACTGATTGATTGATTGATCACCAGCGATGGGCGGTTCAGCTGCCAACGTCTGTGTTTTTCTGCTCTGAATTGTGGGATACGTTTGTGCGAGAGCTACACAGAGTAGAGTTGTTTAGTTTGTTGCCACTGGTTACAGCCAACTGTAACCAGTGTTGAGAGTTTCAATAAAATATTAATTAAAACATCAAACCTGGGAGTTGGGAATGAGAAACTCCAATAAAATAACAGACGATCCACTTGTTGGTCACTGTAACACTGCCCCCAGCCCCTGACGCAGTCAGTGCTTTGCTCTGGCCCAGCAAAGAGTTGGTGCTTGCTCAGCACCAGTTTTTAGAACCTGGAGCAGTGCTTTATCAGTGGAAACACAAAGAACTGGTGCAAACCCAGGATCTAGCCTGAAACTAGCATTAGCACCAGCTCTGTGGAAAAGGAGTAGTTTTAGAAATGCTTTGAAGCCCATTTCCTTGACTTTCTGTATAAATTCTTTAACTTCAGTGAAAAGCTGAACAGTGTGGTTGTGTATCTGGATGTAAGTTAAAACCACAAATCCACAAAATATGTCACTCCACACCTGAACTTCAGGCTTCTGTGCTGTAATCCAGGTTGGCACTTTAAGAGAGTCTTTGTATAGTAAGCAGCTTTGATAAAGTGTGTCAGTTCATCCCTTTTGCACAGTGGACTACTGTATATTAAAGGCCCTCACAGCACACAACAGCACTTCCAAGCTGGTCCCCTGCAGCCTCTTGATCTCTGTGCTTGAATGATGAATGATGCTGAGTAGATTTTCTGTCAGCTGTTGCTGCTGTGTGCTCTCCAGTCCACAAGTGCAAACTTGCAGTACAGGTCCCACAAGTTGTAACAAGATAACTCAGAGCAAATCCAATCAAACATTGATTGTTGTTTTCACAGGCGGGTACAAATCCATCTCCCCAAGTTCCGGCTCAAGAAATCTCTCAGTTAAGAAAGCTGTCTGTGGAACTCTGGGGAATCAACTTCTTTCTCTGATTCATGCAACTTTTCAGGAAAAAGCACCAAATAAGCTGAAACTTGTCAAGGTTGAGTGTAAACAGTGTAGACATGAGGCAAGGTGACACAGGAAAAAGAACTGAGGGGACTGTAAAAATGAGCTGGACCCCAATTCTCTAAAGTTGCTCCTCATAGCCGAGAAGTAATCACAGAATTCTGGTTTCAAAGCAAATTTGCATTTTCCCATGTGCTCACCTTAGATGAGCTTTGACCTGCATGCAAAGTTGCAGACTAAGCACAAATAAAGAAATCTGTTTGTTTAAATCAAAACACCACCCACATCCAGCACATGGTAGCAAAAAAAAAAAAAAAAAACTCTTGCAGGCAAACTTTACTTACCTGTATTTCTAGATCCTTGACTGTGCCACTACAAACTCTGAGTTATACATTAAACGGAGAAAATTGATTTTTGTGACCTACATGCTGAAATCTACTCACTCCCTCACTCTCTTTATTCTGTACAGTGATGGGATTTCTATCTTTATTTAGTGATCCTGATCTTTTGGCTTCCTAAAACCCCTTCATCTACAGCCATCTGTTGCAATGCTTTTACTTGACTATGAGTGTGCATGTGCTTTATTTTAATCCTTACATGTAATGAACAGTATCCTTTCCAGAATAACAGGATCTTGTGAAATGTTCATATTTATATCATCAAGCACAAACCCTCTGAACAGCATTACTGCTTTTTCTCTGCATCTGATTTAATCTGTTTTGTATTTAATAACATCACAAAGGAAGGATGGCCGTTCTGAGTCACTTCTGGACTGGCACTGACTCTTTTTTTTGGTCACTTTTCTGTTTCATTTGACTTTTGTTCAGCAATCTGCGTGGGGTTATGTTGGAGTTTGAAGATGTCAGTGGATGAGCTAACCTGACATTACTGCAGAAACCTCTTCCTCCTAAGACTGAAACATAAATCCTCTTAGTGTGAACATGGGAAAAGTTCACATTAATCCTTAAACCTCATCCACTGACCTCATCCACTGACTAAACCGTGCCGAAAAACTGAAGTAGCTGGCCAGCTGTATAGGCCTTTGATATATTGGGTGTGTTCTGTGACATACCAGACTCAGAACCTCATTGGCTGGGACTACGAGAACTTCCTCATTTATTTGAGCCACGGACGAGTTTATCCAAAGTCCTGGAAGACTTTTTGGTCTCACAGATGAAAAAAATGTGAATTCTATCTGGATAACTCAATTTAAAGCAAGCTCCGCTGGAAGTATAGCTAGAGGAATCTATAAAATAATAATGCAGAGGTAACAATCCTGTATAATACACACCTGATCAAAATTTAAAGACCAGTTGAAAAATTAAAAGAATTTACATGTTGCACTGTTGGATCTTAAAAAAGATTCTAAGTAAAGATTCAAAATGCAAAAAGAATAAAAGGTAAACAGTCTGTTCATCATCTGATCAGAGGTTTAAGAGCACAGCCTTAAAAAACCTGAAAACCTCCTCAAATAGAACTCAAAGAGTGAAAAAAGGACTCAGTCATGAGGAGCTCCATCCTTCTTCTTGATCTCTACAAAAATTGGTTTGTTCATGCTTGATGTGAGTGTTTCCAGGAGGCTCATGGGAACATTGCTCCAAGTGGTGGAGACGGCTTCATGGAGGGCGTCCACTGTCTGGAACTGACGTCCATTTTTGTGAACTTCCCTCTCCATCCATCCCCAGATGATCTCAGAGGGATTCAGATCAGGGGAAGACGCAGGATGGTCCAAAGAGTGAGCTCATTCCTCTGGAAGAAGTCCTCTGTCAGGCAGCCATTGTGACCTGCAGCATTGTCCAGATGATTAACCCAGTCATTAGCACACTGACCAGGGCCCTCAGTCATGAAGGACGCCCTCTGCAACATCTCCACATAGCCAGGCGCCGTTTGACGGCCCTGAAGAACCTGAAGCTCCATTGTTCCATTGAAGGAAACAGTAGCTCAGATCATGATGGCGCCCCCTCCACTGTGCCGTCTAGAAACCATCTCCAGTGGGATCTCCTCGTCACGTCAGGAACGTTGAAGCCATCAGGACGTCAAGGTGACGTTTCTTCTCCTCAGAGAATCAAACTTTCTTCCTCCTTTCAGTGTCCCATGTTTGCTGCTCTCTTCAAAGTCCAAACGGGTCATTTTGTGGCGTTGAAGGAGACGAAGCCTTTGAAGAGGTTTTTTCTTTTTAAAGCTCTTCTCTCTCAGACGCCGTCTGATGGTTATTGGGCTGCAGGCGGCTCCAGCTACGGCCTTCATTTGGATCCAGGATCGTCCTGTCTTGATGGACAGCCAATCAGATCCTCTGGCTCAGCGCCGGTGGAATGTTTTAGGGTCTACCTCTTGACTTTTTGTTCCATAACCCTCAGGATCCTTGAAGAAATTCAAAATGTCTGTCTTGTCCAACCTCAGCAACGATGGCGTGTTGTGAGAGGCGTGGCTTATGCAGCTCAACAATCCAACCACGTTTAAAAAGAGAGAAAGCTTTTTAGCCTTCACCATCAGGAGGTCATGACAGAGTGAACACCTGACAGGAAGTCACATTCAAGACACATTTTTGGGCAGATTTTGTCTTTTAAAGGCTGTGCTCTGAGACCTTTGATCAGCTGATGATCAGACTGTTTACCTTCAATTGTTGTTTGTAATAAATTGATTATTCTTTTTTTTATGTCTCACCTTCATTTCATCTTTCTGCATTTTAAAACTCTACTTGAACCTTTTTAAGATCAAACAGTGCAAAACATGAATTGATGCAATTTTTTTGCCTGGTCTTAAGATTTTGATCAGGCGTGTATTATTAAGGAAATGCATATACTAAATAGATGTTTTTGGATTGTGATTATGTTTAAGTTGGCAGTAAACACCTGAGTGACCTCTGACTGCTGTTTGTTTGTACGGTCCCTGACTTTCCTCGTCTTCTTTGGTTGAAGTTTTCACAAACAGTCAACATGTTTTCCTGGACAGAAAAGACATTTCCAGCTCTTTCACTGAATCTTCACAGCCTGTCTGAATCTACCACCATTTTTCTAACATTACAGGATGATTTATAGTTTATTTCTTTGGCACAAAAATGATGAAAGGGATTTAAATTGAGACATCTCCCTGAAACAGACTCTCTGCTGTTCTTACAAAAACATAAAATGACTTTCTTCTATTACAGAATCATTTTCTCTCTGCTCACTCTATTTCACTGAACAACCCATTTCCTTTCTTTACATCTCTTTGTGCCTTTATGCACTTATCAGAGATGGTTTTGCAGGGCCTACTCGTCACCACAAAAAAGATAACTTTTTTTATGTCTTAGGTTTTTCACTCTGCAGAGGAGTTGGTGACATGAGCTTATTTTTACTTCTGCAGCAGACAGCCTTGAGGAGACGTCCTGATATTTCACTCGCTGAGGAGATGATGAATTGAGGACAGCTTGATGAATGGGACAACACAAGTAACAGAAATGTCAGCATATTAATCAAGAAGGGCCTTGAAACCCCCCGGATTCTCAGCCAATAGGAAGAGTGGCTTCCCAGAGGTCATTTCTGTCACTTTTCCGTCTTATTCCAAAGACTCATGATACTTTTCCACAATATCACAGGCAAATGGGCGGCGTGTGTGAGTAATACATAGAGGAATCCGCTTCACAAGCTCCCTATGATAGATTCTGCCAGCATGGCTACAAACTTAAAGGCCATGTCAGGACTTTTTAAGTGGTCTTGATAGAGTTTCACCTTCTATAATTGCCTGTTCATAATCCATGATCTAAAATGAGATCATCACCAAAATCTGTTCATTTCTGCATGTTATTTCTCAGTATCTAAAAACGACCCTACCTAGGGTTAATACTTTCCAGAAGTCAAGAAACTTAAGGGGGCGGGACCTGCAGGCTGAAGATCTCTGATCGATGGAGCAGCTACAATGTTTTTGTTTATTGGCGTCAGTCCATCTCAGATGAGCTCAGGTCCAGAGAAGCCGGCGGTGTTTCTGGGTGTTGTTGATATATGTCTTTGTCTTTGCATGGTAGAGTTTGAACTTGCACTTGTAGATGTAGTGATGAACTGTGTTAACTGACAATGGTTTTCTGAAGTCTTCCTGAGCCCACGTGGTAATATCCTTTACACAATGATGTTGGTTTTTAATGCAGTGCTGCCTGAGGGGTCAAAGGTCACGGGCATTCAGTGTTGGTTTTCAGCCTTGCTGCTTACGTGCAGAGGTTTCTCCAGATTCTCTGAATCTTTTGATGATATTATGGACTGTAGATGATCAAATCCATCAATTCTTTGACATTATATGTTGAGAAACATTGTTCTTAAACTGTTGGACTATTTGCTCACGCAGTTGTTCACAAAGTGGTGAACCTTTCTCCATCCTTGCTTGTGAATGATAATATACCCAATCATGACACTCACCTGTTTCCAATGAACCTGTTCACCTGTGGAATGTTCCAAACAGGTGTTTTTGGAGCATTCCTCAACTTCCTCAGTCTTTTGGTGCCCCTGTCCCAGCTTTCAGGAATGTGTTGCAGCTATCAAATTCAAAATGAGTAAATTCTCTTCCCGATAGAGCACGTCTGGGACCAGCTGAAGCCGAGACTGGATGCTCGTACCCCACCCCCACGTGACCTGGCAGAACTGCCTGTAGCACTTGTGAAGGAGTGGAACGCATTGCCTCAGAACAACATCATAAGGCTAGTGAGGAGCATGAGACGTCTCTGTCAAGCTGTCATTGAGGAAAATGGTGGAAACACCTACTACTGACTTTGTCAGTTTGGTTATTTGGGGCTATCTTTGTTATTGTCTAAATTGTTGGGGTAATAAATATTAAACTCGTTAAAATGGTTCTTCTTCTCATTCATTAATTGCAATATCAAAGGGAACTATTACTGATTTCATTAAAATTCAGACCAAATAGAAAAAAAAATAGGAAAAACACTCATGTTAATAAAAATATCCCCAATTTACTGTGAGGAGTGTATGTGTGTGAAGCATTACATTTAAAAAAAGAGAAAACACAACAACAAACATCTATATTGTGAAGAACAGCTTGTTATCTCAGTGGAGATACTTCAGCCATGATGTGCTCAGTGAGCTGTTACCTCAGTAGACTGTTGGTTCAGATATTTCAGGACAGAGAACAGGGGCTGTGCTCGGTTAATTTTTGACCAGACTGTCAGCTGACTCTCAGAGCTCCTGTATATAATGAGAAAACTGCCAAAACAACTGTCTGCAGCAGAGGAGACACTTCAGGTGAGCTTGGCAGACTAATTTTATACTGCTTTACACATAACCACGTAACAACCTCTGATTCCCCTTGGACAGGCTGTTAAGATGCACAATACCTTTGGAAGTTGTGTGATCGCAGCACTGCTGCTGGTGTCAGCTTTGGCTCGTCCTGACCACCATGGCCACCATGACCACCATGACCACCATGACCACCATGACCACCATGACCACCATGACCACCATGTCCACAGTCATGAGGGTGACCCTATCTGCCACAGACTTTCCCCCTCCAATGCTGACTTTGGCTTTGCCCTTTACAAAAGTCTGAGCAATAAGGCTGGTGTTGGAAAGAACATCTTCTACTCCCCAATGGGGGTCTCCACTGTGCTGTCCATGCTGTCAACCGGGGCCCAAGGTGAGACCCACAGCCAGCTGTTCTCCAGCTTGGGCTACAGTGCTTTAACCCAGGCACAGGTTGATGAGTCATACAGACATCTCTTCGAAATGCTTGGCCACAGCCAGCAGGACCAGCAGCTGGACGTCGGCAACGCTGCTGCCATCCGCTCAGGCTTCAGTCTTCAGGAGAAGTTCCTGAACGATGTCAAACAGTACTTTGGGGAAATCTTTAATGTTGACTTCACTAGTCCCACTGAGGCTGCAGCTGAGATCAACAGATTCATTGCTGGTAAAACCCATGACAAAATTAAAGACATGGTGAAGGATCTGGATCCTGATACTGCCATTGTTCTCATTAACTATGTCTTCTTCAGAGGTAAGCAAACAAGCATATAAAGAGACTAGAGAGAGTATTTTAATTTTAGAACAAATATAAATAAACACCATGATGTTAAGTGATTTCCAGAAATGTATTTTCTATTTTTTTTTTTTTTTTTGCACAGGGCAGTGGGAGAAACCCTTCAACAGTAACATGACACACAAGGCAGATTTCAATGTGGATGAAAGTACCACAATTCAGGTGGACATGATGAAGAGGCTGGGCCGCTATGACATATACCAGGATGGTGATAACCACACCACTGTCATCAGGCTGCCCTACAAGGGCAACACATCCATGTTGATTGTCCTGCCTGATGAGGGCAAGATGAAGGAGGTGGAGGGCTTCATCAACAAGGACTACATCAGACACTGGCACGATTCACTCTCCAGGAAGTAAGATACCTTAATCTTGACCTTGTTGTAGTTCCTGTAACAGTGTGGTGATTTGTAGGATGATACTAAATGTCACAGAGTGAGTTGAGCTTCAGCCGAAAGAGATGGACTGAGTAGATACAACCTGATCACCTCGGTTTCATTTCTGACACCTCTGTTCTGTTCTTCTGATACTGATGCCTGTCTTCTTCTTCTCTCAGCTCTGTGGAACTGTTCCTGCCAAAATTCTCCATCTCTGCTGAGGCTTCTCTGGACACTACTCTGAAAGAGTTGGGCATAACCAACGCGTTTGCAGACAATGCTGAATTCTCAGGCATTTCAACAGAAGTTCCACTCAAACTCTCAAGGGTAAGATCATTAAATGTGTCTTTATAGTCTTTTTATGGAATTCAGAACTAAAATGAATAGACCTATGCCCTGTCAGGAACTCATGGTGGGATAGCAACATGCTAACACCCAGGATAGAGTAAATGCATGAAAGGGTAGATGAATACCCTTTTTCAGTTTGAAGTGTCTTCATTACCTGTGATTCTACTGATACTGGGACCATCTGCCTCTGTGTAATTCCTCTACAGGCTACCCACAAGGCTGTGCTGAGTGTTGATGAAACAGGCACCGAGGCAGCAGCAGCCACCGTCCTTGAGATCATGCCCATGAGCATGCCTGAAACTCTGAGAGTGAACAGACCCTTCTTGATCTTCATCCTGGAGCACTCAACCAAGAGCATCCTCTTCATGGGCAAGATCAACGACCCCACTGCCATGTGAAAGAGTCCTGTGCTCTCCATGCTGGAATACGCTCTGTAGCTTTAAGGACACATCTGAAAGCCTCAAAGAGGTGTCACAGGGGATGAAGAACATTGGGGAATGATAAATAGCAGACATTTAGGTGGGAAGCCAAAAGATCCATCACAAATAAACAGAAAAGTCACTTGAACTGCTAACAGTCTTTCAGCATGACACATTTATTAACATCAACTGAGCCTGGCGAGTACACAAGGCAACAAGCTCAAAACATGTTGTTATATGTCTTGAAATATTGACCTCTGCTGACACACTGAACCTACATGTTGTGTGCTCTCACTGGTTAAATATTGTCCAATTTAAAGAGAAATAAAGACATGCCATTAACAACTGGCACCTCAAATTAATTTCATGGGTCTTTACTTATTGTATCTTCAAGAAAAGCCGACAAAAAATAAAATATTTGTAAACGTAGCTGGAATTTTGATGATTCTGCAACGTTTTATACAAATTCAATTGTGCATTTGTAACACAAACTCGAGGTGTGTGCCTATATCATGATGAGTGGGCTACCATGCCAAAACATGCCATGCCCAGGGTCAAAAAAAAAAGGAAAAAGAAAAGATGCAGCTCCTTGTTAATTTTTGACAGAACTGTCGGCAGCATGTCATGGTTTAATAGTTTGTGCAGAGGCTTTATCTTTCAGTTAGTGATGACTTCTCTCAAAGCATGTGTAGGTTCTCTCTGGGCTTCCTCTCACAATCCAGAAACAAGCAGGTTAAATTATATGTTTATTTTTTTGCTGTCGATTACTCACTGATGTTGAGATAGAAACAATGCATGGTGTACCTGCTTGGTGCACTCTTGAAACACTGCAAACCTCCAACACCGCCTTGCACCTGTCCTAGCCAAATACTAAGTTTGCTAGGGGGAAAAAGGTAAATAAATAAAACTCTTGCCTCCTCCGGGTGTCCTCACGCATCATGTTTAGAGGAGATGGATGAAGGCAGCAGCTACCACCACCTACTGACAGCAGTCACAGCCTTCAGAAAATACTGAAGGATGACTGCTGAAGGAGGACTTCATGAAAGTATTTTGAACAGCAGCAAATTCTTCTTTCAGTTTACCATAACCAACTCTCCTCCTCTTTTTTCATGGTGTTGCTAGCTAGCTAGCTTTAGCTTACAGAATGATGCAGCTATGTCCAATGATTGCCCACTGACTGAAGAGAAGTGGATGTTTTCAATTAGTGAAACTGACCACTAAATGCTACTGAAGGTTCTGTTTTTCAACCAATCAAAGGAAAAGCTCATCTGACTGACAGGCAGGTGTCCAATAGTAATTGTAAGCGAGGACGCTCAAAGCCTGCCCTATTTCCAGTAACGTGAAGAAGTTATGAGCTCTTCAAGATCGGATGGTTCATCCCATTAAGAGCTTTGTAAATCTGAACACAGAAGATGTTTCTTACATGAGCATTTCTGTTTTCTGTCATGGTGGATTTACTATAAAATCACAGAGTTAATTCATCAGTTTCTGTTGAGACAACTCCTGAAGCCTGCTGATGATGTTCGGGAGCTTGATGGGGCCAAGATCACAGCCCAGACTGCAGTCCAACTCCACCAGCTGGTTCCTCTGGTCTAGTTTGGCCTAGATTATGGCAAAGTAGATGGCTTTGATCAGCAAATCCCTCGAAACCTCACACATTCCTCAGCTCACATCTATCACATCCAATACAGACACACGTTTGGGAAACAGAAAGCTTTATTCATCCACCACCTTATCAAACCAAACTGCCCTCTTCATGTGAATCAACGTGTGCATGGAGTCTTCTCAACCATTTCATTCTGATGACGAGCAACAGCCTGAAAGCCAGAACTTTCACCTCATTTATTTTTGAAGTTGTGTCAACCGCTAAGCACCAAGAGGAAGCTGGGCTGAATGTGGAAAAATGTTAACATTTACATTATTTTAGAAAACCTGTTCACCTTGTCTTATTTTACCGTCAGGTGAAATTAATTATTTTTATTTTGGTTGCCTGATGCCACTCACGTGGCTGCTGGTTGCAGCAGCGCTCTCTTCCTTCTCCTTTCTTCTCATTTTATTTTTCCTCGTATTTTCAGTTTTTTAACCTTTTATGTCTCAGTTGTTGGCCACAGACACTAAACTGGTTATGTCTGCAGTGGTGTCTTTACTGTTTTTGTTCCCATGTGTCCAAAGATCTTATGTGTAACTATGCCTGTGTGTGAACAATGTTAGCAGCCTTTAGCATGTCAGTGCTAACCAGTGCTAGGTCCGATGTTCCCTGTGAACTGAGGAGTTGAGATAAGGTGGACCAGCTAGCAGTGATAACCCAGCACAAGAGGGAATACTAGCACAGTAGCATCATGCTATTTGCAGAGACTTAGCTAACGGGCTAACACTGGACACAAATGCCACACTGAAAGGTATATTCCTCACTTCGTGTGCACTGGATAAAGGAAAGGGAGACTGAACAAAGAGGTGAAAAAGGCAGGCTCAGTCCTGGGCTGCCCTCTGGATCCTGTGGTTCCTGTCAGAAAAATGATGGCCAAGCTGTCATCTCGAATAGACAAAGTGTTATACCCCTATCAGAAGACTTTTAACCTTTATATTATCAGTCTGTGCACATTTCATACAATCCCAGTTCAAACAAAGTTGGGACATTGTGTTAAATGTAAATTAAAACAGAATACAGTGATTTGTAAATCCTGTTTAACCTATATTCAATTGAATACACTACAAAGACAAGATATTTATTGTTCAAACTGATGAACTTTTTTTTTTTTTTTTTTTTAATATTCCCTCATTTTGAATTTGATGCTGCAACACGTTCCTAAAAAGCTGGTTCAGGCTCATGTTTCCACTGTGTTCCATCACCTTTCCTTTTAACAACACTCAATAAGCTGTGTGGACTACAGGCAGGCCAGTCTAGTACCTGCACTCTTTTACTATGAAGCCACTCTGTTGTAACAGGTGTAGAATGTGTCTTGTCATTGTCTTGCTGAAATAAGCAGGGACGTCCCTGAAAAAGTCGTGTCTTGGATGGCAGCATATGTTGCTCCAAAACCTGTATGTACCTTTCAGCATTAATGGAGCCTTCACAGATGGTCAAGTTAGCCATGCCATGGGCATTAACACACCCCCATACCATCACAGATGCTGGCTTTGAGACTTTGACCTGAGAACAATCCAGATTGTTCTTTTTCTCTTTGGCCTGGAGGACACCACGTCCATGATTTACAAAAACAGTTTGAAATGTGGACTCGTCAGACCACAATAAATATCTTGTCTTTGCAGTGTATTCAGTTGAATACAGGTTAAACAGGATTTGCAGATTTTTGTATTCAGTTTTTATTAATGTTTAACACAATGTACCAACTTCATTGGAATTGTGGTTGTACTTGTTTATTGATTCTTTACAGTACTTACTTATTATTGTGAAGTTTTCCACTTTACATTGTCTTGTTAGTTGCTGTAACTATGTAAACTTCCCTGTTGTGGGATAGATAAAGGATTATCTGATACTAACCTGTAAACTGTTTATTGTGATGCTTGTTTGTCCTGAAGGGATGCTCATGCTATAATAAATGTGCATTTCTCACTTTTCAATGGAGATGACTGACTTCAACAGAAATTCACCTCAGACTGCATCGGTGAACATCCAGGGTTTGGACACAGGGAAGGTGGAGACCTACAGGTACCTCAACAAAAACTTGACCGGTCGCACAACGGAGACAAGGAAAGCCAAAGTCCTCTCCACCTGCTGAGGAGACTGAGGTGGTTTATGATCCTGTAGTAGCTTCTTCTCTTTTCTGGGTGAGGTGGGTGAGAGGAGGATGTTAGGATGTCCCTCTCACCCAATACATGAGACACATCGTATGTTTTTAGGATCCTGGTGCAGTAACCTGTCAGTGTTGTCCACAGTGAATATATTTACCATAACTCTGAACGTTAATAGTTTTCTGTTCCATTCTGCTTTTTACTTTCATCTTAGATCCAATGCTGCCATCATTCAAAGCTTGTATTTACTGACTGACACCACTAGAGGGAAATAGAGCTCCATTAAACTCAGAGATAACTTCCCTGCAGCAATTCATTTAGGCCTAAGATGTATGAATCCTCAGCAGAGCCCATTAAATCTGCTTATTCCAGAGAGCAGTTATCACAGTTTAGTTACTTGCTCTCACCCTGGACAACAGGAGGAATTAACCCCTGGCCACAAACCACAAAACTTAGTCTTAGAAGTTAAAGTTGAACCCACCCCCCATTAAAAATGCATTGCAGCCCTAATTTGTGACTGAGCAGAAGTGTTTGCTTGGAATGCATGAGGAAATCATTTTCATATTTCAGTAGTTTTATTAGTAAAGAACTGAAGTAATCTTCCTCCTCCCAGGAGTATCCCAGACTCTTTTCACACTTCACTTCTTGTACCATCTTTCTCCATTTCCGTAGGTATTAAATTTGCACTCTGCCAGGATTTATGGCTTCCCCTCTTCCCATCTGGTTTGTTTGGGTTGGTCCAAATTGGAAATTGTGTCCCAGCTTTTTTATTTGCTCAGTTTTTTTCCCATTAGGAACTGACAACAGCGTTTAAGCAGCCTATTTGTAATCAGTCAGAGGACTGCGTGGGTCAGCTGTTAATCAGACAAAACGTGATCAATCCTGAGCTGTCAAAAGTTATGGATTTCTGGAAAGGGTAAAAGCACAAACACTTGGATGCACCAGCTGTCTAAGGAAAAGGTTGCTGCTATCATGTCATGCTGCGAGTCATTGAAAGAGGCTGCAGGTCCCATGATCTAATGCCACTTTAATAAATTGATTTTGTATTTTTCCAGAAACCCTAAAAAATAATGAATATACTCCCAATGAAAGCAAGCACTTCTTTATTGATGCCTGATTTCTCTGTGACTGCAGGAAGCATCAGGACTGGCAGAGGGAAAACTACAGCAGCCAGACGAAGTGAGTAAATCAAGTTTTTTTTTATGAGATCTTCAAAAGATGGTGCATTTTAAAAATTGGATTTTCACCTTTCAGTGCCTTCTCCAGGATTCACTTAAAAGTGGTGTGCAATCACTCATGTCGGGCTGACTTCCGCTCCATGGTTTCATGCAGATCTGATTACACTGGAGCATCCACAGCCAAGAGGTGAGACGCTCCAATAATGTTAAAAGGAGCGAAGCTACAACAGGTTTGTGCATATTTTCAGTTCTCTCTTTGAACAACATGTTTGTGTTTGGGTAAAAGTCTGTTGATTTGTGGGCCCAGACTTCACTGAATTGTGGAAATCTGTTTAAATAAACAAATGGTAACAATAGGGTGATGCATGTCCTCATTTTTGGTACTGAAATTATGTCGGGGAGAATTTGATAAAATTCCCAAAATCCCCCCTAACCTAACCCTAACCCTAACCCTAACCCCCCCCCCCCCCCCCCCCCATTTTTCCTGTTTCTGATCATCAAACAAATTCTAATGTCAGACAAAGATAACCCGAGTGAAGTGATTATTTCATTTATGAGGGGAAAAAAAGCTATTCAAACCATCCTGACCCTGTGTGAAAGGGTTAAAGGACCCAAACGCCCCACAGTGCCATGCAGTATCAATGATCTATGGAAGCCCCATTTGTCCATAATACACAACAGGGATTTGAAGCTTTGATCTGCCATGTGCCTTTCCACTGTGAAGAACAGTAGCTTCAGTCATACTGGACCTGTATGAAAGAAACCAGAGAACCATGTTTTAAAACAGCTTCTCATTCGGATCTAAGACCATTGAGTCCTAAAACAGACATTAATGTGTGCTCAACAAACTCAGATCTGACATATAATCAGTTTTTAATTCACAGCAGAAAAAAAATCATTTCATAATAATGATGAAAAAACAGCAATGACATTTCAACCCACGTCAGACCTTTTCATATGAGCAAACATCAGTGTGTTCACACAGACTCCAGTCTGCAGCCCAGCTCAAAGACCTCAAAGATTAACTGAAGTACAGAAGTACAGATGATCAAATGAAGACTTTTTCCAGGGCTTCACTGATGTGCATGTTACCAGCACCAGGCCTAGGAGGATTTATGCTGATAGTAAAAAGGTTAGCACAGGCAAAGGTGTAACCAAATTTATATTAAAAACTGTGAAGCAAGGAAATATGAGGAAACAGTTTAGCTTCTTGCTCTGCCATCACTCACTTTATTTTGAGCTGCACATGAGCAGAACAATTTACAGTCTCCCTGCATCCACAGTGGCTCACCAGCACGATCTGCTGAAATATTCTAGGTAGGGCTGAACAATGAAATGAATTTAAACCCACATCGCAGTGTAACAGATTTCAATTTTCAAATTGCATTAGGAGCAATAGCATTGTGATTAAACAAAAAAAGAAGAAGACAAGTGTCATGTACACAGAATCAACCATAATATGCATGCAGTAGGTGGCAGTAATGCACCTTTCAGCTGGTTTGCAAATGGCCAAAAATCTCCAAAGAAGAACGAGACGTGTGCGAGCAGGGGAAGAAGAAAACAACTTCAGCCATAATAAGTTTTGATTTGTTGTGTTGTTGCTGACATCTTTAAAAATGGCTGCAGCAGAAAAACTGAGAGAGGACACAGAGGACACAGAGGACACAGAGGAGGAGACTTTGGTGTCAAAGAGGAATAGCACGTTGGTTGTCTGGACCTATTTTGGATTTAGGAAAGAAGAATGTGACACAGTGTAAGGTATTGTGCAAAACACGCCTGGTTACCAGCTTTGCTCCTTAGCTACAACAAGGAGCAACACTACAAACCTGTTCCAGCATTTAAGAAAGCAGCACAAGGACATGTATGACAAGTGCATGGATAAAACCCCCACCACCAAGGAAAGAGCTGTTTATATGCTGACAGGATCCTTTGTCCTGTTGGTCAAACTATAGAATGATTTATTGCTAATTTTTAGTGAACAATGCAGAGGATAACCCCCCCCCCCCAAAAAAAAAAAAAAAAAAAAAAAAAAAAAAAAAAATTGCATGCTGAATCACAATCACAATATTGGTCCAAAAAACATCACAATTCGATTATTTTCCAAAATTGATCAGCCCTAATTTTAGGTATTGACATAATACACATATACAGAACAACAGTAAATAAAAGATAAAGAGCAAGTACACAGACAGTATCACTATCTGTTTGTGTGACTGGTGGAGCTGCAGAACTTACAGTTAACTCATGAACTGTCCACACAGACACTATCCACCCCCTCTTGATCCAGCCATCTCCACATCGGCTCAGCTTCCTCAGCTCACCAATTATCTCTTTCAGTTTCTGCTTTGCTGTATTAATCTTAACCATGATGAGGCCATTTATTCCTGCAGCTCCGGCTGCTTTTTTTTTGTTTGAATGAACTGCTGAACTTTTTGAAGGCAACCGACTCAATCAGTCTTGTCAACACCAAGGCTTCCTCTCTAGTGATGTGCAGATTGATTCTAAAATATTGATACCTCCAATACTACATTGCTATGCTCTCAAATTGATTCTCAAATGAAAATATCAATACTTTTGATACTTCGGTCATTTGAGGTAAAACATTTTTTTAAAGTCCCTGTGAGGACTTTCTCAGTGATCTTGAAAAATTCTCTCTTCTAGATATCTGCCTGATCCTAATCCAGAACTTAAAATGAGATTATCAGCACCAATAGAGGTTATTTATAAATGATATTTCTTAGCTTCCCGATCTGTGTTTGTCTCTGCTGAAAATGATTTCTGTGATTAATTCAGTAGTGATGGTGGAGACTGGAGCTGGACTGACAGACAGACAAAGGACAGAAGAGAAGAAGAAAGATAAAGAGGAGAGTGATAGAGCACGGGCTAAAGGCTAAAACATGAGCTAAAGGCTAAAACACAGGCTAAACTGTTGTTGGTTGGAATGAAAATGATCACAAACAGCCCATGTTTTAGCCATTAGTTTGTGTTTTAGCTTTTAGCTTGTGTCTAAGCCTTTAGCCCGTGCTCTATCAAGCTCCCTGTTTATCTCTCTTCTTCTCTTCTGTTCTTTTCCTGTCTTTCAGTTCATCTTGACATTAAGATGTCCATCCTAATAATAAAAAATCATTTTATTTTGATGGTTTTATTGTTGTTTCTTTCCTCTTTTTTAGTGTTGGAAACTAAATTTTCACAAATCTTTCTATGATTGTCCTGTTCGGTTTTTCTTTTGATGTATAAACTCAACTTTATTGTTAAATATCTCTAAAAATTTAAAAATTATTGTTAAAAATCTCTCCAGATACTCCGGCTTCCTCCCACAGTCCAAAAACATGCTCATCAGGTTAACTGCTGATTCTAAATTGCCCGTAGGTTTGAGTGTGAGCATGGGTTGTCTGTCTCTCTGTGTCAGCCCTGTGATTGGCTGGAGACCAGTCCAGGGTGTACCCCGCCTCTCACCCTAAGAGAGCTGGGATAGGCTCCAGACACCCACGACCCTGAACAGGAGAAGCGGTATAAGAATTGTATTCTTTATGATGCTATAATTTGAAATCCACTTTTCTAGTTTAGATTTACACATTTGATATATTTGCACAAAATATTAGTATCGGATTGGTATCACTGATACTCGCCTGAATTTTACTCAGTACTGGATTGAAAAGGAAACAGATGGTATAGATCATCCATAGTATGTGCTGACCAGAAGCTATCAGGTCACCGCTGGAAGCTCTTCATCCGTATTTCCAGCCCCCCGTTTTTTTCATGCTCCATCCCCACTGCCCAGAGGCTTAGCTTCTGTTTCCACATCATGTCAACTGCCAAAGCAAGGCACCTATCAGAGACATACTCAAAGTAACCTGATATGGAGCTCTGCTGCTTTACCCTGACTTTTGCTGCCATTAACGTTTGCAAACAGGTGAAGTTTAGATGCCTGCAAGCTTTTGCACCTATGAGTAGGGCTGGGTACCAAACTTTTTATAGCACCAACCGAAATGCTTCAGTATAGGGATGAGCCGGATAGTTGTTTCAAACGAGTACTCGTTATGGATAATGCATTTTTGCCGAGTCTGAGCACAACACAAGTTTTTTTTAGGATTATTCGTATCCGCACTAAAGACTCCTCATTGGTCACACACAGCACCCCTCTTGCTTGCTTGAGTTGACTGTAGTTTACGTTGCTCTAATCTCTGTACTACTCACTCAGTTTTCTTCTGCTCGTCTCTGTTGAGGTTTGTTTGGTATTTAAAGTTACATCTTGAACTTATTTCCTGTCATACTCGATGCATGTGACAAGATGGGGCTGAAAACGGCTCGTGTCGCGCTGGTCAGTGCCTCTTGCTTCAATTAAGGACCGTTTTTTAAAGGTTTTCGTTGTCTCGCATCTCTTTAGTTCTTTTTTTATATTTAAAGTTACTTGATTAACTGTTTTGCAACGTACACGCAACGCATTTAAAGGCTTAAAGCTGTAAACTCCTTGTTTGGCGTGTCCCCCTAGTTTCTCCATGCCGGTCTTTTTTTTTTTTTTTTTTTTTTTTTTTTAACTGGCTGCGTGATTTTAGTTTGGCTGGTGAGAAATTTAGTTGGAAATTTTGCCCATTCTGAGCACAATGTTATTGAAAATACAGTGAACAACAAGGCATATTATTTTTTTTTTTTTTGCCACTGAATGTTTGCACAAATCACCTATTAAATTTACACAGATCATAAATAAAGAGACAGTCTTTCACACCACTACATACACATTTTACCAGTTGCACATAAAACATTGCTGAAAATAAAGATAGCCATTTCAAATCAAATCTTGCCAGTTTCAGACTTAAAATAATGTTCGGATTTAAGTCCCGCCCATTTTCGGACAAAACACGATAACTTCCTGTTTAGGCCCCGCCCCCTACGAGTACGGATACGGATAATATGGATGGGTAAACAGATACAGATACAGATAATGGTGTACTCGCTCATCCCTACTTCGGTAGTACTGAGTATCAAATTACGCCTCGTCTTTCGGTGCCACGTTTTGGTACCCAAAGATCTGATAATGCCGCCGGTGGTTTGCTGTAACGTTACACATGGCTGTGGTATGCACAAAGGTGTTGGCAACTTAGCGACTCCGTCGCTATATTTAGTGACTTTCAAACCTCTCTAGTGACTTTTTTTTTCTTCTAAAAAGTGACAAATCCAGTAACTTTTCTGGAGCTTAGGAAGGTGGTGAGAGCAAGTTTCAATCTTCAGTCCCATGTTTTGATCTTCAACCACTGCTTCACTATGAGCAGTGGGCGCTGAGCCCCTCCCCTCTCCAGACACAGACTCCTCCCCTCACAGCAGACCCTCCAAGCTGTAGCCAGAGCAGACGACTGCATGAAAAATGAATCACACTAATGTTTGATTCTTTTAGGTCACTTTAGCTGGTCAAAAGCCCGATGAAGGAGGAGGGTTTTTATTTTATCATAAAAAAAACAAGAATGGACAGAAGAAAGTTCATTAATAGTTATTAACACATTTACAGTGTACTCTGTATAAACTGACCTGTCACTTGTTTACAGCTGGTCTTTTGCACTAACAATTATTGGTTTATTTTTTTCACGTAACAAAACTGCTAAGAGTAGAAAATTAGAAGTAGATGAAAATTAAAACTCAATATTTGTACCATAACATGTAATGAAAGTTTCTTTTTGTTAGAATTAATATAAAAATTGGTAACAAAAAAAAGCATTATTCAGGAACCATAATCGCAGTGAAAGTATCGCTATCAGTACAAGAACTGGGTTAATAATTTAGTCGGGATTTACTACAAAATGTTGAATCCATGAATGTAGCCTCAGCAATATCACAGCATAGCTGCAAACAATCACATATTGGCTGTGAGACGTATGCATTTCATTGGCTTCACACACTCTCAAGCCACACCTCTGATTTCTCACACTGAAGTGAGCGTCTGATATCTACCTGTTGATCTATGGCTTAGAGTGACAAACACCACCCATGATTGGTTAGTTAACTCTCAAAACCAGTGAGGGGGTGGGCTTCTGATCTCACACTGTTAGAACCAGAATCAGAGACCACTGCTGCATTGACACGACAACATACCTGCCAACACTCCCAGTTTTCAGGTTGATGCTGTAACAGACATGGTGGGTTGTTTGTGTTAAATAATGGGAATGTGTTTCTATTAATGTGGGTTATTTTGTGTTTAAGAATCATAAGCTTCAGTGAATGCATCATCCGTGATCAGTGGTTCAGCAGCCAGTGTCTGTGTGTTGTGTGTGTTTTTTTTTTTTTTTTTTTTTTTTTTTTTCCCTTGTCTGCATTATCTTTTTAGCTGAGCACTGTGTCTGGTGACAGCGTTTAAAAGACATATGCATTGATTTTTTTTTTTTTATTCTAGCAGTGACAGCTGTGAAGACGTACATACATGCACATACATGCATATACATACACATACACGCACATACACGCACATACACGCACATACATGCACATACATGCACATACGCGCACATACATGCACATACGCGCACACACATGCACATACATGCACATACATGCACACACATGCACATACATGCACACACATGCACATACATGCACATACATGCACACACATGCACACACATGCACATACATGCACATACATGTATATGATTCACTGCTACTAGTGACCATCACCAGCCCTCCCTGTAGGTTACTCCATCAAATCAAACTTTATTTAAACCCTGATGTGAGCTGAAGGGGAGGGCTGTGTTACACCATAGTGTGAGTTAAGGGGAATATAGTGACAGAAAGGACAAGACAAACAGGGAGCAGGACAAGACAAACAGGGACATTCACTTAAGGTTGCAGTCCAGGTGCTATGCAAATCTAGGTCTGTACAGGCGAGAGAGGTCATAAGAAATCAGGGACACCAGAGATGTGGGGTCTTGATAGTAGGTTGTGGGCTCACAGGGATGAGGGGAGGGAGGAGGCATGCCTCACAGGAGGTGAAAAAGTGTGAAAGAATACCCAACTCAGCATGTTCTGCGAAACAGATCACATCTTTAGAATAAGTCTCGTCAGGAGCTCGAGTATTTGAACAGGCATGCAAGTGGGGTGATCACCGAATACCCAGGTAGTTGCCCATGCCCAGGAAGACCATGGCCAGGGGCATCCCCAGAGCACCAGAGTACCCGGGACCCACCACCCGGACCCCCGAAGCTACCAGATCCAGGAACAGCCCCAGGGCCCAAGGGGGCTTTGACACGCCCTTGTTGTGTGTGTTTTCTGATGGAGTTGTGCGATGCGCTCAACCGAGAGTTAAATAGAGAGCCAAGTGTTATTTTTGATGTGGTTACAGCCAACAGTAACCAGTATGGAGGGGTTCAGTAAACTGCAAGCATGAGCAGATTGTGTGTGTGTGTGTGTGTGTGTGTGTGTGTGTGTGTGTGTGTGTGTGTGTGTGTGTGTGTGTGTCTGTGTGTGTCTGTGTGTGTTGGGGGATCACGCTTTGTTAAAGTCCGAAGTTGGCAGGAATGTCACAGTGATGTCTAAGATCAGCTGACAGCAACCTGTAGCATGTCGGTGCTAACCAGTGCTAGACCCAAGTTCCCAGCGAGCTGAGGAGAAAAAGGCGAGGACAATGTGCTGGTACTACGGTGAGCTAAGAAGAGACAACATCAACCTGTCCTTCCATCCATCATTATGGGGAATGTAAGATCTATCTCCAATAAGATGGACAAGCTAGTGGCGCTAAACTAGCAGCAGATAAGAGGGAATACCAGAGGCTAGTGTAGCATCATGCTATCCACAGAGACATGGCAAACAGAGCTAACACTGGATACATATGCAACATTGGAAGGATTTCACCTTCAGACAGGAGAGCAAGACTGGACAAAAATGAATGAAGATAAAACTCTTCACATGCCTCATTGTTTTTTGTGCAACTGTCAGTTAAAACATCTTAACATGCTGGTTTTCAAACAAAGGAACAATGTGAGGGAATTGGCAGAACCTTTAAAACCTACATCAGAGTATCATGTGAAAAGTATCCGAATCCTTCCAGGTAAGCGAAGGTAGCCTTTGCTGCATTACAGATACACAAAGGAAATGAGGTAGCATCTCTCCTCAGCACGAGAAAAGCACAGAATATTTAAGACCATTTCATGGAATATTTGGACTTCAACTGTGCTGGTAAAAAGCTTCCTTTGCTTACTCTGCTTTTGGGTGGATTATGGAAGCATTGTAAGCAAAGCAGAGTGGAGCGCCAACAAATGACACGAGAGCATCAGGATTTATTCTCCTTTTACAGTTTGACATCTACAGCAGATGGATGCCTTTTAAATGTTGATAAAGCACACATCACTGACGTTGGGAAATAAACAACTTGACATGATTCAGACATGTACTGTATGTTTTTGTATTTGAAGGGTATTTCAAAAGCATGAAGCCCATGAAGCTGAAAGTGCATGTGTACTTTCAGCACCTATTTTTTTTTATACCCATCCTATCATATTCTGATCATATTCTGCTCCGGTTGCTTTCCAAGGTGTTTATCTGTTGACATCCATCCTCCCCTCAACAAACAATGCTCCTGTCACACAAATTCATTCCCCATGTCTGCATTCAAAGTCCAGACATCAAAATATCCAGTTCACTCAGGGCCTTTGTGCTCCTACAGGCACAATAAAACAGCTCATTATTACTGAATCAACAGAGCCAAAGGTCAAGGACATAATATCATTCACTGTGAGCAAAGAGAGACATATACAGCAAGCCAGAAAAAATGATTTCTGACTGTGGGTTGGGACTTGTTTCTGTTTAAGTCATTTCTACAAAATGTTTCCTTGACAGAAAAACTTAAAGTCATTGTTGTTTTTTACACACATTTTCAATGGGAGACAGGTCTGGACTGCAGGCAGGCCAGTCTAGTACCTGCACTCTTTTACTATGAAGCCACTCTGTTGTAACAGGTGCAGAATGTGTCTTGTCATTGTCTTGCTGAAATAAGCAGGGACGTCCCTGAAAAAGACGTGGCTTGGATGGCAGCATATGTTGCTCCAAAACCTGTATGTACCTTTCAGCATTAATGGAGCCTTCACAGATGGTCAAGTTAGCCATGCCATGGGCACTAACACACCCCCATACCATCACAGATGCTGGCTTTGAGACTTTGCGCCTATACAATAACCATATTTTCCAAAAACAGTTTGAAATGTGGACTCGTCAGACCACAGCAGACTTTTCCACTTTGTGTTAGTCCATCTCAGATGAGCTCGGGTCCAGAGAAGCCGGCGGTGTTTCTGGGTGTTGTTGATATATGTCTTTGTCTTTGCATGGTAGAGTTTGAACTTGCACTTGTAGATGTAGTGATGAACTGTGTTAACTGACAATGGTTTTCTGAAGTCTTCCTGAGCCCACGTGGTAATATCCTTTACACAATGATGTTGGTTTTTAATGCAGTGCTGCCTGAGGGGTCAAAGGTCACGATCATTCAGTGTTGGTTTTCAGCCTTGCTGCTTACATGCAGAGATTTCTCCAGATTCTCTGAATCTTTTGATGATATTACGGACTGTAGATGATGAAATCTCTAAATTCCTTGCAGTAGCTTGTTGAGAAATGTTGTTCTTAAACTGTTCGACAATTTACTCACGCACTTGTTCACAAAGTGGTGACCCCTGCCCCATCCTTGTTTGTGAATGACTGAGCGTTTCAGAGAAGCTGCTTTTATACCCAATCATGGCACCCACCTGTTCCTATTTAACCTGTTCACCTGTGGAATGTTCCAAATAAGTGTTTGATGAGCATTCCTCAACTTTCTCAGTCTTTTTTGCCACTTGTTCCAGCTTTTTGAAACATGTTGCAGGCATCAAATTCCAAATGAGCTAATATTTGCAAAAAATAACAAAATTTACCAGTTTGAATGTTCAGTATCTTGTCTTTGCTGTGTATTCAGTTGAATATAGGTTGAAAGGGATTTGCAAATCGTTGTATTCTGTTTTTATTTACAATTTACAAAATGTGCCAACTTGACTGGTTTTGGGTTTCGTGTATGAAAACATTCTAAAATGATAAGGTTAACTAGTTTACAGGGCTCACCATTATCCTTCGAGTCACACCTTTACTGTTGCTGCTGTTCATTAAACAAGTCATTAAGAATCCAAATCAGTTCACTTGATGAGAATTTACTGACACAGAGTTCCTCAGCCCTCCTATGAATGCTGTGCAAAGGATATAAGAAGGTCATGAACATCAAATCTGGCTCTTTGATCATGGCGGGCTGCTGGCTGCTTGTAATGCAGCATGAGCAGAATGTGGTCTGTGGTCTGCCGAGCACTGAGGTTGTTTATGTACCTACATCACTCCACAGGCTTGACCTCCTGATATATTCATCCTGTTTGTTGCTGTTGGAGGAAGGATTAAGCTTGTCACCTTGGATATAATAGGATGAAGGATGTATCAATGCAGGAGCCGACATGAAGTGAATCTCCTTGTTTTGATCGAGCTGATAACCCCAGCATCATTTTCATCTTTACTTTGTGTCAAACTTGTGATGATCCTGAGGATAAAAGTGGTGAACACGAATTGAAGGATCAGTGGGAATCACTTTCCTTTCTTCAATCTCGAGCTGTTGTTAGAGGATTAAACGAGAAATGAAGAGGACAATATTCAGCCTTCATGCTTTTGTCTGGATGTGTTATTCATTAAAACTGATCATCACAACTCCTTCTTATATTTTTAGGGTTTAAAAACTCCACTTCATGCAGGCTTTTATTCAGCAGGTTTGCAGCACTGGAATATATTGAATGAACAGCTTAAGTGCTACATGATGGACCTTTATTAGGATGGAGTCTGTGAGCGAGGTCGCTGCTTGAGCCAAAGTAGTCCACACCATTGACTGTATATTAATAGCCTTACTGTTAAAAACATGTCTGCACATATTTAAGGCCCTGTTAACACGACAACATTTCAAAGTGTTTCACTCTAGAACAAAAAAACGCAGAGAGAAAAAAAAAAAAACTTAAAATTTACATGGAAACACTGAGGGATTGAATATGCTGTAGTATGTATGCCAGGCCTGTAGGTGGCGATATAATTGTAGAGTCTTTTGGTAGCCCTCAGCTAAAGAAGAGGTGGGCTGATCATCTGGTGGATATATTAAATACGTCTTATCTGAGTGCAGAAGAGGAGCAACAGATGAACATTTTGTTAAAGGCAGTCAGAGGATTCAGCTGCACAACTGTTTACTGTTACTGTTGTTGTTGTTGTTGTTGTTGTTGTTGTTGTTGTTCAGTTCGCTCATGGCAATTAAAAGTTCCCACAATTAAGTGTAATGCACATGGGCAAAGCAGAGTGTGACATCAGCATTAACTGTTTACACGGCAATGGTGACCCCAGAATTTCAGAAAAATCCCACTCTGGAAGCTGTTTTAAAAAATATGTGTTATAGGTCGGCTAAAGCACGGTTTCTGTGTAAACAAGAGGCCGAAACGCAACAATACTTTTGTGTTCGATCCTTAAACCGTTGTCGTGTAAACGGGGCCTAAAATATGTGTGAAGCCAGGAGCAGCAGCCCAGCCCTCTGCTGGGTTAACCAAATGATACAGAAGGTCCTGAAGGGTTAAAACTGAGAGCCAGTCACAGATCCAGTAAGATGGAGTGAAGGAGAGATGGACGGAAGCTCACAGAAACCCACAGTGTACAGACAAACCACTGGAGCAAAGAGAAGAGGACAGTCTGATCAGCGGCGTGCACAGACTTCTTAAAGGGAAGGGGTGAAAAAAAAAAGGGCATGTACAGCACGTTCTCGCCACTGAAGAGGGCAACATGAAGTCCAATGACATACACTGAAATACAATGAAAAAAACAAACAACTAAAAATACCAACAAAACTGTTCTGTGACAACATGCAACAAAAACCTGCAGCTCACTGCAGATACTGGTGAAACTGGAGGATATAATGTATTAATCATCAATCAATCAGAGTATAGTTCTTGGTCTTGTACCCCTGGGTGGTCTGTAAGTGTAAATTCACAGTTTTTTTTTGCTGTAGTTGTTTTCTTGTCATTTTCTGCAGCTCTTACACTGACATGGAGACACTCATTGTTCTATTGTTGTTGTTTCCAGCTGCTGCAGTTACTGCTTTCTGCGTTTCTTCATCACATGGTGGTGATGGTGATGCTGTATGCTGACTCAGAGTTTGGTTGTGTTCAGACTCAAGTGATGAGGTTGATCTCCTCTGTAACTGTTTAACATCCACATGTCTGAGGATGTTGTCACCCTTTTATCAGCTGAGCCTTTCTGATCCTCTCTATGTGATGGTGGATCACATCCTCTTACAAAATGAGAAGGGTTTTTTGTTGTTGTTGTTTTTTTTTTTTTTTTTTAAGTTATTTGCTTTTCTTGTTTCTGTGCCTCAGAGAGGATATGGAGATGGAAAAAGCAGGAACCAGGAGAGAGTGGTGAGTGACATGCAGGAGAGGGGCTGCAGGTTGGAATCAGGCTCTTTCTTTTGCTCTGCAGTTCCAGTTTTCAGCTACCTCTTCAGTTCATTCAGTGGTGTTGGTACTTCAAAAAAAAAACCCTCACTGTTTTCCACTGTACGTCCACATGCATAAAGTAGAGGAAGAGGAGAAGAAGAGGAACCAAAAAAAGAGACAGAAATCCACCAACCACTTAGGGTTCTATTTCCTGACGCCTGAGCGCCTCACAAATCAGAGCAGGCTGCGTCTTCGTCCTCAGACAGGTTAGGAGAGGACTGAGCTGTCAGAGCATCTATCAATAAAACACATTCCACACATACACACACACACACACACACACACACACACACACACACACACACACACACACACTGACAGAGGCCCACAGAGGCAGACTCACACCCCCACACGCCTGACATGAAGATGAATGGCACACATCAGTGTTTCCGTCTTCTGCTCACTGTGAGGGCGCCGCTGAGGGGCCTCTGCTGCACGGACAAGCTAAGTTCCCCTCACGCTGTAGGAAGACAGAAACATGTAGGAGACATGGAAACGAACTGAGAGCGAAGTGTTGCTGTTGAAGCAGCACCTCTGTGACACAGACACATCTGCTGACATCCTCGAGAGGCTGGCATGCATCTTAACACATGATACACACCTGGACGGGCACAGAATGAGAGGATTATTTTCATTCCCATCAAAATACAGGAAATTCAATGATAGCGGTGCTGTTCTTCAGTCTGAGCTGTTTCTCTTTTTAATGATTAGCACAGCCACCGAACTCCAGTGACCTCTGCGCCGCTGAAGTCCAGCTCACACAGGGCTGAGCCTCAACAATCCTCCCTCCAACAGAGAACCCTGGGTTATGGAAGGATACAAACAAAGACCACAGAGTTCAAGGGCCACAGATTGGGTCCAGAGAGATGTTTCTGTCACCGAGCCGCCACAGCGGCTCAGTTAGCCGTGTCATTTTGCTGTCCGGTCGCTGTGATAGATGGAAAGTGGTGAACCTCAGAGGAAATCTCACAGTGCTGTGTTAGCGCACACGCACGAACTGTTCACACAAACCTGCGTGCCAAGCCCTCGGATGCCTCTCAGCAAGCCTGTGTACAAATGAATGTGTGGGCACGCTGTGTTCCTCTGGAGGCAGAAGCCGTTTCCACATCCTCGCTCTGCCTATAATTAGCTGTCCTGATAAAACAGCAGTTTTCTGGTGCTTGCAGGATCAAACAATGACGAACAGGCAGCTTTCTTCACAGTACAGTGGAGACGCCAGGTGGCTGTCCTTGAATTGAGTGCTGGGCTATATACGGGAGGCATCTGGAGGGCAATTAATCAGAGAAGCTATTTGATAATATATGATATCACAATTACAAGATACAGAAGGCTGGTGAGTCACAGAGCATTCAGAGCATTCAGAGATGTTGAGAAGATTTTGTTATGATTCCAGTTTTGCCTCTTCAGTGACTCCAGTTATACAGGTGTCCTAAAGTGCACATTTAGAAACAGTGATTCTCAGCATGACTCTTTTTCCTCCAGCTTTATGAAGCTGCAGAAACTCGGGCTGAACCATTTTGGTAAATAATCTAATTGTGAATTTTTTTGGACCAATATTTATTGTGATTGTGGTTCAGCATGCAATTTTTTTTTTATTTTTATTTTTTTTTGGGGGGGGGGGGGGGACTTTATCCTCTGCATTGTTTACTAAAAACCAGCAATAAATCATTCTATAGTTTGACCAACAGGACAAAGGATCCTGTCAGCATATAAACAGCTCTTTCCTTGGTGGTGGGGGTTTTATCCATGCACTTGTCATACATGTCCTTGTGCTGCTTTCTTAAATGCTGGAACAGGTTTGTAGTGTTGCTCCTTGTTGTAGCTAAGGAGCAAAGCTGGTAACCAGGCCTGTTTTGCACAATACCTTACACTGTGTCACATTCTTCTCTCCTAAATCAAAAATACGTCCAGACAACCGACGTGCTATTCCTCTTTGACACCAAAGTCTCCTCCTCTGTGTCCTCTGTGTCCTCTCTCAGTTCTTCTGCTGCAGCCATTTTTAAAGATATCAACAAAAATTGAGTTGTTACCTCTATTGAGGTTTGTTTGGTATTTAAAGTTACTTCTTGAACTTATTTCCTGTCATATGCAATGCATGTGACAAGACGGGGTTGAAAACGGCTCGTGTCATGCTGGTCAGTGCCTCTTGCTTCAATCTGGGACCGTTTTTTAAAGTTTTTTTTTTTTTAACTGGCTGCGTGATTTTAGTTTGGCTGGTGAGAAAGTTAGTTGGAAAGTTTTGCCCTTTCTGAGCTTAGTGTTTTTGAAAATACAGTGAACAACAAGGCATATTTTTTTTTATTCTTTTTGTCACTGAATGTTTGCATAAATCACCTATTAAATTTACACAGATCATAATTACTATTGTGATAAACAACAATAGTTTGAATCTCTTTTGAGGCTGTTTTTTTTCATTCAAATAAAAAATAAATATAGCCATTTCAAATCAATTCTTGCCAGTTTCAGACTTAAAATAATGTTCGAATTTAAGCCCCGCCCATTTTGGACAAAACACGCCCACATCTGGTTTATGCCCCGTCCCCTACGAGTACAGATACAGATACAGATAATATGGATGGGTAAACAGATACAGATACAGATAATGGCGTACTCGCTCATCCTGACTGTAAGTCTGACCGAGGACCTTATGCTCTGACCTGTTCATACAGGCCCTGTTCCACAGCTCACTTTTCATGCTAACCTTCTGTTCTGGGGTGAGCTTTAGTGGATGCAAGAAGTTCAGCTTCTGGCTAACTCCACAAGACCAGCGGTATTTACTCTTATTGTTAAGAGTAAGAGAGTGGACTGAGTTTCCATCGGAATAGGTCACAAATACTTCAACGTAGCTGAGCTCACAGCTTATGGAGAAAGCTCCACCTCTCCCTGAACAGATCTGTCCAGACGTCCCCATGACCTGGTTTTCCCTATGTGAGGTGAGCCACAATTCAACTGTGTTAAATCATCTGTGATTTAATCCAGAGAACAATCTTTGAGTGATGTCTGATGAATACACTCCATTTTATCAGAGTCCTCCTCTCTCTCTTTACTGAATGGTAAAGCTGTCATCAGGGCAGCTCTGCACTGACAGCAGATTCATTTACTGCGAGCCTCTGGCTGAGAGACGCTGGGCTAAATGGATGTCTTCGGCTTTGTGTGGTGGAAGCTTTTGTCATAAAGAGTAACACTCAGTGTAAACTGTCATTAAAGAGGCAGCACCTCACTTACTCTTTGGAACCCTGTCCACTGCTCCAACACACATGGGACAAAAGAAAAATAACTGGCCATCATGAATGATAGCAGGCAGCATGGCAGGCCTGAACAAGGAGGGGCTTCCTTTTTTTCAGAAACACAATATTTTGACATTTTCAATCTTTTAGAGATGGACTGATCATGGAGCAAATTGGTACAAACAACATGAACGCCACACTGAATCAAGCAGCTTCAGGTTTATTTCATTAGTGTTGTTTGTCACTGAATTAAAGGGGCTTCATCTGTACCAGCTGACTGACATGAAAAAGAAATGTGACTGAGTGAATGGATCACACCTAACAGTCCACAGTCTTTTCTTTCTAAAGTTATAAAACATAGATCTGACTTCTTCCAGCCATTTTTTTTTTTTTAAATCTCATGGATCGTTTCACCTATCAGGACTTGTAATGATTAAGAAGATGTCTGGGTTTTTAATATCCTGTGAATAAACCACTGACTTCCTCTAAGTAAATCCCTCCAGCTTGAAGTGGCAGTGTTTTGAGGCCTTCTTCTTATTTTTTTATTTAATCTTTTTATTAAATATTTTGTTCTTTTTTTTCCCATCCATTTCCAGTCAGAATTATAATGGCTGCACTCTATTATCAAAATCTGGGTTTTGGTTATATTTCAGCAGCTGGTGATGTCACTTAGTCCAGTTTGATAGACCTGTTCAAGAAAAGAGCAGAACCCAAATCCATGCAGACCAGATGTGATAGAGTGAACAGAGGGATCACGTGTTTTGTGGCATGAAGTAGGGGAGACCAGGGACAGGTGTAACATTTTTGTCTAACTTTGAGCTTTTTTTACTCATTGTGTTCAAACTGCTATACAAACTAGCTTCAAGTGTCTGCCAGTAAATGGCCTTGAAAGTGCTAGTGTTACACAAACAGAGTGTGCACGGGCTAAAGTTCAGGCGAGTCCGTGTTTCTTCAGCAGAGACAGTGGCTTTTTGAGTGGCTGGAGCAGAGGCTCAGCCGGTGGTTGGAGCAGACGCTTGAAGCAGAAGCTTTTTCACATGTAACTTACCTCAAGCAAGTTTGTTATCAGTTTCTATCTGGGTGCATTAGCCATGAGCTAGCTTGGCTCACACCTAAGAGCTAAAACATTACCACAAACAATCTGAATGAAAGACTGCTAAACAGACATTATTACCATTTATCCTCTTTAATGTCACTCTCTGCTTTAGCAGAGACTGATAACTGAAAACCAAACTGATAACTGACTGACAACCATACTTATGAGTAAGTATGGTTGTATTGATATTATATCCCAGCGTATGGTTTTAGTATAAAAATGTATTATATATAAAATCACATCAGCCAATCTAATAAATTTAAAGCTGTATTGAAGCCCAGATAAATAAAAGGTAATAAAAAAGATAGATCTCAGCCTGGCTGCAAATGGTGCCATCAGATAAGGCTTAATTATGTTTGTAATAATTTATTTATAAAAGTTTTTGATTAGTTTTTTTTTTCTCAGGTTTGGAGGAAGGGGCCGAAAAACCTCCATATTTATGGGGTTGGAGGTGGGCTGCGAAAAGGTTTAAGACTTAAAAGTGGGCCCTGAGTTGGAAAAGGTTGGGAACCACTGATCTAAAAGACACCAAAAGGGTCTAAACTACACATTGGAGGATATTTGAATTATTTTACAATTGAGAAGGCTTCAGTTACAAGACAAAACTTACAGGTCCCAGAGCAAACCTGATAAACCACATCTGGTTCCCATCAGCATCTCTGACAACAAGATAGAGGATCAGCATGGTTGTATACAATGATGGACGATCACCAAAGGATGAAAACTAGAACAAAACAGGCCAATGAACTCCCCAAAACGTTAGAGATGTTAAAGATAACTTTATATTTCTTTTCAGCAAAGTGACAACATGTTGCCTCACATACGATGTTGACTAACCTTAGAACAGACGTAAACATCCTTCTTCATTTTATTCACGTTGAGTTGATGTTGTGGTCTACAGCACAACTTTATCCAAAGAAGACACTTTATTCAGCTAAATGTGGCTTAGGAGGAAAGGGTTTAAAAATACACCCCATCACCCAGCCTCTCAGGATACCTTGTGTCAGATTCGCAAATACTGCCCCCCCCCCCCCAACACATACACACACACACACACACACACACACAAACAAACCTCATAAAACTGAATGAAAACTGACTTTCTACATGTCAATGGACGTCCGAGCAGAGAATGTCTGAGTTTATGGGAATGGCTATTTGCACTGTGATTGGCTCATCATGTCTGAGGGTTGGACTTAGTCGTAGGTCAATGGCAAGGGTTACAACTGACCCAATAATAATAATAATAATAATAATAATAATAATAATAATAATAATAATAATAATAATAAATTTTATTCATTAGCACCTTTCAAGTCACTCAAGGTCACCTTACTCGGCAAAAGTATTTGGTAAAAACAGTAAAATAATAAAAATAAAAAACAAACAGAAAAGGCTAATTAAAATTAATGAGTTCTGAGGTGTGATTTGAAGGTGAAGAGAGAGGTAATGTCACCAAAAGTTTGTGGTAATGTTACAACTGTCCCCATTTCCCCTAAATAGAATATTTCCTGTCTTTTGGATGGTTCATCTTCTTCTTTTTTTAGTAAATATTATGTAAATTTGCCGGAGAAATGTTGCATTAATGTAATTAAAAATGAACTCAGAGCTTAATCGATTGTTACTTGGATGATTTCTAAATCACTGTGCAAACGCCTTTCAGTCCCTATCTGACTGTAGAGAATTATCATTACATCTGGTTTTGTGCTGCCAGCTTTGCAGGGACCTCAGTTTGATGAAGAGTCTGGGTTTGAATTTAATTTGAGTTGGTTCCTGAAGCTTTAGCTCTGCTCTCTCCTGTATTCTTTTTAGTCAGTGTTTGACCAAACACACGTTCCAATTCTGGCAAACAGAAATACAATATCTCAGTGATGCTGGATCCCCACATGCATCCTGACATCAGTGAAAGCTCTGTGGAGGATGGAGGATGGGCTTTTCCTTCAGTAGTCTTCAGTAGGAGATCTGTAATGTGGGGGCAAAGGACTCACTGGGCTCTGTGTTAGCTGCTTTAATGAGAAAAAAAAAAAAACTTCCTTTAAAGGGTTTAAGTCCCCCTGCTGCTGAAGTCGGTACACATTCGTCATTGGATTCAGGGACGGTGTCTGGTTTTCCTTTTTCTCTCTCTAGCTGTATTCTCCCTCCATCCTATATTTCTCTCCTTTTCCTCACTGATTGTACCCACGCTGAGGCACATCCATGCTATTTCAGAGCCAACCATTTATTTCAACAGGAGTTGAATGAAAATACCAAACTGACAATCAATTTGCTTTTAAACTGTGTCTCGAATCGCAATTTATCTCCATTGTTGGTGTCATCTCCTATTTGCTGGCATGCTCCTCAGTAGAAAGTCGGTGTGTGTCTCAATCGATGATCCACTTTTTCCCTCTGTGCTGTCTTAAACAACCCTGTCCCACATTTCCAATCTGGTATTGACACAGATGATGTAACACACACAGTGGATCATTCACAAACATCAAAACAGACTTGAAGCTTTTTATTTATTTTAAAAGAAAGAGCATCATGAACGGTTTGTACAGCACAGCTGTTACTTAGTCCCTCCAGGAAGTTGCGATTGCAGCAGTTAATGCATATTCACCAAGTGGCAACCTCCAGTCTGAAAATATAAGGCAATGCTGAAGAGCTAAAGTCTGCTGTTCCCTGAGTGTCCACTTGAGGCTGGCTCCGGAAGTACCAGAAGTCACAAACACACCAAGCCAAAAAAAAGCCGTTTTCACGGCCAAAATAAGCACATTTACAGCCTGGTACAAAGAATGTCTCCCGTCTGAATCACTAGTTTCACTAACAGCACACACTGTAAGGGGGGTGATTTTTTTCTAATTCTGCAGTTTCCACAATATTAAGCTCGCCAGTTTGTCCAATCAGATGTACAGCTCAGATCACGTGACTGTGGAGCGTCCTATGGTTGTTACTGTGGAGACTCACAACCTGCCTCATTTCCAATATGGCCGTGCCAGCCGTTTTGCTTCAAAAGTCCGTTTCAGAAACAGACGGGTGACGTTGCAGAGACTACGTCCATTAATTACACAGTCAATGATATTCACTCAATCCCCTTGAATTCTGGGCAACCAACAAATATTCAGCTAAGGACCATGGACAGAAGTGGGCTGCACCAAATTGTTTTGCAGCATTGTAGAGAAACACAGATAAAACTCACCTGCTGACAAACACTTTACTACCACAAAACACACTAAAAAACACACAAGGAGAACGACTGAAGGACAACATATGAGACAGATCACAGTGACAAAGGCTGCATGCAGTCTGCATGAAACAAACTGTGAATGTGTGTGTGTGTGTGTGTGTGTGTGTGTGTGTGTGTGTGTGTGTGTGTGTGTGTGTGTGCGTGTGTGTGTGTGTGTGTTAGTGTGTTAGGGGGCTAGGGGGTGCAGGGTGCATGTACGTCATACCTATCAACACTTGTGATCTCTGCGGGACTGTCCTGCTTCTTAAAGGGTGGTGCAGGACTTCACTTTGCTGAGAAAAATGAGACCACAGTGAGTACAAATGTGACAGAATCAGAATCAGAAATACTTTATTAATCCCAGGGTGAAATTTGGTATTACGGTTGCTCTTTACATAGTACAGCAGCTGAAAGTAAGATGGAATAGGTAATAAAAATGAGTGATAAGATAAACAATAAAATAATCAGTAAGTATTACAACTATTTAACTATTTACATTGTGAGTAGAACAATGGTGTGTGTATGTGTTTTAATGGAGTTTATTTTTTTAAGTTTTTTTTAAAAGCTTCATAATAAACATACTTTTGAATGTGTAATGATAGAGAGGTTTATTCTCACTGGATCAGGCTGCCTTTGATTTCAAATGAAATGTGTATTTATTTAAACAAAATTGCAACTACTTTTGCAATTTTTGATAATTGCTGCAGTTTATTGCAAAAAACAAAACAAAACAAAACAAAAAAAAAACAAAAAAAAAACCTTCCAGAAAGTCATTTACTTTAGCCCCCAACAATCCCAAAAGAGTCTAAGTGATTCTGGAGGGATTGGTTATTACTGAAAAATGTAGTTTCTATATGAATGAAACTTTGTCAAACATAAAGTTAATTCACGCTCTGTGCTCACACATCAATCAAAACTTCATCTACGTTTGTGTTTCACTGCATCGGATCTGAGCAGACACACTTCCATTTCTGGATTCCACTGACTGTAATCAAAAGTCAGGACCCATTAGTTTCCTTTATTTATATCAATACTTGAAGCATTAAAGGTTGCTGTCAAGCAAACTGCAATGGAAGGAGTCCATAGAGTGACGTTAGTGGATTTGGTGACTCGGCTGAGAGTGTGCATACCATCTCTAACGGTACCAAATGAAAAAAAAGACTTTTCCCACAGTATGTTCATACTTTAGTCACCTTCCAGCCATGGTTCCTTTGAACAGCTGACCTGAAGAACTGAGACCTGAAGCGTCCTTCTCCCTCCTACATTACTGCATTACTAAGGTTAAAGCTTAAACTGCTGCTAACTATAAATGTCTGTCTTTTGCCCAGCAGCAGGGGATCAAAGAAACAACACAGACCTGGTTCCGTTCTTGCCTAGACCCAGGTAAAATAATATTTACTTACATTGTGACCCAACAACAGTAGACATGACGTGAGTTATACATGTGTGATGTTTTCACTTTTCTGCATTCACTTGACTTCATGGCTGTAGCCACTTATGAGGTCCAGGCCTCAGTAAAAATTTCAGAGAGGAAAAATATAGAAGAAGCCCCAAAATATGGCACGCTGTCTTATCATTTAAAAGCTAAGTTTGACTTTCCAATTTTCAAATTTTGACCAGTTGAAATGAGAATTCAAGATATCTGTAATACAGTTTTGATTAGGCAAAATGTTACTTTGAGATATCTTGACTTAGGTGGCCTAAAACTTCATTCAACGCATCACACATCTATAATTCTAATTCAAGATATCTGTAATGTCAGTGATGACACTGCTCTTTATTTTGGATATTCAAAAATACATCATTTCCCATCCTTTTCATAATCAAACAGGAATTGGGTTAATTTTTTTATTTCCATGAATGGAGAAAGAAAGAAGCAGTCGTGGTGGTTGTTATATATTAAAAATGGGATTGAAGATTCTTCTCTCACAGCTTCTTTATTGATTCGACAGGGAAATCAGCGCTGGTCAGTATAAAGCTCCCTCTTTTCTTAAAGCAGCCCAAAATACATCATGGCCCCCTAATGGCATCAACATAGTGACCCCAAAACAGCACTTAAATAAGTACACACACGATGATATTACCAGGTATAAATGATGAACTCAAAAGGCTTTCAATGTAATTTATATTGCGATCAGATTTACATATATTTCATGATTTGAACAACAACCTGCTGCACTCCTGCCTAGAGTGGGAGGTGGGCCAAATTTGTTCTAATTACAGATATCTCTGATGTATTTTCCCCAGTCAAAATTCAAATTCAAGATATCTGTAATAGGCAGAATTAGATTTAAAGATATCTTTGATTCCAAACATTTGTGATCAAAATTCATTTCAAGATATAAAAGGAATTTAGACTATTCCTAATTTCATTAACAGATATCCACAATTTGCATAGTCAAAATTTAATTCAACACATCTGAAAATAAATATGCAGATATCTTAAATTGAGGTGAATTAAAGATATCTGTAATTCTAATTCTGCCTAGTCAAAACTGAATGACCTAGATATCTTAAATTTGAATTATGGATATCCAAAATTCATTTGCAGATATCTATAACTTATATGTCAGATCTGACATGATTGTCAGGCACAGAAGAAGGAACCTCAATGTTGGGATAGAAGGAGAGTTCAAGAACACCTTTAATCCAGAAACAAGTTCACGGTACACAAGAGATCAAATAGTGAGGCAGAGGTACAAGTCCGGTAGGCAAATCAGTAGACAGGAACAGGCAAAAGATCTGAAAAACATGAGGAGCTAACTTGAAAAAGCTTGATATATCAACTAGAGAAGTAGTGATAATCTGGCAGAGAAGTGAGGGAACACCAGGGTATAAGAGGGTAAGGGGAGTGAGTTTAACAAGACAGGTGCAACACATTAGGGAGGGACCCGGTGATTAGCGGTGAGGGAGGCAGCTTCACATAGAGGTCTGTAATGAGTCACCCCATACACATGAATGGCAAAAGTGACATCATTTGGATGTGATGTCAGATATCTTTAACTCACATTTTCCCCAGTCAAACTTGCCATATCAAACAACATGTTACCCCTCAGAGGTCCTTAGACTTAGAGCACATAGAGCTGTTCCATCAACTACTGTCAAAAGTGCCAATGACAAACTTTCTCCCACTTTTTATTTGAGGATGAGGAGCCACATAAAACCCAGAAATATGGCTTCAGTTTCACATAAAAAAGAGTAGGTCTACTCCATGGCCCTGCATTTAATTCATCATTTTTGAAACGTTAAAAAAAGTGCATGAATATGTAGACTGGGCTTGAGGACTTGAATTTGCTTTGGATGGGGAAGGCTCCACTGTGCAGCAGAGGAAACGAAGAGTGACAGAGAGCCGTGGATGATTGACAGATTGACTGAAAAATAGTAGATGGAGCAAAAATATAGGAGCACTGGCTTATCTTTAACTGAGATCTTTTCTGTGTGAGTGTGTTCTCTCTCTCTCTCTCTCTCTCTCTCTCTCTCTCTCTCTCTCTCTCTCTCTCTCTCTCTCTCTCTCTGTTCGTGTGTGTGCTGTGTGAGAGGCCCCTGAGGGGTACAACCACCCAGCAGCCCTCTGACCTCCTGTTAAAATGAACACAACTCGCCCTTGGAAGCTCTCCGCTGTCACTCTGCTGGCTAATGGCTCCCATTCCCTTGATGGAGGAAAATGAAGGGGCCAAATCCAACAAAGTGGCTGGGCGGTGGGTGTTTGGAGGATAACAGATTGTTTCCAAAGCGGTGTGAGGGGGCACCAGATTGTGAGGAGGCCTCATCAGTCATCATTTAGCAGCCTTTAAATGGGTGTGTGCCTCCCTAAGAGATTTTAGGATTGAACTGCCAAAGACAGAGAGGCAGAACTAACTGTAAAGTCTCAGGTGGAAGCAGTTTCCAAACAAACTTCTTTTCTCATCCTCAGCATTTACACTGAGACTGCTTACAGACTGCAACATCCATACATCTACTGGATCCAGTCAAGATTCCCTGACTCAGTATCTGCTGATCCTTAATGAACAGTTTGCTGCTGACAGCTGGCGATGGTGACAAATGGAAATGCTGCTGATGATGACGGTGATGATGATGAAGAGGAGGGCGTGAGGTGTGTAGAAGACGACTGTTGTAAACCCTTTCCATAAAAATTTATGGTGACCAAAACTATCAGAAGAGCTGACAGATCTGATAGCACTGACCTCCTTTTGCCTCCAAATCCTGAAACATGCAAATGTTTGCTCTGAGCTCAACAAATCTCAGATGAAGTGAGTCCTTCTGTTTTTATCCACTCTGAACTTTAATATTTGGTTTGTCCTCCTTTCGCAGCAGTTACAGCAGCTCATGTCTCTGACAGGGAGTCAATATGTTCCCTGAGAGCTTCAACACTAATGTTATATCATGACTTCTGCAGCTCAAAGCAAAGGCTTTCCTTCAAATGTTATACAGATTTTTCCACTTTATTTACAACTCTACCAGAGCTCCGTTCCTTGTATGTGGTTTATATAATTCAAGCTAACATCCTTTTAGCCAGACTGAATTAACAGGATGATTGAAGCTGGCTAAGTCCATTCCTCCAAGGCTGAATCCTGCTGAATCAGTCTTATTAATTAGATCCAGAAACGAGGGATCAGAATAATTGGGTGTGCCGATTAGACTTGAAAAGGGAGCAGTGTGGATCACAGAAATCAGAATCGTCTGTCATAATCAGCGTCATAATTCATGGTGAATAATAAGGAAAGAGCAACATTTTTCACACAAACAGAGCAGCAAACAACTCTGGGGGAGTTTGAAAAATACAGAAAGATTATAACTGAAATCCAACACCTCACTGCAGTGAAGGAGATGAGCAGTTTGGCAGGGATTGTGAACAAGTTAAATGTATAAGGCTAAAGCCTGGGCTATTCATTTAAATAAGAGTGTTTACTGTAACCTCGTAGCCCAATGACTTCGATTAATAACTTTCGATGACTCAAAGAGGACTACAAAGCTGAAGAGCTGAGAACTGGAGTGATGAAGACTGGAGGTGCCTGAGGAGGAGGAGGGTTGTGTTGAGAGCCTGTAAGACAACTGACAAGCAGAAGAGACAGTATTTAAATTCTGACAACTATGTGATGATTGACTCACGGATGGAGCTGTGATGATGTGATTGGATAGAAAGAAAAGCTGAAATGTCCCTGGTCAGCTGATGAGTGAGAGGCAGGAAAGAGTGAGAGAAGGAATCACAAGAGTGAGAGCATTAAGACTGCACTGATAATGTTGAGAAACTGCATAAAATGCAGTGTTTTATGAAATTATAGGAACAGTTTTATTTTCTCTTAATAGTTATAATTCATTTAACTCACTCTATTCATTAAAAGCCTTCCTTTATAAAGTTTACTCTAACATGGCCAAGGATTGTAATGAGGAGAATGTTTATAGAAGCCTTCAGTGCGGTTTACACTTGATGTACTGAATGACAAACAGCTGCTTTGCTGATGTTCTGTAAATCCACAACACTAAATAAAAATGTGCTGATCGCAAAAAAAACTGCAATCCTACACATAAAGTCCAAGCCACAGTTAGTGCACAGCTGTAGCAGATAGTATCAGCACTGTATGGTCCAATCAGCTGTTGTAAATAAATAATGACTTGATTGGTGACTGAAACGGTAAAAAAATCATCAGACATTAAATGATCTTGGCGATCTTAGACCAGTCTTTCAGGATTATCATTGCTCCTAAATGGACTAGGTCTCTCAGGAAGGGAGCTGGGTGTGTGTCTTTAGATCTAGATAACTGAAACAAACCTGATCTGGAACAGGTTTAAGTTTATTGATCTGTTTATTGTCACCCTTGTCCGGTCCGACAATAATTTCTTTTTTTTTTAACTTGGCAATACAAAAAAAAAGAAAAAAGAAAAAAGAAATTACAAAGCACCAATAAAAAGTATCATTTAAAACTCAAGCGGAGCCTTCTTCAAAAACAGCTCCTTTTGGCAAAGTAAATCTGTTCTGCACAAATACGACAGCTGGACCACAATTCTGATGTCATGATGCTGGACAGGACAAGTAAAAAAATAAAATAAAAAAAAAAGATATATCATTACAGACGTCATAAATTATGGAGAGAAATTATTTGGTTGTACATTTTAATGTAACTCGGCCATTCTTGTTATGACAGTTGAAAGTTGGACCTAAAAACAGACAGCCAGGAGACTGTATGGCTTTGACAGTTTAATTGCAAGAAATAACTGGCAGGAGGCGTGGCTGAAGTTGACTGGCAGGGTTGGATGGGTACGGCTGAGCAGGGCAGGCAGTAGAAGGTAAACGAGCTGCTGAAGGCTGAACCAATGCTGGTTGATTCACTGTAGTAGTGGAGCAGGCATGGAGGATCACTACTAGAACTGAATGATCTGGCAGAGTCTGGGTGTCTGAGCCAGTGTTAAATACAGCAGGGCATGATTGGGTGATTAGGTGCAGATGAGGAAGCTCAGCGGCTGCAGAAAATCAGACTGGAGGCAGGAGGAGGGAAACCAGAGTCCATGCCCAGCAACACAGAGACGGACTGAGACAAACAAGACACACTAGGAAGGGAAAACAAACAGGAAACACAAGGAAAAGGGGAGGCAAGGCCCAAAATCTGACAATTCCCAAGAGCCACAACAGAAGAAAATTCAATGCTCCACACATCACGTGGTTAAGTTACAGCTGCCTGTGACTATACACCAGACCAGCAGGTGGTTTTGTGTGCAAATGAAGCTTCAAGAAATGAACCCTTTCACCAACTAATTGGCTCAAGTGATTTGATGCCTCATGAAGCTTCATCTCACCATCACTACAGTACAGCCTCTTACTGTTACAGTGGGTATATACAACAATTTAAGGTATTGTCCACATGTTACTGTTGGTGTTTTTAAACCATGAAGGGCACTGACAGCTGTGTGACCACATGATACACCAATGCACAGCATTTGACTGGGATCGAACCCATGACCTTCTGATCGAGAGACACCAATGACGACTCAACCACTGCTCCACAGCTGCCATATTTCAACAGCAGGGTTCAGCAATTAAGTTTGGCCTCGGGTCAGTTTTTTTCTGGTGGACCAAAATTACATCTTCATCCGGCAAAACCTCATTCCTGCTATAAAACCCTTTTTCTTATCCATACTGTTATATCTTGTACAAAAACATAATTTAATGAAGTTATTTATTTGAAATGAACTGAGTTTGCTACAGACTGTTGCTTTGGCTCCACACTGTGCCTGCATTATAAAATGGACAGTAACCTGCTGAAAATAATGGCTGAAATACACCAGCTTCTTGGTCTGGCTCTGCTCTGTCATGGCACTGGATCAAACAGGTTTGTATTCAAGTTACCGTAGGGTAGATCCTGTGGGGAGAGAATTGTCTCGAAATGACTTACACATGTTTCTTAATGATACGTGTCATGTGGAGGACAGATAGCTTGTAATTCTGCACACATCATCTCAACATAAGGCAGGGTCTCAAATCCACTGTGTTCCCTCCTCACTTCATGGTTACAAAACACTGTCACAACAAAAATGGCTGTGCTAAAACCATTTTCTTAAAATGCAAAGGAGCCCATTACTAATGGGCAGGCATGCAGATCTCCAAGGGGAATGATTTCTTCGTTGATAAAAAACTCAATGGTCTCCTCCTCCCGGTCATCCACATTGCTGTCCAATTCACCACTGTCCACTCCTCCTCTGAGCTTTTGTTGCTGTGGACGGCCTGCTGCCATGGACCTGCCAGACTCCAGCTGCTACGGCTTCTTACAGTTACAGTTTCTCCGTGATCATCTCTAAAACACAGAAATATGGACTCTGTATTTATGTCTCCCTGTGTCTTCCTCCCCCCTCCCCCCTTCTCTCTCTCTCTAATCCCAACACAGTCTCCTCAGATGTCTGTCTAACATAATTTCTGGTTCTGTCCGAGGTTTCTGCCCGTTAAAGGGAAGTTTTTCCTCTCCATTGTAACTTGCTAAATGCTGTAAAGGTCTGAACTCATGGTGGGTTAAAGTGACAAGACTTCTTATCTTGTCTTGATGTTGGTCTCTGTTAATAAAATTTTATTACCATTTACAGGTCTAGACCTGTTAACGCTTGGAAAGCGTCTGGAGATAACGTTTGTTATGAATTGGCGCTATATGAATAAAGACTGATTGATTGATTGATTGATTAATGACTTTTATGTTAGTCGGAGATAAAAGTCATTGGAAAACCTTGAACCCTTTGTGTGTGTTATAGTTAGAACCTGATATTCTACGTTTTTATAATTAAGAACTTTGAGTGCTCTCTATCATCACATTCTAGTAAACTTTACTTAAATCATTATAAAGTAAAAGTAATCCAACAAAACTTTTTTAATCAAACCTTACATAGAAAATTTGATTACAAACAACTTCTGAATTTAGATCAAAGTACAGTTTATTGTCAAAACATAATAATTATTACCATGAGTGAGGGATAGGGTGCAGCGGCACAATGCAATATGTGAATTGAAATAAAGGATAATATCCCTGTGAAAAGGCCAGACAGACAACTAGATACTCTTTTTACACAAATGCATACTGTAATATCACAGGCATTCCTTGGGTCTTGCAGCTGTAAAAGTGCAGTATAAAGTTGTAATTCCATGAAGAATTCCTCTAATATTACTGCTGTGAAGTTACAAGAAGTTACTGTGAAAATATTTAGCAGTAAATAACTGAAGATTCATACGAAAGTCATGCAAAATTTGGCCAGTAATTTACTGTGATTTTACACCTGACAAATTAACAGGTGTACAAAGCTTCAAATGATTTTGAAATGATTTTACAGGTATATATGGAGAGATTGAAGGAGAAAGCGTGGCTGATGAGTGGTGTATGTCTCAGATTTGATTAAATGAACTGCTATTTTCCATCTTACATGTGAGAAAAAGAAAAAGAAAACCAAGATTTACATTTAACTTCTGTTATTAATCTTCTTACTTTCAGCATTATGCCAGATTAAGGCAGTTTGGCTCCCTCCAACCTCTGAGGGGACACACCTGACCAGCAGCTGACTCCAAAAAGTCTCACTGAGAGATCTATTGCTCTAGATCTGTGCCTCTGAACAAACAAACACAGTTAAAATAAAACTCCCTCTGCTTTCACTCTCTTCACTCGCCACTGTCACTCGTCGCTCTCTCCCGGAGACACCTTTTCAAACTTGAAGCTCCTTCTTTGGAAGAAAAACACAATTTTCCAAATTTAACCTGCAATTCTACAGCAGAACAAGCTCCTTTGTGATCCTGAAAAGCAATCATCATTTCTTATTTTTGAAATGCTAGGCAGACTCAACACACTTCTCATGTGGAATTAATGTATGGGACTGTGATCAGGCAGGAGCTGGTGTGAGCAGTGTGTATGGCTTTTTTTTTCTTCCAACAGGATTAAAATGATCCATTATCAAGCATACGCTAAGAGGACGAAGTAGCCTATGTTTATTCAGCGCTGGAGATGATGAATGGCTGCTCTGCTGGTCCCCTGTGTCAATCAGTCAGGTTGCTTCATTAGGTCAGCAGATTCACAGCCACGGGGGAAGGGGGGATGCTTATTCAAATCCCGAAAAATATGCAGAGACAGTGAAAACACCTTCGTCCATGAATAACAATGGAGCTTCCTGTGAGGTGTACAGCTGCATCGAGAAACACACAGAATATCAGAAAGGCAGAGGGACGAGGCTTGTACTCAGAAAAAAACAACAACTACAATAAACAAACAAACATGCATGTTATGATGATGAGCACATGAACCAAGAACTAACATGTTTGACCTGTGAAAACTCAGCACACTAACACACTTACTTAAAAAAAACAAACCCCAAGCATACACCACAAGGTTTAAATACTAACTAGAGACTAAAGACGTGTCATAGTCAGCGCAGAGCTTCAGTCACTTTTAAACATGTTGGTCAATCAGATTTTTCAGGTGTACAGGTCAGTACACACTATTTTATTACACTCACAGTTAAGCTGCCGAAGTGATCTGTGTTTGTTTTTTTATTTAGCCCAAAATCATAAATGTCTTTCTTTAACTAGAGTTTATGACCTGACCAGGTGAAGTGCTTTATTCTCACTGGTCAAAAACTCATGACAGCATGCCTGATGTCAGAGCAATCTGCCCTTAAAGATGCATTAAGGATCAATAAAGTTCAACAGAGGAACACACAACAGAGAAATACACAACAAGAAAATGTAAATTAAGTTTGGATATTCAAGTAATCCCATTATATTTATGAAAAACTTAGTCTGACCCTTTTTAAGCACACTTAAGGAGAAAACAGTGGAATAGAATAGAATAGAATAGAATAGAATAGAATAGAATAGAATAGAATAGAATTTTTTTTTACCAAATGTGAAAAAAAAATTGCTGGAGTTAAGAGATGTAAATCTGCAAAAAAAAAACAAAAAAAAAAACAGTGGTGATGGTAGTACATAGGGGTGAAGAGGCTGGACAGTCAGACGGTGTTAAAGAGGGGTTACTTTGCTTTTTTCAGTCTTTGTTCTGTCCCTCTGGTGCACCAAAAGAATCTGTAAATGATTTACAGTTTAAAAAAACCCTATTTTTCTCTCACTGGTGTTTTGGAAAATTCTTATTTCAGCCTTTGTTTGAAACACTTTGTTTTAACTGCTGCCTCAATAAGGCTCCTTGCACCGGATCTGATCTCAGATCATCAAACCTGCACATGCTCATGGCAAGGCAAGTTTATTTGTGGAGCACAATTCATACACAAGGCAATTCAAAGTGCTTTACAGCAACATAAAATCACAAGATTAGAAAAAAAATGAAATAGAATAGAATAAAATAAAAACATGCAATTAAAATAAACAATTAATTTAAAAATGAGGAGAGCAGATACAATTCTTTCAGTTGTATGCAAAGCTAAACAGAACTGTTTTCAGCCTGGATTTGAACATCGTCAGAGTTGAGGCCTGTCTCACATCTTCTGGAAGACTGTTCCAGATTTTAGGAGCATAAAACTGAAACACAGCTTCACCATGTTTAGTCCTGACTCTGGGCACCAGAAGGAGACTCCTCCCTGAGGTTCTCAGAGTCTGAGTTGGTTCATATGGCTCTAACATGTCAGAGATGTACTTTGGTGCTAAGCCATGAAGAGACTTGTAGACAAGCAGAGCTGTTTTAAAGTCTGTTCTCTGGGTGACAGGAAGCCAGTGCAGAGACCTGAGCACTGGACTAATATGGTCGTATTTCCTGGTTCTGGTCAGGACTCGCGCAGCAGCATTCTGGATGTACTGCAGCTGTCTTACAGCTCACTTAGAAACCCCAGTGAGCAGGCCGTTACAGTAATCTAACCTGCTGGAGACAAACACATGGATGAGTCTCTCTAAGTCAGGTTTAGACAGTATTCCTCTGATTCTGGCGATGTTTTTCAGATGGTTAAGAGATGCTGATGTTATTGATTTAACATGGCTGTTTAAGTTGAGGTCTGAGTCCAGTATTACCCCTAGATTTCTAACCTGACTATTACCCTTTAGAGAGAGAGTCTCAAGGTGACTGATAACACTTTCTCTTTGTTTCTGTGGACCACAGACAATGATTTCAGTTTTGTCTGAGTTTAGCTGGAGAAAATTGTTTTGCATCCACACACTGATCTGTTTGATGCAGTGACAGAGTGTATCTACAGGCCCATGTTCACCTGCTCTCAGGGACACATAGATCTGAGTGTCATCTCCGTAGTTGTGATAGGAAACTTTAAAGCTGCGTATTAGCTGGCCTAATGGCAACATGTACAGATTGAACAATAGGGGTCCAAGGATTGACCCCTGGGGAACCCCACAGGTCATAGCTATTTGGTCCGAGACACAGTTACCGATTTCAACAAAGAACATCCTGTCCTCAAGATAGGACTTGAACCAGTTCAAAGCAGTACCAGAGATTCCTGCCCAGTTTTCTAGCCTCTGTAATAAGATCACATGGTCAACTGTGTCAAAGGCAGCACTCAGGTCCAGCAGAACTAAGACTGAAACTTTGCCTGCATCTGTGTTCAGGCGGATATCATTTGTCACCTTGATCAGAGCTGTCTCAGTGCTGTGGTGGGGCCTAAAGCCTGACTGGATGGTATCAAAGGTATTGTTAGACAGAAGGCTGTTGGTATACCACTTTTTCCAGGACTTTACCTAAGAATGGTAGGTTCGATATAGGCCGGTAGTTGTTCAGAACTGTGGCATCAAGACTGCTCTTCTTCAGGAGAGGCTTAATGACAGCAGTTTTTAAGGCCTTTGGAAATGTCCCAGTCTGAAGTGAGAAGTTGACTAAATCAGTGAGTTGTGGTAAGAAAACTGCTCAACACAGACTTTAGAAATTAACTCATCAAGGCAGCACGATGATGGACTCAGACTGCAGATGATATCTTCGACTGTTTTGTCAGCAACTGGTGTGAAATGTGTCCTCTCTAGAAATTATTGTGTATTAATGCCTTGAACTTTGTTGTTTGATAATTTTGCAAACTCATTACACTTAGATATAGACACTAGTTCTAAGGGCAGTGAAACTGGAGGGTTTGTTAATCTGTTTACTGTAGCAAACAGGACACAAGAGCTCTTACTGTAGTTTTTGATAATTTCAGAAAAATAACTCTCCCTGTTCTACACAAAGTCAGAATGAACACACATACAGTACTGCTTGAAAGTTTGTGAACCCCTTGAGCAGTTTAGATGTTTCTTTTGTTTTGCCATGATTTTCTAATTCTATTGTAACCAAGTTAGGACTGGTGAGGGACTTCTGGTGTTAGAAGTAAAAACCCAACAACGCCACCTTGGGACTTTCACCCAAAGAATCCTATTTGAACTCTGACCCCTTCAGCAGTTCTTCAGCTTTTCTTTGTAAATATCATAGTGAAGTTGGAGCTTTGACTTGTGCCATTTCCGTTTGGCTCTCCGGCACTCCCTTTTCTGTGCCCTGACCGAGTCTTCATTTCTCCATGGCGCATTTTGCCTATTTTTAACCATTCTAGCCTTGACAGGAGCAATGGTATCTAAAACATTCAAAACACTTGATGTGTAGGAGCTCAACAGATCATCAACATTAGAAGATAGAGTATTTTCAAACCTAATCATTTCCTTGAACTGTGCCCTTGTGTTGTCATTTATGAGTCTTCTTCGAACAACTGCAGATCCAACTGCTGGTTTGGGTGTAACAGAGAGGTCGAAGAAAACACAGAAATGATCAGATAAAGCAACATCAATGACATCCACATTTGAGATAATATCACTCTTAGTAATGACCACATCTAAAGTGTGCCCTCTGCTGTGGGTGGGCTCAGTCACATGTTGAGTTAGACCAAACATTTCAAGGACAGCACTGAGTTCTTTAGCTTGCTTGTCATGAGCTACATCCAAGTGCACATTCAAGTCCCCTGTTATGACCAAACAGTCAAATTCAGTGCACACAACTGAAAGAAATTCAGTAAAATCATCAATAAAACAATTCTTTGGTGGTTTGTAAATGGTGATATAAAGTATGGAGGATTGTTTATCTCCATCTAGATGAAAATACCCCAAACGACACTTTACAGGTGAGTATATTGTCCCTGAATATGGCACAAACACCTCCACCCCTCTGGTTTTGTCTTATCTCAGACACAAAACTGAATTGAGATGGACTAGACTCAATCAGAACTGCATTAGCTGTGTTTTTCTCAAGCCATGTCTCAGTTAAAAACATAAAATAAAGATTGTAAGAGGAAATTAAACTATTAATTAGGAATGATTTGTTACTTAAAGAGCTGACATTTAGTACTGCATGTTTGAGATTAGCTGGAGTTGAACCAGATGCTGTGTTCTTGCAAGAAATATGGATAAGATTTCTCTGATTGGACAGTCTAACTGTCCTTCTCTTATCTAGTCTATGTGATTTGAAGGTAGTTATTGTTTTAGAAGAGAACACTCCCTCCCTGGGCCTCTGGCTGATATGGGAGATGGCAATGCAGAGGCCCTTAATTCCAGCAGCGTCAATGCTGTTGTCTAGGATGCTAACAGCTGTGGGCACCAATGGTGGGGGCCGAGCTGGGGGGTCTTTGGTTGGTGGAGTAGACTGGGGAGGGAGAGGGGCTCGATTCTTCTTTGAGGATGAAATCCTTGATCTTGTCACATCTGGCATGAGGGGAACCATTTTAATCCCTGATTTCACCAGGCTTTCAAGATGTTCAGGAAGTCTCATGGATGATGGTGGAGATCAGAACAACAGTGAAGCACCTCTGGAAGGTGTAGATACTGCAGGTGGCTCCCAGGCCTGTGGTGAGGGCCTTGGTGAGGGCTGTGGTGAAGGCCTTGGTGAGAGCTGTGGTGACGGCAATGGAGGTGCTGCTGCGTCTGAATCCTGTGTTTGGGCTGCTTGAGATGCTGCTGTGGTTGAATCCTTGGCTGGGTTCTTGGCTGGCGAGGCTGAAGCTCCTCTCTGGCTCCTCTGTTCTCTCGGCAGAAGCACAGGACCCGGTCCTGGCCTATTCTGATGTGGAGGAGTGTGGAGGAGATCATCTGTCAGTCGTCTCACTCCCCCTCTGTTCAGGTGTGGGCCTCTTCCTTGGAAAAGATCATCTCTTTGCCAGAAAAGATTAAAGTTCTCAATGAAATGCAGTCCTCTGGACCCACAGACTTTGGACAACCAAGTGTTCAGCTGAAGCCGCCGGCTGAATTTGTTGATCCTACTGTCAATGTTTGGTAGAGGTCCACTGATGAACGTTGGTATTGCCAATTTATCAAGACTCTCAAATAATGTATTAAAGTCTTTTTTTAAGATTTCAGACTGTGCCTTCCTGATGTCCACTGCACCCATGTGCACAATCAGCTGGTTCACCACTTGGTGTTTTGCCAGTTCCTTTGGTATCAGTTTTGCGATGTCAGAGACAATGGCACTTGGATAGCTGTAAGTGATCATTCTGTTTATGTTTATATTGGTTATGGCGGCGTCTCGAAGCACAAGAGTATCTTTGACCTTGACATGTGGCACAGTTATTCTGTCCTTCTGCTGCTTTGTGCTGACTTCATGGTTCCCGTTGTGCACAGTGATTTTTCGCTGTTTGTTGTATTCAGTTACATTTGGCTCTGACAGTGGTATAAAACTGTTTGTTAACTTTATTGCAGGTGATGTTACATATCCTCCATTGATACCAACATTTCGACTTTGCTTTGGTTTAGCACCAAGTCCATTATAAGTGTCTTTACATAGTCTTGGAAAAGACACAGTATCATTTAGTTTTAAGTTGAAAGTAGCAGTTTTTTCACCCTTTCCGTTGGAAGTAAATGGGGATTTCTTACCACTGGATTCCACTGGGAGCGTTTCATGAAGTCCTTTTTCAGTTTCTAAGGCAAAAATCATTTCTTGTAGCACACAAATTTCTCGTTGATATATTCAACAGCTTCCATAGGTAGACTTTGTTTGGTTTACTCTTCCAGGCATGTTGAGAAGAATGTAGTCGCTGGTTAGTCAGATCCGTTTAAAAAAAACATAAAATAAAAGTAGTATGCTCAGTCTGAATATCCAGCATTGTGACTTTACATCCATGTTCAAAACATGGAAAAGCAGAATACCCCCCCCTTAATCACTTTCACTCTCTACTTTAGTGGTGCGATTTAAATTTGCACTGAAATGACTATTGAACAAAGTTTACTTCTACACTTAAGTGCAAATAATTTAGCACAAAAGTCAATAAAGAAACAGAGAAACAATTAAAACTGTACGACTCATGGCGTGACACAGCACAATAATATGGTGGTATTGATTCTGAGTGATTGCATAAATCCTGGATCATCTTCATAGGGTTACTGACATGATTCATTATCTCTTTTGTTCATTTCTCTGTGAAACATCTCTCAGCGGTCTATCTTTCTCCCCCAGCCAGTGCCTGTATGCATGCATGTCTTTGTGCCCTTGCTGCTCCATTAGCACAGGAGCTAGATAAGAAAGAAAAGTCTCAAAGGCAGCTGAACTGTGGGAGCTGGGCTCCAGCTGGGCTCCTCTGTCTTCAGTGCAAGCCAGACCTCGAGCTCTGCATGTACAAAGTGTGTGTCCTGCACAGATTTCTCTCTCTTACAGTTTTTTTCAGCCACTATATCTCTGGATTTGGACCTTTCAGCTCTCTGTGGCTCCCCCTCCTCAGCAGATATCCAGGCTGCTCTCAGAAATCAGCTAGCCACAGCGAACACCAGGAGGAGGAGAGAGACCTTACACTCTGACTCAGTGCCAGCACTGTTATTTTCTTCATCACAGAACCCGCCTTGATACAAATAATGGAAAGCACTGGCAGTCTTTCAGAAAGACAGCAAGGGGAAAGTGGGCCACTGCCAACCTGAGGCTATGCAAATCCATCCACAGCCATCTGAGTTTAGTAATCTAATGATCAGACCCAAACCCAGACGCTTCCCATCCTTTCTGTTTCCAATCTCTGACTTTTCTCTCATTTCCTCCCTCCATTCCTCCTCCTTTGTCCCCCTCAGCGCTGTCACTGCCTCTACCATCTGGTGTGAGTCCCCGAGTGATGGGCTCAGCTCTGGATCCAATCCGGAGGGGTAAGAGAGAGAAAGACAGAGAGAGAGCCTGGCACCACGTCTGCTCATTCCAGAATAATCTGAGCTGAGCTTTTGTGACTCATTTTGCCTCTGATGGCCAGTGTGACCACTCAAGCATGTGCCTGCAATTAGGCTTTGTGTTAAGTAAAAACTGCAATCTGCAAAGGTGCGCTTCAGTGTACGAGGCGCAGGCCCAAATACTCTCCAAGAGGTTTGATTTCAATTTATTTTGCTTTCAAGAATTTTACTTTTTTGAAAAAAAGTGGTGTTTTTGAAATTAGATACATCTACATCAATAACAACAACTATCAACTTCAGTACTGCTTAAGGGGGAGAAAAGCAAATGAGAACACAGCTTTTGGATTTAGAAGAGACATCAAATGTGCTTGTTTTATGTATCAGAAAGCTCTCTCATCCTGTCTTGTTATCAGAAGTTCAAATACTGTCTGTCACTCCTCAGCTTTTTCCCATTTTAAACCAAGCTGAGCAGTCAAACGTCAGTGCTTCACCACCTCATCACCTTACTGTTATCTGTAAGAGCTGCTGTTAAAGGCTGATGTGCATAACATCTGTTTTTACGTTCAGACTCAGGTCTTAGTGTAAATGTCAAGGGTTATGAATGTGAATGACATTCATGAGCAAGCATGGACTGTAAAGAAGAAATCTGAAGATTTGAAAAGGGGTTAAAAAGGTTCTACAGCTGTTAACAAGGGTTAAATATGTTAAAAAGTCATGGACCTCAATTACAGTTCACTTCTGGACTGTGTGTTGAGAATAGACCCCATTAAATACTGGTTATTTTTCAAGTGTGTTGAATAAAAGTAGAAAGCTGTATTTCTGTGCTCAGTTAAAATTTTAGATCAGTACTTGAAATAGTCACTAGATGGTGCACGGACCCTGTGAGAGACGTAATATCTGGTTTTGAAGAAAACAGAAGAATAAATGGAGTAGCAGAACTGAGAACAAGAAAACATTGAGCTTCGTTGTTTTTAAGTCAACAGGATTTACAGAATCACCCCGTCCTGGCACCTCTAGGCCAGTTTAGAAGAGAAACATAAAGAGTAAAGTTGAATGTTTCTACCACTCTGTATACCAAACACTTACTATCAAATTAGTTTGGGTATGTTTGTGTGTGTGTGTGTGTGTGTGTGTGTGTGTGTGTGTGTCTGTCTGTCTGTCTGTCTATCTATCTATCTATCTATCTATCTATCTATCTATCTATCTATCTATCTATCTATCTATCTATCTATCTATCTATCCTGGGCGGTACTGTCTCCTTCAAGCTCAGGGTCCTCTACCAGAGGCCTGGGAGCCTGAGGGTTCTGTGCAGGATCTTAGCTGTTCCTAGGAGTGCGCACTTCTGGATGGATATCTTAGATGTTGTTCCTGGTATCTGCTGGAGCCATCCACCCACCCAGTGTTACAGCCCCCGGCGTCCCAGTTACAACTAGCACCACTGTTGCCCTCATACCCCACATCTTCTGTAGCTCTTCCTTCAGCCCTTGGTATTTCTCCAGCTTCTCGTGTTCCTTCTTCCTGATGTTGCTATCACTCGGTATTGCTACATCTATCACTACCACTGTCTTCTGATGCTTATCGCCCTGTACTATGTCAGGCTGATTGGCTAACGCCATCTTGTCAGTCTGGATCTGGAAGTCCCACGGGACCTTGGCCCACTTGTTCTCCACCACCTTAGGAGGTGTCTGCCGTCTTGACCCTGGGACCTCCAGTCCATACTCAGCACAGCTGTTCCTGTACACTATGCCAGCTACCTGGTTATGCCGCTCCATGTATGCCTTGGCTGCCAGCATCTTACACCCTGCTGTGATGTGCTGTACTGTCTCAGGGGCTTCTTTACACAGCATGCTTCTAGGGTCTTGCCTGGTGTGGTAGTTCCCAGCCTCTACTGATCTTGCGTTTAGGGACTGTTCTTCATTAGCCATTAGAAGCCATGATCAGCGCCTCTGTGCTGTCTTTCAGTCCAGCCTTTTCCAGCCACTGGTATGTCTTCCTGATGTCAGCCACTTCTTCAATTTCTCGGTGGTACATGCCGTGCAGGGGCTTTTCGTCCCATGTTAGCCCCTCCAGCTCCTCCTTGTTACTGGGCTTCTGTTGCCTGAGGCATTCACTTAGCAGATCATCAGTGGGAGCCACCTTCCTGATGTACTCCTCGAGGCCAGCTGTCTCTTCCTGGATAGTGGCTCTGACACTCACTAGTCCTCGGCGTCCCTCCTTTCGCTTAGTGTACAGCCTCAGGGTGCTGGACTTCTGGTGAAACCCTCCATGCGTTGTAAGGAGTTTCCTTGTCTTGATATCAGTGGCTCTCATCTCTTCCAATGGCCAGGATATTATCCCAGCGGGGTACCTGATTACTGGCAGGGCATAGATGTTAATGGCCTGGATCTTATTTTTCCCATTCAGCTGACTCCTCAGGACCTGTCTCACCCTCTGTAGGTACTTGGCTGTTGCTGCCCTCCACACCATCTCCTCATGGTTACCATTTGCCTGTGGGATCCCCAGGTATTTGTAGCTGTCCTGGACATCTGCAATGTTACCCTCTGGCAGTTCAACCCCGTCAGTGATGATCACCTTCCCTCTCTTCAATCAAACTTTATTTATAAAGTGCTTTTCATACAGAAAGATGTAACACAAAGTGCTTTACAGACCATTTAAAAACAACAATCCACCCAGATGCCCTCCAACCCAACCACCCTCACCCCACACAACCATATAGCCCCCACCCACGGCCCTCACACACACACATATATATTGGCTGAGTACTGATGAACCAGCTGTACTAGTCACCATCCGTCCACACTTATCCAGTCCGAATGATATTCTGATGTCGCTGCTGTAGATCCGATTTGGTGGATCAGGGAGTCGATGTCCCTCTCACTCTTGGTGTACAGCTTGATGTCCTCCATGTAGAGAAGGTGGCTGATGGTTGTCCCACTCCGGAACCGGTATCCGTAGCCACTCTTGGTGATGATCTCACTGAGGGGGTTCAGGCCTATGCAGAACAGCAGTGGGGACAGAGCATCTCCTTGGTATATGCCGCATTTGATGCTCACCTGTGCCATTAATTTCGAGTTGGCTTCCAGGGTTGTCTTCGAAAGTCCCATTGAGTTCTGCAGGAAGGTTCGCAGTGTCCAATTAACTATATACAGCTTCTGGGACTCCAGTATCCATGTGCGCAGCATCGAGTTGCACGCCTTGTTGTAGTCAATCCAGGCAGTGCACAAGTTGGTGTTTCTGGACTTGCAATCTCGGTAGACTGCCCTGTCAACCAGTAGATGGTGCTTGGCTCCTCTGGTGTTATCGCCAATTCCCTTCTGTGCACTGCTCATGTATTGATCCATATCTGGGGGTCCTTTATGATGAGGACTGTCTGGCCTTGGGTGAGCCACTCAAGGTGGGTCCCTGATACTAACAGCTGGTTCATTTGTGCTGCTAGTAACTCATGAAGAGCAGTTAGCTTCTTCAGACAGTATGCGTGGACCATGCTGTCCAGTTCTCCAACCTTGACACTCTTTGTTGGATGTCTACTGTTGTAATCACAACTGGTTCCTGCTCTGTCTGTCTGTCTGTCTGTCTGTCTGTCTGTCTGTCTGTCTGTCTGTCTGTCTCTCTCTCTCTCTCTCTCTCTCTCTCTCTCTCTATATATATATATATATATATATATATATATATATATATATATACTGAACAAAAATATAAACGCCCCATGTCACTCTTTTCAGCTTTTATTACCATTACAGTTAATCAGCACATGAAATCAACCAAAATTAATTTTGTTATTGATTAACGTTCAGATAACAGTCCATTACATCTTGGTGGTGGCATCTCAAAATGAGTGGCATTCAGTAGAACATGGTGGGGTCAGGGCCAAGAAATTCACTTTTCAACATCTTGTGTCCACCATTTGCGTCTCTCAAAGGAAGCCACACATCGTCTTCACATGGAGTTGATGAGGTTGTCTATGGTGGCCTGTGGGATGTTATTCTACTCTTCCTGGAGGGACACACGGAGCTGTCGCACATTCCCCGGAACTGGAACACGATCACGGACACACATGTGGCCGACATGGATGAGGTCGATTTGCAGTACTGCCAGTCTCACGGAAACGAACTCTTAAACGGCCTATCGTCCGATAGTGAACATTCAGCTGTGCAGCGACCGCTCGGGTGGATATCCCTGCATCCAGCATGCCAATGGCACGTTCTCGCATTACTACAGACATCTGAGGCATGATTACTTCTGACAAAATTGGACATTTTGGGGTGGCCTTTTATAGTCCCCACTGTAAGGAGTGCCTGAGTACTAATCATTCTGTTTAAGCTGCTTTTGTGTATCCCACACCCAAGTACTGAGTGGATTCACTGCATCACTGAGCAAATGCTCAATGACAGAGATGGACTCAAATGTGGCAAATCAAGAAAAATATTCATTGTGTACAAGTACAAGACAGGATATACTCACTCAGGGCGGTTCAATTCATACGTCTTCAGTATTTGACATGGGGCGTTTATATTTTTGTTCAGTGTATATATATATATATACACACACACACACACACACACACACACACACACAAAATGAGCATTTAAGAATTAAGATGAGGAAACAAATACGTTTGACAGTTTCACAGGTTTCACAGTTAAAGCTGTCAGCTTACTTATTCTGCTTAACATGGGATGAAAAAGTACTGTGGGACCCATAATAACGTTAAGCATGTATGTGGACACGGACACCCCCCACTGTCATGATTATTTTTGCTATTCTGTGTGTAATTTTGTTCCTCTGTTAAAAGAGAAATATTCATGTACTAAGACATATGTAATAATTTTAGTAGTTTATGGGTGGTTAAAATGAGCAAGGCTCACAGGCATTTTGGGACAGTTTAGGGGTCTTTAGTATTCACGGGGTGCACACGTGTTAATTCAGTAGGCCGGGATGTACTGCAGTATGCAGCCACGCTGAGCTGATGTGCTTGTATTTCTGTATTTACAGGTGAGCAAAGGTGATGAAACAGTGAGTAAATGTAGCGAAACAGATAGATAATGCGTATGAGAGAAACCAGACTTCTGTTCATGTGAATGAGTCACTGTATGTCGAAGTTATGCAAGTTAATGAATAGTCTTTGAAGTACCGCACCTGTCATGTTTGCTTGCAAGGAAATACTACGTATAGCCACCGATAGCCTGCTTTAATATTTACTGTGTGAGTGTGCAGAATATTGTTAAATATGAGTGTGAGCTACGGCACTAGTATAAGATTGTTACCGTGTGTGTATGTGTGAGAAAAAGTTGGGCACACGTGTTAATCAGTAGACCGGGATGTACTGCAGTATGCAGCCACGCTGAGCTGATGTGCTCGTGTTTCTGTATTTACAGCTGGATTAAAAGTTGTTTAAAACCCATGCACGCTTGGAAAAGGTTTTATTTGTCCAAGAGTGCAACAGTACAACAGTTTAAACTACTAGCTTAGCAGATGTTTCCCAAGAAAACTCTGATTCAGGATTTTCTGCTTGAAGTTTGGATTGAGAAGCTGTAAAACTGAACACACAAAGAAATGTGAAAAAAATTACTCTCTGACAAGAGATTAAAAACATTCAAAAATGTTTAACATCTCCTACTGGACCAAAAACCATAGAGAAAACATAGTGCTAGCTCCATGCTAACATATATGGGAAATTGCATTGATATGTTAGCAGTTAGCTTACATGGATATAACTTTGGTTTTCAAACAGAATTTCATCTTTCATCACAGAAACATATCACAGTTACTCTTTGTAAACAACACTGAGAACTCTAAATGTCTAAATACTGACAGGAAAATGTTTCCAAACAGGAAGAGAAAAGAAAAGTTACTGCAGGATCATGGCTGACTTCAGCACTACTATGGCAAGCTCAAGGTTCAAAACAACTCAAAGCATTGCTACAACCACTTCAAGACACTAGATGGCCTACTTCAGTCAATAACATACAGTATAATAAAACAATACAACCATATTATAATTAGACATGGTTGCAGAACATATCAACAAGAAGAAATTATAATGAAAAAACAAACATACAAAAAAAAACCCCACAAAAAAACAAGCACATATGTAAGATATTCAGGAAAACCTAGCAAGAGGGTTTGGGAAGGAAAATATTGATATTGTATCAGATATTGTATGTAATAGGTGATTTTTTATTTATCTAGCCTAAATCCAAAGAAAGTTGAGACGTGTGAAATGAAAATATGATCAGAAAACAATGACTTGCAAATCTCAAAATCCCCTATTAGATTCACAATAGACATAGACAACACATCAGATGTTCAAACTACAAAACTACACCATTTTAAGAAAAAGGACTTTTGAATTTAATGGCAGCAACACAATTCAAAAAAGTGTGGACAGGACCATGTTTACCTACGTGTAGCATCCTCTCTTCTTTTACCAACAGGCTGTTAAACGTCTGGGGACTCAGGAGACCTGAGGCCTGTACTACGAAGCTGGAGGTTTCTTCTGGGTTAACCCTGGATTTTCTGTCCCACGAAGCTGGTTCACTTCTTACCAGGAATGAACCACCAGGGTAACTTATGCTGAAAGGCTAACCCTCTCTGGAGCAGGTTAAGATCTGGATAAGAGATCAGCAAGTAGAAAAACGACACCTCCTGACCAATCAGATCTCTTGTAAAAGACCCTGCCCATTTTTAGAAGATCCTGCCAATGTTGGTGCGTGGAGCGCTCAGGAGAGAGAGAGAGTTTTTATGGAGAGATGCGATCCTTTAGATGTTCACGATGACATCCTGTGCAAGAGATTCAGATTTTCATCAAATGGACTGGACTTCATTTGTCAGCTGATGGATCCATAAATAAATAAATTCAGTTGATTTCATCCAAACATCAGAGACAGAGTGAAGAAATAAAGCCTTGTCACTGACCGCTTTGAAGGAGGTTTTTGTTCTTGTTCCCCAAGTCTGTTTAGCTCCACTGTTTGCATCTGAAGTAATGATGTTAATAATAATGGTCACACATGGCAGAACTGCAGAAACAGGAATTTATGGAACGCACAACTACGTGGGAGTTGAGGAATTAATATTAATTTTATTTACTATTCATGCAAAACGTGCTCAGACAGGGGGCGGAGCCTCAAAACTTAATGGAAAGTATAAACCAAAGTTTGGACTCTGATGAAGAGCTCTGCTCCAAACGTCTGTGCTGTGATAAAGTCAAATTGAGTGATCAGAGTGCTGTCTGTTTATATTGTCCCATAAACTAATTTTGGATAATCTCACGATTTACGCATTTACAGAGTCGATTTCTGCCAGCTTTCCTTCCTGGCTTTTGCTGCAGCAACAGTGTTGCTCTTATTCTGGATGACATGTCTGAATTCTTTATAGTTCTAAAGAATAACTGTCTGCTCCTTCATGGTAAAGTAGGCTGCTCTGCAGGGTTTCTCCTGTTTCTCCATGTCTGTGATTGGTCAGATTCTGCAGACTCCACCCCTTTAATGTGAGCACACACTGATCAAGACTGGAAGACCCTGGATTCACTGAGTGAGTTGATATCCAGCTTCGTAGTTCTGTTTATCAGGATTGCGGATGTTTCGTTAAATCAACCCAGGTAACAGAGAGAGATTACGGATGTTAATCCAGCTGCGTAGTACAGGCCTGAGTTTGTGTTGTTTTGGAGGAGAATGTGGTCCCATTCTTGTCTGATGTGAAATTCAAGCTGCTCAACAGTATCATTGGGCCATATTTTTCTTTTCATGATGTTCCAAATCTTTTCACTAAGCAGCATGTCTGGACTGCAGGCCAGCCAGTTCAGCACCTGGACTCTTCTACTTCTGAGCCATGCTGATTTAATTGATGCAGTATGCAGTTTAGCGTTGTCTTAGTGATAGGAGCATATGTTGTTCTAAAGCTTGTTCAGTGGTAGGGCTAACTGCTGTGGGAGTATCACCAGCTGCTCCTTTGAAGTGTGCTGTGTGACCAACCAATGCTTCCTCTTTTCCCACTCAGAGATTAAACAGGAGGATAAACAGACAGAAGAGCCTCCTGCTCATCATTCTACAGACAAACCACAGAGTCCAGAAGTTCATCAACCATCCAGCTGCAGTGAGGTGAAACCGAGCACCGTTACACAAGTAAACCAACTGATCAACAGCTATTGCAGAGGACTTATGTTTCTGATGTCTTCTTTGTGAAGCAAAGCCACGCTAATTTGAGTAGTCCCAACTACACTTTCCTAAAAGAGTAGGTGTACACTGTACTTGATTTTATTATCAAAAAATAACCCATCAATCCATCAATCAATCCACAAATAAGAAAAGCACTCAGCAGCTTTTGGCAAGCATCACTGGCAAAGAAAAACTTCCTTTTGACAAGCAATGGCATCAAGTAAAGCCAAACTAATGTTAAACAGCCATCTGCTGCAGCCTTAACAGGCATAGAAAGTGGAATAGATGGAGAGAGAGAAACATGGAGAACTATAAGAACAACAGCATGCAATAACGTTAACAATCAAATGATCCACAACATTATTGTATGAATTCCACAAAATGAATTCAGCTTCTACAACATAAAAAAGTCATCATTAAACAAAACTTCCTGCACTGCATTCAACAGCAAACAAACAGCGCCTTTATATGGTGTGATCACTTAAGAGAATGATAAAAATATCAGCATTTCTTCAAAGGAATGGATGAGTTAACACTCATTCAGATATAAAGTTAGAACACAGACGCCTCTCTCAAGCCTATTTGAACTGTACAGATGAGGTTCTAAAGTCCCCTTAAAATAAATTTCTGAATCATAAAGAGGTCCAAACCAGAAGATTAAGGGAACACCGAACTCCACAGGATGAGAAACGCCTGCTGCTATTCCTCTAAATAACAAATGTGTATTTCATTTGTTTTTCTTTCACTTAATTATCATTTCAGCAACTGGCGTTAACATACACAAACATAACAGCAGGCCTGTAGGCTGCAGGCCTGTAGGCCCAGGGGAAAAATGCTGGTGGGATGAAGTTAGGATCTGGTCTGATCTCAGTTGGGGGTGAATGCTGCTTTCAAGTACAATTTGAACAGATGGCTATCATCCGTTCTGTGTGAGAGGCAATACATGCAGAACTTCACCAATGCTCTCAGGGCTGTCAGTTCATATCACAATGATTTTACCTGAGCTTGTTTTTACTTTTATTGGAGGAGCTGGGGTTCATACTAGCAGCAGAAATCTTATACTTTTTAAGTCTACTGCATGTGTTTAAAATAGGACACTAGCACTGGTATGATGTCAGAGAAACACTATCATGATCCACTTCCTGCTTACCTTTCATTGTCATCAGTTTTCAGTAGTGTTTGTCTAACCTGCAAACCTTCTGTTGAAATTATTCTAGCAGTTCTACTGTTGGCTGAGTTAGCAGGTCTCCAGATCTATGGACACATTCATTTAGTTATTTCAACAACACCGAAAAGAAAATACTACTCCTAGCTGTACTCAACTAACTCCTTCTCAGGTCTTGTAGTGCTTATTGGGGATCTGCCCTATTCTCAGATGGCCCATTAGTCAGAATGTCTGTAGGTCAAAAAATCACAAGGCCTGTTAGTCAGAAGGCCCTCTACTCAGAAAATCAGAAGGCTCAGAGGGTTTCTGACAAATAGTCCTTCTAAATAACAGATCCTCTGACAAACAGGCCTTCTGATTTACTGACCAACAGGTCTTCTGGCTAACAGGCCTTTTGATTAATTGACTAACAGGTCTTCTGACTAGCAGGACTTTTGATGTTCTGACTCATGGGTTTTCTAAATTGTAAGCTTTCTGAATAACAGGCCTTCTGATTTTATGACTAATGGGCCTTTTGATTTTCTGAAAAATTGGCCTTCTGACTAAGGCCATGTGACTAACGGGCCTTCTGACAATGTGGGTGGGCTCAGTGCTATTGCTGGTAGAACCTGAGAGCACCTATTGGGCACATGCATGTATGCATGAAAATGTGTAACCATACTCCCAGTATTTGACATCTATTAGCATTGCGTAAGGTGCTGGACCTGATAGGTTTCTATCCAAGTCAGTGTTCAGGCTTCGTCTCAGCTCTGGCAGTCGTTAGAATATTTAACTTATATGCCTGTGCTTTGCTACCAACCTTATTAAAATATTTTCATTACAGTAGTGGATTGTTGGACACTTAAAGAGTTTAAAGCTAAATAAGAAAAGGTTTTAATATGCCTGCTCGTCTGCTCTAACATACTCATTGTACTCTTTTTCACAGTTGAATTCCAACCTTATCTCAGGGTGTTAAAACAGGACCTTGTCCTTGCAGAGGTCATGCATGGGCTTCCTTATCAGGAGTTGGTTAGGTAGGGGTAGGCAATGTGTTTTTATGGTTTCTCCACAGAGCGTGAAACATTCACAGCCAAGGAAGATGTGTCTCAGTCTGCCAGGAGACAATGAGTGACATGTAAGAGGCCAACTACCAATGGAGAATCGCCAATACCAGAAGAGGCCCATTCCATGTTTAGAAAACTTTAATAGTCCATAAAAAAGGGTTTCAGGGAGAGGTAGAGGGGGCTGAGACTTCATGAACTGACCCAGAATCTGTCTGTCAGGGAAGTGTAGCTGAACCAAGAGACCTTGTAACTGTACATTTTTGACTTATTGTAAAATAAATTGAAGTTCAACTGAGAACTTAGTCTCCTGCTCATCCTTCCCCATCAACGATCAGCCCAGAAATGGGTAAGACAAAATATGGAGTCAGATTGATAAATTGTATGGTATTTGAGAAACACACAGACCAAATTTTCCAACTCAGGTCGGAGCCCTCCAGATGAGATAATCAAAACTCGGACTTTTGCTGGATGCTGGAGTCGTGACACATCAATATGAACAAAGCTAACCGAGTGGGACAGGAAGTCAAACTGTGACAAAAACCAGATCATGTTTAGCTTGACTGCAACATAATGAGAGGAGCCAGGCCAAGAGTCTACAGGTTTGAGGTTTTACAGTGGTCAGTGCTGTTGTCTCAAAGCAAGAAGGCACAAGTTCTCTCAAGGTACTCCAGGTAATCAAATCACACTCCTGGATTGATGAGTCATGGTGGTGCATGTGTGCGTAAACAGTTGCTCATCTCTACATGTCAGCCATTTTCTTCTATTTGGTGTGTTCTTGAAGTTGAGGTTGCTGTGGATTATTTGCAATGTCAGTATTTTGTGTGTTTCATGACTCAAAATAAATAATACCCAAACAAAAGTGTGACGGTAAAAATGATCACTATTTAAAAGCTTTTGGTGACGTGTGTTCCCTTCTTAATGAACTAAGTCATTTGATCTTTTTAGATCCATGTTTCAGTCCATCTGAGCATCATGGTCTTAGTTCTTTGTGCTGCTTGTTTTAGCAGTGTGTTTGTTCCTGCTGTAAGAGTAGTTTTGTACGGAGATATTTGTGGCAGTGTTTGCTTTCATACAGCGACTCGCTGTGCATCACAGCTGAGCTGACAACAGAGCTGTCAGTCAGCAGAGAGAAGAGCTGCACAGCTCAAACCTTCAGTCAGTCACAATGCTGAGTCAGAAGTCATTTAACTTGGATGGACCATTGTTAAGGTTCTAGACCTGCATGTACAGAACACCTCCCCAGGTCCTTCTCTGGTACTCTTAAAAAAAAAAAAAACTATTTTCTGTTATATATCAAGAGCTTAAAATTCACTGCTGTTCATTTATCCCACAGATGGCACAGCCAGCGCTGCTGTGAGCCAACAATGTGTGGTGGTATTGACAGATCCTCAAGCCAAATATAGCTTATATCCTGCGCTTTCACTTTCTGACACATTAGTTTTTTTTTCTCCTGGAACAACTCCTGCGCCACACTGATTACTGAGGAGTTTGGCCTCAAGATGGTTTTGAAATGTTTCAAATATTGGGACTTATTGAAAGTGACATATGTCCTAAATGCAGCCTGCTTTTCAAATGCACTGCCCCACACATGAACTGCTCATGATTTCCAGACAGTCTCAGGATATTCAGCAGGACGTTATCAGTTTCACTCTCCCACAACAAAAGACAAACCTCCCATGATGGTCACTCATCTGTGTCTTGGTTCGGTCTCACATGTTTAAAGGAGAGGAATTTCAGTAACCAACAGCAGAGAACCACTGAGGCGAGCAGGCAGGTGAATGTAAAGCAAACCAAGCTTCAAGAGGACAATGTCATCGCCCTGCCAGCTCACTTACTGTGTATGATCCTGAATGTCACCTGCTGTTTTCACACATCCAATCAATTCAAGCTCATTGGGAACATTCACTGAGAGTGGCAGGAAAGAAAATGCCGTATAAAGTCAGGGTGAGGTGTTTCAAGCATCTGTGGTCACAAAAGCAATCCGCTCCACAGGCCCTGCATGTGTCGGTATTACATTAGAGTCAGGCTGCAGATCTCTACTGTCAGCCCCTCCCTCTGCAGATCTCTACTGTCAAGCCCCTCCCTCTGCAGATGTCTACTGTCAGGCCTCCACATCTGCAGACCTTTACAAACAGGCCCCTACCTCTGTAGACCTTTACTGTCAGGGTTCTGCCTCTGTAGACCTCTACTGTCAGGCCTCTACATCTGCAAACCACCACAGACAGGCCCTTAACTCCACAGACTTCTACTGTCAGGCCTCTACCTCTGCAGACCTCTACTTTAGACAGGCCCTTACCTTTGGAGACCTCCTCTGTTTGGCCCTTCCATCTGCAGGCTTCCACTTTCGGACCTCTACTTTCACAGACCTCTACAGACAGGGTTCTATCTCTGCAGATCTCTACCTCTTCAGACCTCTACCGTCAAGCCCTTACCTCAGCAGACCCCCACTCTCAGGCCCCTACCTATGCAGACTTCCACTGTCAGGGCCCTACCTCTGCAGACCTCTACAGTTAGGCCTCTACCTCTGCAGGACTCCACTGTCAGGCCCTTACCCCAGCAGACCCTCACTCTCAGGCCCCGACCTCTGCAGACCTCTACTGTTTGTTCTCTACCTCTGCAAGACTTTACTCTCAGGCCCTAAATCTGCAGACCCTTAGTGTCAGGACCCCTATCTCTGCAGATCTTTACCATCAGGCTTATACCTCAGCAGACCTCCACTTTAAGACCCTTACCTCTGTAAACCTCACTTGTGTCTGGACCCCCACCCTGGTGTCAGGCCCTACCTCTGCAGACCTCCGCTGTCAGGCCCCTTACTCTGCAGACCTCTCCCTTTTCAGACCTCCACTGTCAAGCCCTTTTCTCAGCTGACCCCCACTTTTAGGCCCTTACCTCTGAAGATCTCACCAGTGTCTAGATCCCCACTCAAGTGTCAGAGCCCCTACCTCTGCAAGCCTCTACTTTTTGGCCTCAACCTCCACAGACCTCAACAGACAAGCCCTTACCTCTGCAGACCTCCCCTGGCAGGCCACTAACTCTGAAGACCTCTACTTCCTCAGACCTCTGCTGTAAAGCCCTTTCCTCAGCAGACACCCACCCTCAGGCCCTACTTCTACTGACCTCCACAGAGAGGCCCTTACCTTTGCAGACCTCCACTGTCAGGCCCCTAATCTCAGACACTTACCTCTGCAGACCTCACTAGTGTCTAGCCCCCCTCTCCTCATTCAGGCCCTACCTTGGCACACCTCAACAGACAGGACCTTACCTCTTCAGACTTCTACTGTCAGGATCCTCCTTCTGCAGACCTTTACTGTTAGGCCCCTACCTCTGAAGACCTCAACTGTAAGGCCCCTACCTCTGAAGACCTCTACTGTCAGGCCCTACCACCGCAGACCTCTACAGACAGGCCCTATCTCTGCAGACCTCCACAGTCACGCATCTCCACAGAGAGCCAGGAAATCCATGCTAAAAGTAAAAAAAAAAAAGATTTTATGCTTTCTGATTCTGTGACGCTGTGTTCCTGAGGAAGGTCTTGAATCTTTTCTGTGTTGGGAAGCACCTCTCAGATTCAGCTGTGGTCTTGGAGTTGTGATGAGGAGATTGTTCCTCATGAAGAGCTGGTAGAGAGCCACAGCACCACTGTAACTCTTTAGAGTTGTAGATCAAAGCCAGTTCAGTTTTTAGCTTGTTTTTGTCCAGCACTTTGTAAGATCCCATGGTGGTGTTCAGTGCTGCTTCAGGAAAATGACTCTGGTTCTGCTGGAGCAGTGTTGCACGGATCAAATGCTTAGTGAAGGCAGGTCTGTGTCTTCCATGGCCCATGTTAGTGTTACCTAAAAAATGAATGCACCAATTAATACAAAATGGAAACAAAACAAACAATAAAACAAACAATTTATTGTATAAATACATATACTCATTTATAGCAACAATACAAGTTAACATAGCACCTTTATAAAATTAGAAAACATATAGTTTAAAGTATATAGGGCGTATTCTAAGGTGTGTCCCCCACTCTCTAACAACATAGCACTATTTATATATATATATATATATATATATATATATATATATATATATATATATATATATATATATATATATATATATATATATATATTAAAGGACTCATAGCACACATTTGGCTTCTATCACACCTCTGCAGCTACTCTCTGAAGATCACATGGGCCCAGTGAGCGGTGTTTCGTGGCCAGCTGAAATACACTGCCTCAGTGTTCTCCACAGAGAGTAGGGAGGGAATCACTGAACAGAATCTGAAGAGAAAAAGGCTAAAACACAACCTAGATGCTAAACCACAAGCTAGAGGCTAAGCCACAAGCTGAAGGCTCAAACACAAGCTAAAAGATAACCACAAGCTAAAAGCTAAAACAAAATCAAAAGGCTAAAACATGGGCTAAACTGTGATAATGTCCATTCCAACCCACATGCAGCAGTTATTCTGCAGTGATCTGATCAAACTTGAGAGTCTGTCAATTAAATGAAGAGTGAGGTTACGTTAGTTCTGATTGGTAGATGAGCAGGGCATAAGGATTCACTAACGTTACACGTTAGCCTACAGATATATCTCAGAGCAACAGGCTGTGAGAGGCACTTAAATATATCCATCTACTAAACTACAGAACAAACTGACAAAGTTTACTTGTTGTCATGTTTCAAACAGCAGCTCTGTGTAACTGTTGATAAATACCTTACATCGTCACGTTGTACCAGGTAAAATGTCGTCTTGAATAAAGAAAAGTAGTGTTAAAAAGAAGATCTGATCTCCATTCATTTCCAAAACAAACACGCCTTCTTAATAGTCATGACATCCCGACAGTATGCACGTGATTCCAGCAAAAAGGTGTCGCTGCGGTCCACCTCAAACAGACAGACCTCAGAGACCCTTTGTGCATCATACACATTAGCACAATATCAATAATGTTAAACAGCACAACATACAAATTAATTTACCCGATCTTTTGTATGTTGACTGCATGGTTCCCTAAACACACAGAGTTGATGGTCTGCTTCTAGAGCTGGCTGTCGAGAAAGTCCACATGAGGCATGATGAGGTGGAAGAGTTTCAGGAGGAAACTGAAACCATCATCCTCCTGGAGTCTCACAAACCCTCCAGCCTCTCTCACAGTAGTGGAATCAAACTCTCGGGAGCAAGTTCAAATGCACCACAGAACTTAACACAGTCTATTATTTTAGATAGGATGTGCCTGTTTTTGTCAACCTCCCCATTGTGCTTACAGATTCCAGTCCTGTAGCTTTAATGAAGCTGACATGAAAGGTTTATTTTTACAAACATGGCTAATCTCAGTGAATATTCCATGTGGATCCCTGCTTATTCATGCTTCAAATCAGTAATAACTGTCTAAATCCATGCTGGGTCAGATCCTGATGTTTTTTTTTTTTATTTTTTGAAAGTATCTTTATTGCATATATATAAAAAATGCGGTAATAATACCCTGCCCCCCCTTCCCCCCATAAATAAAAACAAACAAAAAAAATAAATAAAAGAAATGAGAAAGAGCATGTCTATTGCAACAGTCTTGATCACATTAAAACTTTAGTATAAGCAGTTCTTATTAGAGGGGGAAAAAAAAACCAAAACGACAAACTGTAATAAACAAAGGTGTATACTTGCAGCCTGATGGTGCAGCTAAGACACAGAACATTAATTTTTGCCATGAAGAAAATTTAGTAGAGGGTCCCAAATTATATTGAACACATTTCCCCTGTCTTTATTGTGGACTCTCAGTCTCTCAAGATGCAGAATATTTGCCATTTCTCCCAGCCACAGATCCAAGGTGGGCACAGAGTCCATCTTCCATACTCTTAGTATTAGTTTTTTTTTGCAACCACCATTCCAAACAAAACAGCTTGTTTTCATACTTATCAGCAAAAGATAAGGAGCTAGCTGCTCCAAGAATGGCCACCAGAGGATCAGGTTTCCAAAATTTACCAAAAGCCTGAGACAAACAATAAGAGATGTTTAGCCAATACATTGACAACTTACTACAAGTCCAGAATGTGTGTGTTAAATTACCTATTAAAGAGTTGCATGTATTACAGAGAAGAGAAACACAGGGACAAAAAAACAGTGCAGCTTTTCCTTAGAGTGGTAAAGTCTGTGAAGTGTTTTAAGCATAGACTGTAAAAAAAAAATGGACGTCATTTCGCTCAGCTCAAACTGAGGTCGCCACAAAAACTGCCCCTTGCTCTTGCAGTACATGACAAAAACTCTGTCTCTCTATGCATTCCAGATGGGCGGTGTTAAAATTTTTAAAAATTTGATAGTTCCTCACATCCGTATGCTGTGGTGATATTTAGATATTATTGGGCTGCATTGTGTTCAGGTCCCTTTTTTCTGAAATGTTTCTTTTTTATTAGTTATTAGAGAATAAAAACTGGTTTTACATCTCGTTTAACGATGATTGACAGCTGCCGTTCATGTGTAGTTTTTTTGGGAATAATAAAATAAATAAATAAAATCAGGATGGACAGTTAAGAAGAGATTAGATGGTCTAAATTTAAAAAAATATATATCATTTTTGTCACCTGTTTCCACTCAGATTTTCCCAGAGTTCCTCGTAAGTCTCTATAGCGTGGACTCTGGCTGCACAATGGCGGCCAATGACAGCTCCCGTGACGGAGGTTTTTTGGCTTCAAAACCATACAATGGTAGAAGGCGGAGCCACGCTGTCCATTTTATATACAGCCTATGGTTTTAAGCTGTTTAAGTTTGTGTCGTATATTAACTGAACAGTCATTTATACCCTTCAGACATTCGTCCCATCTTTCCCATCTTTCATCTTTTATCTCCACATTTAACTCTTCAGCCCATGTCTGTTCAAGACCTATTGTATTGTAAAATTTGATAAAAATAGAAAACAGCTCCATTTTTTACAGGATTAAATTTGTTTATCTCATCCATAGACTCATGTTTGTTCAGGATTTCAAAATTTGGTAAGTGCTTCCTGACATAGTCCCTGATCTGTAGAGTGTATCACAAAAGTGAGTACACCCCTCACATTTCTGCAGATATTTAAGTATCTGGATGTAGCTATTAATGGCTATATTTTGAGTTATTTTAAGGGGAAAATAAATTTACACTGTTATTTAAGCTGCACACAGACTACTTTTCATTGTGTCAAAGTGTCATTTTGTTAGTGTTGTTCCATGAAAAGATATACTTAAATAACTGCAGAAATGTGAGGGGTGTACTCACTTTTGTGATACACTGTACCTAAAGAAATCTGTTGCTGGTAGGCTGTACACAGCTCTCAGTTGAGAAAATGTAGCAAAAGTCCTGTTGATGTATAGATCTCCAATGTTACAGATGCCTTTTTGACTCCAAATGGGAAAACCTGTATCATCAAGGCCTGGTATGAATGAATGAATGAATGGTTCTGACAAATAGGAGCATCTACATACACTTTTGGGGCTCTAATGTATAGTTTTATTTGCTTCCAGATTTTGATGGTATTCCTAACAACAAAGCTGAGAGAGGACAGAACTGTTTTTTTTTTTTTTTTTTTAACAAAGTAATCTTTTGAGCACTAGCCAAGCAGGGCATGAGTCTGTGGAAGATAATGGACCTTTCTTCCACCAAGCAAGAACAGATAGGTGGGCAGCCCAGTAATACATTTTAAAGTTGGGTAAGATGAAACCACCAGTGTTCTTTGGTTTGATGAGCTGTCTTTTTGATATCCTTATAGTTTTATAGTTCCAGACGAATGGGATAAGTATTGAATCTAGTTGTTTAAAGAAGCTACAAATATTGAAAAAGTTGTAAAAATGTGGTTGGACCACCATCTTTATTGCATTAATTTTGCCAGCTATAGAGATCTGGAATGTTTTCCAACAGTCTTTATTATGCTTTACTTGTTTAATCTTGTCTTGCCAGTTAAGACATAGAAGATCATTTGGATTTTTAGTTACAATAACACCAAGGTAAGAAAAAGTATCAAAGGCCTTTTTAAAGGGAACAGACTGTAAGTAAGTTTCATCAGTTATTGAAGAGATAGGCCCTACTTCACTTTTGTCCCAGTCTATAGTAAATCCTGAGAAACTGCCAAAATCATTGATGAGTGACAATAAAGGTGGAATGGTCCTTCGTGTTTTAGAAATATGTATAAGGATATCATCAGCATAAAGTGAAAGGTGGTTACTATGTCCAAACATGTCAGTGGGTAGTATCTGGGAACTTTGTCTGATACTTGCAGCCAATGTTTCAATAATAACAGAAATGAACAGAATTTCTGAAGAGAACAGAAATGGGGACAGCCTTGATGGGTTCCTTGTTTAAGTGAAAAGGGAAGGAAAATATTCTGATTAGTTATAACTGAGGCAGTAGTGTGTGAGTAAATTATCCGGATCCATTTAATAAAGGAACAACCAAATCCATTTTTTTGAGCTTAAACATCATGTAGGGCCATTCCACTTGATCAATTGCTCGTTGCGCATCTAAGAGATAACAACGGCATCTTCTTTGTGCTAATCTTCTCCTAATGTGTGACAGAGCATGTGTGTTCTTTTGGCCTGTTTGCTAAAATCTTAACAAGACCTGGTTTTGGATTTAGAGAACTATTAGCTTTGTATAGAGTTGGTGGTAGCTTTGAGGTCAACTTAGAATGGTTAAACATACGCAGAAGCAGAGGTGATATTTTAGAACTAAATACTTTAAAGAATTCTACGCTGAAGCTGCCAGGGCTAAGCGCTTTGTTGTTAGGAAAAGAAGTAATTACCTTCATGATTTCTTCTTGGTTGAGTTCAGTGTATAATCAGTCTGTCAGTGTCTGTCAGTAAGGTGTCATCTTTCCACCAAATATTGTGTATTGCTCTAGAAGCTTGTGACTGTCTCAGCTGACGGGATAGTGTTCTGTGAGGCTTATCGCCAAGCTCAAAGTACCTTTGCTTGACCTGCAAAAGAAGCTTTGACACATTTTTAGACATTAAAGAATTATATTTATATCTGAGAGATGTAATTCTATTTAGTAAGTCTGGTTTATGGTTAGCTCTGTAAGAAGTTTTCAATTTGGTAATGTGATTATGTATTTCTGATCACCTTTCTTCGGACTTTTTCTTTTCAGTTGCCTCATATGATATAATGTAACCTCAAAGTACAGACTACATAGCTTCCCATAGAGTGGAATCATCAACATCACCCACATCATTGGTGCTAAGGTACAGATCAATTTTGTCAGAAAGAAAGGAGCAGAAATCCTTATCCTTTAATGAATAGTTATTAAAACGCCAACTGTATTCACTTCTTTTATGATTCAATTTAAGAGTTAAAGAAACTGGGGCATGATCTGATATAAGAATATTACTGTCAGGCACAGAAGAAGGAGTGAAAATGGAGGAACAGGTGGCACGTCTAAAGGGTCTTTATTACAAAACAGGTTCGGTGGACGGGAGGTCAGTCAACGAGGCAAAGGTAAGAAGTCTAATGATCTGTATGTGCATGCTGTGGTCTCATCTTTTGATGCGTGCCTCTGATGGTGCTCATGCAGGAGCCAACCAACGATCAGCTTATTAAGAAGATGAGCTCCTGTTTTTCTTTTCTTTTTGTGTCACAGATATGTTGTATTGAGATGTTTGCTGATATTATGCACATTGAACAGTCTTAAGGTAAAGATGAGAGAGCTGAATTTTCATCTGTTCGCTATTTGAATCTTATGAGGCATCAGAATGTCACTGCTTGTTTATCATGTGTGAAGATGAAAAATGTTTTTCTTCTTCTCTTATGACAGTCACCCCTGTACAATTACAGAAAATATGAACTTATTAAGAAGCTGAGCTACTGTTTTGTGTGTGTGTGTGTGTGTGTGTGTGTGTGTGTTTGTGTGTCATGTCACAGGTGGCAAAATAAACTTGTAAACGCTCCATCCACCCACCTGTCTCCTAGAAGTGTTTCTTTAAGCAGTAAGCAGAGCATGTCTTGGTGGATGAGAAGACAGGTGCTGCTGATAAAACATACCAAGAAAACAATGCTCATGCACAAATTTAAATGGAGTTGAAAATTTCAAATTTAATATGATTTATTCTACTAATGCAAGCATATTTTAAGACTTAAACATGAGTGAATATTTTAAGTTCAAGTAAATTTATCCAACAGGTAGGTTGTTTGTGAGAATTTAATTCTCATGAAGGAGCTACCAAGTGTTCAGTCTGAACTACTGATTTTCACAGAGCCACAAATCAGTCATTTCTAGATGAATAAGTTCATCTTTTAAAAAAATGAAGATTTTGTGTCAGCTTGTTTTTGGATTAAGTATAGTATAGTCAGCAGGTGTTTGTGCAAATTAAAGAATGAAGAATGATAATGAAACTGATGCTAAAGTGCTGAAAACTGCAGTTTGTTTAGGGTTTGCTTGACGCTGGCTGCAAAAGTTGTGGAAACCACATACACACTAGTTCTGTTGTCAGAACCCCGTCAGCATCCTCTTTCTCATTACTGTCCTCGTATTTTACATTATCCTGTACTTATATCTCTTTGTTAGATAAGATCTCCTTTTGGGGACATGGATCTTTCCATGATCCTTGAATGGTGCTACCTTCTGATATGAAGCTTCAGAACATTTTAAATTGGATTTGTGGCCCTAGTATTAGCTTTTAGAGAGACTTTTTTTTAATCTAGTTCCCTCAGAAAAACATGATTTTTACAGCCAGTACCTGTGCAACTGATTTTCTGTTTCTATGAATCCTTCCCATCCAAAGAAGCCCAAATTGTGCTGTCCAAACAGACTGTGATGTAACTTAATGGCAGAGTGATGGCAGCCAAACAGCCTTGACGGAGGCCTCCATGCTTTTAGTCCCATTACTGAATGTATGATGAAATCTATGCTCTTCAGATGGTGAGAGTATTTACAGAGTATGAGATGTAACTTTAATAACTCCTGTCATAAAAATAATGGGGCCAGAGTAAGACAAGAAACATACAAAGCATGCAACGCAAAGGATGAACTAAACTTTAATATTTCGCTGCAGCAATTAGATCCTATCTGGATGGATTTCTGAGCTGAGCAGCTTGATGCATTCCGGCAAGGAGCGCTTTATCACCATGCCAATATCTGATCACATCCAAGTAGCCAGATCCATATTGTTTGATATGTGACATGTAACCTCATTGAGAGAGTAATTACTGTTTCATCTCTGGGCTGCCTCAGATGTGGAAGATGGCAAGGCGGGATGGTTCAGGAGCCTCCGGGGAGACAGAGAGCGTCCATGTTCTGGGAACCAAGACAGCTTTGAAACGCTGGGTTTGATCAGCCCTCAGGCAAGGCCCAGCCTGAGATGTGTGTTAGTGTGTGTGTGTGTGTGTGTGTTAGTGTGTGGGAGAGAGCATGGGTAGATGTCTCTGAGTGTCAGTTGTGTGTGTTTGAGTATTTTTTTTTTTTTTTTTTTTTTTAGGAAAACAGCATTTATAAGCAGGATGAGAACGTGCTACATCATGTTGTGGGAAAAAATGGGCGTGGACCGCTCGTGGCTGTGCTGAGTGTGTGAACGAGTGTGTGAGAGAGTCGATCAGGGTGTGCTCCCGCTGTCTCTCTACAATCTGGTCACACTCCTGCTGTGGACTTAAGCCCATGAACGTGTCAGGTTCAGAGGGTCAGACCTGCCCACTGGAGCTCAGAGCCAAAAGTGGATCAATGAAAAAACAAAAACAGAGACACAGACAGACAGAGGGACAGACAGACAGACAGACAGAGGGACTGACAGACAGACAGATAGTCAGAGGGACTGAGGGACTCCCTGACTGGGTTAAGTAATTGGGTTTATAGCTGTTGTTGTGATTTATGAGCTTGGTTCTTAATAACAGCAGCAGATACAGTGGCCTGAGGCTAACATCAGGTCTTACTAGAAATGATATTCGCAAGTCAACAAGTCCAAGTGATTTGAGGGACATAGCTGGAGCTAAATTAAAGAGCTGATAGCTGCCAATGTAATCTTCACACACTGCTGGGAATGAGATACATTGACACACTAAATTAGTGAATGTGCAGAATTTGAAATGAGAAAATCACTGTAGTAACATAACTAAGGATGCCCAGAGGTCATTTTATGGTACATAATTACTGAATTTAGGTTCCTGCTGTCTGTGTATGACCACCAGACCACTCTGTTTTAAAAATCATGTCCAAGTTTTAAAACCCTTAACTTAGCTCTAAGGTTTATGATATAACTCCAAATCCAATGAAGTTGGAACGTTGTGTAAAACAAACAAACAAACAAACAAAACAAAAAAAAAAAACAGAATACACTTTCAAAATCCTTTTTAACATATATTTAATTGATTACACTAAAAAGACAATTATACCACTGGTCTATTCACAAAAAGATTGCAATTTTTTTCTGCAAAACCAAAATAGACAATCAACAAAGCCTGATTCATGTAGTGCACACAGATATGCAGTGTGACTGGACTGCACAACAGATTAAAAATAACATTGCTGTGCACCCTTGTGCTGCTTGCATGTATTTAAATAAGCTGTTACACATTTGTTACAACCCAGTCAGTGTCAAGGGATAAGGGAAGCAACATCAGCACCTATGGGGGCGACTGTGGCTCAGTGGAAGGGTTGTCATCTCTCATTTGGAAGGTCGAGGGTTGGATTCCCAGCTCCTGCAGTCACATGTTGAAGTGTCCTTGAGCAAGACACTGAACCCCAAATTGCTCCCGCTGTTGTTCAGTGGTGTATGAATGGTTATGAATGGGTTAGATAAACTGATGGTTTCTTGCACAGAACTTCCTCCTCCCATCAGTGTGTGAATGTGGTGTGGATGGGTGAATGAGACCAGCAGTGTAAAGCGCTTTGAGTGGTCAGAAAGACTAGAAAAGTGCTATATAAGTACTGGTCCATTTACCATTTACCACCTCCTGTTGTCAGGCAAAACAAGACATTTAGAAACCATAAGGTGGGTAAAACACACACTGATCGACACAAATCTTCTAAATTGTAAACCAAAAAGGAGATGGCAGAGGCAGGAAACTGAAAGGAAAGGACAGAATACCTTCCTTACCCAAAGTGATTTACAGTGAAACAGGTAAAAACAATAATTACAATAAAAGCATATAACATATTAAAACATAAAAAACAATATAGATAAACATAAATAAAAGACCTAATAAAAGTAATTATACTTCACCAAAGGTCAAAATGAACAGGTGTGTCTTAAGATGTGATTCTGAGCGAGCTGTAGGCAGTTGAGCTCTGATTCATCAATGCTGACATACAGGAGGTCACAATAATTTAGATGAGATATAATTAACTTTTTCAAGGTCTTTCTGGCTCAGATAACTTTTGATAGAGGCCTAAGCTAAAAAAAAAAAAGTTAGACTGAACCACAGAGCTGACCTGTTTTTCTAGTTTAAAAGCACTTTCAATAATAACACCAAGATTCCTGCCATAGGATCCTATTTAAGGTGCTAATGAGCCAAGGGAGCTGGCAAGGACCTGGACCAGGTCAGGGCAACAGAGCAGGACAACGTCTGCTTTGTTTTCATTTAATTTGAAGAAGGCCTGAAGAGAGTCTTTTGTAAGCAGCTTTAAAAGCTGATATACCTGCATGTCCTCAGTGAAACAGGGAAAAGAAACACCATGCCTCCTACGAATCAATCCCAAGGGCAGCATATAAAGGGAGAACAGTAGGGGGCCCAGAGCTGACCCTTGGGGCAACCCGCATGTCAGAGGGGCCACTGTGGATGAAAACTGGCCCATGTGCACAGAGAATGATCTCTCAGAGTGGTATGATTTAAACCAGCTCAAAGCAGTTTTCTTTGATGCCCACACAGTGCTGAAGGCATAACCAGAGGATTGTGTGATCCATCGTCAGGTGACGAATAATTAAAAAGGAACCAGAATGAAGGTTTGACAGAAGATTATTAAAACTTTTAGAAGAGCAGTTTCAGACTTAAAAACAGGCTGAAACTCTTCACAAACATTGGCTCTTTGTAAAAATTATTTGAGTTGATTAAAAACAACTTTCTTTAAAACCCAGAAAATTTCCGGAGTCTTGAAATTGGTTTAAAATTAGACAAAACCAAATTTTAGTTTTTCAAGAGAAACTGCGCTGTGGCTTGTTTTAAGGAGGATGGAGCACATCCAGAGCTGGGACACATTTTATAAGAACAGAGGGGTCCTGAGCAGACCGAGGGATCCTGAGCAGGCCGAGGGGGCGGGGACTTCATAAATCTTATTGGTGGAGAACTTCAGAAAATACAGACAGCATCATAAAGATCCATAAGAGACTCAAAGGCATTAAGAAGGACCTGCAGTTTGTGAACATTAGCAGAGACAAGAGAGGATGATATTCAGTTTTTTCAGTTTTTGAAGCTTTCACAGCCTGCTGATAAGTCAGGAAACCATCACGAAGGAGACCTCAAGAGATTTTGAGTTTGTCTATTTTCTACTTTTTCTGCCTGTCTGGATATGCATCTGAGCGCACAAGTAGACCCATTTAGCCAAGGCTCAGTCTGTAGCTTTACATGCCTTAAAGTCAAGGGGGCAATGGAGTCCAAAATCTCAGTGAATCAGAGTGAATCAAACAGTCAAACAGACATCCACACTGAGGTTACCAAAATCATCCAGAGAATAAAGAAACAGACAGCGAACAGGGCAGAGTTCAGTGGTGCAGGCAGAGAGAGGGAAAATAAAACAAGTATATGATCGGATAAAGGGGTGGGGCAGATTTCAGTTATCTGTTCATTCAATCCACAAGACAATACAAGATCCAACATGTGGCCTACCAGGAAGAAGAACTGAATAAAACACTGTTTGAAAATCAACCCAAAAAAAGCTCATCTTCACCTAACATGGAAACCACAATAAGAAGAATATATCACCTAAGCCAAGAGCCCAGACTCCTAATGATGCAAAAGATAACAATATAATTTAAAGTGAAGCAAGACTGACAGCCAACAGTCTAAACATACTGTAACACGTTCATTCATAACACTGCCTCTCCACAGATACACTGCATGGATCTCATAGAGGTGACTGAGAGGTGCCACTGGTTGGCAAACCCAGATGAACCTGCTGATGAACACCTGGTACACGTCTACAAACTCAGAACACAAACAGAACCCTGAGGATCCAACAGAACTCATTTCAATCAGGAGAGGCAGCCAAGACCTAAGGATGGTATTTCTTTAACAAAGCTTTGGTTGTAGAACATTTATGAGGTTATTGTCAGAGTCTCAGAGATGTTTCTGATGAAGGTGTCTGAAGACACTGACAGAGGAGCTAACCAGGAGATGGTTGGTGAAATCTTCGAGGGCTGATGAAGCTGCAACATCTGTTTGGCAATGTGGAAGTGGGGCGTCACAACCATCAAGTGGAAGGATGACAGAGAAAGACTGGACAGCAGCAAAATGATAGGCTAACAATGAGTGTACACACACTCATCAATATGAGCTGGTGATGAGACCAGCTGGACACCACAGGATGGAGGAGAGAGAACAATGAATGAAGAGAAATAAACACTGAAACACTGACTGAACTTACACTAAGGCCTCATGTGGTTCAACTTCAACATCTTTCTGTGCAATGAGTCTCATTTCAAAATAATTAAACCAGTCTTAGAAGTTAAAACACAGCTAACCTTTCCAGTGATGGTGACGACATTTCCCCCTGTGGATAAATCAGTACACTGGGAAAAAGAAGTCACTTTTTCCAGCTCCATGGAGGAAACTTTAACAAACACTGAACTCTGTACCACCTTTTTCATGACCGGGCTTTACTGTACACTGGCAGGAAGCTCATTACCCAGGTTACAGTGAGGACAGATTTAAACTCCAATGCTGTGTAGCGCCCTGCTGAGAGCCCCCTGAACATCCTGTAATCCTGGAAATAAAGAGCATCTTCATTCAGCACAAATATAACCCTGAATAAAGCTGATGTGTGTAAAGATTGCTGTCACTTTCTTATGATTCACCCTCTGTTTATGTTTAACTTGGTATCATCTTTGATGGGAATCATTCCACTTCTCTTCTTCCACTTTTAGACCAGGTGAAATCAAATAAATCCTTCCCAGGCAGGTCATCACTGCTTACTGAGGCAACAGCGAGAAAGATGAGTCTCTCATGTGTTGCTTTGATGACACACAAACACAGAGGGCTGTCCGTGGAGAAGCTGCAGTAAAGGTGACAGGTCAGAGTGTGTGTGAAGCTGAAGGATGGGCGTCCTGCTGGCAGGTCAGATGCTGGAAATAGAACAGAGCCCATTAACACAGCAGGAGACCAGCAGAGAGCGTGGACCCCGGTTGGTCATTTACTGGCTGTTCTCCACCACAGGTGAGGCTGTTCATGTGAGAAAATATCTGCAAGATAAATATAAAAGAGCTCCATCTGATTTAAAAACAGTGACAAAGCCCAGTGCTTTCAAGTTCTTTATCTCAAAGAATTTCAACAAAGCTGTCAGAGGATCAGGTCTGACAGTGTTGATTCAACTTGCAGTGAGTTCCACGCAGAGGAAGCAACATAAAGAAATGCCTTTTCCCCCAATTCTGTAGGGACATGGGGATATTCAGATAAACATTGGTACAAATGTCTCTTTACTCCAATCAATAAATTGTCATTTTATACATTGTTTGTTGTTTATTGTTGGTGATTACTGTATGTTTTTTATGTACCCAGATATGGACCTACAGGTCTGGAATAAAGTATAAAGTACAAAGTACAAAGATGGATCTGATTTTTGCATCCAGTGATGGGGGGCATGGGGGGACATTTGGAGGATTCTCCAGATGCTTTTGTTGACATTTTATTGTTTTCATGCATTTATTGATCTTTAATCCCCCATTTTTAAACAAATCTGTAACATTAAGTCCCAATGAGGACTTTCTAAGTGATCTTGAAAAAGTCTCTCTTCTAGATATCTGCCTGATCCTAATCCACAACTTAAAATGAGATTATCAGCACCAATATAGATAGAGGAGACAGGGAAACAGGAGCCCCCTGACAGTCTAAACCTATAGCAGCATAACTAAGAGCTGGTTCAGACCTGATCCAGCTCTAACTATAAGCTTTATCAAAAAGGAAAGTTTTAAGTCTACTCCTAAAAGTAGAGAGGGTGTCTGCTCCCCGAACCTCAACCGGTAAATGATTCCAGAGAAGAGGAGCCTGATAACTAAAGGCTCCACCTCCCAGACTACTTTTAGAGACCCTGGGTACGACGAGCAGGCCTGCATGCTGGGAACGCAGCGATCTAGATGAATAATATGACATGATAAGCTCTTTAAGATAGGATGGCCCAATGCCATTAAGAGCTTTGTAAGTCAGAAGAAGAATTTTAAATTCTATTCTAAACTTTATGGGTAACCAGTGCAGAGACGCTAACACTGGGGAGATATGCTCCCTCCTCCTGGTCCTAGTCAGAACCCGGGCTGCAGCATTCTGAACTAGCTGAAGAGTCCTAATAGACTTGTTAAGACAACCAGATAGAAGAGAGTTACAGTAATCTAACCTGGAGGAAACGAAAGCCTGGACAAGCTTCTCTGCATCACTCTGAGACAAGATGTGTCTGATTTTTCTAATATTACGGAGATGAAACAACGCTGTCCTGGAGACCTGTTGGATGTGAGAGTTAAAGGACAGGTCCTGGTCCAGAAGAACTCCTAGGTTCCTAACAGTGGAGCCAGGTGCCAGGCTGATGCCATCTAAAGTTATCTGGTTAGAAAAAGCCTCTCTGAGGTCTTTAGGTCCAATAACAATGACTTCAGTCTTCTCTGAGTTCAAAAGTAGAAAATTTCTGCTCATCCAGATCCTTACATCTTTGAGGCAAACTTTAAGTTTAGATAACCAGCTAGTTTCCTCTGGCTTCAATGATAAGTATAACTGAGTATCATCTGCGTAAAAGTGAAAGTTTATGGAGTGTTTTCTAATTATGCTACTAAGAGGAAGCATATATAAGTTGAAAAGAACTGGACCAAGCACTGAGCCTTGAGGAACTCCATAACACACCCTGGTATGCAGGGAGGATTTATTGTTCACATGAACAAACTGAGAACGACTCGACAGATATGAACTAAACCAAGCTAAAGCAGTTCCTGTGATGCCAAGAAGATTCTCTAATCTCTGCAAGAGGATGTGATGATCAATAGTGTCAAAAGCAGCACTAAGATCAAGTAACAGCACAGAGAGGAGACCACTGTCTGAAGCCAAAAGTAGATCATTGGTTACTTTCAGCAGTGCAGTCTCAGTACTATGGTTGGCCCTAAACCCAGACTGAAAGTCCTCAAGGAGACTGTTACTATGAAGAAACTCACAGAGCTAACTGGAGACAACCTTCTCTAAGATTTTAGAAATGAAATAGAGGTTAGATATTGGTCTGTAGTTAACTAAGGAGCCTGAATCAAGGGTTGGCTTTTTAAGGAGGGGCTTAATTACTGCAACTTTAAAAAGTCCTGTCAATTAGGATGCATTAATCATCTTTAGAAGAGGGGTGCCAAGAATTCAGAGTAGGACACTGAATTCAAGGCGGCTGGAATAGCTTCCTTGAAAATGCATACAGCTCTATCAGACAAGCTCCTAGTTCAGACATTTTTATTGACTGGAGAAAAGTCGGAAAACGAAAACTCAAGTAACTAAGATGTGATTAGACAGAAGAGGATTCTGTGGGAAAACCTCAAATTGACAGCATTCATTCAAGATCTAGGGTGTGATTAAAGCAGTGTACGAAATACCAGCAATTGGGGGGTCCACCCTAGTGCTCCAGTGTCAGTCTGTCTTACACAGCGCCCAGCATAGAAGCCCACAAGTAACGCATATAGCCTAGATCATGCAGTCCACTATCATCATCAACAAAACTGCAAACAGTTACATGACTGCTGAACAATTCTGCTCCGCTATCAAAATAGACACTCATGTGTCCCTCTTATGCGCTCTCACACATACACATGGACACATGTTGTCTCACAGACTTATAGCAAACTATATTTAGCCTACATAACGCAGGTCTATCAATTCAGTCATCAAATCTGGGTTTAAAAAAAAACCCCAAAAGACTCTTTTTTTAAATGTTACAGGTAAAGGGTCTTGGTCGGAGAACAGACAGTCTCTTTATCACAGGAGTGGCTGGGTAACGGCTCTAAGGGAAATGCAGAGGGGCGTGTAGGACTGCAGCTCTGCTTCCTGGTCTCCACTCTGAGTTGTCAGATTGGCAGACTAATAAAATCAGCTAGATTCCTAGTTAAACGAGCTGCACCATCCAAAGTAGGATGGATCCCATCTCAGCCGATCAGACCAGGTTTGCCCCAGAAAGATTTCCAGTTATCTATAAACCCCACACCATTATCTGGACACCATCTCGACAGCCAGCAGCTGAATGAGGAGATGCAACTAAACATCTCATCATTAGTCCCATTCGGCAGGGGACCTGAGAAAATTACAGTTTTCTGCACCTGTTACAACAGCGTGGATTCGTAGTAAAAGAGTGCAGGTGCTAGACTGGCCTGCCTGCAGTCCAGACCTGTCCCCCATTGAAAATGTATGGAGCATTATGAAGCACAAAATACAACAACAGAGACCCCGGACTGTTGATCAACTGAAGTATTAGTATTAGCACAAGTCTACTGAAGTATTAGTGCAATTAGTGTCCTCAGTTCACAAACACTTATAGAGTATTGATAAAAGAAAAGGTGATGGAACACAGTGGAAACATGAGCCTGAAAATACTGACAGCAGAAGTAAAGACCGCTCCTCTGAATTAGCTTGCCTGTTAGCGTCTTTCTTTTCTTACAATACAACACCTGTTCCAACCTTTCAGGAAGGTTTTGCAGCCATCAAATTCAAAATGAGTGAAAATTAAAAAAAAAAAAAAAAATAGAGTTTATTGGTTTGAACAATAAATATCTTGTCTTTGTAGTGTATTCAGTTAAATATAGGTTAAACAGGATATTCAAGTTATTGTATTCTGTTTGTATTTATGTGTTACACAATGTTCCAGCTTGAAGTTCTGGTTCCGCTCTGTTTTTGAGTGTTAAAGGTACATTTTGCCTGGTCCTGTGGCCAGGTACTCACTTCATGTAATATGACAAAGAGGGCTTTGAAGACCTTATTTTATTTGTCAAAGTTTCATGAGCTAACTTTCCTGGGGATTTGGAACTGTATCAATAAAAACTGCACAACTGATTTATTGAAATGTTGTTAATATAAAGCATATAGTGCCATTTTCCAAAGATATGGATCATTCCGAAAGTAAACTGACATTTTGTTCAAACTAAAATTTATCCAACATCATCTCTGAATCTGGGATGCAGCTCTTATCTGAAAAGATAAATAAGCCTCATCTTCTCACCGTCGACTATTTGCCTCAAAAGGTTGGCCTGCTCTAATGGTCACTCGAGGCATTATTTATTGTTGATGCTGCTCACAACACGAGCTTATGGGATGCATTCAGCCTACGCCGCCTCTTAATCTGCCTCTCGATCCACCTCTCTGCTCTGCTTGATCTGCTGCTGCTTTTTAACTGTCGCTGCTTTTAAGCATGAATATTTTATGTGTGATGTGAGGTGTACTTGCATCCTCTCTATCAATATGTCTTAGTTACACCTGGGATGGTTTTGCACAGATGCCTCCAGAAGAAATGGAAATGCTATGGAATTCAATCAAGCATGGTGGATTGATGTGATGGACTCGATTCCTCTGCCTTTTTATGCACTCTGAGGGTTCTTCAGAGTTCTCTGAGGGGTCTAAAAAGACATTTGAAATGCTGCACACAATTATTGAAGCAACTGGAATATTCCCCAACAATCAGCCTTCAAATTCGGACAATTTGTCACCTCTCAGCAGTCACATCACTGTGATGAATGGAAAGGATCTCAGCAAACAGCACCGAGCAGGAGAGCCTCACTTACTGTTCAGATTATTAGAGCGCTGTTGATCAAATTTACGAGTGTAATTTTGCCCGGACATGCTTGTGTTTTCCATTTACATATGGTTTATAGAGCTGTGATTTCATTTACATAATAGGGGCTCAAAGTGATATGCTGATGAAAGCAGAAGGGAGGGTGCTCAGCAAACTTTTTATGGGCTGCTGTTAAACCAGGAGAAAGCAAATACCACACAACCAAATTATGTTTGCATGCCTCTCTCTCTCTCTCTCTCTCTCTCTCTCTCTCTCTCTCTATCTCTCTCTCTCTCTCTCTTTGTGTGTGTATGTGTGTGTGTGTGTGTGTGTGTGTGTGTGCGTGCAGGAAGGAGATGTAAAGACAGAGAAAAAGACAGAAACAAGGACACTGGCATGTTGAAAGAAAATAAAATAGAGTGCCTTCTTCAGTTGTTTCAGCCTCTTTGAACACAGAGGATGTCAATACCCTTCAAATGCCAGAGAAGACAAAAGACAAGAGGCACTACACAACAGACACAACACGATGGCAGACAGACAGAAAAAAAAAATGCTGCCTCAGTAATTATTTAGAGACACTATGTGAGGGCGAGGGTTCGTGCAGGAAGTGCTCATCTGTTACTCATAAAATTAAACACTGTCTCTCACTTCAGACAGGTAATTCATTCCCTGACAGAGTGTTCTCCAACACAGGCAGACTGCTCATTCTGATACATTCAAGATCTCATCCTCTGCTTTGACAATACCACACTGCTCTGCACCAGTGCTGCAATCACACTCCCAGCCCAACCACATCCCAGCATCCATCTGCAGGCTTTATGATGTGTAGGCCCAAGCAGAGATAACGGTGTCTGTTAGGGTAATCTTTTCTATTATTTGCACTGTAAAATAAATAAATAAATAAAACTGTTAGATGTTGTACTGGTAAAATGCTAACAGCTGTACTTGCCAAAACTGATCATGAAAAAATGAGAAAAACCATAAAAAACTGAAAACTGTGATTTATTTGAACAGTACAATAATGTATAATGTATAAAGTACAAAACTTGTAGAATGACAGGAGATTAATTCTACAGTATAGCCTCTTACTTGAGATGTTACAAGATGTGATGTGAGTAATGGAGGGGGGGCATTTCTGTGAAGTGTGTATCAAGGCTTGCTTCTGTCGCCCAGTCTGCCTTGGTAGCTGGAAGGACAACTGGATATTTTCTGGTGTCTCACTGTGTGCTGAAATGCTGTGGCAAGAATAGGAGAGACACACATTGAGCTGCTGTTATCATCTCAAAAGGAATATTTATTCTTCCTCTGTGCTCAAATGTTACTCTATGCCACTAGCAGCACTGCGTCCCAGTGTATGGATGTGAAATAGCAAAATAGAAATGGGAACTGCAGAGAAACCATAGAATTGAAACCAGGAAAAATAAATGTAAATTATAGGGGTCTCTGTTTTAACTGTTTGAACCTCCTAGTTCAGCTTGTTCTTAAATCATTTTTAGACAACTGATTTCAACTCTCTATACTTCATCTAGGGGAGGAGCTGAAAATGATGACGTCCAAAGCCTAGCTGCCCAGCTGTACCGCGTGTCTGATTTGGAAACTGGTTCATATCATAGAGGTTCAGATCTTATGCCAACTTTGACAGCAACACAAACCCCTCAGACTCCATTCAAAATGTGGGCTTTGGATAGAGAGTTGCGGTCACTTCTGCGTTTGGAAAGTGTTATGAGAGTTTGGATACTAGAGTTTGGATTGTGTGGTCTTGAGCACAACACTAGCACTTAAAGTTTGGAGATAGTTTGAAACTATTGAGGAACTTTTATTTCTGAATGAAAATGACTAAAATGTCTTCATTTTACGTACGTCTTTGTCCAAGTTACACAAACATATCAGTACCCTCTTCCTAGCTCCACAATTTCACTGGTTAAGCCCATGCCATTTTCCAAAAGTAACCGAAAACCATTATTACACAACATGCCATATCATGATGTGATACTAGGGTTTGGAAAATTTACACACACAGAATACATTCAAAAGATTTATCATTCCAGATGTCATCATTTATGTAGAGAAATTATTTGGTTGTACATTTTTTTATGTAACTCACAGTCATTCCCAAGAGCCACAACAGAAGAGAATTCAATGCTCCACACATCACATGGTTAAGTTACAGCTGCCTGTGACTATACACCAGACCAGCAGGTGGTTTTGTGTGCAAATGAAGCTTCAAGAAATGAACCCTTTCACCAACTAATTGGCTCAAGTGATTTGATGCCTCATGAAGCTTCATCTCACCATCACTACAGTACAGCCTCTTACTGTTACAGTGGGTATTACTACAATTTAAGGTATTGTCCATATGTTAGTGTTGGTGGTTTTAAACCATGAAGGGGGCTGACAGCCTGTGTGACCACATGATGCACCAATGTACAGCAGAGTCTCATGTTCACCACGTTCCTTCCTCACTCATGGTATGAAAAACACACAAAAAACAACAACAACAAAATCAAAACTGTTGCACTTAAAAACCTGCTACATGGCACAGACCACCTGGCTGTCTGTGCTCCACATGGCATGGACTGGCTTTCTATGTTCCACATGGTATGGGCCAGCTGTCTGTGCTCATGGTAATTTAAAGTAAACAGAAAAAAGAACAACTTTTTACACTTTGTTTTAAATTGGCCAACAGAGCCTTTCAACAAACCCCATTTATTTAAAAGCATTAAAGACTATGAAAAATTATAAGCTGCATGGTCCATGACAGTTGGAGCACAGACAGCCAGCTCATGCTCTACCCCCCTGAGCAAGACCCCCAAAGTACAGCAGGGTCTCATATCTGCAGTGTTCCCTCCTCATTCATGGTTCCAAAGGCCAGCTTAACAAAAATACAGAGGAGCAGTTTTTGAAGTGTAACATTTATTGTTACCATCAGACCCTGCTGTGCATTGATGCATCATGTGGGTGACACAGGCTGTCTTCACTCCAGGCCATAAACAGTCAGTGTCCTTCATGGTTAAAAAACACAAACAGTAACATGTGGACATATCACGGTACATTCCTGGTAACCCCAGCTGATGGCATTTTCCCATATATGATGTTTTTTATTATTGTTATTATTATTGTAATTATTATTGTATTATTGTTTTTTTTTTTTTTTTTTTTTACAGTGTGGCAATAATTCTCCTGTCAGTCTCCACCTCCACAGGATCCAGGACTAAGCTGGTCTTCTTCACCAGTCTGTTCAGTCTCACCACCTGGTATCCAGTCCACACACAGCAGGTGAAATCCTTCACTGTGGTGTTGGTGTAAGTTCTGTTAGCCATGTCTCTGTGAATAACATAATGCTACTCTGCCCTCTGGTATTTGCTCTTCTGCTGGGTTAGCACAGCTAGCTCATCAATTTTACTGGAGATAGATCTTATATTCTCCATTATAGTGGACGGGTCAACGTTGTCTCTTCAGAGCTCACACCACAGCACCAACTCGTTGTCCTCACATCCTTCCCCTCAGCTTGCGGGGAACAGCAAAGCTAGCATTGGTTAGCATCAACTTGCTACGGGCTGCTAACAGCTGATGTAGTGTATGAACAGTGTGGCCATGGTTACATGTAGGATCTCCGGACACACAGGAACAATAAATAGTAAAAAAAAAAAAAAAAAAAAACCACCACTGGGAGCGCAAAGAGTTTGGAGTGATTGGCCAACTAATGAGACATACAAAGGTAATGACAACCTGAAAATATAAAAATAATTATAATAATAATTAAAAAAAGAATAAATAAAAATAAAAAAAAGAGCAAAAGGAAGCTGCTGCAACGAGTGGCCACTCGAATGTTCAGTATGTTCAACACAATGTGACGTTACTGGCTGAAAAGTTACGTCAGCATGAATGTGCAAGAAACAAGAAGGGCTATTTTCAGAGGTGTGATGTCCTTAATCATGAAGTTGGACCATCAGCTGCTGGTCCCACCTGCACAGGGACTTTATACCTGCTTTCCCCACATCTGTTCAGGGACGTGTTGTTATGTTATCTTATGCGGCATATTATAAATTAGAATTCTTAATATTTATAAAAAGTGTAGGTCCATGGTGCAACTCATTACCAGATCAAACTGACCTGTGGCAAAGTCCTGCCCTCAAACATGAGCCAGTCACAGTGTGTGTAGTTATTTCCATAAACATTCTGTGCCCAAATGTCCAATTAAATGCATTACAGAAAGTCAGTTTTCTTTTGGTCTTATGAGGTTTTCTGAGATTTTAAGTTTAAAAATAGTCAAACGGTGTTCATGTTTCTCTGACACAAGGTATCCTGAGAGGCTGGGTGGAGGGGTGTATTTAACCCTTCCCTTAAGCCACATCTCAACCCAGAAAAGTGTCTTCTTTGGATAAAGTTGTGCAGTAGACCACAACATGAACTCAACATGAATAAAAACAAAGATGTTTACGTCTGTTCTAAGTGTGACCATGCTCCAGGTTGGAACAAATTTTACTTATGCTGAGGGAACCAACTCATTCAAATCACCCAAAAAGCTCAACTTAAACATAAACACTTCAAGAGGACAACAAATAGGACAGTAAGAGAATCAGAGGCAGAGACAAAAAGTGATGCTCAATAAATTAATTTAATATGTTTAAATGATCAGTAAGTCATTAAAGCTGCAGGAAAATAAAAAAAAAATATTAAGAGCTCACTTTATAAAGCATGTTTAAAATGACACCACTTAATCTTAATGAATCAAAGAGTAAATAAAATAAACTAAGGAAAATATTGTAGACTAAGGGTTCCTAAATGATCGCTAGTAACTAAGGTGGGGGTGCAGAGGACTTACCATACACACGGTGCCAAAAACCCTGCACTCACTCAGACACGGCAACTAAAAAAGAACAGAAAACGTGCACGTTGAAAAATGAAAGGTACAAACAACCACTCACACACAGTTAAGGGAAGGTGAGGTGCAGGTGGTGTGAGGCCTGTACCCGCAAACAGCCCCAACGTGCTCAGGAGACGACGCACCGCTCAGCCTGTAATACTCCCAAACAAGAGAACAAAAAGTTAATGAGATTACTTCTACATTACGATAAACAACCTAAAACAAAACAACTCTCCTAAACAAAGCAGCAGTGGCAGTCTATCTATAAAAGCCATTCATTAAATATTAACACCCTGTGCTAAAACAGAGCTGCTTATATTGTAACATACCTGCCCGTACATTGAGGAAGTGGGAGGTGCTACCACAGACCAAACTGTGTGACTAAAGCTATGGAAGCCTGGTGGGGACAAAAAGGCTGCTGGTCACATAAGGTTAGTCAACATCGTATGTGAGGCAACATGTTGTCACTTTGCTGTGAAGAAATATAAAGTTATCTTTAACATCTCTAACCTTAGCTAATGTTAGCCTAGCATTAGCTCCTAGCTGTGTTGTTCATCATGTCTCTTTGTTTGTTGGAGTTCATTTGTCTGTTTTGTTCTAGTTTTTGTTCTTTGGTGATCGTCCATCATTGTTAGCTGTTGTCCAAAGGGTATCACACCCGGAGTTGGACCCAAAAGCAGGACTCGGGAGTCAGGCAGAAATTCAAAAATCTGTTTAATCTGTCCAAAAGGTACCAGAAGACAGTCAGGTTTTCAGGCAGAGGTATCCAGAACGACAGGCAAAAAACTTGGTCGAAAGAACATGCAGGGTCGGTGATACTAAGAGCTTACACAAGGAATACGGCTGGAACGCTGACTAAAAGACTAGACGAACTGGCACAGAAGGAAGGTAAGACTGAGAATAAAAAGACCAGGGGAGTGGAGATAACCAGACACAGGTGAGACACATTAGGGTAATCAGGGACGTGGAGACACAAGGGAACAGGAAGTCACCAGACCTGAAACGAGAGACAATAGTGAGTGACACAATAAGACAAACATGAATGAAATAAACAACTTAACCCCGAGATGTGACAGGACCCCCCCCTTTATGGCCGACTCCTGACGGCCCAGGCTCGTTGGGGTGCTCCTGATGGAAGTCTTTAATAAGACCAGAGTCCACAATGTCCCTCGCAGGAACCCATGAGCGTTCCTCGGGCCCGTAACCCTCCCAGTCAACCAAGTATTGTAGACCCCGACCCCTGCGACGAGTAGCCAACAACTTCCGAACAGTGTACACAGGTCCTCCACCGAAAATCCGAGGGGGTGGCGGGGGTCTGGAGGTTGGAACCAGAGAGCTTTCCCTGGCCGGTTTCAGTTGGCTCACGTGAAAAGAGGGGTGCACTCTCATGTTCTTAGGGAGTTTCAGTCGCACAGATACCGGATTAATAATTTTTGAGATAGGAAATGGTCCCACAAACCTAGGTGCGAGCTTCCTGGATTCTACCCGTAGTGGCAGATTTTTGGTGGAAAGCCAAACCCTCTGTCCACAAGTATAGGTGGGAGCACGGCAGCGGTGTCGATCAGCCTTCCTCTTGTTGTTCTCCGAGTTGCGGAGGAGCACCCTCCGAGCCTGCTCCCAAATCCGCCTGCAACGGCGCACCAAAACCAGGGCTGAGGGAACACAAACTTCCTTTTCCAGTGCCGGGAATAGGGGTGGTTGGAACCCATACACACATTCAAAAGGAGACAGACCAGTAGCTGAACTAGGTAAAGTGTTGTGCGCATACTCAACCCAAACAATGTGCTGACTCCAAAGAGAGGGGTTCTGAGAAGCAAGGCACCGAAGACCCGTTTCCAGCTCCTGATTGAGTCTCTCCGTCTGTCCGTTGGATTGAGGGTGGTAACCTGAGGAGAGACTAACTGAAGCCCCTAATAAGGAGCAGAACTCTCTCCAAAACCTTGCCACAAACTGGGGACCCCGGTCTGACACAATGTCTCTGGGAAAACCATGAATACGAAAAACATGTTGCAACATAACCTCAGCCGTCTCTTTGGCTGAGGGAAGCTTAGGCAGAGGAATAAAATGTGCCATCTTGGAAAATCTGTCTACCACAGTAAGAACCGTAGTGTTACCTTTAGAGACAGGGAGACCAGTGACGAAATCCACAGAGATGTCAGACCAGGGTCTCCTTGGCACCGGGAGGGGGCATAACTGTCCATGAGGAGCATGTTTAGGAGTCTTGTTCCGTGCGCAGACTGGACATGCTGCCACATACTCCAAGACCTCTCTTTCCATCGAAGGCCACCAGAACCGACGCCTCACCACAGCCAAGGTCCTCTTAACTCCGGGATGACAGAAGATTTGAGAGGCATGGGCCCAGTTGATGACCTGAGAGCGCAGTTCAGAGGGAACAAAGAGTCTATTGGAAGGACACTCAACAGGTGGGGTCAGGTTAGCATTAGCCTTAACTACCTGGTTCTCAATGTCCCAGGTAAAAGACCCCACTACACAGGAGGTGGGTAGGATGGCAGAGGGCTCAACGGAGAGTTCATCAGACTTGAATAACCTTGAGAGAGCATCAGGCTTCACATTCTTAGATCCAGGGCGATAAGAGAGGGTAAAGTTAAATCTGTTAAAAAAAAGAGCCCACCTGGCTTGCCGAGGGTTTAGACGCTTAGCTGACTTCAGGTACTCCAGATTCTTGTGATCAGTCCAAACGAGAAAAGGTTGCATAGCCCCTTCCAGCCAGTGCCTCCATTCCTCGAATGCCACCTTAACAGCCAGCAGTTCCCTGTTACCGACATCATAGTTCCGCTCAGCGGGAGACAATTTGCGGGAGAGGAAGGCACAGGGATGCAACTTGCCATCTGAGGAACATCTCTGGGACAGCACAGCCCCAACGCCGACATCGGAAGCATCTACCTCCACCACAAACTGCCTTTTAGGATCAGGTAAGGAAAGAATGGGTGCAGAAGTGAAGCAACATTTTAACTTATTAAAAGCAGTATCGGCTTGAGCAGTCCAGACAAATGGACAATTAGAAGATGTTAAAGCATGGAGGGGAGAGGCAATGGAACTGAAGTTCCTGATGAACTTCCTGTAAAAATTTGAAAATCCCAGGAAGCGTTGGACCTCCTTGCGAGAGGTAGGGACAGGCCAATTAACAACAGCACCAACCTTCTCAGGGTCCATCCTAACCTCCCCCTCTGCCAGAACAAACCCCAGGAATGACACCGAAGACTGATGGAACTCGCATTTCTCTGCCTTAACATAAAGCTGGTGTTGGAGAAGACGGTTCAGAACCTGACGAACATGCTGCATATGGGACACCTCATCGGAAGAAAATATTAGAATATCATCCAAATAGACAAAGACAAATTTATTCAGCATGTCTCTGAGGACATCATTGATGAGATTTTGGAAGACAGCTGGGGCGTTAGTGAGGCCAAATGGCATTACTAGATACTCGTAGTGCCCTGTGGGAGTGTTAAAAGCAGTCTTCCACTCATCCCCCTCCCTTATGCGCACCAAGTGGTACGCATTCCGAAGATCCAGTTTAGTGAAAACTTTAGCTCCCTCTAACAATTCAAAGGCAGTGGAGATGAGTGGAAGGGGGTACCTGTTACGAACAGTGATGTCATTCAGTCCACGGTAGTCTATGCAAGGACGAAGTGACTTGTCTTTCTTTTCTACAAAAAAGAACCCTGCTCCAGCAGGAGATGAGGAGGGACGGATAAGACCAGCAGCCAACGACTCCTCAACATAATCAGTCATAGCTTTAATCTCAGGACGAGAGAGAGAATAAAGTCGTCCTCTGGGGGGCGAGGTGCCTGGAAGCAATTCGATAGCACAGTCAGAAGGTCTGTGAGGTGGAAGGGCCTTAGCACGGGACTTACTGAACACCTCCTTTAAATCATGGTAACAGGAAGGAACCCGAGAGACATCAGGGCAATCAGACTCTGCAGAACCGGAGGTTTCAATACTAGCACGAATCTCTTTATTGAAACATAAAAAACTAGACTGAAAACAGTTGTGGCTACAACCCCTACCCCAAGCAATTATTTGGCCAGTGGACCAATCAATGTGAGGGTTGTGCAACTTCAACCACGGGTGCCCTAGAATCAGCTGGTGCTGAAGTGCATTAAACACATGAAAACTTATTCTCTCAGTGTGGGAATCAGAGAAGGTGAGGGTCAGAGCTTGTGTTCGGTGAGTCACCCTCCCCATGGAATGTCCATCAACCGCACTGACTTCCAGCGGTTGGGGCAGACGAAACATCCTCAGCCCGAGTCTCCTAACGAGATCAAAGTTCATGAGATCAGCATCAGAACCAGAGTCAATAAACGCAGGCAAACTAACAGAGTCAGCAGGTGACTGTAAAGTTACTTGAGGCTGCAGGCGTGATGGTGAAGAGATTGTTAAAGTTCGACTCACCATGGCCCTGACTTTCACAGAAGACTGACCCCCCCTGAGGCGACAGCGAGCCAGCAGATGTCCCAGCTGTCCACAGTAAAGACAGCGCCCCTCTCTCAACCTGCGCTGACGTTCCTCCAAAGACAGCCGGGTTCTTCCAACCTGCATGGGTTCAACAGACTCTGTCGGCTCCTCTCCGACAGGAAGCTTACTCCTGGAATCTGGAGACTCCCGTGCCAGCGAACTCCGTGAGCCAGCCGGAAATGTGCGCTCCTTAACGCGCCCTCTCTCTCTCTCAGAAAGCCGTTTGTCAATCTTTATGGCTAGCGCGATGAGAGAATCCAAATCACCGGGGAGATCTAACGGGGTGAGATGGTCCTTCAAAGTCTCAGATAGCCCTTCTAAAAAGGCATCAAAAAGAGCAGATGAGTTCCAGTCACTCTCCGCCGCAAGGGTACGAAACTCCACGGCGTAATCCGAGACCCGTCTCCCTCCCTGCTTCAGCCTTACCAGCGCCCGCGCTGACTCACGCCCAGGCATAATGTGTTGAAACACCTGGCTGAAGGCTTTCGTGAAGGCTGTCAACGAGCTCCATGTCGGCGATCCTCTACTCCACTCCGCTGTGGCCCAAGCTTCTGCCTTACCCGAGAGATGCGAAATAATATAGGCTATCTTGGATCGGTCGGATGGAAAGGCGGCACTCTGCAACTCGAAATGGAGTTCACATTGAATCAAAAAAGGCCGACAATCCCCAGATTCTCCCGAAAATCTCTCCGGCCGGGAGAGACTCAATGAGGAAGGAGCAGGAACACTGACGGAGAGAGGAGCAGTCGCGGACGAGTCCGGAGGAGGGGCAGACACGGACTCTCCGGAGACTGGTGAGACCACTCTCTGGATCATCTGGACCACTGAGGTAAGCTGATTACCGAAGCTGGCCATCTGAGATTCTTGTTGGTTGGACAGTTCTCTTATGTGATGTCCAAGGGCATTAATAAGATCGTCCTGCTGGGCGATCCGTTGTCCCTGCGCCTGGATGGCTCTGCGCACCGGATCTGAGTCCGCTGGGTCCATTTATGGCCAGTTCGTACTATCACACCCGGAGTTGGACCCAAAAGCAGGACTCGGGAGTCAGGCAGAAATTCAAAAAATCTGTTTAATCTGTCCAAAAGGTACCAGAAGACAGTCAGGTTTTCAGGCAGAGGTATCCAGAACGACAGGCAAAAAACTTGGTCGAAAGAACATGCAGGGTCGGTGATACTAAGAGCTTACACAAGGAATACGGCTGGAACGCTGACTAAAAGACTAGACGAACTGGCACAGAAGGAAGGTAAGACTGAGAATAAAAAGACCAGGGGAGTGGAGATAACCAGACACAGGTGAGACACATTAGGGTAATCAGGGACGTGGAGACACAAGGGAACAGGAAGTCACCAGACCTGAAACGAGAGACAATAGTGAGTGACACAATAAGACAAACATGAATGAAATAAACAACTTAACCCCGAGATGTGACAAAGGGCTCTAGTTAAACTAACATTAGCTTCTGGAGTTTAGCTTCATTAGCTTATCTGTAATAGCCCAGATAACAAAGGTTGTCAAAAGTTCTGCTGAATGACTCAATGTAAATACTGTAGCTCCAAACTAACAGAGACACTCTCGGTAAAGATGGTAAAAAGGAGGTTAGATTTTTCTCCTGACTGATGCTGATCATCTGTCTTGTTGTCTGAGATGCTGATGGGAACCAGATGTGGTTTATCAGGTTTGCTCTGGGACCTGGAAGTTTTGTCTTGTAACTGAAGCTTTTTATGGACCTTCAACAGTAAATTGATTCATATATCCTCCAGTGTGGAGTTTAGACCCTTTTGGTGCCTTCAGATGATATGTTCTCTTTCTGTCTTCAAAAATCATCACTGATGTCCTGTGAAATGTCTCCTACTGTGACACCTGCCATAGCACCTGTCACTGAATGGTCATTGTTTGTCCAAGTGAGTGGAGGGGGGCGGGGCTTAGACATAGTCAATTAACATAAGCAACACTGGTGAAAGCAGAAAAGCTGTTTCAGTAGCAGGTGGTTTCATGTGACTGAAGAGCAGCAACCCTCTAATTCAGTGTTAGCTCATGGCTAATTAGGGGCTGATTTCCACCCAGTCATCAGGGCAGGTTCTACAGCTTTCCCTGCAGGGTTTCTTTATCATTAATTACACAACAACTTATTTAACAGGCTCTAGTGTGAGGAAAGTAGAAGGACAGGGCATACTTCTAAGAAGGAGGAATGAAAGAGTAGGAATTGTAAATGACCCTCTGCTCTCAGAGGTGCATAATTAGGAGCTGCAGAAGCAGAAGGAGTGTGAGAAAATGACAAATGAAGCCTTTACACATCAAACCAGACCTTGTTTGATGTCACTGCCTGTGAAATTGGAGCTGTTTCGTGTCCCTGTGAGAGCCCAGAGCTGCAGCGTGATCATCAGAGGGACTCTCACCCTCTCCTCCCCTCACACTACACCTCCCTGCTCACTCTTCTTTTTCCTCCAGGCTCATGAGTTGTCCGTGAGCATCCATCTGCACCAGTGATCAGGAGGTTTCAGACCGCAGCTCTGACAAGCAGGCGTGGCTCTGTTTGAAAGGTGCTTTTTGGTGTAATATGGGAGATGCAGAGGGGCTAAGAATCTATAGATCTGTGTGTATTTGTGGACGTGTGACTACGAGTATGTGAGTGTGTGAGAGTGTGTACGTTTGCCCTTTCCAGAAGTGCCTCCTCAGACTGTCTGCTGTCTCAATCATCCTTACAGTCTCTTGACTGCATCTTGTCAGGTCCTGTGTTCTGACGGCCAGTGGTGACAGCCTTTCAAACAACAACTGTCTTCATGTCACTCTTTGATCCATACAGCTGCCAGGTGCTGCTGCACTGGTATTACTGAGGGTCCTGCAAACTATTCCTGCATTCTTCTAAAAGTCAACTGTTACGGCAGAGTACAATCTTATCCTGTGGTAAATGTATATGGACACTGTTTGCATGAGAAAAAAGTACGGCTCAGATGAAAGAAAGGATGCATGGACCTTAACAGGCATTACATTTCATCACCTGAATTTTTGAGGCTACTTGTTGGTTTCTCTATCTAAAGTGCTCCCATGCATGAGCTATCAGTCACAAGGCTCTATTAACCCTAGAACACTATTCCTAAACAGTAATACCATTAGAGCGCAGATGGCCTAGTTAAGGTAAAAGCCTTAAAAGCGGAGGTTCAAGTCTGACCTGTGGCGCCTTTCCCACATTTCACTCCCCTCTCTCACCCTGTTTCCTCCTCTACACACTGTCCTGTCCACTCAAAATAAAAGCCCAGAAAAAGTAACACCATCACTTATGTCAGGTATATTTTACCCAAATACCCAATAAAAACACTGAAGTACAACAATACATGGCAAAGTGAAGTACTCTCCTTTTACTTTTCCACATACAAAGTCTCCTAAATCAAACAAACAAAAAAGTATCATAAGCTGACAAAAAATTAAGCCTTGAAATGTGTGAAAAATCAGGGAGTCATCAATGAAAAATGTGAGCCTCTGGTGAAGTTTTTTTTTCATTATAAATAGGGCCGCCAAGATTGGTCGACTCGTCACGATGACGTCGACGATCAAATTCATCGGCGATCAAATTTGTCGGCGACTTATTTAATAATCGTTGTCGTCGTTTTAATATTTTTTTAAACTTTATTTTACCCTCAAAACTGCCGCTGTACTTTCACCTGTCTCGTCTGCCGTTCTGTCCTTGACGCATACGCGCAGAAGTGGTAACCAGGGTAACCTGTGATGTCACCGGAAAAGTTATGCCCAACAGTATCATGGCTAGCCGGCAACAGAGCTGGAAAGTTTGGGAGCATTTTTCCAAAATAAAGGAGAAAAGTGTGCAATGCAAAATCTGCAAAGCAGAAATGGCCTTCCATGACAGTATGACGGCGATGCACGAGCATCTGAAAAGACAGCACGCCGTGGCTGATTTATTTTCTGACGAAGAATGACAATCTCGGTAAGCTAATTGGCTAGTTGGCTGCTAACATTAACGTCAACAGGGAGCTACCTACTTAATAGCGATGTCATGTTTGAATAAAAAAATTGGTACATTAAAAAAAATGTCAGAAATGCTGCTACAAGCTGCAAAGTTCATTAAAAGCTGAATGAACTATGATATTAACTGTCTTCATTTTTAGTTAGCACATACCTTAAACACTTGAAGCTGGAAGCTAATGATGTTAGCTGTATGCTGGTGCAATAAGCTGCAATTTATGTATGATCCAAATAGTCGACTAATCACAAAAAATAATCGGTGACTAGTTGATTATCAAAATAATCGTATGTGGCAGCCCTAATTATAAATAATGATAAAAATATTTTACCTGTCAATCACCTGAACACGTGCCTGCTGAAAAAAACATGGATGGGAGCAAGAAAACAAACCTCCCTCTGCTGACGCCAGTGAGCAGCCTGAAACTACCCAAGGACCCATGAAACTCAGACAGCAGCAACACAGTGAAATCACATGAACACAATCATGTGTGTGTGTGGGGGGGTCACCTGTAGATAGTGTTCCAGGGTTCAGATCCTTTCTGTCTGATTTCCACGTGTTTGCTGATGAGATGAGTCACACAGGCACTATTATCCTCTGTCCTTGAGTACACTGTAAAGAAAGTCTGTCAAATTTACGGTAAAATACCAGCAGCTGTGGTTGCCAGGAGTCTACCCTGAAAAAAAAAAAATGGGGAAACCGTAAAAAACAAAACAGTACATTTCAAAATAAAACTCTTCAAATTCATGGTAAAATACCAGCAGCTGTTGCTGAAGGGGGAGGGGGGGGGGGGGGGGGGGGGGGGTTACGGTAAAATCCGCAACTGTGTAGGGGATTTTACAGCACAATACTTGTAGAATGATATATTAATTCTACAGTATAGTCTTTTTCCTTCATTTTTTCACGGTATATTCCTGGTTTCCATAGCTGCTAGTATTTTACCATAAATTTGACAGATTCTTTTGTTGATACAGTGTAGAGGGTGCTATAAAGGGTCCACACATGGAGCTGCTCCTGTTTCCTGAATGGAAACTTCATGAAGACAGTCTGGTCAATCAGGTTGTCCCCTCTGTTCTGTTCATGGAGGCAGACCACCTGTTTCTTACTGCAGCTTCAATTTGTTATAACCTCATACAATCCCAGGGTTTAGATTATGTGCAGCATCATAGACACACAGCAGGACATGCTTTACTTTCAACGTTAGCCACTGACCTGAGTGATGTTGTTCAAAGGCACCACAGTGACAGCAGTCCTCCAGACGATCAGTCACAAACCACAACTTTCATGTTGCTGGCTCACTTTCATTATTTGGTCTCTATTCATGCTGTGACATTTACTTTTCATTAATAGAAATATTTTTCATGTTCAGAGTTGAATCAAAGGCAGATAGACATGTTTTTTTTTCACTTCTTTAGCCTGGTCTGGATCAGATATTTTTGTGATTTAACAATCATGTCTGGGAGGCTAAGTGACGGACAGAACATCAGAGATGTCTCTGAAGTCCATTTCACCGTTGAAATGAAATGATATATTCTGAAGAATAATCTGTCAAGATAACACAGACACTTTAAAATGAACAATCTGGAGAGAGAGAGAGAGAGAGAGAGAGAGAGAGAGAGAGAGAGAGAGAGAGTCAGTTTAAATGGATTCATCCTCCCTTACACTGATCCAGAATCATTTTTAAATTAATAATAATGACTTAATTTACAGAGCACTGTTTCATTCTATAAATACTTCCTACAATGAGTGAGGAAGCAGCATTTAAACTGGACAATTAGACGGTGCTTAGTGGCTTTTCTTACTTTGTTGAGTTTTTTGTAATGAAGCTTTAAGATAATCACACAGACTTAATTCTTTAAGGACTTTGGCTAATTGGAGTTCAGGAGGTTTTTTTTTTTTTTAAAGCCTGGGCACAAAAAAGCTTATTAACCTTCTTACCCAAAGTCTTTACAGTCCTTTAATACCTCCGCTGTTAACCCTTTAATGGAGTCTGGCTGGGCTACACTCCTTTACAGGCTTTAGATGTTGAGAAATGGGTCACAACAGACAACAACAACAGTCCAGGTCAGTTCTGACATGGTTTTAAAATGTGCCTCCACAGACTGGGAAGAGGGACGGTGAATTAATGGGAGCACATCATGTCATTGAACATAACTGGGGTTTGGATTTATGTAGACCCTCACCATCTTGGGCTGACTTACCAGCAGTAAGTCAGCCCAAGTTATTACCAGAGAAGAAGTCCCAGGCAGCCTGTGATTGGACTGTTTCCTGACAGCTATTTCTATAGAGTTACACATTTTTCTAAGATAACAGACATGAAACTGTTGTATTGGCTCCTCTGTACAGGAACATATTGTTTTTCTTCACAGAGGGAAAAGGTGGTAGATGTTCAAGTTTGTGACAGATGGTTGGGTCTGGTGCCAGCATAGACCTGGGTACAAGGTGGGCCCAAGCATGAGACAAACCACACACAGCTAATCTGGCAAACCATCAAAGCTGCTGGCACATCTCCGAGGTTAACAATTACCCAAGCAAGGTGCTGTACAGACGTGGCTTTGAAAATGAAATGAAAGCAGTTTTTTTCTCCTGCCACAGTGACCATGAATACAGGAAAGCTGATTACCTTTAATTCAGAAGATATGTAAAGCAGATTAGACAGATGGACAGACGGACAGAGACAGACAGACAGACAGAGCTGCTCAATGCTGAACGTCCTCTCTCTAAAACTCGTCCTGAAAACAGTTTCTTTGCTTAGAGAGCCAGAGGAAAGACACAGGTGTCATGGGAAAAACTGGAGCTAAAACCATCAGTCCAGGGACAGGCAGGGCTGACTGTAATGAGGCACCGTGGGGCCCGTCAGACCCGAGACAAAAGACCCCACTGGAGTCCCTTACACTCGCAGGGGAGAAGTGCCAGTTCTTCTTGTCTCCCCCCTCCAGGGTTGATGCTGTGAGTGACTCTGTCCTGCGCTGAGCTTCTGATCAATACATCCTGTTCTCCTCTTTTACGGTTAGCTTGTCACGGAGTCCACAGGGAGCTGTGAAGAAGTGGCAGAGCTCCATAAAGCAGCTGTTTTCCCCCAAACGTCAGCTGCCAGCAGCTCCTGCCCAACGTCTTTTTCTACGTGTGATGAGACTTTTCATGTGGGGTGGTGACTGATGACTCCCACGTTTAACCATCAAGGGATGTTACTGGAAAGATGGAGTGAGTGTGACTTGTGAGAAAAGGGTATTCTAACTAAACTATAAATCATAAAAAGACTTTAAGGCTGTGTTTAAATTCAGTGATTAAGACATGCATGTCTTCAGCTGTATAACTGTAGATGAGTCTGCTCCTCCACATCCTGTGCTCCTCCCCCTGATGGTCTGTGTGCGAGTGGTTCATGTGTTTTCACACCTCAGCAGCACGCACAGCGCCTGTTTTGCTCTGGCCTTCTGTTTGCTTTCAGGTTTTCCTGTCCTATTTTTTTTTAATTTGTATTTACAAAGAGTGAGCAGGAGAGAGATTTTTTTTTTCTTCTTCTTCTTTTTTTTTTGAGGGAGAAAGTTTAAAAGGCAGGTAGCTGGGTGGGAGTGCTCCTCTAGAATCTTCAAGGCTTCTCCTCAGTAGCCTTGCCTTATAGATTTCAGGGAGTGATGGGACTTCAATTCATGTTTTTGATGCTGTGTGCACCGCTCTGTTCAGCAGCCTGTCCTCCTCTGCTGATAAACTCTGCTGGACACTGCACGCGTCTTCAGCTGCTCTAAGAACAACAGAGGGTGATAGGCTTTCTTCAAAACAGAGCTGGTGTTCTCCTTCCATTTCCAGGTGCAATAAACACAATAAACAGGCAAGAGAAAAAGAGAATAAGTGAAGCACAGTTAAAAACAGTTACACACATGTACATAGTGGTGCATGTTTGAAACTGTCCCATGTTAATAACTGAACTCAGTTTACTCTAGTTTTAGTGTTTGTGTGCAGTATTCCAGCTGTGGGCTGCACAAAAAGCTGAAGGATGTTTCTCCAGTTTTAGTGTTTACTGTTGGAACTTCAAGCATTATCCATTCACTTGAAGGAGTTTGATAGTGGCAAGTGGACACATTCAATAAAGAGGTGAGATACAATGACAGATGTCCAGACAGCTTTGTATATGAAAAGTAACCAGTGCCTGTCTGGTCTCATGATGAGGGACGGCCCACTTTATCATACAGGATACAGTGATGAGTTGAGATACTGTCATCAGTAATGAATCTAAGGGCAGAATGGGATACTGAGTCCGGCGGTCTAAGCGAGCTAGCTGTGGCATGCCTGTAGATCACATCCCCATAATCTAAAACTGACAGAAAAGTGGCCTCAATAATATTTTTTCTACAGGACAGAGGAACGTTTGTTCTGTGTCTGTATAAAAAAAGTTGTAAAAGTTTCTGTCTTATTTTGTTGCAAGAGAGTTGATGTGAGATTTAAATTTGAATTGTTGATCCATCCAGATACCAAGATATTTATACTGTGTGACTCGTTCTATATTGTGACCTTCCAGAGTTGTGATGTGTGTATTACTATCAGCAGGATTCCTGCTTGGGTTAAAAGCATGTATTTGGTTTTATCTGGGTTCAGAATTAATTTCAGATTTAAGAGTACATTTTGCAATTTGTGAAGCTCTTGTTGAGGTATATCAGCAGCCAGTTGTGCAGTGTTAGCAAAGCAGTAAAGAACTGTGTCATCAGCATAAAGGTGGGTGTTACAGAGTAACAAACAGATGTAGTGTCATTCATGTATATTGTGACTAAAAAGGGGCCCAAAACAGAACCCTGAGGGACCCCTTTTGATAGAGTTAAATATGGAGAGTGAATGTTTCTCATACTCAAACAGTTTCCTGTTTGTCAGGAAGTCATGAAACCATTTTAAAGACAAGTCATCAAAGCTAACATCACTTAACCTCTGCAGAAGAACAATATGATCACTGGTGTCAAAAGCTTTGGTGAGGTCGACAAAAAGAGCAGCGCAGAACTTCCCTTTGTTAATGACAGACACAATATTGTTAACAACTGAAGTAGTAGCTGATACAGAGCTATGCTTTGATCTGAAACCAGACTGATGTGGACTTGAAATACGGTTTGTTGAGAGGAATGATTTAAGCTGAGTATTGATCAATGACTGCAGGATTTTTGCAAGACAGGACAGTTTCGAGTTTGGTCCATAATTATTACAACAGTACCTATCACCACCTTTGTGTAAAGGAACAACATGAGCTGTTTGTCATACCTGAGAGACCACTTCAGTATTAATGGAGAGATTAAACAAATCAGTGACTTGTTCAGCAATAAGAGGCTCACAGGGTTTTCAAATGTTCAGTACAGTACTTGTCCTGTTACACTTCACCAGAGATGAGCTGTGATTCCTGCTCACTGATTCATTGCTCTTAGTGATCAAACCTACGACTGCAGTGTCATCTGCAGAACTGAGTGATCTAACTAACTGACGGTGTGACGCACAGTCATACAATGACTATACAATGCTGCAGTGGTCATCATCTGGTGGCCTGCTGCCAATAATACCTGGCCACCAGATGACAGTGATTAATAAAAAAGTATATATATATATATATATATATATATATATATATATATATATATATATATATATATATATATATATATATATATATATATATACAAAAGATGATAAAGTAAAAAAGCAGCACCTGCTTGATTTTGGATGCACATTTGTTCATATCCAGTCATCAGTGCTCTGTTTCTGTTTCTGTGCTTCTGTCTAGAATGGATATGTTTTAGAAGTTAGTGATGGAAACAGCAGTTTTTTTCAAGAGAAGAAAGTTTAGTAGATTGCAGTTAGTTTCTGAAAAAAAAAGTCTTTTTTTTCAGCTCATGAGCAAGTCGGCTGTAGCCTGTCAATGTTCCAACTAGCTTCCAGCTGAATTGCTGCTCGCCGAAGGCCAGCGGAGCAAAGCCTGACACAACTCAACTGTTGACTAGTGAGTCTATTCTGTTGCCAAAGCTATCTACTGTTTAACCTCTCCACAGCTCTGCCTATGAGACAGAATTTGGTTCATCTAACAGACTGACAGCAGAGGATTCAGTGAACGTACTGAGAGGAATCCTGTTAGTACATTCAGTGAACAACTGACTGACTGAAAGTGATATATTAGCCATTTGCAAACTGACAGCAGTTTTCAAAACCACAAACATTTTCACACAGTTTAATTGTTAATTATTAAAGTTTTATTGTTAATATTTGCTACTTCCTGATTTGGAGACATGAGAGGGAAATGTAAGGGTGGGCTGAGTGAAACAAGACTACTAACCAACTCTGTTGGTTCAGTCATTAAGTATCACTGAGAGGAAAAGGAACAGGAGGCCAGGCTTGGGCAACTCTTAAGGTCTAAAGAGAGCGAGAGACGAGACGGGAGAGAGAAGAACACAAGTGAAGTTGAAAAATGAACAAGTCTTTTTAGTCAGTGATTCAGTTCTTTTTTTTTTCTCACCCAGATGATTCATTCATTTTGTACAAATGGTTCAAAAACAACACATCACGGCCTGAAGTTGCTATGCTTCATTTCCTGTTGCCTTCGTATATTGTATTCCTTGCAAACTTAAACAACCTGGTTACAGATGAGACCCAGCTTCATTTATAAAATCAGGAAGGATAACTCTTAAGTCCTTCGCTGTAAACTTTCCTTTTCATTAATTCAAGATTTATTTCCAGTTATTTTAATGAATCAGATTTCCTTGAATTAGTAATTCTTTTTTGTTTGTTTGTTTGTTTGTTTTTAATAATGTGTATTTTTTGTGCAAAGTTGTACACATCTCATTTATTTATTTATTTATTTTATTTGTTTGTTTGAGCAGGTCGAAAGAAAACAAAAGAAATAAAAATATACAAAGTAATCAGGCAAAAAATAGAAAAAAAGCAATTAAAGAGAACTCTATTGGCTTAGCTAATCATACCTAGTTCAAAAGGAAAGAGTTAATAATGATTTAATTAATCTTAATTTTTTGAAGCATGTAGCTTCAGAAATGCTGTTTTACTAACCTCAAAGAAATCTGTGTATTTATTTATTTATTCATATATTTATTTATTTATTTATTTATGTATTTAAACATCATTTAACCAGATAAAACCAATTGAGATTAAATCTCTTTTCCATCGGTGACCTGGCCAAGAGGCAGTGTTAGACATCAATGTTCATCAAAGAAAACAAACACACATATACAGAACACACTGAGCACAAAGAGTGATCACAGAAAACATAATGAAGTAAAAGACTGCGGCATTTGATTAGAACAAAGCAAACAAATCAAACACCATGGCAGGAGCAAACAGAGGATAAAAGTTCTGCAATATTGTGCTTAAAGCGTACAAACTGTTGCCTAAAATATCGTCTCCTGTTCTGGACTGTGTGTAGTCTGCTTGTATGAAGCTAAAGCTCTGTACATTCAGCAGAAACTCAACAACAGAGCTTGACACCTTGCTGCCAGTAAGCCTCATACAAAAAAGAATCACATCATTCTTGGTGTGTGTGGGATTTCTCAGCAGTCAAAAGGTTGTTATTTTTGCAGCTAAATGCTAAAGTTTAACCGGTCCTTTGCCATCTGGCTTTACAGAAGGTGGTTAGCTGGGAACAGTTGTACATCTGAAAGAAAAAAAAAAAAAAAAAAGGTGTTGGTGTTGTTCAGTCTGGGTGTTAAAAATACTCCTCTGGCCTCCCTCAGCTCCAGTCAGATGGATCTTTGGAGAGAGGAGACACAGGAGGAAGACAGAGGACCTGAAATAGCCTCCTGAAATAGCTCCAAGCATCCTGAGAGAGAGACCTGCCTCTGCCTGCTGTTAATTCCTGGCTGTCCTTGAATGTGTGTGTGCTGGTGTGATTGTGAGGATGAGAAGTGTGTGTTGCTGTCTTTTCTCTCAGCCTCTTCCCTTCCATTTCTCCACTTCCCTCCTCTCCGCTGATTTGATTTAAATAAAAACCATCCAGTCAAATTGAAGTGTCAGGGTGAAAATCCCAAAATGTGCTTAAGTGAAACAGGATTTTTATGAGTAAACATTTCATTCCCGCTCCCTCCCTCATGTTTATTCATTTATGGTGCAGGTCTGGAGTAATGTTCTGTTTTGGTTGCTTGCACTATTCATTAGCTTGTGTGTCGCCTGCGGTGTAGCCACTTACAATGGTTGCTGAGCTGTGTTGGCGGCTACGTTATTGACAGAAGCATATGGATTTCATTTGATATTCATCACACCAACCGCACAGAAAAGCGTCCACGAGAGCGCAGCTTTGTGCAGTGCAGAGACAAAGTGCTGTTTGCAGGAGAGAAAATGAGGCAGAAGGAGGGGAAACAATCAGGAAGCAAATGTGTTTGTAAGTGTGAGTGCTTTAGATCTTCACCCTGTGCTATCTGTTTCACAAAGGGAGGGCTGTTGTTTTAAAGACAGCCATTACAGGATGCCACCATCACTCATGCTACCCAAGGTCTCATGTGGGCGCTGCTGCCATATATCAAGGTATGGTTGATCAATATTGATTGATCTGTTCAACTTCAGGGGATATCAGGACCCGTTTCTTCCTCTCACACTGTTCTGTTTGTGTAATTAATCCAAGAGACAAGCAGTAAGTCATCCATAACTTTAACCTTGCAAAATGCCACAATAAATCCCAAAGCAGGGAGGTCACATGAGCTGAGCTGGCAGGTTAAAGCAGTCTTCCTCTGAACTTTGTGGGAACCAGCTAACAACTCGACACTTCAAAGGCTGTGTTTGCTTTACTGTGACATCCAGTGTCTGTGTGAGTCACCTGATACCCTCCTAACATCACTCTGTTTACCTCCTTTGTTCAAAGAAATGCAGACAGATATGTTTCTGCATGGCTGTGGTGCATGAAGAATGTGAAAGAGGTTTTTGTTTGCTTTGAGGTTTTGGCAAAGATCTTTCTCCAGCTTGACCCAAACCCAGTTGGAGTTGATCTTAAAGCATTATAGCAGTTGTCTTGTATATTCAAGGTTTGCCCTCTTGCCAATCGGTTATGATGGAAATTGCATCAGTGGGTTTAAATTCTTGTTCTGCTATTGGCCAACAAAATGCGCAACATCCAAAACCACAATATCCCCAACACTCAAACATAGCAAATAGATCTGCTAGTGTGTCACCAAATCTGGTCTGAAAATCTAATCATTTTAAAGAAACAATGCATCCAGGCACTGGTCTACAACTTGGGTCCAGACTAAAGCACTGATTAGATGAATGCCCATGACAGTTTTTACATGTTGCTTGGAGGACGGGTCTTCTGACTGTGGCAATCCCCAGATTCTCCCTTACAGTAACGTGAGGTTGACTTTGTTGCTTTGAAGGGACTTTCAGCAGTGTAGGTTGGGTTCTTATGAGATTTGTTGCAGCATCAGAGACCTTCATGCCCTGATGAAGGGTTGCTTTTGTTGTTTCAGACGTTCCCTCTTTGTTTATCCATCCATCCATCCATCCATTCATCAATGTATCCATTATACAAACAACTTTATCCTGTTTGGGGTTGGATGAAGATGGAGCCAGTCCTCTCCATCACTCGGTAAGTGCTGGGGTACATCAAGGACATGTCTTCAGTCAACCACAGTGCTAACATATGCTAACAACAACAACAAAAGTTACACTCACTGGCATCTGCAATTTAGGATCACCAGCCCAATAAACATGGGACCATGAGACCACGAGTGGAACCATTTGAGCAAGGAAGCTTTTTTTTTTTTTTTTTTTTCCTTTCAGGCAGCAGAGATAAACATATTTACAGCCTGGTTAAAAAACAATTAGATCAGAGTATCAGAGTACAGCACACACTGTACAGGGGGTGATTTTTTATGACTGAAACCAGTTCACCCAATCAGAGGCACGGCTCAGCTAGCTAACAGCACGCATCCTGTAACTGTTAGTGTTAGAAAATAGGGCTTTGAGTCTCCACACTAACAGCTATAGGGCGCCCATTGGTCACGTGAGCTGTGCTGTGCCTCTGATTGGGGGAACTCGCAATCTTCATATCTTCTAAACCATTGAGTTAGAAAAAAATTCACCCCCGTACAGTTTGTGCTGTTAGCAAATTCAGTTCATGTTAGCAATTCGGACTGGACATTTTCTATATTGCCACTTGGAATGGACCTCCTTCTTCAGCTCTTTTCTGTCCAAACTTTTAGGATCAAATCAGGCTGAGCCCATCTTTCATAAAACTATACACATGTTTTTTTGTTTCAGTGCTTGATTTTTTGTAATCAGGACTCTCCAGTACAAGTTGAAACATTCATTCATTCATTCATTCATTCATTCATTCATTCATTCATTTTCTATACCGCTTATCCTATTCAGGGTCACAGGAGGCTGGAGCATATCCCAGCTGTCTTAGGGCAAGAGCGGGGTACACCAGCCAATCACAGGACTGAACCAGGATTCAAAACGGCGACCTTCTTGCTGTGAAGCAACAACACTAACAGCTGCGCTACTGTGCCAGGCTGCAACAACATAATGTAATATTTCCTACACTGATTGACAACAAAACACTATTATCAAATCACTCAGTGTACACTGACAGTGTGAATAGACCTTTGGTACAAGTTAAGTGAAGAATAACTTTGATTTTCTTTTTTTGCCAGTTTTTGTTGCATACTGAACTGGAACTGTGGGAACATTAGCCTGAATAACCCTTTCCAAACCCCCTTTAAGATTTCTTTTCCTGTTGGACGTAGACACTGAAAGGCCTCAGGGAAACTGAAGTGAAGTGTTTGCCGTCTGGAGTTTGGGGTTGAGATTGTTCTGTTATAAGTTAAAGGTGTTTGTTTCTCCTGCAGAGTTTCATCAGGGTTCAGATTTGATCATTCATGTTCCCCCTGAGGAAGGACTGTAATTACCCATGATGCCTCAGTAGATTTAGGGCAATTTAATGCAGAGCATGTATGACAGAGGGGAATGAGCTGTGAATGGACCCTGCCTGATAACACCTTTGTGAGCTGTTTTTTTGTTATTATGATTTTTTTCTTTAAACTTGTTTTGGATCATTTAGAACAGAGATGCTACAGACGTGGTAAATGTTCTCTTCTGATTCTGTCAGAAATCTGACACAATCCGTCTCACTTCATTTGAACCGAGGAGTCCACTGATGATTGCTTTTGCTCATCAAATCTAATTTTATACATCAAACAGAGAAAAACATACTCCTGACTCTCTCCTCTATCAGTGAGAGCTACTTGTTCTTTGTTGATTTAACATTTTAGGTTGGCTAATATCCTCTGTTTACAAGCAGGTTTTTCACTTTGGCACATTTAATATCACATCTGTTAAACAAACTGAATTTAAATGTTCTGGGCTGTCTGTAGCACTTCATCAGGGGCGGGCCTCTCATGTCTTACATCCACGCCAGCCATGGGCAACCACAAGGAGAAGATGTTTTCTGTAGCGATAAATAATCCATGAACGTAGATAAACTGACATCCAGCCAGTAAACAAACAAACAAAAAACAAAAAGTAAAACAGTGTTTTGGCTTGAAAGTGTTGGACTGAATCATGTTACATGTGTTGACACTTCTCCTGTGCCGTGTATACCTACTGCCTTGTTTGTCTCTCATCTCATTATTTGGCATCAGAAGCTAAATGTCACTGTGGATTGATACAGTTATACTTTCAGTCATTTAAAAAACATTACCATGGCTTATGAGAGGAATATTTAATATTTTACAATGATAGAAAATGGCTTTTCATCCAAGTACTCCGTCATATTTTATTTATTGGTGTGCAGAGGCGATGTGAAAAGAAAAAGTTTTGACTTTTTGGACTCCAAACTTTGAGAGTTTATGGAAACAAGTATTTAAACTTTATATAAAAATGTTATTTAGAACTGTTAATTCTACCAGATTGGGGTTTTTGGTGTCCTGTTAATAATAATAATAATAATAATAATAATAATAATAATAATAATAATAATAATAATAATAATAATAATAATAATAAAATTTAAGGTCACTTTACAGAGTGGTTAAAAAAAACAATAAATAAAATGAATACAACAACAATAAGACAGACTAGAACAACAAGGGAAGGCAAAAAGAAAGAAAGAAAAGTTGTTGGCTAAAGAAATGTCTCAGAGGGCAGCAGTCGTCCTGCTAAAAACTGAAGAGTAAAAACCCAGACTCACAGCGGGCTGTTACCAGCAAAGACAGTGTGTCGCCCCCAAACTTATTTTGCGCTCCCTTATTTGAATTAACCATTGGGAGTAATGGAAACACACCCAGGGTGAAAATCCCATTGAAACAAAGCTCAAACAGCAAATGAGGACGATATTTCAAATACATTGCTACCAACTGGAAATACAAACCATTTCTATCATTTATCTGGAATATTTGACCTGTTTGCACTTAGTTGTTTACAGCAGGAAAATCAAATTTTATATAAAGCTGTATGAATTTACACTCTTGTTACAAGATCAACTCTCCAGGTCAGTTTCAGGACATGCTTGTTTGGCACACAAAACCATGGCGCCTGAATCCAGGCTCATCATGTTGGACTTGAAGCTGATAGATGTTAAGGAGCAGTTGACCACATGGCAGGTATTACAAAGAAGAGAGGAGGAGAGGTCAGGAGAGGAACCATAGCTACCCAGCTGACTAATCATTGCTCAGTCACTCTTCTTTTCCATCATTAATGTATTCTATAGTTTATACAGGACTTTCATCTGAGATGGCCACCTATGATTAAATGCTTGATATGTGTATTGTGCTGTTGGGAGAAAGTTCACAGAGTATAAATATTTTCTGGATTTGACTTAAATAGCCAAATCAGAAACAAAGTCAGAACAAAAATCATAAAAAACAGTCAAACAGACAGAATAAATAAAAACACGGTGAAAAGAGCAGAAGGCTGCACTTTGATACTGAAGCATATCATTTGTAGTGAAATGTAAACAACATAACTAGGGCCTGACCAATATGGATTTTTTGGGCCAATGTCAATTCCGATATTTTTTAAAATGACTGATCAGCTGGGTGATTAATTTGAAAAATATATGTTGAATAAAACATCTTTTTTGATTCCTTAATGCTTACAACAACAAAGATATGAACTACAGGCAGATCATTTAACTGTTTTAAAATACTTTGTCCAGTAGTATTTATTTAACTTTACAAGAGAGAGGAATTTTCAAGTAGAAAAACATGCAGAAAAGCATTATACCTCTGGGAAATATATAACCTCAAAAAAAGAGTCAAAATCTATAAATGAGTTATGAAATACATAATGACTTGTACTTCTTGTTGCTGTGAATGAGAGGTAAGTTATAGTACAGGTAAAACAACTTTAAAAAGCTGAAACAGGTTATTGTGAGAGGAAAGCAACAAAAACACCAAGATGAAATTCTTTTCACAAGCCGAAAACTTGACAACTCGACAACTTTAAAGAACACAGAACCTTTCAGTGTTGTTTACAAAGAGTAACTGTGGTATGTATTGTGATGAAAGTTGAAATTCTGTCTTAAAATCAAAGTTTTATTGACGTATGCTAACCACTAGCATATCAATAGAACTTATCGTATACGTTAGCATCCAGCTAGTGCTTTGTTTTTGGTCCATTTGTAGATGTAACATGTTTAATGTGTATTCAACACATTCAACATGTTACATCTTGAGAGAGAGTAATGTACATTTATTTGCATGTTCAGTTTTACAGACAGGGAGGAACTTAAGCTTGGTAAGCACAACTTTAGCAATTCAATGAAAAGCATGACCAATGCAACAAAGCATGATTCACTTGTTTTGACACATAGCAAAGAGAGGGACACTGAAACGGGAGACATGTTGAGTCTTTGTTAGCTTCATAACGTTGTTATAAAGCTACCTATCTGCAAGCTCTGCTTAGCCCACTCCTGTAATGTTGCCTAGCTGTAGCTCACTCCTGTATGTCACTGAGAAGGCAGCTGCAGGAACTGAAGATTGAATGGACTCAGAGCTCCATCTAGTGGACGAACAGCAAAGGACATATATCGGTGCTGAATTGGCAGAACTCCTGCCAATACTGAGTATTTTAAAAGGGCTATAATCGGCTGATAAATTGGTTGAGCCTTAATCATAACTACATTTCATTATTTCATTTTGGAAGTTGTTATTATGGGATGTATTTTATAGTTATATAATACAAAATTAACCTCCATCTATTGTCTTTAAAGTCATAAAACTACCGTACATTAAAAAGTGCGCTATTTTTTAGTCCAGTCAGCAACAAAAATTTAAGTGATTAAAAATGTATAAAAAAAAAAAGAAAAAAACTAAGCTTGAAAAGTTTGGATGAAAACATCTTATATGTATTTTTTTGGCATCTTACAGTGTTTCTTTCAGTTTTTCTCAGTCTCTTCGGTACATTTATAAGATCACAACTGAAATTCTCCAAACTTCAGAGGAAGACAGGAGAAGACAGAAAGGAGGGAGAGCTGTGATAGAACTGAACAGTATGATGACTTTCCAAACACAAAACTGTGTTCACTAAAATACTTAACACATCAAACATCAAATTAAGTACACAAGTCCTGGATTTTTTTTTCCTACCAAAAAAAAAGAGTTGATTGGAAAACCTAAAAAGCAGCTCCATACAGATTCTCTACAGTGCAGACTCTGGCTGCAAGATGGCGGTGCCTCTGACGTGGGTGTTTTGTCTTCAAAACTGCACGGTAATGGTAAAAGGTGGAGCCACGCTGTCCATACAGTCTATGGACTGCAGATTTTTCACAGAGGCTGAATTGATGTTTTTAGAAGTGAATGAATTTTAACAGACAATAATGCCAGATTGTTAGCAGTTACCTTTATAGTGAACCTTTAAAGTCTGTCAAGATAAACAAATAGGTTAAAAAAAAGCCAGAACCATTCCAGTTTAATGCTGCAAATCCTGCCCCAAAGTGCTGTACTCTCAAAAGTTCTGCTCTGTGAGAAGTAAAATATCATTTAGAGCCTGACTCATGCAGTGGAAACACACTGACCTCCTCCAATCGGCCTGAGTCTCCTGGGAAGCTTTCTGAGTTGAAAACAGTTTAAGATTCATGAGTTTCTGTCCTTGTTTATATACTGTATTTACCTCTTTAATAACATTTCTCAAACTAAGTGCCACATGGGAGCAAGTTTAAACAATATAAAATCCAAGTCCATTAAAATGATAATCCTTAAGTTTCTTTTTGGGCACAGGAGTATTAGTAACTTTTCTTCAAGTCTGAAAAACAGGACAACAAACAATAGCTTTGAACAAGAGTATCAGCGACTAGCAGGATCATCTTGAGAAATCAATGTGAAACCCACTGGACTGAGAATCAGGCAGCTAGCTCATTGTACTTCAATATGGAGATCCCCTTGTTCAGCCACTGCCACAAGTATTTGCATTTATGGATTTTTCTCCCAGTGCTGTGCGTCTGTGTGTCATGTTCTCGCTTCGGGTAAAGGAACACTCTATTCAAAGTCTCGGTGTAGCCTCAGCAAAGTGCACAAGTTCAGGTTTTCAGGAGCCAGAAGTGGTGTCAGTGTGTGATGTGCCTGAGAGTTCATGCACAAACCTCAGCTTGACTCTTTAAAAGACGGAAATATTTAAATATATCTTCAACTTGTATATGAGGAAGGAATTTTATTTTATTTTACTGCGGCCATTCTTTGTTTCTTTGATTCTTTGTGACAAACACTGAATGTGAATGTAGGTTCAGTGCCTCCCACACACTGAACTCTGGGATTATTGGTTTTACTGAGTTACTAATGCTCTTTGTTTGTCATAAATGAACTTTATGACGGTTGAAGGTGAGGCTTGTTTTATTGAAATCTATATTTTCTGCTTCACTGTTAACTGTAAACACATATGCATGCTCAAAATGTATGTTTTTTTTTTTCTCTTACCTACAGTTCTTTCATTCTGCAGAACACCAGCAGGATTTTCATCCCTGAGAGTACAAGACAGCCAAAGAAAGTCCCTTGAAGAAGCAAATCAACATGAAGGCATTAGCCAGAAATCGATGCAGCACTCTCTCTCTCAGGCATGAGCCAGTGAGCTGGTTGAGCCATAATATGAAGTTCCTTGTGTCCTGCAGCAACCACGCTGGATCCAAAACACCATTTGCATTTATGGATTGTTTTTGCCCAGCACAGTGGATCTGAGTGTCATGCTCTTGCTTGTGTGTGTGTGTTTGTGTGTGTGTGTGTGAGGAGTGTTGTGTGTATGTCTCTATTCATTGTCTTTATCTATTTCATCGCTCTCTCTTTCTCTCCCTCACACACACACACACACACATACGCATGTGCGCGCACGCACACGCACACACACACACACACACACACACACACACACACACACACACACACACACACACACACACACACACACACAGAGTAACTTGACCAAGAGCTGTTGGAATCATTCCCGCTCACACAGAAACAATTTCCTCTGTGCAGACAGGATGGTCAGATAGGGACAGGGCTGCTTGGTCATGACTTTGTGAGACAGAGAGAGAGAGAGACAGAGACAGAGAGAGACAGAGAGAGAGAGAAACAGAAGAGACACAGAGAGAGAGAGAGCGTGATGGGTGGTGGTGGTAATTCAAGCCCTCCTTTTGTCATGGGACTGCTATTATTTTGGAACCTTGAGTAACATCAAGAGCCTAATAGCATAATTGCTCAAGTCATATTTTAAAGTTTTCAGAAAAGAAGTAAAATCACATTTTATATATATATATATTTTTTTTTTAATTACAATTTATGTTATGTTAATATTATCTTATTATCATTGTTAACGTATTTATTCTATTTAAATGTCTTTGAACTAGGCATTGTGCTATAAGGCTAATGACATAACTACAGATTCCATCTCTGCTCTTAATCCGGTCCATCCCCATCCAAACTATATATCCGAGAATATTTCGGCCCAGGTCCGATTATAACTCGGGGAAATAAAGTGGCCTGGTCCAACATATACCCTGGGGTGTAAAACAGACTAGGTCAAAATTATAGACTGTATAAAATATAGACTTAGTCTCCACAACATCACCCCTCTGTTCCTGATAGTCAAATGAAGCCAATCATTGGACAGGGCCATCTTGGATATGACACACACTTTGAGCTTCCTTTCTGACAGCTTTAGGGCGCCCGTCAGTTACATGAGCTGAGTCTCCATAATCCTAATATCGTCTAAACCACTGAGTTAGAAATAAATTAACTCACCATATAGTGTGTGCCGATAGTGAAATTTAGCGTTTCAGACCCAAGCCGTTTATTGAACAAGGCTGTAAATGTGCTTCAGAAAAGTCTGATTTTTTGGCTTGATGTTTACGTGACTTCTGGTCTTTCTGCAGCCAGCCTCTAGCAGATTCTTGATAAACAGCAACTTTTAGCACTTCCACATATGCTTCATTTTTCTCTACCGGATGTTGCTCCGCAGTCAAAATATAGCCCTTTGAGTTAAGGGGTTTGGTGTGTACAAACTGTTTAATTCAAGAAAGAATAATCACTTTGAATGCAAACATGACACCAAACACGTTTTATTGTTCCATTTAAATAAAAAAGCTTCATATTCTGTCTGAAATCTGAGTGAACTGAGTACATCTGACTGTTTGAATCTGAAAAAAGCCAAACTAGTTGCATAAAACTGCTAAAGAGTGAATCCTTTCATGGTTTAAGAACTGCTCACATCTTAGTTTTTCTTTGATTAGAACAAAACCAACTGCACTTGGATTTGCATTTGAATTTTCTGCTTAAAAGAGTAAATGTTCTTATGAATTGAAAACAGCTCCAGATAAAACTGAGTTTTACTCTGATTGCAATAGTCGGTTATCTTAACATGAGAAATCACTTAGGTTTAAACTTTCTTTGGTTTAAACTGTTTCTTAATTACCCTTAAGCATCTAGATAAACATGTAACATATTCATATTCTGTAATGTTGAACGACTGAAGACCAACTATATCACCAGCTTTTGATGTTCTACCAAGCGGCAAGTCACAAACACAAAAAGCCCCCCCAAAAAAAAAAAAAAAAAAAAACATTTTCACAGCAGAAATAAACATATTTACAGCCTGGTACAAAACATGTCTCCTGTCTGAATTGCTTATTTCTCTATTGGCACACACTTCATGGGGGTGATTTTTTTTCCAACTCGGCAGTCTCGACAATATTAATATCGCCAGTTCATCCATTCAGAGGCACAGCTCAGCTCATGAGACTGCTGGGCACCCTATGGCTGTTACCGCCTTCTTTCCAATATGGCCGCGCCGGCCGTTTTGCTTCAAAAATCTGTTTTCAAGAACAGATGGGTGATGTCACAGAGACTACGTCCATTCATTATACAGTCTATGCGTTCTACACAGCTACAAAGCACGATCATTTCAGTGTTGTTACTAGTGTTTAATTTTACCATTGTTGAATGTTAACGTTTTTACATTTTTATGGTTTATACACTCAAGAATTGTTGGAAAATATTCCATGTGTATTTTACTTGTAACTACTGATATAATGGGAGGTATAGTCTGGCCTGGGGATTATGAAGTGGCCCAGGCCAAAGTATGCCTGGAGGTGTTATATAGCCTACGCCATGTAAACCCTGGGTACAGTCTGGATGGGGGGTATACACCTTTTATACTCTTGCTAATCTGCCAGAGATGTAAAAACAAAAGGCGACATGGCAGCTCCTTAACAACGTCACCTGTTTTTTGTAACAGTGTGACCAGAGACAATAGATATGTGGCTGTTCTGTAGTATGTAACGGATAAATTTGTTTATCTTACATACATGACTGTAAGTGTCAGCTCTTCTAGAATATTAGCATTAGTTTTGCAACACAGATTTTAGCATCAGCTGTAATGTATGAATATAAAAGTGAATTCTGACCATTTTAATATAGGTCAGAAAAGTTTAAACATTTTGAAAATAATGAGTTATAAAAATCAGCAGTTTCTAATGGGTGTGTATGTGCAGTTCCAAAATCCTGGTTCCCAGTAAAACACAATCCTGTTCAGTAATACAGTGAACTTTAGAATGGAATAAAATAGAACAGAACATACTTTACTGATCCCTAAAGAGAATTACAGGAGAAAAAGAAGAGGAGTTGGATATTTCTCCAGTAACTATCATAGATCAGGTTTTTAATCTGGCTTTAACAGACGTCACAGAAGTGAATAAAATCATTGGCTCCTTATGAAGCTCTAAATGTAGGGACACTTTTTATTTTGACAACATGTTTATTAAAAACACAAAGATGATATTTTTTTCACACCCATTAGTAATTTAATCAGTCTGTCACTTAATCACAGTACTTTCCCCAGTGCCTGGAAACAAGCCATAGTCACCCCCGGCCTTCAGTAGTCATGAGGCCAGTAATTGCAGACCTATCGGCATACAGCCAGCTTCATCAGAGATTGTTAAGAAGGCTGTAGCCAAGCGACTGGCAACATATCACACATAACACAAGCAACCATAGCCTATGTTATAACAATGTAATGCTTTAATTGTGACCTGCCAAGGGACTGCAGATGTAAATTAGCTTTAAACTAACTCTGGTACAATGCATCAAATAGTGACGTTTATGTTAAATACTGTACATGGTCCCTTTATAAATAAATCAAAATACAACCCCAGCTCCAGTGAAGTTGGCACATTGTGAACAAAAAAATAAAAACAGAAAACAATGATTTGTAAATCCTGTTTAACCTACATTCAACTAAATACACTACCAAGACTATTTATTTATTTATTTATTTATTTATTTATTTATTTATTTATTTATTTATTTATTTATTTATTTTTAAATACTCACTCATTTTGAATTTGATGGCTATAACATGTTCCTAAGAAGCTGGGAAAGGGTCAAAAACAGACTGAGAAAGTTGAGGAATGCTCCAAAAACACCTGTTTGGAACATTCCACAGGTGAACAGGTTCATTGGAAACAGGTGAGTGTCATGATTGGGTATAAAAGAAGCATCCCTGAAAGGCTCAGTCGTTCACAAGCAAGGATATGGTGAGGTTTAAGGTTTCACTTTGTGAACAACTGTGTGAGCAAATAGTCCAACAGTTTAAGAACAATGTTTCTCAACGTATAATTACAAAGAACTGATGGATTTGATCATCTACAGTCCATAATATCATCAAAAGATTCAGAGAATCTGGAGAAATCTCTGCACATAAGCAGCAAGGCTGAAAACCAACATTGAATGACCGTGACCTTTGACCCTTCAGGCAGCACTGCATTAAAAACCAACATCATTGTGTAGAAGATATTACCACATGGGCTCAGAAACACAGGTTTTGGAGCAACATATGCTGCCATCCAAGCCACGTCTTTTTCAGGGACGTCCCTGCTTATTTCAGCAAGACAATGACAAGACACATTCTGCACCTGTTACAACAGCGTGGCTTCATAGTAAAAGAGTGCAGGTACTAGACTGACCTGCCTGCAGTCCAGACCTGTCTCCCATTGAAAATGTATGGAGCATTATGAAGCACAAAATACAACAACAGAGACCCCGGACTGTTGATCAACTGAAGTTGTTCATCAATCAAGAATGGTGAAGAATTCCACCTCCAAAGCTTCAACAATTAGTGTCCTCAGTTCACAAACACTTATTGAGTGTTGTTAAAGGAAAGGTGATGGAACACAGTGGAAACATGAGCCTGAACCAGCTTTTTAGGAACATGTTGCAGCCATCAAATTCAAAATGAGGGAATATTTATAAACAAAGTTTATCATTTTGAACAATAAATATCTTGCATTTGTAGTGTATTCAGTTGAATTTAGGTTAAGCAGGATTACACAATGCTCCAACTTTGTTGGAATTGGGGCTGTCATGATACCAACAACCAAGGTAACTAAGCAATGATCTCCTAGTCAAACTGATATTTTGTCAGGGTGTTTCAATGCTGCCTCCTCTCTCATTAATTCCACATTGATTTTATAAATAACTCCAAACCAAGCAACTCTATGTGGCATGCTTACTTTATTTTCAAGCATTATCTCTCCTAAAATAACACCCTTTATTTGACATCAATAACATCTTCCTTCACAGATATATCTGTAATTTTCAAACCAGTGTTGATCTGCGCATGCTGTTCACACATCTCTCGCCAATGCACAACATGAAAACCTAGCAGCTGTCAGTGAAAATATGAGATTGTGGGATAGTTAAGTAAACATGGAGCTAGTTTATTAGAACAGTTTGATCTCTTTTTTTTAGGTCAGACACACGGTGTTAACAGCACTCAAGAAAGCAGGAAAACATGAGAACACAGGAGCAAATTAAGCTCCCAGATATTTTCTGCTGGAGTTCTTGGTTTGGAAAAATGTTTCTAACTTTTCACACACTCCCAAATAGTACAGCTTCAAAGTAAAATGGCAACTTTCCCAAGAGTTCATCAAACTATTGAGATTGCTTTGGTGAATCACGTGCAGTTTGTACTTGGAGTGGGTGTGGATTTTAAGTGTGTTCAATGCTTTTATTTTGGGCAATTTCTCCCTGCAGGTGAGTGTTTCCAGCAGTTTCAGCTGATGTGGAAGAAAACATCCTCAGCTGAATTGGTGTCAGGTATTAATTTGACTCTGCTGCACACTTCACTCTGAAGCACCTTTGTGACGATAGCAGAGTGCCGCTGTGATTTGCCACAGTGTTCTCTCTCTCTTTGGGTTGAAACTTTGTTCAAAAGGTAACCTGTCAGTGTATAAAGTGTGTGTGTGTGTGTGTGTGTGTGTGTGTGTGTGTGTGTGTGTGTGTGTGTGTGTGTGTGTGTGTGTGTGTGTGTGTGCATTACTGAAAAGGGACGGGTGGTTCTTGTCAATGCAAATCATTCTCAGCCTGCAATCTAGCTCCAGCTGGCTTGATGCTCTGGCATATTGGCAAGTGAGGCGGCGGGTCGATAAGGATTTTAACCGCATCTTAAAACAGGTAATGGTAGACCTTTATGTGTGTCATTGTCACTTAACCAAAAGTCACGGCTCCTAAGTGCCACCATCCATCACCTGCCTGCCTGCCACATGCTGCTTTCTGCCTAACTGATTCACTTAAGCTCCGTTTGTTTGTTTACGCTCAAAGTCACTTTCATTTATGAAGGAGCTGAGCAGGGCGCTTTGATTGCATGCCGAGCTGTACAGAGACAGACAGGCAGGGGTGGTTTGCTCACCCACACCAAAACCTTTCATATTAGATGCTTATAAAAGGCTATATTTAGGCTTTTTATAAACAACTGAAAAGGCACTGTTGACCCGAGATAAAGAGTTGCTGTTTGTGTACTTTGCCTCCACGGTGTGGCACAGCAGGCCATGTTAATGCCAAACAGCTGCCCTCGCAGACTGCTGAGTTGCTCACCTTTACCTGGCAATGTCAGTCACACAAATCTCTGTTTTAACAGCACAAGAGTTTCTCATTTTAGAAATGATTGAAAGAAAAAGAGATATTGATTTTGCAATATGACTCACGAACTGTACATTTAAAATCAGCACATAATCCATTAAAGAAAAAGTAAATGTTTTCAGATCTGTTAAATTTGTGTTAGTTAGAGGGATAATTAAGGCCTGAGCCCAAGAATTCGGGATGAAGGCCCTCTTGAAAGCCCGAAGATTTTTTTTCTGACTATTTAACCCCAAAATGCATGCCTTCTGCTTGAGATAAACTCAAATGCACCTAGCCACAAAATTCAGCCTCGCATGAAATTTTATGACTGCAGTTTCATGGCGATATGTGCCCACAGAACTCAACATATATCAGTCTTAGCACACAGAAGTCCGAGCTCATTGCCAAGGTTCAGGGTTCTGAAAATATCTGAAAATATCAAAGCATTAATATTCTGATGGATTTGGAGCAGGTCTCTGTCTGGACCTGGTTTTCTGGATCCTTTATTCTGACCCAGGTCTCAGACTCAGCTCTCTGTGAGCTCTTTTTGGTTTGGGAGGGTTTCTGCTTTATTGACACAGTTCATGTCTTTACATTTCACAGTCTGCTCAGAGTCCACAGATAATGCAGTCATAAGCATGGAGTGACTGTGTGTTTAAACTCCTCTCTGGGTACACACTGGATTTATACACTAAAACATCTGTCCACTGACTGTCTGTCCTCTGACTGTCTGTCCACTGTCTGTCCACTGACTGTCTGTCCACTGACTGTCTGTCCACTGACTGTCCACTGACTGTCTGTCCACTGACTGTCTGTCCACTGTTTGTCCACTGATTGTCTGTACACTGACTGTCTGTACACTGACTGTCCACTGACTGTCTGTCCACTGACTGTCTGTCCACTGACTGTCCACTGACTGTCTGTCCACTGACTGTCTGTCCTCTGACTGTCTGTCCTCTGAATGTCTGTCCACTGTCTGTCCACTGACTGTCTGTCCACTGACTGTCTGTCCACTGACTGTCTGTCCACTGACTGACTGTCCTCTGACTGTCTGTCCTCTGACTGTCTGTCCACTGACTGTCTGTCCTCTGACTGTCTGTCCTCTGACTGTCTGTCCACTGACTGTCTGTCCTCTGACTGTCTGTCCACTGACTGTCTGTCCTCTGACTGTCTGTCCTCTGACTGTCTGTCCACTGACTGTATGTCCACTGACTGTCTGTCCTCTGACTGTCTGTCCTCTGACTGTCTGTCCACTGAATGTCTGTCCACTGAATGTCTGTCCACTGACTGTCTGTCCACTGACTGTCTGTCCTCTGACTGTCTGTCCACTGACTGTATGTCCACTGACTGTCTGTCCTCTGACTGTCTGTCCTCTGACTGTCTGTCCACTGAATGTCTGTCCACTGAATGTCTGTCCACTGACTGTCTGTCCACTGAGTGTCTGTCCTCTGCCTGTCTGTCCACTGACTGTCTGTCCACTGACTGTCTGTCCTCTGACTGTCTGTCCACTGACTATCTGTCCTCTGACTGTCTGTCCACTGACTGTCTGTCCTCTGACTGTCTGTCCTCTGACTGTCTGTCTGCTGACTGTCTGTCCTCTGAATGTCTGTCCTCTGACTGTCTGTCTGCTGACTGTCTGTCCTCTGAATGTCTGTCCTCTGAATGTCTGTCCTCTGAATGTCTGTCCACTGACTGTCTGTTCTCTGACTGTCTGTCTGCTGACTGTCTGTCTGCTGACTGTCTGTCCTCTGAATGTCTGTCCTCTGACTGTCTGTCCTCTGACTGTCTGTCCACTGACTGTCTGTTCTCTGACTGTCTGTCTGCTGACTGTCTGTCCTCTGAATGTCTGTCCTCTGAATGTCTGTCCTCTGAATGTCTGTCCTCTGACTGTCTGTCCACTGTCTGTCCACTGACTGTCTGTCCACTGACTGTCTGTCCTCTGAATGTCTGTCCTCTGAATGTCTGTCCTCTGAATGTCTGTCCTCTGACTGTCTGTCCACTGTCTGTCCACTGACTGTCTGTCCACTGACTGTCTGTCCACTGACTGTCTGTCCACTGTCTGTCCACTGACTGTCTGTCCACTGACTGTCTGTCCACTGACTGTCTGTCCTCTGACTGTCTGTCCACTGTCTGTCCACTGACTGTCTGTCCACTGACTGTCTGTCCACTGACTGACTGTCCTCTGAATGTCTGTCCTCTGAATGTCTGTCCACTGAATGTCTGTCCACTGACTGTCCGTCCACTGACTGTCTGTCCACTGACTGTCTGTCCACTGACTGTCTGTCCTCTGACTGTCTGTCCACTGAATGTCTGTCTTCTGACTGTCTGTCCTCTGACTGTCTGTCCACTGAATGTCTGTCTTCTGACTGTCTGTCCTCTGACTGTCTGTCCACTGAATGTCTGTCTTCTGACTGTCTGTCCACTGACTGTCTGTCCTCTGACTGTCTGTCCACTGACTGTCTGTCCTCTGACTGTCTGTCCACTGAATGTCTGTCCTCTGACTGTCTGTCCACTGAATGTCTGTCTTCTGACTGTCTGTCCTCTGACTGTCTGTCCTCTGACTGTCTGTCCACTGAATGTCTGTCCTCTGACTGTCTGTCCTCTGACTGTCTGTCCACTGAATGTCTGTCCTCTGACTGTCTGTCCTCTGACTGTTTGTCCACTGACTGTCCACTGCTGACTGTCTGTCCTCTTAATGTCTGTCCTCTGACTGTCTGTCCACTGTCTGTCTGTCCTCTGAATGTCTGTCCACTGACTGTCTGTCCTCTGACTGTCCGTCCACTGACTGTCTGTCCTCTGAATGTCTGTCCACTGACTGTCTGTCCTCTGATTGTCTGTCCACTGACTGTCTGTCCTCTGACTGTCCGTCCACTGTCTGTCTGTCCTCTGACTGTCTGTCCACTGACTGTCTGTCCTCTGACTGTCCGTCCACTGTCTGTCTGTCCTCTGAATGTCTGTCCACTGACTGTCTGTCCTCTGACTGTCCGTCCACTGACTGTCTGTCCTCTGAATGTCTGTCCACTGACTGTCTGTCCTCTGAATGTCTGTTCACTGACTGTCTGTCCTCTGTCAGGAAGTAACAAGTCAAAACAAAGCAAACAAGCTGGAGGCTTAAATGAAGGAAACTAAAGGTCACAGCATAGCCGGTGAAACTAGAACAGTTAAAACACAAAATCACAGCACAGCTGTAAAAATCCTGAATTATCTTTCTAAGAACTTGGATAAACTTTACTGATGAAGCAAACACAGGGAAGTGAAGAGCTCTGAAATGAGAGGAGAGATGTGACTTCAAAATAACCCCAGACATGACAAACATGAAATACAAGACGGAAGGTCCACTCATGTAAATCTATAATTACAGTTCACACTGAAAAACCAAGGCACACTTAAAAAAAACAAAAAACAAAAAAAATCAGTGTTGCTTTTCATTTGTGCAGGTTGTAATTGCATTTACTGTTCCAGTCTTATTCATTAGTATTAGTTCCGTTGCCTAGAAATAAATCATTTCAGGACAGCTGTGAATCATAATGCAAGTTCTAAAAATACTGAGCATTGAATGTCTTCATCAGAGCCCCTCTCACTGTGTATCAGGAGGAATCTGGCTGAGCCGTTTCATCTTTGTGTATATTTACAAAGCTTTGGCAAGGGTCCCGTTCATATTTGTGGCTATCTGGCGAAGATGTTGAGTTTCCCTGAGCAACAGTGAGAAGCAGCAGACAATGGTTGGCAGACTGAAGACGGGGGAGAAATGCTCGTTAAGCCAAACTGTGTTGTCATGGCTAATTAAAAACCCACTTTGTTTTTGAAGTTTGCTTTCCTCGCTGCTTTTCATCTGAACCCCTCTGTCATGAGGATGCCATCAGACTGAGTGGTGGGCATGCAGGGACTGACCGATGTGTGGTATTAACTAGCTTCTCCCTCAGACGTCCTAATCTCATCCACAGTGGGGCGGGCTCAGCAAGTAACTTCCAGCTTTCTCCTCTGGTCTGTATATTGTGATTGAAAGGCCTGCTTTGAGGAAGCACTCTGATCAGGAAACAAAGAAAGTCTCCGTCACTCCAAACCACTCAGTGATTTTCAGGATATTAACAGCTTGGCAAACATTGTCTCATTCAATTACTTCTGAGTGAGAAAGAAGTGACGCAAAAGGAAAGAAAGCAGGAATACCAAGCACCATGCTTGAATAGTGGGGAAGGATGCAGTCACCTCAAGCTCAACCTGCTTAGGAAAGGACTTCACAGAGTATTTTGTTTTTATCGAAGGAGGAACGCAGTTAGAATCACTTGGTGAATGCATGAGCACACGACAGGCTGTGAGTACGAATACAGAGAACACCACCGTATGTGTGTGTGTGTGTGTGTGTGTGTGTGTGTGTGTGTGTGTGTGTGTGTGTGTGTTTCTGTGTTCTCTTTACAAGGCACTCTCATTTACATATAGAGCGCTGGGCCCTCAGGAGGTAAGTGGACTTAAACAGTGAGATAGCTCTGCTATTTATTGCTTTTCATGCTGCAGTGACTACCTGAGAGCCGCAGCTTCTCAAACGTGGCGGTGAAATCTATATCCAAATGACCAACAGCCGTCATTGTTCTCCGCTTTGTGCTTCTCTCTTAGATAGACAGTGGATGCCGAGACACACGGTGCACACAGTATATATGTATAAGCTCTTCTGTCACTACACAGACTATAAGATGTATAGTACTACTTGGTGACATGTTGACATGACAAGCTGCTAAGTTTGTCCCAAAAACTTTATTTCCTGAGAGTGAAGAAAAAGTTGGAAATATGACAGTCTGTGTGATTTCATACTTACTCCCAGAAACTATTGACAGAACAACCCACCCACACAGCAAACTCATGTCAGAATTGTCAGGCTGTCAATAAAAAAAGTCTGTTTGCATTTTCAGAAAATGATGATACAATCCATCAGTGTCAGGCCAATCTGACTTGGAAATTGCATTACAAAACCCAGACCGAAAAAAAAAAACCCTTGTGTTTTTGTCTTGTCCAGTCAGCAGCATGGAAGATTTATAGCTCTGCTATTATTCCAAACATAATCTTAGTTCTGCTGTGTGATTTAGCAGTGATTTATAGTCATCCCATTTTCTTGTAAACCAAGCAGAGAGTGACAGAAAAGGACAGGCTAATATGCTAACAGCCACAACACCGCTGATGTGAAAATGAAGCTGCTCAAGGAAGCTAAACAATGTCGTCTTACTCAGCAGATGAAGTCCTGTCAGTGGCACTGATTTACATCACCTTAAAGGAACGTATGATGGCACATTGATATAAACGCACAGGGGTGAATAAATCTTATCTTTCACATTGATCAGATCATTCAAAAATAACCCAATTATCAATCAATCAATATTTATTGTTCATCTAGAAATTCTTCATAACACTTCACTTTCTCCACTTTTTATGTTTCAGCCTCAATAAAAATGGAATAAATTCATTTATTTCTATAAAATTCTACAAACATCACCCAATAATGACAACAGGAATAAAGTTTTTCTGAAATTTTAAGACATCACATGTCCATCAGTCTTCACAGTCTTCAGAGTCTTTGTCATGAAGCTCTAAATGTAGCTCAGGTTGATCCTGGTTTCTCTGATCCTCCTTGAGATGTTCCTACAGCTTCTCTGGAGTCCACCTGTGGTAAATTCAGCTGATTGGACCTGATTTGGAAAGGCTCACACCTGTCTATATAAGGTCCCACAGGTGACAGAGCATGTCAGAGCACAAACCAAGCATGAAGTCAAAGGAACTGTCTGTAGACCTCAGAGACAGGATGGTCTCCAGGTACATATCTGGATCCAGGGTCCAGAAACATTACTGCTGCTCTGAAGGTCACCTCTGGATCATCTGTCAGTCAGCTCTAACAGCTGATCACCTCTGGATCATCTGTCAGTCGGCTCTAACAGCCGATCACCTCTGGATCATCTGTCAGTCGGCTCTAACAGCTGATCACGTCTGGATCATCTGTCAGCTCTAACAGCCGATCACCTCTGGATCATCTGTCAGTCAGCTCTAACAGCCGATCATCTCTGGATCATCTGTCAGCTCTAACAGCTGATCACCTCTGGATCATCTGTCAGTCAGCTCTAACAGCCGATCACCTCTGGATCATCTGTCGGCTCTAACAGCTGATCACCTCTGGATCATCTGTCGGCTCTAACAGCCGATCACCTCTGGATCATCTGTCAGTCAGCTCTAACAGCTGATCACCTCTGGATCATTTGTCAGTCAGCTCTAACAGCCGATCACCTCTGGATCATCAGTCAGTCAGCTCTAACAGCCGATCACCTCTGGATCATCTGTCAGTCAGCTCTAACAGCCGATCACCTCTGGATCATCTGTCAGTCAGCTCTAACAGCCGATCACCTCTGGATCATCTGTCAGTCAGCTCTAACAGCCGATCACCTCTGGATCATCTGTCAGTCGGCTCTAACAGCCGATCACCTCTGGATCATCTGTCAGTCGGCTCTAACAGCCGATCACCTCTGGATCATCTGTCAGTCGGCTCTAACAGCCGATCACCTCTGGATCATCTGTCAGTCAGCTCTAACAGCTGATCACCTCTGGATCATCTGTCAGTCAGCTCTAACAGCTGATCACCTCTGGATCATCTGTCAGTCGGCTCTAACAGCTGATCACCTCTGGATCATCTGTCGGCTCTAACAGCTGATCACCTCTGGATCATCTGTCAGTAAGCTCTAACAGCCGATCACCTCTGGATCATCTGTCAGTCGGCTCTAACAGCTGATCACCTCTGGATCATCAGTCAGCTCTAACAGCTGATCACCTCTGGATCATCAGTCAGTCGGCTCTAACAGCTGATCACCTCTGGATCATCTGTCAGCTCTAACAGCCGATCACCTCTGGATCATCTGTCAGTCGGCTCTAACAGCCGATCACCTCTGGATCATCTGTCAGCTCTAACAGCCGATCACCTCTGGATCATCTGTCAGTCGGCTCTAACAGCCGATCACCTCTGGATCATCTGTCAGTCAGCTCTAACAGCTGATCACCTCTGGATCATCTGTCAGCTCTAACAGCCGATCACCTCTGGATCATCTGTCAGTCGGCTCTAACAGCCGATCACCTCTGGATCATCTGTCAGCTCTAACAGCCGATCACCTCTGGATCATCTGTCAGCTCTAACAGCCGATCACCTCTGGATCATCACCTCTGGATCATCACCTCTCTGGACTCTGTGTTTATGTCTCCCTGTGTCTTTGTCTCTCTGCCCCTCCCCCCTCCCCCCCTTCTCTCTCTCTAATCCCAACACAGTCGAGGCGGATGTCTGTCTAACATGAGTCTGGTTCTGTCCGAGGTTTCTGCCCGTTAAAGGGAAGTTTTTCCTTGCCATTGTAACTTGCTAAATATTGCAAAGTGCTGTACTCATGGTGGGTTAAGATGAGATAAGGCTTCTTATCTTGTCTTGATGTTGGGTTTCTGTTAATAAAATTTTATTACCATTTACAGGTCTAGACCTGTTAACGCTTGGAAAGCGTCTTGAGATAACGTTTGTTATGAATTGGCGCTATATAAATAAAGACTGATTGATTGATTGATTGATTGACCTCTGGATCATCTGTCAGTCAGCTCTAACAGCTGTTTGTGTGTCTGTGCACTGTAATGACTTTAATAAAATATAAACAGTAACAGAGCTTTGTCTGTTTTAACCTCTTTTACAAACACTTAAATGGTAATGGTCATGTTTAAAAATTGCGCAAAAGTCAGAATAACTCACGGCGCCCATCAGTACCTACCTCTTCTGGTAGCTTAATGTTGTTGTGTCTAGTTATTTGTGGTTGTGTTTTTTCATTTGCTGTTGTGTTTAGTTATTTGCTGTCATGGGTTGCACTTCAGGGCCACCATAGAACGGGGTTAGTTGTCACGAATCCAAAACAAAAGCGTCCAGGCTCAGTTGTTTGCACAAAGACCAAGAAAGGATGAGCAGACAAGGATTCATCAAGCTCGGTGAAACCAATCCTGGATCAGTGCACGCAAGCGGCTTCCTCAAATAGACCCGCCATTGATCACAGATTCACTGATTCACAAGATCGGCATACTTTTACCCATCACAGGCAGAAATCATAATGGAGGCTTATACAAGGAGGTCAAGGACCAAATACAAAAACGACAACACTGCAACTGAAGGACAGAAGCATGGCAAAGCACTGCAGACCGCCTGAATGAGTAAGTTGTGAGGAAATAAACACTCACTCCTCCACCAAAACATCACATTTACAATCCAAAGAGTTAATTAACATCTCTTAAAAACCACTGTGCGAAATACGGGGGTCCAGGGGGATCTGAGGACCCTTAATTGACACAAGAGACCCCGTAAAAGCCTCAATTGCTAAATTGTGTGGGGTCTCATGAAAAGTATTTATTATATCAATTTTAGGCGCTTTTGGCCAGGAGCACAAGATGCACTGATTTTGTATGGTGAGGAAGAAGTGCACAGTCTGGCTAAATCATTGCGTGAACCGACCAGGGAGGCTGTTGAGCAGTTTAGAGACTGGAAACTGCAAGGCACACCACGGGGCAAAACACTAGAAAGACTGTTCATTGCAAGTCGCACGTTTCTCCCCACGTCTGCTGAATGTGAAAGAGGATTTCCAGCATTAAATGACAGCTAGCCAAAGCCGCAACAGGTTCCGCAAAGACAGCCTGTCTTCTCTTTGTGGACCTAAACGAACCCCCTGTGGACTTATTTGATCAGGTGCCATTCGTGAGATCCTGGGTCAGAGCAGGGCATCATTTCTCCTCTTCTTGGATACCAGGACGACAACATAAAGAAGCCGACCCAAGGCCTCTGTGGTCCATTCTTGCTTAAGGTAAGATTCTTTTTTAAACCCAGATTTGATGACTGAATTGACAGACCTGCGTTATATAGGCTAAATATAGTTTGCAATAAGTCTATGAGACAATATGTTTAAGTGTGTGTGTGTGTATGTGTGAGAGCGCACACGTACACAAGAGGGACACATGAGTGTCTATTTTGATTGCGGAGCAGAGTTGTTCAGCAGTCATGTAACTGTTTGCAGTTTTGTTGATGATAGTGGACTGTGTGATCTAGGCTATATGCGTTACTCGTGCGCTTCTATGCTGCGCGCTGTGGAAGACAGACTGACACTGGAGCACTAGGGTGGACCCCCCAACTGCTGCCGGGTATTTCACACACTGCTGAAAACATACCTGTGCTCTGATTATGAATGAGATGAAAGTGTATAAATGTCAATTCATCAGATCGTAAAATCTTATCTTAGCTCCTCATGTTGTTTCTTTAGACTATAGTCTATGTGTGTGTGTGTGTGTGTGTGTGTGTGTGTGTGTGTGTGTGTGTGTAGATTAAACATGACACACAACCTTTATTAAAAACCCTTTTTGACATCATGGCTGTGTCAGGAGTGTCACTCTGTCATAAGCTGTGATGATCAGATTTTGTTTTGACAGGTGAATCCTCAGGTGTGTTGCTGGGGAACAGGGGTCTGCCTGACACCCTTTTCTCCTGACACCCTCCACAGACCCCCAGGAAGCACAGCAGGCCTCCAGTCATGCCCATTCCAGGACCAGGACCAGGACTGAATCGACCTTTGGCCTCCTGAGGACACGCTTTCACAGTCGTCAGGACTTAAGGGTCAGCGCTTTGAGGTCATGTGACATCACTGTGGACTGTGCTGTCCTCCATAATGTGGTCTGCTGAGGAAGGAGAGGGCCCCCAGAGGGCCCCCAAAGGGCCATCACACATGGACTGGGACAATTCTGCCATCTGCCCTGATGATGACGGTGGTTGACCGGTCAGGGACCAATATGTGTTAAATTATTTCAGTTAATATGCATGTTTTGAATTTAAGTTAAACACATGTTCTGGCTGTGAATTTCAGTTCAATCTGGCTGCATCAGCAGAGGATGTTGATTTGGCCTCATATAATGTTTGTGTTGTATACTGTGTATAAAAGCTTACAGAGAGGCTACTGTATCCATTCATTCATTCATTCATTCATCTGTTTTTCTGTGTATAGATGTGTGCTGCATTTATTTCAGTGTGCAGACATTTGGGGTGTGTTCTATACGGACCTTTGAATGTGTATTCATTCTATTGTTATGTGCTTTGAATTTCTGTTTTTACCTTGCAGAGTCACTGTGTGAGTTCAGTTTTGAAAGGAGCTGATGGTTTACTTACTTTGATGTATTCTTATTCAATAACCAGACACCATCATGTTCTTTGTGTATTTGTATTTATGGGTGATTTTATTTATGAGTGAAAAACGAAACCATGTTTGTCATTTTTTAAGAAGAACTCTGAAAAAAAATCATGATTGATAAATAACTTTTTTTTAATGATATAAAAAAGTGGTTTTATAAGTGTTTTTTACTGCATGTCCCTTGTGTTTTGACCAGCTTTTAGACCCTCGGTCCATCATAAGACTGAAATTAATTTTGATTCAACAGTAACTTTAATGACAGATTTCAGAAATTCCTTATTCTAAGGAACTACATCATGTTTTTGTAAGATCAGTATTTCATTTATTTTTCATTACAAAAACACGTCCCTCATGGTCACTGTCGTTTCCACCACAAAATGTTACTTCAGTAATATTTTTAACCCTTGCATACTTGCAATCTCATCAGTTGTCATGACTTTTTAAGTCAAACATAAGATACCAAAACTGATGTAGCTTGATGTCAAGGACAATTACAGTGACTGATACTCAGCAATGCAGGTCATTTCCAGCACACGATGGACATGACATTAGTTGGTAGAAATGACAGCACAAAAAATTTTTAATTTTCCAAAAAAATTCAATAAAAAATAGCTCAGCTACACTAATGATATTTAGGAGTTTTGAAAATTATGCAGTTATGGTTAAAGTTCAGGTCTTGGGTTAAAAAAATGAATGATTCTGTAAAAAAAAGAGAAACTTGATTAAAGACTTCTGTAAGACAGTTAAAGGTATTTGTTATCTTGATGATGAGGAGAAAGTGTTATATTTAATAAAAGCTTAAAATAAGTCAAGTTATGCATTGGGATAGATCTATGAGTGAAATTTCATTCATGTTTTAAAACCATGGGTTATTCTGCTAATTTGTTTGAAAAACACCTTTTTGGTGGTGTGATGGAAATGATGAAAACTGTGTATGAATTAATTAATGATCTCAAATATTTACATTATGACAGTGGGTCTATTTGAATGTGATAACATTGTGTAGTGGGCAGTGGAATAACTATTGGTTTCTATTTGTGGTGGCTGCTGGCTGAGCTGAGGGATGAGATTAAATAGATCCTGGAACTTAGCCTGGTCTGGAGCAGGGTTGCTCCACAGGATAAATCTGTTGATAAATTTAGTGTGAATTCCTCTATCCTCCTTTTGTGCAACCGGATCACAGATAAGTTGAGCCAGGATAACCAAGATATCCCAGCTTAATCCCTTATCCTAGGTTTGTGCAACAGGCCTCTGGTCTAAAGATGTGTTTCCTGTTCATGCTCCTCCCTCATTTTGTGTTGAAATGCATTAAGTCGTGTATTTGTCAACTTGTTCATGTAAATAAACTTTCAGATTTAGTTCTGCCTTCTTTACATTTTTTAAAAGCTTTCTCCCTTTATAATCACATTTGGACAAACAACCCCAGAGTGTGTGACGACCATCCCTGTGATGGGGTTGTTTGTCTCAGTGTGTCAGGGTGTCTTTGATGGTTAACCTCTTTGTTACAATGTGTCTGAAAATGAGAGGGAGACACATTTCAACACCTTCAGCTTCAGTTTAATGTAGGAGCCACTGTTGAAAGATGTTTTAAAGATGAGCGATTTACACCAGAATAAAAAGTGGGACAACTAACCCCATTCTCCTCTGTACACGTTGAGTTCCTAACAATAAGCAGTGAAACGTCTTACGTGGCTTTTGGTAGCCTAGCCTCTGTCCTGGTTCTGAGGCTGGTGTCTTTAACATGACTTCTTGAGTTCATTTCATGTGATTCCAAACTGAACATCTTTCGTTTCGTCCTGCTTTGCCCTCATGTCCTGAAGTGTTGGTAGATCTGGATTTCCGGGTCCTTCCAGGTCGGTGCGTACATTCTCCCACAGCCATGTGTATATAAAATGTGACCTGTTTCGAGAAAAGCTGCATCATTCAAAAGGGCAAAGCAGTGAGCAGATGGTTGCTCTTATGAGAGCTGCAGATAGATGGAAAAGACCCTGGAGCCTGACACCCTCCCTCAAGGCTGAGCAAAGCCTTGAGGGAGCCTCTTCTTATTACGCCTGTGCTGCCAGGAACTGTGGTGGCTTTGGACTAAGGTGGAGTCACTCACCCAGATTAGCCTTTAGCCCTGAAGAGCCCACACTATTCCTTTGACTAGTTATTGCTTCCTGCTGTACTGATCATACATCTATGCTATTGATTGGCCTTGCCTGCTTCAGGGCTCTAATTGTGGTGCGGGCCTCGCATTTCACTGACGGTAATAGGTTACACAGAAGAATAAAGATGCAGTCACTGGATATTGATCAGGAGGAATCCACACCTCCAGCAAAATTAACGAGACAATGCATATGGATCAATACTGCTCTTCCTTCACTTGGCCAAAGATTCTTTTATTCCCTCCTCTTCTTTCTTCTTCATGCGGCTGCCTGTAATCCAAGAAAAAGTGCTGATTTAGACTCATCTTTTCAGAAGCATCTCATTAAAGTTCATCATGCATTATCCATTGTAAAACTGCCAGGAATCTTATCATGGATGAAGGAGGAGAAGGGGTCTCGCCTCAATTGTTCAGGTGTAACCCAGGACTGCACTTTCATTGTTTAGTGTGTTATACTGTAACTGAGAGGCTGCGTCTGTGGCCTGTTTCTGCAAATCTCATCACCCAGTATGTGGTAAGAGCACCACAGAAGAAGAGAGAAACTTGCAGAAAGGCACAAGATTGTTCAATCAGGATAGTAGAAGATTAATGGACTAATTACCTGTTATATATAATGAGACCACCCCAGCCAGTAACCCACAAAAAGCCATCCATTACATGTAAATATTGGACCAACAAGGATGTGGAGGCAGACTAAAATTGATTCTTGATTCCAATAATTGGCACGCCTATAAGATTACTCAAAGTGATGGGGATGAGGTGTTGGTGTGTGTCTTCTCTGGGATCATTATGAAGCAGATTTTAGAAGCTAGAGGGCAGCAAAGCACTCACACAAGCAATTACTCACACTTGAGACCAAGGCGCCCCTACAGCGAGGGTCTGGAGGGTCAGGCTCCCTGCTGTGTGTTTTCTCTCCATATGCTTACCAACACTAGAGAATTTTTCTTTTTCTTTCTTTTTTTTTTTTTTAAATCAGGGCCTCCTTTAATCTCACACACACAGCGGTTGACCACATTACTGTCGGCCATATCTTTTCTTTGTAACCTTTTGGAGGGTGTGTGTGAGGGGGCTGTTTACGGCAGCTAATTGAAGCCATTGGATCTATAAATAGACTTCTTTGTAATCTGTTCAGAATTGTCAGTCACAAGAACAAAAAGCCACTTAAGATATTCAAGGGTGGGACGCAAAGCCTGGCATGAAAAGAGAATGTGCTACTGAAATATAACATCACATTAATGATAAGTAAACAGATTAAATTTGGGTTTTGGTAAACTGTCTTATGAACTGAATTTAGGCCTGTGCAACAGCGCTAACTTTGATTCATTCATACTTTTTCAGTCATTCTTTTTATTCTCTTAAACATATTTACACCAGAGATTCAGACGAGGCAAAGGGGCAGAATCAAAGTGGGCCTTCAGCCTCTTTGTGGACTCTTTGTGGACTCTTTGTGGATCGGCTTTCTGAATGAGTGTGTATGTGGTTTCTGTTGCAGCCAGCCCCTGGTGGACACTCCAGGAACTGTTTTTAGCTCTTCCACATAGGATTCATGCTTTAAGGGGTTGTTTACACAACAACACTTTCAGGATGAAACACAAAGGAATTGTTGCATTTCGGCCCCTCGTGTACATGGAAACTGTGTTCTAGCTGACCTAAAACAGAAACTCTTGAAAACAGCCTCCAGAGTGGAATTTCTGTGAAACGCCACAGCCACTGCTGCCGTGTAAACTCTAGTTTTCAGTAGAAATTCTGACGTCACACTTCACTTTGCACATCAGACTTCCAGTGTGTGAACTTTTAATTGCCAGAAGAAGTCAGTCTACTTCATCATCTGTCCAAACAAAGCCCCCTCAGGTCTCTTCTGTACAGCGTCCATTATTTGGTTTCTTTAAAAACAGATTTTTCACTGCATTTTGTCTCCTTTTGGGTGAATTGTTGTCATGTGAATAGCACCTCAGACTGGAGGTTGATGCTGGGTAAAGACACTACCTAAACAGAGAAGTAAGTCATGTGTCCGACAATAACCAATCACACTATGGGACAGGACCTGTGCCCAATGAGGGTTCAGTGAGAGGGAGGGCATGCCTTTGCCTTCTGCATCAGAGAGGTTTAAATTCTAATTTAGGGAAGTGAATATTGAATGCACTATTTATGTGATATCTGACATACTTCAGAGCAGAATATAACTCTGATTCTCTGAGGCAATCACATTTACAGAATCTGTTTCTTTACATTTATGAAAGGAGAGCGCGGCATTAAGCTCTACAGCTCCACCACCAGCCAGCTGCCATGTCAGAAAACTAGATTTTAAATTAAATAAAACTGAAAGAAGGTACAACCTGAGCATGTCTGCTCAATAATGTGAAAAGAAACTTAAAACTATCATGAGGCTGTTTCCAAATACCTCCACTGTTCCTCTTTTTTTCTCTCACAAAGCCACTGTATGTCTGTATTTACACATTCAGTGTTTCCATAAATCAGCTGCTGTTTGTAACTCTGGAGGAAAAGCCTCCTTTGCATGGCACAGAATGAACACAGGTGATTCATCCAGACGCTTTGATTCTGGACTGTTTGTGGGCTGATTTCACTGCTGATCAAATTTACTGCTGGTGGTTGGGTAAACCTGCACTGATATTTGTGACTGCACCATTGAACATGTCTGAAGGGAACTAAGGACTACTGTATGAAAAACAAAACAAAACAAAAGAAAAAAAACATGTTGACTAATATTTTATTCAGTTTTAACTGTTACTGCCAACAAAATCCAGGCTGAAGCAGAATTCCGCTGGTACTTCACTGAGAGAGAAATAACCAGTGGGAATCTCTGTGCACACCTGTCAACTTGAAATAATTAATGAGGACGCTCATTTTGTTCTCACTAGAGCATGATTTCAGAAAAAGCTGATAATGTTCATCCATTTCCTTAGGTGTTTGTTGTGACTAAGTGCCTTTGATATTGGCAGTGACAAGAGTGGTTATGAGTGTAGCTGGGGCATTAATATGGACCATGGACGCCTCAGGTCACAAGAGAAAAAACATTTAATTGGAAAACATCATTTCCTGCAGACTTTAACACATAGACGCACATTTTCTACTCAGTGTTTTTTTTTTTTTTCCTTAATGCATTTGGTCTTTGAGGCGATATGCTTCAACACAACACCTTTTTTTTTTCCAACAATCACGCTGCACCCTAAAGCAATTTGCATTCCTCATCTTTATGTTTTTTCCTTTTATAAAACCTAATCTCCAGTTTTTTTTTATCACCATGCAATTTAATTGCCTCAAACATTCATTCAGTCATGAAAAGTAGTACAAGCAGAAAAAATACACACTGCGTTGTTTTTATCCACCTAAATTCTGTTTTTAATCACAAGCTTACTCAACGACTTGGCTCTCTCGCACACTTACAGCATCCTGGAAACTCTAAGTCTGAGCTGTTTGCCAGATAGAGCTGCACAATGCAACTCCCTGCTCTTTGTATCAGTCATCTGTAACAGGCAATTAAAGGTTGGTCCCTGCACCATGCATGGGCGGTAAAATTAAAGCCCTATGTTTCATCGCTCCACACTTCCACGGGCTTTACTGCTCCCGCGGGCTCTTAACGTGGAGACGAAAAGTGGTCACCAACAAGGTGGTGTTATCGATGGTGCTGACATTTGCGGTTAAACCTTTCAAGTACTTGGCAATATCAGTTTTCCTTTCCTCTCCTCCCCACTCTCTGTCTAGCCCCCTTCACAGAGTATAAGCACATTAAGCCCTCTGTGATTCACTTTGTCTGTTGGTTGTCTGACTCAGAGCAGTAATCCTCAGCCCCCTGTCAGCCTGACATTACGGGCCTCTTTCCCTTAATGCATTTTGATGTATATCTGCAGAGAGAGAGGACCAGCTCTATTAATTAGGAGCATTGCATGGTTAAATAGGATCCACAGGGAGCAATGGCGGCACTTGCTGCTCTCAACCTGCCCACCTTGTCCTCCCACAGTGCTGGTGATTAATGATGTCAGCCATATCACCGGGGCTCTTATCAGACATGGATGCTCCCACCAAACAAAGGCAGGGTTAGGAGCTTGCTGTTTAACTGATGACGGCGAGGGGAAGACGAGGGCCATCGTGAATGCTAATGACCCCTGACGTGAATGGTTAAGTGAGGGTTCAGGAACATTAAATGCTCCCCTTCTCCGTTTGAGGCCAGCTGTAATCATGATGTGTAAGATCACACTGAGCTTGGCTGGCTTTTCCTCTTATAGCCAGAGGTGAAAGGAATATAACATGCTTTATTTAGACATATAGCAACAAAGGTAATATATCCCATCAGAATAACAGTATTAAATACTCAGGACCTTAAAGTAATGTCAGCTGGGTTTATTATGTTCATGATCCAAAACCAGTCAGTTTTAAGTACAAGAATAAAAAAAATCTTTGGGGCCATTTACACAACAATGGTTTTGGTTGACCTAAAACAGAAACTTTTTAAAATGGTCTTCAGAGTGGAATTTCTCTGACATGACATTGCCACTGTAGCTTCGGATGGAAACGCTGACGTCATGCTCCACTTTACTAATTACACCTCATTGTGGTAATCTAAACTTCCATGTGTGAACCGGACAACAACAACCATAACAATGGTGGACCACCATGTTGTTCTTGTGCTGCTGAATCTGCTGACTGCCTTTAACACTACCATTATATCACCACCTACAGGCCTGGTATGCATACAACAGCATTTCCATGTAAACTGATTTTTTTTACCTGCATTTCCTTGCATTTTAAACGCTGTTGTGTTACAGGTGTTGAGTTGTAGTTTTGAGTTACTGTCCGCAGTGTAATTCACTAATAGGATATTAGTTAAAACTAGGAGTTAACCGAGTTTTTTGATTGACTCACATCATTAATAAAGTTTAAATCCCATCAACCAGTTTCAGCAGTTTTGAAGTCTGGGCTGCAGGGATAAACTCGAGGAGGCACTGGAAAAAGAGGGAGAAGACTCAGGAACACTCATGGGAAAACACGAGATCAGCATGCAGTAATTACTCAAATCTTTAGATACTCGAGGGGCTGTAGTACCACTATTGAAGCTGGAATCCACTGGCACCGGTCCTTTCCGCCGCTGATTACAGGATGTGATGCAGGTGTGTAGATTGCTGCTGCAGAAAGAGCAGACCAAGAGCTCCATGCAGCACACAGGGATCACTACAAATATGTGTCTATATGCTTTGTTTTAAAGGAACATAAATACATTATTGGTGGTTGAAAAAAAAATACTTCTCAATTAATAACAAACAAGTATTGATTTTATGTTCTCAATTTTAAAGTACAACCAAAGAAAGCTTGTAAGAAAATATTTTCAGTACAATGAGGCTCTGTTTAGTTTTTTTAATTATTATTATTATTATTATTATTATTATTATTATTATTATTATTATTATTATTATTATTTGTTGTTAAAGTTGTAGTCTGTTGTTCCTGTATTATAAATAAGCAAAAATAGTTTCTTTTTTTAATTGGAGTGTGGGCTCACATAGTTCATGCCCTCCTGCATAAGTCAGTGTCCTGGTCAGGGCACCCCAGTCAAAAAAGTCTGGACACGCCCCTGCTTGTCAGCTTGTACCTCGTTGCAGGTATTTTATGTTGTTTTGCTTATCAGTTACAGTAAAAGATGGGACTCAACTTTTCTCCAAGTAAAAGTCAAACAACTTCTGAAAAAAGAAAAAAAAAATCACCCTTCAATTTCTGCAGTTATATCAATAAATTTGCCCTTCCCACCAAGAGAATCAGGTGGGTATCGATCAGTCAGAGAGGGGGAGACTTGTTTGGTGTTATCTGTAATATTTATTTATTGGGCATTGTTTTACATTTGAATCAATGTGAGCTTTAATATTTAAGAATTAATAGAAATAAGTTTTTTTAGTATGATTTTATTGACGTTCACTTTTTTTCCTGTTTTAATGGCAACCGGAGCATTTGCCTATACACCTGAAGCCATGGGCTGGCCCTGTGTATTGACAATCTAAAGCAAGTAAAGTTCCTCAAATTCAAAGGCACAGTCTTTTCACTTTGCCTTCCTGACTACATCCTCATCTGTTTATTCTAGAACTGTGGGAGCATACGCTTCATCTGAAGCTGCTTTAACACAGCTCAGTAGAAGAGTTGGTGCCACCCTCCTGATCTGAGCAGCCTCAGAGCGAACAGGAATCTGCTTCTCCAGTAAACCAGTCACGATGACTGGGATGACAAACTGGTGAGCAGTTTGCATCGGGTGCATCTACAAAACATAAGTTTTAACAAATCTGGAGTGACCAATCAATATATTTGTAATTTTTTACAAAATAGACAACTTACACAGGTGGTCTCAAAAGGAGATTACCAGTGCGCACATTGTGCTGCTTCCTTAATTCATCTGCCTTCACTGATACTGCTGTAATCCTGGTTTATCCACCTCAGGGGTCCCAGCTACGGTGGCCCTGAGAGCTCACAGCACTACAACTTAAGAGAACACATGCAAAAAGACATTAAGAAAAAATCTTCATCAATTTGGAAACACTTTCTGTTGTGGTCTATTTACAGTGTGTTTTTCTAATGTGTTGTGGTCTTTGCGGTGTGTTTTCTAAATGCTGCACACGTGTTGTCTAATTGATGAAGATGTTTTCTTAATCTGCTTGTGTTTTGTCTTTTTGCATGTGTTCTCTTAAATTGCAATGCTGTGAGCTTTCAGGGCCACCGTACCCAGCTCCCACTTTGGGAACCACTTGAACAGAGACCAACAGGTCAGTCAGCTGAATCACCTCTTGTGGTTTTGGGGGACCCTTTCAGTCAGAAGGTAAACATGTGATTTCCTAGGTGCATCCTGGTAGTTGCAGTGAAATCAGAACAGCCACATTAGTCCCCCTCTGCCTTCACCGTTTAGCTGAGCTGAATGGATGGATACTTGCTCAGGAACAAGTGTGTATTCTCACAAGGTTAGATGGTTTGATGAGACGCAGCAAGTAAACGATCTTATCAGATGGAATGGAAGCACACAGATCAATAAAACCATTTCTGAGTCTAATCAAACTCTGATCTTTGTTGAGTTATGTGACTTATCTCCTGGTTATGAGATGTCTGCCCCGATACGCTTACTTTAACTTTATCATCTACGTGGATGGCATATTTTGAGAGCCAGCTCAGCGAGACCCTACATGTACAATATATCAGCCCCATCTGTCCTCAGCCAAGAGAGTGTGAGACGGAGAAAAGAGAAAGATTGGATCTGGTCTCTCTGACAATCTGCCGCTACAAAGGCAATATCTCTCCTCCGTCCACAGATTACTATCTCATAAGGGACTGAAATAGAATACTGTACGAGATAGAGGACACTTGTGTTTTACCCAGCAATGGAGGGAGTCTAATGAAGCAGCGTACATGAAAGATTATTCCAGCAGACAAGGCGCTCTTGAAATACATTAAAACTCATTACCTCTCATCCAAGTGTGGCTTTGTTCTGCGACAGGGGGAGGGGAGCTTGGTAAGAGATAAATACTCTGCATGTGAGAGGCTCCTTCAGTAATTATCATCTTATTTACCACTCAGGTTAAAATAAGGATGAAGAGGAATACAGTGTGTTATAAGAAAAACACAAATACCATCTTAACAAGATCAAATCAAAGAAAGCTCACGCTGTTGTTTACACCTCAGGAGAACATGGCACCAAATAAACATACATGGATGTAAATAGATCATTTACTAATGTTTACAAACCAAACAACATATCCCTGAGGTATACCTCACCAAAACACTGAAGCTCAAAAATGAATAGATAATTTATTAGCCATGCTTCTATTGTCAGGGGGAAACATGTGGGCAAAGAGATGTTTAATAAGAGAACATCTTGGTCTGGATTTACCAACTGATGAGGGACAGCATGAACCCTGCTCAGGTGCTTTTGGCACACACATCACAGACGTTTCTGCTCATGGATAGTGATCCGCATATCTCAGATTGTCTTCCTTTGATTATGGTGGAAATCTATAAATGGTTGGTCTCCTGTCACAGTGTTAAATATACTAATCTTCAGGGTAATCTTACTGCTCCAGAGGGATTTTACACAGTCTTCAGCTATCTGCACTGTAAAATGTAATTTATTGTTTCAGGGTTAAAATATGATACCTTAAAGTTCATATCAAGTTAAAATAAATTAAATGTTGTTATTCGAACACCAGAAAACGTTTACTTTGATTTAATCAGATGTGTCAGCCCTCGTCTTAGTTTGGTTGTTTTAGACTTGTTAAGTTAATGTAACTTTTTCAGGTCCTTGTTTGGAATAAACAATCTATCTCAGCTAATATTTTCAGTTATGTTTTTGTTAATCTTTTGCTTTTTGCCTGGGCTGCCTGCTTGAGGGCTTTTAGCCATAGTGCGACCTAGACCACAAGGCCATCTGAACTCTGTGTTTTTGTTAATCTAAATTAAATTTGTTAGTTTAGTGAACTGATGTAGTGTTTGGCTGAAATATTAAATACATTTTTATGTTAATTTAAATGATCTGGGTTCTGATTTGACATATATTGGTGTTTTAATGACTGATTGGTACAAATAGCTTTGGAATTGGTCCAATAGATATCCTGAGCTGACAGATGTGAAATGGTGAATGTGCATGCCTCAGAGTTCACTAAAAGGGATTTTACTGAACAGGCTGAGATTATTCTGTCTGACATTATCATGGAAAGGATCCCAATAAATAGATCTTAAATAGTTTTTTAAATAAAAACGCTGAACACCAGACTCCACTGATAGAAATAATGTGTTCCACTTCCAGACTGTTACGTTTGGTGTTTTAAAGGGTCAGTTAAGATCCAAACTAACACTTTAAACATATAGAAATAGCTTGAACATGTCACTGCATTTCAATTGTCTTATTCTATTTTTTGTTACTGTTCAGTACAATATTTTCCTGTATATATCCATTTATACTCAATCTCAGTTGCTGCCACCTATGTCAGTGCAATATTTCATGTCAGTGTTTTTTGTCAGTAGTCACTTTTAGAACTGGTAGCCATGGTTCAGTTACACCTGTCTATGTACAGCTCTTTGTCTCCTTTCATGTATACACTCTAAAAGTCTAACCATTGTCCACTTAAAATAATCAAGGCAACAAAGGGCCAGTGGGAAACTGTGGATCAGTGGTAGAGTTGTCATCTCTCAATTGGAAGGTCAAGGGTTTGATACCCAGCTCCTGCAGTCACATGTCGAAGTGTCCTTGAGCAAGACACTGAACTCTAAATTGCTCCCACTGTTGTTCAGTGGTGTGTGAATGGATATGAATGGGTTAGATGAACTGATGGTTTCTAGAATAGAACTTCCTCCCACCATCAGTGTGTGAATGTAGATGGGTGAATGAGATCAGCAGTGCTATATAAGCGCTATATAAGTTCTGGTCCATTTTACCATTTACCAAAGTGACACTTCATATAACTAGACAGATTTTAACTACTTACCTTGAATAAGAACTATTTATCTAGTTAAGTAAATGTAAATTAATAATAAAGTAAATGTTGAGTAAATCCAAAACATTTTTTTACAGCGAAAACTGATAAATATTTACTAAGTATCTGAAGAAAAGTAATTTAGATATAACAAATATGTGCAAAAAAATACTTAGATTAACTTATTAAGTAGGTGAAATTAATCTATATTTACTTATTATCTAGATGAAATTGATTTCTATTCTTCTTATTTCTGGATGATCTTGATTTATATTTACTAATTTAATGGCTGAAATTGAGGCCTTTCTAAATATATGGGTAAAAAAATAAAAATGAATCATTTTAACAAATATTGTGAAATGACAATGAAAGGATGTCTAACATGTCAAAAATGCACCTGGCTAACAGTCGCAGACTCATTTTTATCCCACTCAAACACTTTCATTGTCATGTCAACATGCATTACTGATTCATTTGGATATACATTTTCAAGATGAAATATTTTTGTATTTAAGACAAAGTCAACTTATAGTTAAGAGTTATCACAACTACTTCAGTAATCTTTTGTCATAATGACATGGAATAAAATGCCAGAATGACAAATGTGCAAGATCACTTTTTACAGTGTAGAGCAAACTAAAGATTTTGTTTTAAACATTCAGGGTCACTTGAGGATGAACCCTGTCATATCTAGGTTTTATGTCAAATTATGTTGTTATTTTCCCTTCAGTCTCAACTTGAGGTCGAGTGCTTGTTATTGATGATGAACCCCTGAGTTCATGAAGAATCAAAAGGCCTCCCCTGCTGAACATCAACACGTGTGGGTATTCATTTTAAGGCTTTTTTCTGTCATTTACATTAATCTGAATTTTGAATTGTTTGAGCAGCTGGCATGTCTTTAAAGTGTGTGTGGTTTTCTTTGAATCACTGTTTTTGACTTCACTCTCTCTGCCTTCCTCACGCTGTGTGAAGCCAACAGAGTTAATCTATGCTCACTTTGTGTACCATGTTGATCCCATTAGCTGTGTGACTCTATTTTGGCTGCCAGCAGAATGTCTGTGCAGTGTGTGTGTGTGTGTGTGTGTGTTTGTCTGGTTTTCCCCATCGGGGGCTCCCTCCTCATTCATTTGCAGGGAAATTTAAGAAGAATACGAGGCGTCCTCCACCAAGTGTGGTTCCTTCCTCCCTTTCAGCATCTTCTCTCATGGCTCTCATTCACCCTGCGTGCTGGAGAGGTCCACAAGACTCATTAGCGCCTGCCTCTGTGTTTCATGCCGTGCTTCCCCAAAGGCATTACCAGCACCATTAGCCCAGGCAGCAGTGAGATTTCAAACAGGCTGGGCAGACGGATGCCTTCCAAACCAAAGTGTGCTCCTTTCTCTAATTAGCATTTTTCAAACATCAATATATTTTCTCTGGCCTCCCAGGACCAAAACTCTGCAGAATTAATTATTAAAAGCCATGCTGTCTTCCACTTTCAATTTCTCTCCCCTCCTCCTTCTTCCTTTGAAAGCAGTCATGGTTTCCAAGTTCCTGCGTTGAGTTGAATGTGATTGCACGGTGGACACTTAGCCACGGCTCTTTCCCTGAGGAATACTTTAAAAACATGCATTTAATGTGCAAAATGACCAATTTGGGGCCACACCAAAGCTGCAGCCTGAGTTTTACTGTCCATGAATGCTGGCATCTCCATGGCCACTTTGTGATTGTTTACATTTATGGATTCAATTTAGAGTTTAGTTTCATTGTGTGTTTTCCCCGGGATAGAATCACCTGTTAAAATGGGTCGATCCCTGTTCTGATGTACCATGGGTTGACAACAGGGGCCAATATCTCTTTCTATCTTTCATAAAAAAAAGCTAGAAATAGTGAGGTCACAGACTGGAGAAGAGAGGAGATTGGATTGGAATCACAATCTGTCTGAAAAGATAAAGCTGCAAAGCAGCATGATTCGCTTTCCCCCCTGTGGCCTTGGCTGGCCTTTGTGACAGAGTGAGGAGAAAATGACAACAAGATCAGAGCTTTGTTAATCTGGCTTCTTCCACATGCTAACAGTCCGAGTAAAGCTAACCAGGTCTGAAACAGGCTATGTCCAGAGTTTTAGCAAACATAGGCTGAGTTATGATTGGCTAATTATGATGTAATGTTTCCTGGGTAGCTTAGATCGTTACCTTAAAAATGTAGAAATATGAATACTTGGAGGGGTGTCTGATGAGTCCTACAGCCCTCAATTTAAACAGGTCAGCTGGTTTACTTTCCTTTTCATTGGTTTCCTGACAGAAGGCGGCCATGCTGCTGCTTTTTTTACTGGCAGAGGGGGCATGTCCTGGAGAAGAAGTAATATCGGTGTTATGCGCAGCCTGCCAGAATAATCCATGTAATTTCAAGAGTGTAGTTATAATCCCTAAAAAGAGACACCTTTATGTACATGTTCTGGTCCCAGCCATAGTCATAGACATCCACTATTTGCATATAGTGAGAAGTTATTTGATATGTGTTTCTTTGTGAAAGTTTGACCTCAGAAAACATTGGTAGCTACAGTCTTAGAAGTAAGGGTTCCATAAATGCTCCTTCTTCAAGGGTAGAAGTTCTACCCAGAATCATTTGCTGCTGGAAAAACACTGTTTTTTTTTAAAGGGTTCTTCAAGGGTTCTTTGTAAGACTTAGTGTTCCTGTAAGAAGTGCTCCAGAGAGAACAGAGAGAACCCTTTTTGGAAGAAGGAGTTCTTTGAGGGCTGTTGGAAACATGGGTATGAGAAGATCATCACCCTCCAATATTCAAATGTTTATCTGATATCCCTTATCAGTTCATTGTACTTGTTCTGCCATAGTCGTAAATGTCTGAACAGTGTAGCATAGCCAAGGGTTCCCACTCTGGGTCTTGAACCCCAGTCTCCAAGATTGACAGCTTCACAAAGCAGTCAGCCAAAGGGTTAAACCCACTGGCCAGAGCATATCATCATCTACTGTGGTTGTAACACCACCCTCTCTTCAGGAAGCATGTCTATCCGCTTTGGTATATCAGCTCCTTCACACCACTGGAGGCACACCTGTAACGGCCTGTTCGTCAAAAATCAGAAATCAATCCAGCAAAGAAAGGTTCCCATACCATACAACTTCACTAACCAGCCAGCCAAAGCCAGCCCTTTGTTTGACCACTTTCAAATCTGATGTGGGAACCCTCCATCGCCACAAACCAAAACTATGTTAATAGGTTAGCAGTCTAATGTGAGACACACTGTGTATGGGGTTGAACTGAGGGTCATCTGTCTGCTGAAGATCTTTTCTGATGATAATTTCCAATTCATTATGTACAACTCTTAACCTAAGAATACAGTTCAAATATATCATAAAGCAAAGATCATGTCTTGAATTCTCAATCTTCAGAATGTGAGACTGTGCTCTTTCCTACTGAGAAACCATATTACGTCTGTTTCTATCCCTATAACCATTCCTGGAGGGAGGAGCTCAGGAACCAAAAAAAATTAAACACTTACTTTCTTCTTGTTTGGAGATTGATTAGTTGCCCTTTTTTTGCCTTGAGTGTGGAAAGGCTACAGTGTGGAGGGGTGTTGGAGCTGGGAATCGAACCCCAGTCACCAAGGGGAAAGACTGGAGCTTACACTCTAAAAACTATAAGTACACTCTACTCTATTTACTCTGTGTAACATTATACACTGTATAATACTGAGTAAGTCCAAAGCTGTGCAATCATTCAGTTTTGCTTTACGAATTAAATAACTGTCATTAAAACATTGAAGTAGATCTAAACAACTATACTGAGAACCATTAATGATAAAAATTGAGTTGATATAATGACAATTTTAAGTCTATGCAAAATTTAGAATGAATGTAATGCACAATATGATCATTGCATCATAGGAGCCCACTTGCATCTAACTCAATTGAGTTTAATTTTTTGAGTCATGCAAAACCAGCCCCCTCCAGTCTCCTTCCTCTCTGAGCTCTTTACATTACAGCAGGTAATCCTTACTGTAAAGAAAATGAGGGCACAGCATGAATCAGATTCTGTGTTTATGTTTGGTCCTGAACTTCTGTCACATCCATTCACACAGATGGCTTTATTGAGAGATAGTAAATTGATTGGTACACATTTGTCTTTGAGAAAATCCAGTCAGTTTTCTCCCAAATACCTAAAAATTTGAGTTAGATAATTGCAAAGTTTAACAGTTGCACTGTGTATCATGTGTTACAAGTCAACTTTTTAACATAAATTAAGACTATAACTTCCCTTAATACTTCTTTCACTTCCCTAACTGTTTGTTTGTTTGTTTCAATGACAAGATCACTGACACTGATCTCCAGGATGGCAGGCCATGATCTGCTCACTGTACCCACCTGATGTTTACCTGCCCATCATTTCTACATCACTGAAAGCTCCTTTAACCGCCTCCTTCAGGACTGATGCGCCGCAAATATAGATAGTTTCCAGACAATAGATATTAATCAACAGATTTATTTTAGAATATGAATGCTTCATAAAATGCTCTCGTGTTTACTGATCAGCTTACCAGCAGATAACGCTCCAACAGTTCAGACATAAAAAGAGACAGTTTTAGCAAGAGGTTAACTGACGTACTGGACGATGGCCTATGGCGGTTGGTTACAGATTGATTATGAATTTAACTTAACTTGAATGTCAAATATGTACAAAAATATCACCTGTAGAAACTTCATTCACGGATAGCCAGCTCAATCTCTCCACTCTGCCGCCCGCGTCCTCTCGTTCAAATCCACACTGTAGCGCTAAGCAGGACGTTCGTTACATAGACTCGCTGCATACGCAGGAGCGTAGCTATGTTTTGATGGGCCAAAGTCCAAAGACAGACAGGACACAACTGTCTTCAGGTAAAACTCAAACAATTCAAGCATTTATAGACATTCAGAGCTCTGCTCTCTTTCCATTTAAAGTCTCCAGTTAATAAATCCTGATCCATCCATATAACCATAAAGAAGAGTTTTTTTTTTTTTTTTTTTTTTCTTTTCGGAAACGTGTGTTCTGAGAAAAAACTGATCCAGATTTCTTCACTATCTAAAGAAAAAAAATGACCAGGGTATTATTTTTGAAGCGCAGCAGGTTTTACGCACGTGTGTCAATCACACTATTATTTATCTGTGTGTGAACCAAAAAAGGTCCAGAAATTCCTTAAAAGACAAGATTTAAAGTGCCGTATGAGAAAAGTGAGAGGAAAATAAAACAAATAATGAATAGAAAAGCTCAGAGTCGTGCTTGCCCAGTCAGGCACGTCCTTATGAGTTTTGCTTGCCTGTAAGCTTTTCGAAGTTGCCCCGGGCAATCGGGCATTCATAAATAATGGGCCGGCACTGGTGAGACCAGAATTACTTTAAATATCTCATAATAAGATGTTTATTTGTCAGGTAATTGAGAGGTATGTCTTGTACATACGCATCATGCTCTCCTTACTCACATCTCCCACTGTTCACTCTTGCTTGTGTGTGTGTGTGTGTGTGTGTGTGTGTGTGTGTGTGTGTGTCTCAGTCACAACACCAAGAAGGCTGCAGTTATTATGGTAGAAATAACATGAATTTGATCTATTGGTTGTTTTATTCAAGTGCTTCTCCTATTTATCACATTAACGAAGTTAAAGATTATCAGATCAGTGCTGGTCTCGACCGGTCTTGACGGAAAATTCTGAGTCCGGCAAGCCCGAGACAAGACCAAGACCTTCAAAACCGGTCTTGAATAGCACAACACTAGTATGTGCAGGGTCTGACACATGGCTCATGGTCAGTAAAAGGCTAGCTGACTTGAGAAAATGTGGTGAAACTGGTGCTGGTACAACAGATGGTTCCCTGCCAGTGAATTTAGCAGGTTTGAATTTCAAGGGACAAATGACTACTTAATGACCAGCCATAACAATTTCCTTGTGCAAGCATTAAAAGGAGCTGTTCTGCAGACATCTTCTCATTAAAGTGGAAACTGTGTGATAAACTTCAAAAAGTGTAGGAGAAATGGTTATTTTCCATCCTTTTGGCCACACAGGCTGCAGCGAACAGACAGAGCTCATAACCAGCATGGTCAAACCGATTATCTCAAACTGGAGCTTCAGGCTTTGAAGTCAGCTCACTCAAAGAATGTCTAGGTTTCTTTAGCCCCCATTGTGGGATATCCCCTCAGGAATCTTTTGAGGGTAAAGAACTTGATAGCTTGACAGCGACGTCTCATGCTCCTCACTAGCCTCATGATGTTGTTCTGAGTCAATGCGTTCCACTTCTCCACATGTGCTACACGCAGTTCTGCCAGGTCACATGGGGGTGGGGTATGAGCATCCAGTCTCTGCTTCAGCAGGTCCCAGACGTGCTCTTTGGGGTTCGGACAGGGGACATTGTTGGCCATACCATATGAGGCACTCCCACTTCCTGAAGTCCAGCTGAGACAATTCTGGCACCATGTGGTGGAGCATTATCATCCATGAACAGAAAGTTGGAGGTGTGCTGGTGGAATTGGGGGATGATGATGGGTTCTATGATGTCTGTCTGTGCTCTATGATGAGGTAAGAACGTGCAGTGACTGAGCCATCTACAATCATCAAATCTGTTTTGAGCTGACTGGTGATGCCTGCCCAGACTGTTGCACCTCCTTCACCAAAGCCAACCCTGGAGACCATATTGACCTTAGTGTATTGCTCACCTTGCCTTCTCCAGCAACCGTAACAACCATCATCTCTGTTCAAGGTGACCCAACATTCATCAGCGAACAGGATGGTAGACCACCACTACATTGTCCAGGTCACATGGTCTTGTGCCCACTGCAAATGGTCAAGGCAATGTCTTGGTGTCAGTGGAGTCACCTGTAACAGTCGTCTGGCTTTAATCCAAAGCAGTGGAGTCGGTTCTGAATGGTTTGTCTGGAAACCCCTCACTTCTCCTAAACAGGCCTGCAGCTGTGTGGCTGTTGCATAACAGTGTCTGAGTGCATAGGTCCTCAGGTACTGGTCATCATTGCGGTCCATCACTCGTGGGGCTCCACTCCTGGGTCTGTCACCAACACTGCCAGTAGTTCTGTGTCTTGTTGCAAGTCTGCTGATGACACTTTGAGACTCACCAAGTTCACGATCAACATCTGACTGCCTGCTACTGACCTGAAGGCGCACTATGGCCAGGTGATGCTGCTCGTCCATTAAGAGACGTGGTGTGTTCATGGCTGTTTGAATGATGAACTGGGAATGACTTACTGACAATACCAGCTTTATATACCCCCAGAATGTTGAAACTGATGCCACATTGAAGAGGGTTGTCTTTTTGTTCATTTTGGTATTGGCCCCAACATGTAAGACTCACTGTACACAGTGAGGCCAATGCATAGAAAACACTGAATGAGGTGTGTCTGTCACCCTGATACTATTGCCTCCCCATCCCAAAAATCACTGAAGTGAAACAAACACCTGATGTATGAAATCCACTGAGGACCTCACATTGGCCCTCACCTATCAAATGTGCATGTGACCAAAAAATGGGCGTACGCTCAATTCCACGCACATATTTAGATAGCTTAATTAGATATGACACAAATAATGCTTCAAACATTTCTCTCTTTTTCTACCAATCTCTGTAAAATATATTGCTTACATTGCCCCAGCATTGCAGCTGTCAGCTGATTTTTTCATATAAATATTTCCTTTATGGATTTACTTTAAAAATTAGAGAGGCTGTTTGCAGTGATTAAAAACACCCCAATGTCCACAGTAAAGTCTCAGCAAAGATTATTCAGAGTAGGGCTAAATGATTTTGGAAAATAATCTAATCACCATTGCGAATTAGCATGAGATTTTTTTTTTTTTTCCTGCAGGCCAGTCCTACATGTTATGATGAAATGAATTGAAATGATGATTTGATATGAATAACATATCTTTATTTGACTATTACAATCACAGTAGAATATTGACTAATTGATTTAACTTCAAGCCTTCTAGACATGTAATATAATTAACATTAATTATCTTAAATAAAATCAGAGAAAGGAACAAAGCTTTGCAGAACAACAGGCCTGGTATGAACAATTATATGAAAAATAAATATGAATCCTCTCTTCTATAAATCTCATACAAAATAAAGTGCAAACATGTAAATAAGACAAAATCTCTGGCTCAACCACTGAATATGTCAAAATGTGGATTGCACTTTTTAAAACAATGAAAAAAGAACTGTGTGAACATAAATATAAATAATAAATGTAAAAAAATCTTACTTATCTCCCATTGCTGGTTTTAGGGAAGACCAAGCAGAAGTTACTATATTCCCTCCAGTACTACACAGGCATTCTGAGGGGGAACTCGTGGCAAGTACACAAAGATACTTGCAGGCAAGCTTGCTCAGTTGAGGAAAGTTTATCTTGTGCAGCTTCCACCAGGCCAGGGGATTTTCTTCTCTGTCAATGGCAGGAGTCAAAAGGTAACTATTTAACTCAGCCTCCAAAACATCTTCCAGTTGCACAGGTAGAGCAGGAGAAGCTACACTGCTCTTGAAAAAGCTGCCGAGAGTCTTTTTAGCATTTCCCGCAGGGGGTTTTACACTTTGAGGCTTCAGAACAGGTTCACCATGGGACCTCTTCTCCCGCCAGATCAAAAAAAAAAAAAAATTGCATTGAGGGATGATGATAATGGTGTCAGTATTATATTAAAGAACTTTATTATTATTATTATTATTATTATGAATAATAATAATAATAATAATAATAATAATAATAATAATAATAATAATAATAATAAAGAACTTTATCTTCTCTGCTTTCTGACTGTTTTATTTCAGTCTTCAGTCTGGTCTTAATGGCAGGGATGTTGTCTGTTTTGATGTATTGTGCTTTGAACCTTAGGTACAGAAATGATGCAATATCCAAAAGCTCCTGGGTGTTGAAGTCATATTTGTCACTGAGGTATGCCAAGACCTTGCCCAGACAGCACACATACATCGCACAGACGTCAGCCTGAGAAAGGAACGTCAGCCAGCAGTTTCTAACGTCTGTCAAGTATCGGCTGAGAAGGCTGTATTTTCCTCAACTCAGTGAACGTCTCAGGGAGGTCGGTTTTGCGTCAGCTGGCCGACCCCGCCCTGCTGTTTTGTGGGCGGGAACTTGTAACCGGTCTTTTTCAGCTGCACAGCATCAGGACAGACAAATATCTTTCAGGTAAGTTGTCATTTTAGTTAAATTAACAGAAAATAACAATGTTCTCACATGTAATGAATTTGTGAGTAAGGAACAAACTTTGTGTGCCAGGTAAGAGCTGATTTCCTGGCTGCAAGCTTCTGAATAAACTCGACCAGCTATCAATCAGTTAACCGCTGTGATTTTCACAGACTACAGAATATAAATCAGTTTTAGGGTGGGTATTGATAACCGGTCACTATTCAGAAATTATGAGAAAGGGTCCCATCCTTCGACATCATTTGCTTTTATGTTTTCAACGATTCCCGTATGCTGGAGCGGCCGCACTTCTGCATTATTTAAGTGTCTTGGTTCAAGTAGATGCAGAAATAATGTTTTTCATAAACATTTCTTTTAATTGAATGTCCTTTGAAAGGAACAGTTGGACTTCCTTGTACTTTGATCCATCGTCTTTTCTACTGTTTTAAAGAGGGAACAATGAGGTCTTTTGTGATAAAACAAAACTAATCATTTATTATTTAAAAGTTAGCTAGTAACAATTGTGTTTTAATGTGCTGTATTTCTGCTTGTCTTTTTCTTTTAAGTCGACTGCTTCCATCTTCACCTTCCGTGGACATTTTCTCAGCAGAAAGGTATATTTCTCATATATTAGATTGTTTTTAACAGTTCTATTGATGCCATTTCTAGTTCTTTTTGTTTTCCTGATACAGCAGCTCATGTACAATCCACAGCTTGTCTTTTTAAAGATGTTATGCCTCTCTGAGGAGACCAAATTGACACAAATAAATGCTTTATTTATCATCACATTAACTTTTTCCCTTGCTCATTACACATACAGGGATGACTGGATGAAATTTTGTGTAGAATTTTTTTAAATCGTCGCTTTGGAAAAAAGCGTCTGCTAAATGCAATTGTAGAATTGTAGAATTGTAAATATATAAAACTATCAAATCAGTATTTTTTTAATGATCCTAACCTGCTGGTCATGAGTTTGCAACATGATTTAAATGATGAAATGTACACGATGTGCTCATTCTTCTTCTTTATTTATATTTTTAGTTATTTACTTATTTATTTTATTTAAGTTTTTTTGCAGGCTGTCAGAGGAGGAATTGGTGGTGTGCTGTTATTGCTGGTCACTAATTCTTCTTCATTGTGTTTTCCTCGTGTTTTTAGTTGAGAGCTGTCAATAAAGTTTCTTAACCTGAATTCTTGATCTTCATTGCAAATGTTTTTTTCGAATGTTACTTTTAAGAGTCGGTATAGTTTTTTACGTTATAAAATGAACCGAAGCGACCTGTGTTGATGTGTTCATGTGTTCATCATCGCCATCAACATCGTGGCGATGGAACTTTACACGTCAGGCTGACATCGGTGTGACGTTTGTGTGCTGTCTGGGTGGTTTTAATGCTCTTAGTCAGGCCGCAGTCCTCATCATCTTCAGCCAAGACAGATGTGGCCAGAAGGTGGAGAACAGGCTTGAGGTAGGAGAAGCTGACGTACTCTTCTCCAGAAAGAGCATCTGTAAATTCATGGAGAGGATGTAGGGCCTTGTGAATTGATACTAACAGGTCGATATCCTGCCAAGCTGGGATGAGATGGTGCGCATTGTGATCTGCTGACAAGACCTGGGATATGACCTTGATCTGTTCCAGGGCTCTTGCTATCATCAGTTCTTTTGATCCCCATCTTGTTGGGCACTCAGTTATGAGGGCGTGCTGAGGAAGACTGAGCTCCCTCTGTACCTCAGTCATGGCAGCTTACTTCTTCTGACTGTGGTAGAAGTGCCCCACCAGCTTCTTGCACAGTGCTGTGGATCTTGTCAATCTGTCGTCTTTCATTGCATTTTCCGAAACACATTTATAAGAAAGCTATTACAAGAATGCACACACACACACACACACACACACACACACACACACACACACATTATAAAAAATACTTTTAAAAAAATGTACCAATGGCAATGTAATCGATGGCCAAAACACTGGAGCCTGGTCCACTCGTCAAGCTGTGCTGCCTTCACCATACTGGATGCATTATCAGTTGTTAGGCAGGCATGATGTTCTTCATGGAGGTCCCAGCTTGCTAGCCCCTCTCTCAGACCTGCTGCAATGTCCTCCCCAGTGTGGTCACCCAGGAAGTAAGCAGTCTGAAGACAATGAGCTTTGAGGTTGACGTCTTCATTGATAAAATGTACGGCTTGACCACATATCGGTGGTAGTGTTGAAAAACTCAGCAGTTTTAAGCTCTGCTGTGACTCTCTGCCTGCATGTTTTGTACCGCTCCAGTATGGCAACTAAAATATGTGTGAGATGGTATGTCGTAACGTTTATCCAGTGTCTACACCAATGCCATAAACCCAGCCTTCATCACTATGTTGAGAGGTATCATGTCTTTCCCTATGAACTCAGCTATGGCCTGAGTAATTTCACCGTGCCATTTTGAACCGACGTGCTATTCCTCTTTGACACCAAAGTCTCCTCCTCTGTATCCTCTGTATCCTCTGTATCCTCTGTATCCTCTGTATCCTCTGTATCCTCTGTATCCTCTGTATCCTCTGTGTCCTCTCTCAGTTCTTCTGCTGCAGCCATTTTTAAAGATATCAACAACAACACAACAAATCAAAACTTAGAGTGGCTGAAGTTGTTAACTTCATCTCCCCCTCTCATCCCCCTCTCTTAAGGCAAGAAAAAGCTTAAGGCAAGAAAAAGCAAAGACGAGGCTGACTGGCTTAAATTTCGCCAACTTCGAAATCAATGCACTTCTTTCATTAAAAAAGCCAAGTCTGAATTCTACTTCCAGGAAATCTCTAAAAATTTAAATGATCCTAAGAAATTCTGGAAAGTCGTAAAAAATTCCACAGGTTCACTGTTAAATAGTGAAATCCCAACATTTTTAGTACGGGATTCTTGTGTACTATCTGAAAAGACAGAGATGCTGAACTACCTCAACGAACACTTTATTTCTGCTGGCTCCTTGTTCGAATCCTTGAACCCTGATCAGGCTGAGTTGGTCTTACATAATGAAGAACAGACTATTAACAGTCAAAATGATCTCTCTTTTAATTTCTCTCCTGTATCTGCGTCTGAGGTGCAGGGCGCCCTCAGAGGACTTGATTCAAGAAAAGCTGCAGGTCCTGATGGCCTTGATCCATTTTTTCTTAAACTGGCTGCCGATTTTATAGCAGACCCCCTGTCTTATATTTTTAACCTTAGTCTGACGACTAATGAACTTCCTAAAGTATGGAAGTCTGCCTTTGTGTTACCTCTACTGAAGGGAGGCGAGCCTTCTGAGGTGAATAACTATAGGCCTATCTCCAAACTGTGTATACTGGCAAAGGTGTTTGAAAGGCTAGTCAGTGATCAACTTAAAGAGTTTTTAGATTTTAACAATATTTTATCACCATTCCAATCAGGTTTTAGGAAGCGACACAGCACTGTTACGGCTGCCCTAATGGTTTTAAATGATTTTATTCACGCTTTGGACTGCAAGAAGCACTGTGTTGCACTTTTTATTGACCTTTCCAAAGCATTTGACACTGTTGATCATGCCCTGCTGCTGAATGCACTAAACCGTATTGGCCTTTCTAACCATGCAGCTTCCTGGTTCAAAAATTATCTGGAGGGTAGATCCCAGTGTGTTCAAATGGCTGGTTCTTCCTCTTCTTATTTGGAGGTCTCAAAAGGTGTGCCCCAGGGCTCGGTCTTAGGACCTATTTTATTTTCTGTTTACATCAACAGCCTGTGTGTCAACATGTCAAACGCTTCGTATCATCTTTATGCAGATGACACTGTAATTTATTGTTGTTCCAACTCTCTTTTCCAGGCTTTTGAGTACCTGCAATCTGCTTTTAATCTGTTTCAGTCTCGGCTGCAAAAGCTCAAACTGGTTTTAAATGCAGATAAAACAAAACTGATGTTGTTCTCAAACAAGAGTGACTTGTCGGGAAAACTCCCTGAAATTCTAACTTCACAGGGTGTGCCCATTGAGGCAGTGCCCAATTTTAAATACTTGGGTTTTCTTATTGACCGTGAGCTCTCCTTTAAAGCTCACATTGCCAAACTTACTACAAAACTCAGGGTGAAAGTAGGTTTCTTTTATAGAAATAAGTCCTGCTTTTCACTGAGGGCTCGTAAAATGCTTGTATCCGCAACATTTTTGCCATTACTGGATTATGGGGATGTTCTTTACATGTCTGCTTCAGGTAAATGCCTACAGTCTTTGAATGTTGTTTATCATTGTGCCTTGAGGTTCATTACTGGTTGTAGTCGTCTAACCCATCATTGAGAACTCTATTCTTTGTCCGGTTGGCCTTCCTTGAGTGCTCGCAGGTATATGCACTGGATGATTCTCATCTACAAGGCTCTTCTTGGACTAGTTCCTTTTTATCTTTGCTCCCTTCTTCAAAGAACTGGAAGCCTTTATGCCTTGCGCTCTCAAGGCATCATTCGTCTGTTGGTTCCTCGTGTCAGGACTGAATTGGGTAAAAAAGCGTTTAGCTTTGCTGCTCCCTCCGCATGGAACGCTCTACAGACAGACTTTAACCTGTCCGAACTTATTTCTCTTGGAGCCTTTCGTTCCATGCTAAATGACAGACGAGTGACCATGGACCAGTGCCTGTGTTTATGAACCTGTTCTCTGAGTCACCTTTAGCACTTTTGCACTTTTCCCCCATAGCACTTCCTTTTTTAATTATATTCTGTAATATATTCTTGTCTTGTTTGTTTTCGCGACTTACTTTAGCATTTTACCTTCAATTTTGATCTTTAAAGTATTGTCTGTTAAAATTGTTGATTTATTGTAATGTATTTATGTACTGACGTGTGCTGCTGACCTCTTGGCCAGGTCACCCTTGCAAAAGAGATCTCGATCTCAATGGGTTTTTCTACCTGGTTAAATAAAGGTTAAATAAAATAAAAAAAAAAAAATCATGTGTCTCGTTCTTCTTCACAGATTTTTGGCTGTTTGCAAACCAACTGAAAAGTGCATTACTGTCACCTACTGCACGTATGTCACGTCAGGTGCATGAAGCTTTTTTTTTTTTTTTTTTAAATTGCAGCCTTTGCAATTTGAAAATTGCATTCTATTACATTGCAATGTCTGTTTGAATTTGATTAATCGTTCAGCCCTAATTCAGAGGATGCTGAATCAAGCGTTAGCATATTTTTTTTTAAAGAAAGCCGTATTGATCACAGGATTTACCATGAAGAATTTTGTTTCGCTTCTAACAATATCACCATATTATTCTGAACTGTGTATGAAGAAGTGACAATTGAATAACTTAAGACATTCATTTCCATGAGATATCAGTCGGCTCATCTCATGATAAAACTCCGGTCTACCCATACGTAATTGTGCATAAGCGATGCAAAGACAAAACAACCACAAATAAAGTTCATCAAATCAGTTTGTAGTTTAACCAGTTCACAGGCCTGCATATTGAAAATACTTTAATATCTGTATCAGACATGTTGCAGGTTTGTTTGTTCTTCTGTCACTGATCCCTGAAACTGATGCAGATTTTCATTCACTCCTCAGTCTGTCACAGGTTCAAGTCCAGGTTTTGGTTCAGCCTGGAGTCTGTCTGCAGCCTCTTTCAGAGCTTTCGTACATCATTTACGTCGTTCCTTTCATGTTTTTAGACCTGAACAGAAATAATTAATCATATTGGGGCCTCTAATAGTTACATATTACAGATTTATTATTGAAGTATAAATGAACAATGTCTAAATTAAATGTTTTAAACTCTAGTTTGGTTTGTTGCATCGACGCTGCTGACGTGGTTTTTCTTCCTCTCTATAGTGACACTTTTCCAGCTGCCAAATTACCTCGGTTGCTGTGGTGTTGTGGATCCCCAGCACAGAGAAGTCTCCTTCTTTTGGTAATGCGTCCCTCTATAAACTGCACCAATGAAGATGTGTTCACTTCCACTGAGCAGCCCCTCCTCTGAAATGTTTGTATAATTAAGACTCCAATCTGCCTTCTCTCTCCAGTCCCATATGTTTGAATTCAGGCAGACTCTCCCACTGCTGCTGGGGTCCCCTCCTTCTGGTCCAGAATTCACCATCATCCTCGGGAGCACAGTCGCTGTGAACCATCACAGGATGTATGAAGCTGCTTGGCACTCATACAAAGACAAAAAGTCAATAACTGCTGAGATACTGAATGTAACGTGAAGCACAGACTTCATTTTATTCAGGTCACTTCCAGAAGAAACTTACAGTATGTGACAACAGACCATCAGAGAGAAAACATAGCAGATCTATTTAAAGTTCGTTTAACCAAAACATATTTTCAAGCCTGGACTTTAATATCAACAGGAAGTTAATTATACTTTATTCCACCTGTTAGCCCTTGCAGACAAATAATAACACCATTATTCCAGCTCTGTTTGATCAACTGCTTCAAGCAATCTCATGTAGACTCTTTGATCCGTCCATGGTTTTGTTTTCGGACCACCTCTGATGCCTGTTGAGCATTTTTAATTCAATTGTTCCTCTTTATTCAACGCAAACACACACACACACACACACACACACACACACACACACACACACACACACACACACATCCTTTGTTGCACACACACTGAAACAAATGTATGCTAATTGCTTCTTTGCTAACCATTTCTACTTCTAAAGGTTTAATTTGCTATAATTCTGAAATGAGACACCCAATTCAGGAAGACCTTATATTTCTGAGAGATGTAATCATGGTGATGTTTCTGAGAATGACATAAGAAGTCAGTCTTTTTTTTTTCTAAATACCTGAAATACCTACTCTAACCTAGAATCCAATCAGAGCTGCACCATACAAGAACTTATCCATTCCATTGCTTCTTTGGTTTTGTGCGCCAGCCTCAATGGCTTCCCGTGATTCCATGGCAGCCTTTTCCACAACACTGAGTGTCACCATGATCTCTTTAATCCTTCATGGGCTCACAGTTGCTGTGGCTTTATGACCAGCATGGACCCCAATGTAGTAAATTAGTTGCACCTGAATATCACAACCACCCGCAGTTAACAGTTGGTGTTGAACTTGGACACCAGTCCTCTCATGAACTCAACCATGCCAGGGAATCTCCCGGCCTGAAACTGTGCAACTTTCGGCAGCTCCAAGAAATGCACACAGGCGCTGTATTCCTCGAGGGCTGAGTGGGCAAAACATGCTTCCGATGCATGCGTCTTAGGCAGGTACATGGCTAGATATTCCACAACTTGCTTCCAAGGCTCAGCATTCTTCAACCTCACACTTGAAGACCTGATGTGATGCTGCGTGTACAGCTGCTTGTGGGCTGGTGAAACTTGCAGCTGCCAGCGTCATTGCATGATTGAGGCGTGGCCAAGGGATCCTGAGTGTTGACTGATGTTAATACCCTGTTTTGGATGACCATCGGCTGTGAGGGACAGCACATCCTAACACTTACGTCGCATTGAAGTTGATCAGGGTTCCAATATCCATTTGTTAGGAGCACGCTTCACAGAGCCATCGTTTCCTCCACTCCACTGCCATCAATGGGGAGGTGCAACCGAGCCAATGATTAGGGCCCGATAGAATGCTCTGTGTCCTGCAGATATCAGCTATGTATAAGAGAGCTCTTTCACGGCTAAACCTCCAAAGTTTCCTTGTTTGTTGAATCCCCTATTTGTTGCTGCCATAACAGCCAGCTGGCCGAGTGTCACGATTTGATTTCTGGTTGTCGTTTCTTGATCGCTGATTGCTGTTTTTCATGAGCAATGGGTGACTTTTGTACGTCTGTTGGATTATGCAGTTGCGGTCGGACCTTGTGAGGTTTCCGCTGGATCGGATTGGGTTTACTGTGTTAGAGTTCCAATTTTGACTTGGATTTTGAATTACAGTAAGTGCTTCCGTCTTTGTATTTAAAGGTTATGCTGAGTTTGGTTTGATCAGGTGTCATTGGGAGAAGCACAGAGGAGTACCAGATGACACAGCAGTGACAAATGGTAGGACAGAGTTTTAGGGTCTGAGAAGCAACTTTAAGTCATCAATGTGGCTGGTGTAGTTTCATCAAAGGGACTTTCAGTCTACTTGCTCTTGATGGATTGACAGGTTGGCAACAGATACTGAGAAATAGAATTTAGAAATAACCGATGTTTGCTGATTATCTCAGTTTAACTCATGGATTATGAACAGGCAATGAATAAATGAATGAATGAATGAATGAATGAATGAATAAATGATAAATAAATAAATAAATACATACATATGTACATACATACATGAATACAGGGGCGTCAGAAGCTTTTTTAATGTGAGGAGGGGGGGGGGCACACTGGTAAGGGTTCCGGGGGATAATTAGATGACATTTGCTGCATTCTAATGTATTTTAACAGGTTGTTTAACATCTAATTTACTTATAAGACACAATTTTCAGACTCAACATTAAGTCCTCATTCAACTTTCAGCCTTTACCACCCTGTTTTAAAACTCACTGTCATGCCTAAGACAATGAGATGGATATGACAAAATGTATCACCAACAATGACTTTTTGGTTGCATTTTACTTTTTATTTTGTTTATTCTTTTTTTTTTTTTTTTTTTTTTTGGCCTTGGATGTAACACAACATGCCACCGTTCCAAGCAATAGTGACAGTGAACTGTATTTATATAAGATTCATAATCTCACTCAATGAACAGGTATGACATGACATTATGTAGACTTTATAACACAAAATGACCATGTCAAGAAAAGTGGCAAAGACTACTGTAGTTCCTTTCTGCTCGGACTACAAAAAGCTTCCAAAAATGTTCCACCTTCTGTCATTTAAAGAGACAAAGACTGGCAAATGTCCCTCATGTTCACATGATCAAGTTTATCTCTGTGAATGTGGCAGACAGCTACATTGTTCAAACGTTGCTGTTTCATGGAGGAGCGGAGCCATGTTTTAAGCCTTCTCAAGGCACTAAAGCTTCTTTCAGCTTCAGCTGAGGAGCATGGCACAACAAGAAGTAACCTGACCAAGACCTCCACTTGTGTGAATAGAGCACGTACCTCTGGACACATAGCTCTGAGACTTTCTGCTACTTCAGCAACTGTTTTGCAAGGATATTGCAATTTGAACATTGCCAGCTGTACCTCCAATGAATGACGATTTAATTCTTATTCTTAACCATTTACAACATCCTCCACCTTTCCAGAGAGAAGCACACTGTCCAACGTACTGAAAGTTTGGAAGCTCTGCTGGTCAAACCTCTCAGCCAACTGTACATCAACTGCATCTCAAAGCTTGAAGAACTCAATTTTGAAGTACTCTGAAGTACTGGATGTTGGTCTGAATGCTGGTGCATTTCCTGTGTAGCGTTTTGGTGGTCTGCGGATATGAGGCATCTGGATGGGCTCAATGTCTAACTCGCATGTTTTGTACTTGTGTAAATGTAAGTGTATCTGATGAAATCTTTCATCAGATCTCTTCACCTGAATTGTTTTTCTGACACAATCAACAGCAGCCAGCATGCCTGGCACACTAGCAGTCTTGTTCTGAAGGGAGCGATTCAGACACTCAAGCTCCTCAAGAATTTGGGAGGCAAGAAAAAGACATAGTAAAATCTGCCCTTTCTGAAATCGTTCTAGGAGACCCCTAGCTGTTTTGCAGAGCGGAAGATTCAGCCATTTCCTCAAGACTCTGAAGTATTTCCTCATACTGCTCTAACACTGCCTGAATAGCTGTTCCTTTCATTGAAAATGTTCTTATACTTACTTGACTGATGATATAGACCTCCGAGTCTGTGCACTAAATCCAATGCATCAGCCACAACAGAGCATGAGCTGCAGGCTGTCTGAGTGACCAGGTTGATACAATGAGGGCCACGATGCACATAAAGAGCTAAAGGCTGTGACTCCCTCAGAACTGCTTGCACACCTTTCACCCCTCCTGACATGTTTGCAGCACTGTCGTAAGTTTGCCCTCGTAAAGAGGACAATGGCAAGTTTAATCGCGTGAGGACATCAGTGGCCACCCAAGCCAAGTTCTTTCCAGTTGTGCTTGACACTTCATAAAGCCCCAGAAATTCTTCATGGGGGTGAAGGTCACCATCAACATAGCGGAGACTTATGGACTCTTGCTCACACCCTGACATGTCCTGTACTCCATCCATAATCATTGAGAACTGCAATGTCGGCAGTGCATGTAAAGTGCTTGAGATGTCCCTAACAATAGCATTGGCCATGATGTTCAAAATTTCATTCTGCACTTCTGGGCTAGTGTAGTGATTTGTTGGCTTACTCAGCCACTTCTTAAGCACTTTGTCATCTTCAGCTTTATCATGAAGCAGTGGTACAAGGTTGCCCTCATCACTTTCATGACCACCTAATGCTAGACCCTGGCCAGCAAGAAACCAAATTGATTTACTTATTTTGAGCAAGCAGGATCTTGCCTCTCTTTGCTGCTGCTCCCTCGCTGTGGATAGCTGAGTTTCAACACTTCTTCATTGGTGTGTGTGAGTTGTCATAGCTACTTTGTGTGCTTGACTCTGTTGGTGCATTGTAAACTTTTCAATGGCCTTTTTCCAGTTTTTAAACCCTGTAGACACAAAAGCTTCGTCCATGGATTTTGCAAGTGGGCTAGCCAGCTTTTTGAAGGCTTCCATGCAATAAAAACAAAGCACACCACCTGCACTGGGCACATAATGTAGCCAAGGATAGTCCCGAAACCATCTTTCCTGAAACTTTAGAGTCTTATTTGGAAGTTTTTGGTGTGGGATGACTCTTTGGTCAGGCTGATTCGGCTTGTTGTAGATTATTTCCTGGCTCTCTCCCTCATGTTTCTCAGACTGGCTCTCACCCTCATCTCTTTCAGGATTCCTCTCTTGATTATCTTCATCAGAAATGGTCCCCCTTTCTCTGCTCTCAAGATCCATGGCTCCCTCTCCTCTGTCTAATGTCTCCTGGATATTAGAGTTAACAATAAAAAAGCCAATCATTTTTATACAAATAAAAAGGTAACAATAAATAAAGCACAGTTTAAGTAGCTTTAGATCAGGGGTCTCCAACTTTTTTCCTCCTCAAACATCCATCCATCCATCTATTTTCTATACTCCTTATCCTATTCAGGGTCGGGGGTGGCTGGAGCCTATCCCAGCTGTCTTAGGGTGAGAGGCGGGGTACACCCTGGACTGGTCTCCAGCCAATCACAGGGCTGACACACAGAGACAGACAACCTTTCAAGCTCACACTCACACCTATGGGCAATTTAGAATCACCAATCGACCTGATGAGCATGTTTTTGGACTGTGGGAGGAAGGCGGAGTACCCGGCATGGACAGGGAGAACATGCAAACTCCCCTCCTCAAACAACTTTGATTAAATTATTGCAGTCTATAGGTATTATTTGACATCAGTAGCCCAATGACAGTGCAACAATTAGGGGGTGTGCGATATTAAATCGTTAAGGATTATAACGTGGGGATGATCTAATAAAGCAGAAAAATCGTCAGATCGTCTGTGTGGGTGCAGAGACTTGGACGTGCACCCGACTAGCCAATTATAGCACATTACAGTGCATGGTGAAATCTCCTGTTTGGTTATGTTGCATGAAGCCATGGCAGAAAGAGAAAAGGAGATAAAAGCTTGAAGATGTCTGAACAAAAATCTTTTCTAAAGCAGCTGTATTATTCACTCAGGTTATAGAATTTGCAGTTTGATAACATTTGTTCTTAAGTTTTGCCATTTAAGAGATAACCAGTTACTTAAGTTTGCATTAATAGTTGACCCTTTTCAATAAGCTATTGGTCATTACCTTTTATGTTTACATTTATTACACATTTTTATAAAAACTGCACTATTTAAATTCAAACCTGTTCAGAAAGTTTCTTTGGCTTTAATTGTCTTTTTTTTTTCTTTTAGGGTTTTACATGTTTTATGTTAAACATAGGGAAACAATGGTCAAACATGCAAATTAGTCTAGAAAAATCAAAGAATCGTGATAAAATCGTGATTATGATTTTATATTTAAAAAATCATGTGATATTTTTGCCATATCGGCATCGCTCACCCCTAGCTACAATGATCATTCATTTATACATACAGTAACTTATGATCTGGAGCCCGTGAAAACTAAATACAAGAAACTTCATCTGATCAGTGATCACATTAGATGTTTGTAGAGCTGTGTGGTGTAACGTAACGTCATCTTGCCCAAATCCATCCTGTAACAACCAGCCCAGCACCGTAAATCACTCACCTCCGTGACTGAAGTCTCTGTACTGTCCCTCACATCACAAGCTGCTGACCCTGCTCCTGCTACCGACTCAATCTCAGTATCAATCTGCTGTCAAAAGGGATCGGGATGAATTAATTAAGCATTGGTTGTTTTTTTTCTATCAACAACTGAAATAAGTCAGCTAACGTTTCCATTAGCAAAACACCTGTACTGTGGGGACATTTTGACTTACTTCCCCCTTCTTTGTTAGGAACTGTCTGATGTCCATTATGTCTGGGGAAGGAGCAAATATTGCATCAGTTCATTAGCTCACTTCTAGTTTTCATTTCTTAGCTGAACATTAATATAACGTGGCCTCGTGTTAATATTGAGGGCTAACAAACGTTACCTCCTGTTTCGAGTGGCCCGCTGCTTCACTCACTCCCTGAGATGTTGTCACTCATTCACTTCATGCTGCGGTAGTTGAAGGTTGTCCGGAAAACACGGAGTGGATTAACAAGTCGACTATGTATTTTCTATTAGCGATCAAGTGGATTCTTTTACGAGGCAATAGAAACGGCGCTGGATGAACCAATATTTTCTGTTAAATGTGGGGGGGTCCAAATGAAGACTTTTGAAATCTGGAGGGGACACGTCCCCTTAACATTGGATGGTGGCGACGCACATGCATGAATAAATAAATAAAAGTACCCAGAAAGTCCTCACAGGGCCTTCAGTTCAGTTATGAGACGGTTAGGTCTCATAACTGAAGACTCAATCTTTCAGCACATTGTTGTGAATATTCTAAAGAAACTGAGTCTTTTAAAGGTTGGCTAACAGGCAGCATATGCACACGTCACCTGCTACTTGTCCTCAGCTGTTGTTTATAATATTCCAGATGATCCATTTCCCCCACTGTAGTGCAGACGGTTGGCTGGCCTCTGATAAACCCTACATGCTGTTTAATACAGTATGCGGATGATTTAAAGCCTTTCTAATGACATTATAACTTTATACATTATATTGATCAGTGTTTACTTTAATTTGAATCATTTTTAGATTTTATGAACTGCTCCACTCTCTATCCCACTCTTGTTAATTTCATCTCGATCATTTATGAGTTAGCTTGTCAATATACAGTAAATGGATTCTAACATAATGGCCTGCACCTGATCTCATTGGCTGGTTGAATGGTCGTCATTCATTGTGTCCCAGTGTGACATGTTTTATTCATCATGATTGAGAGGGGACTCTTCAATAACACAGAGCACAAACACTAGTAGGGTGCCCTATTCTCAAAAGGCCTGTTAGTATGAAGGCCTTTTAGTAAGTAAGTAAGTAAATTTTATTTGTATAGCACTTTTCACAGACACAAGTCACAAAGTGCTTCACAGTAGAGGACATAGTACAACTACCACAAACAAAATAGTTAAAAGCAACATACTCAAAAACATAGTACACCTGTACATAACACAAATACTTAATAGCAACATACTTAAGAACATAGTACAGCTAAAAACATAAAACAACATTTCTAAAATCACAGTACTCAATCAGTGCCACCACCGGACGTGTTAGGACGCGAATGCTCGCCTAAATAAATGTGTCTTCAAGAGCTTTTTGAAGGTGTCTACTGAGTCCAGAGAGCACAGGTCCTGGGGAAGTTCATTCCAAAGTCTGGGAGCAACAGCTTTAAAGGATCAGTCACCACGAGTTTTAAAGCAGGTTCGAGGAACCATCAACAAGTTTTGCCCAGACGACCTCAGGCTTCGGGCTGAGCAATAGGGCTTAGTTAAATACACAATATAAAACGGGGCCTCTCCATGAAGGGCTCGGAAAGTTAGCACTAAAATTTTAAATTGAAAACGGTAGGCAACTGGAAGCCAGTGGAGAGACTTGAGTACTGGTGTGATGTGGGCTCTCCTGCTGGTGCTAGTCAAGAGCCTTGCAGCTGCATTTTGGACTGACTGCAGACGAGCCAAGGCTTTCTTGTTGAGGCAGGTAAAGAGACTGTTGCAGTAGTCTAAACGCGAAGACACAAAGGCATGAATGATCATCTCAAGCTCCTGTTTAGACACCATGGACCTGAGCTTAGCAATATTACGCAGCTGAAAAAAGCAGTCAGAAGAGCCTTCAGTCAGAACAACTGTTAATGAGAAAATCAGTCGAAGGCCCGTTAGTCAGAAAACCAAAAGGCTCTTTAGTGAAAAAATCAAAATGCCCTTAAGTCAGAAAGCCTGTTAGTCAGAAATTCAGAAGGCTCGTCCATCAGAAAGTTAGTAGGCTTTACACTTTGTTTTCTCAATTATGTGGACATGAAAATTAAAATAGCTATTATTTAACTAGAAAAGAAGAATGGAGGAATTGCACCTCAATTATGAACAAATATGTAATAAATTAGGAGAATTTACAAATTGTTGTTGGCACAACAAAGTAGGAAAAAATTCCCATATTGCAGTTCTGACATTGACCCATGAGGTCTGCCGGAAATCCTGAAGAAGATGAGAACCCACTTGGTTTACCACATTTCTAAGCAAGGGCAATTTTCTCCCTCATGGTCTGTCAAGGTCGGCTACCAGCACAGAAGGAGAAGAAGACCTTTTTGAGTGGACCAGCTTCAGTCCGAGATGTGAAAGTATTTTCTGTGTAATTTTGTGTGTAATTGTGTAATTTTTTGTGGAATTTGATTAAGTAATAGTGAATGTGGTGTTGTTCTGCTTTGCCAAATGTACTTGAGTAGATTTGCTTCTTTGTCATTTTAGCTAACAGTACTAATCCATCTATTTTTCCTGCTTTCCAGAAAGTTATCTCTGTGTTCCCTCATGACTTTTTTCTCAGTCACATTTTTAATCGCATTTAATTGAGTGCAATTATTAGCTGTTAGCGATAGCCATTAGCAGTAGCCATTAGTTAGCAGCTGCAGAGGTAGCATTCCCCCCTTTTCATAAAGTAGTTGATATTGATTTTGATACTGATATGATGATGAGTGATATTTGCACAATATATAGCACAGCTTTCCCTCATAGTTTGTGATGAATCTGTGAACTGTTCAGAGTTTTTCACTGCTGCTGCAAACAGCCTCTGCTGTGTCTGATGATACAAGCTGTGACAGTCTGACATCCTCATCCTGTCCTTTATGAATCAAATATTACAGTTTTAGATTTCTCTGGTGATATATTGCTTTTCAGATTCATGAATTCATTTTGCTTTGAGTTTGATTTTCTATTACAGATTTATTTTCTGAGTAACTGTTCTGATTTGTACATATCCTAGATGTGTTTTGGCAGATCTGTGAGGAGTTTTTCCATATCATAACCAAGGACTTACTGGGAACATTCAGAGCTGCAGAGGACAAATGTGCCCCCAAACTTCTGCGACTGTATCATGCCCAAAAAGGTGCTTTTGGAAAGGAACAGGGAGATCGCTTCAATAATCTTAATGATGAGGTATAATGTTATAGGTTTATTTAATCATGTCATGTGAAATATATTTTTCTCATTTTCAATCTTTGTTAAATCTAGTGTTATTTAAATTATTTCTTGTAGACCTCCAACACTGTCAGACAGTGCAAGGATACTGCACTTCAAGGCCCTCCAGTGTTCCTTCTGGATGACCCCAAATAATTTTTTGAAACAATGTTCGGTAAGTATTGCATATCACAAAAGGCAGTATTTTGATTTTGAAATGCCTATGGCAAGCCTTGTTAACACTTATTCGTTACTTATATCTATAATTTAATTCTTCCAAATAAAAAGTAACTTTTCAGATATCCTCAATATCTTTCTTCCTATCGTACCCCCAGTTATCATATCGGATATCCACAAAGACTTTCTTTCTAGGATAAATGATGTCACTTTGGCAATTTATGTATATTGGGTTTCTCATTAAAGATATCTTCATCTCAGTTTCAGATATCCACAAAATGAGTTACGGATATCTGCAACTGAATTATGATTAATAGTAATTTTAGTTTTAGTTTATCTACATGTCTCTTTTTAGATATCTTTAAGTTTTGACTAGTGAGAATGTCATTCCGGTTGTACAGGGGCGTCAAACAGCAAACAATGAAATAATTAAATTTGACGTAAAATGTAGTTTTAATACTGCTCTGGTTTCACGGGACTCTAATCCCGGAGATGGCCCTACCATGGGAGTGGCTGTGGGCATACTCTTTGCCCTGGAGGACGGTGTTGCACCAACTTCATCAGCACAGATGCAGGACATTGCTGCAATTTTGGAGGAGGCTGTTGTCCTGGAGAACTTGCCAGATCTTTCAACCATACTTGCATCCTTTTTTGGACTCCTCGAGGCTCTCAATATTTCATATCCTAAGGCTCTAAAGCATGCTTTTGAGACATTTCAACACGAGTTAATGGAAATCGGCTCTGATTGCTCACATAATGTGCTGTCATTGCAAAAGAAACTCCTTCTTTAAACCGATGCAATGCACATCACTGGGGCAACTTGTTTCTGTTATTTTAAACAGAAATGTTTAAATGTTCCAATGCTTACTGTCATTTCAGAATGCTACATTGGCACATCTTTTTCTAAGTTTTTTTTTTTGTTTTGTTTTTTTCATAGGGACTGACAGATGATCCAGAGGGATACCTACACATACCTCTGGGCAGATGTGTCATTCTTGACAGTGTTATCAACATTGTGTTAGAATGTTGTACAGTTAAGTAAAATAAATATATGTCAACACCATTAAGGATTGTGTATTTATTAAAATAAATCATGTAAAGGTGAATAAATAATGATTGTGCAGTTAATATGCTTTTGTTTGTTAAATAATAAATTACACTACTGAGCAAATAAACATGTTTACAGTGACAAAATGAAGAATTAATATTAGTGACCATTCACAGAAGAGAATTAATGAAATTGGTACAACTATCAAATGTCACTTAGGACAATGACATAGCAAATCATTGACCCAATTCAAAAATCCTTCTGACGATAGAGCAACCTTTGTGATGAAGGGGGAGAAAGAGGCAACTTCTTTTATGCTGAAAATGGCAACATGAATCAAGATCTCATTTTTCATTGATTTATTTTGTGGTTTTGAGTGTTGTCAGTGAAAGCAGCTCTAAAGTTTTACATAATGTCTAGTCACCAAAGTATCAAAGGAACGGATTCTTCCTTAAACTTGGATTCCCTGTGGTCCCTGCTGGTAAAAGACTTGGTGCACCTTGAAGAAAAGAAAACTTTCTTTGAATTTTAAAATAAAAATGAATAAATAAAAAATGTCTTTTACTTTACTTCTACCAACAGAAACCAGTTGTTGTGAGCATTTCAGACTGAGAATGAATTCTGTTACAAAGGGGTGAGACTGGAGGACACAACAGGTGACAAACTGAAAAGGTCTGATGAGTTCAGTTTAAAGCAATTAAAAAAGAAACAAGGGGGTAGAGAGAGAGAGAGAAGGAGGACTCAGGAGCTGAATAAATTATCTTTCCAATTAGTAAGAAACAATAAAAATGAACCACCAACACTGACAACCAAAACAAACCACTGATGAAAAAGCAGTGTGCTCTGACAAACAGATCCTCAAACACCTGTGTGCCTGCTCCTAAAACAAACTGTTACTGTCTCCTTCTTGAATGAATCAAAAGTAAAGTAGCACAGACACAACGAACAGCAAACACAACAATAAACAACAGACACAGATGTCAGACATGTCAGTCAAAGTGTTAAAAGTTCCTGTGAGGAATTTCTCAGTGATCTTGAAAAAGTCTCTCTTCTAATATCTGCCTGATCCTAACCCACAACTTAAAATGAGATTATCAGCACTGGTAGAGGTTATTTACAAATTATGTTTCTTAGCTTCCTGATCGAGTCAGGCAGGACCAGATTGATTTACAACATGTTGAAGTCTCTATGACAACACCACACCGGCTAACAAAGTTTAGCAAAGAGAAGAGAGATCTGTGTTTGTCTCTGCTGAAACGATTTCTGTGATTAATTTAGTAGTGATGGTGGAGACTGGAGCTGAACTGACAGACAGAAAAAGGACAGAGGAACATAGGAAAGCTACACCAGAGAACAATAGCATGGGCTAAAGGCTAAAACATGAGCTAAAGGTTAAAACACAGGCTAAAGGCTAAACATGAGCTAAACTGTTTAGCCTTTTTTATTCAGTCTGTCAGTAAAATGAAGAGTGAGGTCACGTTCGCTCTGATTGGTGGATGAGCAGGACATAAGGATTCACTAATGTTACATGTTAGTCTACAGATATGACTCAGAGCACCAGGCTGTGAGAGGCACTAAATATATCTGTCTACTAAACTCCAGAACAAACTGACAAAGTTTACTTGTTGTCATGTTTCAAACAGCAGCTCTGTGTAACTGTTGATAAATACCTTACCTCCTCACGTTATATCCAGTAAAAAGTCGTCTTGAACAAAGAAAAGTAGAGTTAAAAAGAAGATCTGATCTCCATTCATTTCCACCACAAACACAGGCCTTGTTGAGACCATAGTCTGTATAATTAATGGACGTAGTCTCCGCGACGTCACCCGTCTGTTTCTGAAACGGACTTTTGAAGCCAAACGGCAGCCATATTGGAAATGAGGCGGACTGTGAGTCTCCACAGTAACAACCATAGGACGCTCACGTGATCTGAGCTGTGCCTCTGATTGGACGAACTGGCGAGCTTAATATTGTGGAAACTGCTGAATTAGAAAAAAATTCACCCCCCGTACAGTGCGTGCCGTTAGTGAAATCAGTGATTCAGACGGGAGACATTCTTTGTTCCAGGCTGTAAATGTGCTTATTTGGCTGTGAAAACAGCTTTTTTTGTCTTGGTGTGTTTGTGACTTCCGATACTTCCGAAGCCAGCCTCAAGAGGACACTTGAGGAACAGCAGACTTTAGCACTTCCGCATTGCCTCATATTTTCAGACCGGAGGTTGCCGCTTGGTTGAGACACATCATCATCACAGTGTGCACATGCTTCCAGCAAAAACGGGTCGCTGTGATCCAGATAGTCCTCACAGTCCCTTTAAAAACAACCTAAACTGTGCCGTGACTTGGTTTGGGGTATTTTTCTCTACTTTAATTCTGCTATTTGCTCTATTTTTTCCAAACAAAACCATCCAGATACATTTTTGAAACGATGGTTGAAATTTGATAAGAGTGTTTGGTAGCATGAATTTCTCCGGTAGCTGTGACTTGAAGTATTAGCATATGTATTGGATGGGAAAAAGCAGAAGAATGAAGCTTTGTACGGACTCTTATGCCTTTAGCCTCAAAGCTGTGCAGAGCTTTGTCATTTAAATCATCCTGAGGGAGTGAAATGGGGAATAATCTGAGAGTCGGAGAGGAAATTGTTGCTAATTTACATTTAGCTTAGGTGACCTTTGGGGAAAAGCAGTCTGGAAAGCACATGCGTGTTGCTGAATAGCATCATGAAACAGTTTCTTGTTGTTTGGGAGCTTAAAATTAGATGTAGTGTGTGCAAGTTTTATTTGACTGAGTATCATTATTTGTCCTGTGTGTGTGTTCTGGCACAAATTTAAGTCTGATCAACGCTCAAAGAGACTCTGATGCTTGTTTTGGATCTCTTTATATTCCAACAAACACTGAAAATCGGACCGGAGGCGGGTGCATAAAACATGCTGCTCTTACTCACACAAACTCTTAAGATTTGAGGCCCTGGAAATATGATACAGATAAATTTGTGATGGGCTTTCCATCATCTCCCCGCACACACAACCATCTGTAAATCCATCATGTTCCTCATGCTGTGCTCTCTTTCATAGGTGCGCTGGTTGTCATGTGAGTCCTTTTGACATTTCCTTTGGATTGAGCAGCCATCTGTGAATGTGATGAGATTTTTTTTTTTTCTCACATGAAACCACACACTGAGCCTCAGGTGAGAGATGTTTTCATTGCACGCCACATCATTTTTTCTTTTTTTTTTTTTTTCTGTCTGCTTACATTTTACTCCTCTGATTGTTTTCCGTCCCTCCTATCATAAAAGAAACACCCACAGTGGCGTTAAATCACGAAAAAAAACTGCTGATCGATAAGATATTGTCCCTGTACACTCATTATAACCATGTTTGATTTGTAACTACTCCTAATCAGACTGGATAACCATCAACGCTCTCACTCTCTTCTGTTCTGTTAGACAGAACTTGAAATTCAGACAGAGATTTGGAGATCAGACTCTTCTTAGTGTGAAATCAATGTCTGACAGAGTGTGAGGATTGTTGATGTTTTTCCATTCAGCCTGTCCTCCAAAAACAAAGCCCAGGGCCTGCTCATGAGCTATTAATATCCTCAGTGAAAATGTCTAATTCCACCATTAAGCAGACCACAGTGAGGTACTGAGGATGTCCACAGAATTGAACCTGAAAGATGCAGTCAAAGTAGTGATTAATCCAGGTCTCTGAAACCTCGGAGCAGTAGGATGGAACCATGCAGCATGATGAGTGGGGTAACCACAGAGTCAGTCCTGGGTGGATCACCATAGTAACTAGTGCTGCACACCTGACCTGAACGATGAGGTGAGTTTGTAATTTTTCTGTGCACAAAGGTTTCTAGAAGCAGTCACGCAAAGCTGAGTATCTACGTGTCAAGAGAGCACAGAGCTGCCATGACCCACCCGCCTCTCTCTCCTGACAACACACGACAAACCACAGTGGAGGTGATGTTTTACAAAGTGCAGCTCAAACAGAGAGATCACACAAGCCTGTGAGCGCTTCACAAGATCACACCACAGTGCCCCACAACAGCTCCTCCTGTGGCTGATTTTCTCACACATTCTCTGGACATTATTCTGTAGTTTGGCTCTGAAGTGGTTCTTCTTTTGCAGATTTAAAAGGATATTTAGGTTTAGGCCAGAGTTAACTGAACACAAGGTCAAGTTAAGCGGGTAATGTAGGCCCTGTTTACACGACATTTCACAGCCTCTCACCTGAAAACAGTGAAAAAAAATCAGAGTTTACATGGAAACACAGAGGGACTGAAGACACTGTAGTAGTCATACCATGCCTGTAGGTGGCGATATAACTGTAGAGTCTTTTGGTAGTCCTCCCCTGGAGTACAGGTGTGTATACAGTATTGGGTGTGTCTCAAAGCGCCAAACTAAATACTGAAGACAGCCGTCATCAAATCAATATAACAGAGGATCACTGCTGAGTTTATAAAACTGTTTATGTCAAATTCATCATCTAACAGAAAAATAATTCATAGAGTGCAATAAAAAAAGACTGAAGATCAATATATGCATGATCAGTTATTTCTCTCCTTCGTTTTCTTGTTGATTCTCTTTTTCTTTATGAAGGGGATTTAAGTCTGAGAGAAAAAAACCCAAACACCTGTGAGGTTTCATTCATGATCATAGGGTTTGCAAAGAGTTACAGGATTTCTGTTTTCCCTGAGATCTAATAAATAACTAATATCCAGAGTTCCTCAGACATCATAAACTAGGTTATATTAATAAGTGTCAGGGTTCACCATCAGATACACTCTAGATAAAGGACAAATAATTAATAAATAATCTAATAATGAGGCATTTTAGCGGTAAAGTGATCTGTGTGTTTCTAAACAGGACACAGAATAAACAGAGGTCAGGTTTTCTTCATGTGAAAGTGTTTGTTAAACAGGTTAAAAACACAGACAAAGCTCTCCCAGACAGCACACAAACGTCACACCGATGTCAGCCTGACGTGTAAACTTCCATCGCCACGATGTTGCAGGAAGAGCGTTTGCTAATTGCCAATATGTCGCCAAGACGTCTGCATTTAATTGAAAATGACCACCACACGACCTCTAAAGGATTAAAGTTGGAGCTCTAAGGTAGCCTCTTCTATGGCTTCAATAATGTCACCTGTATTTATTATTTATGTCAGACCTTTCTATTGTACTGTAACGTCTGCTGTTCGGCTCATTTATACAATTATTTAGACCAGGGGTTGGCAACCCAAAATGTTCAAAGAGCCATATTGGCCCCAAAAAACAAAACAAAACAAAACAAAAAAAAACCTGTCTGGAGCCGCAAAAAATTAAAAGCCTTATATAAGCCTAATATGAAGGCAACATAGGCTGTCAGTATATTAGCTATATAAGCCTACTTTTAAAATGACTAAGTAGGCTACAAATACAAAATGAGCATTCATGATTAAATGTTTATTTTCCCAGCAGCACATCCTGGAGAGAATGACGCACCACGTGACTACTCTGCTGTACCATATTTTGTGCTTCAAGTTTAACTTCCATTACAATATTAATGTTTTATGTTTTGTTGCATTGATTAAATTATAAAAATACAAGTGTGGCGCCCTGAGGTACCATTGGGTTGAGCACCGCCGAATAGCAGAATAGCAGAATAGCAGAATAGCATCGGTGAATGGTTTCCCACGCTTTATTATCTCCCGGGCTGCTACAAAACTTGCAGCAGTCGTAGAGTTTTGAGATGCAATCCACTTCTTGAAACTATTTTTGCGGTTCTCTAATTTTTCCACAAGTACTGCAATAGCACTTTTTCTCTCAGTCCCAACTGGGTGCTCGGCTGCAAATTCAGCATGTTTTACCTGGAAATGTGGCTCCAAATTGCTCTTCTTGTCATTTGACGACTTCTCATTGCAAATCAAACATGGAGGCAATCCTTCAGCACTGACAATGAAAGCAAATGATTCTGTCCATTCTTCCTTAAATCCTCTGTTCTCAACAGCAATCGTTCTCTTTTTCCCTTCCCATGGCCCGTGACACACCCGTTTGTTTACAACAGCAGAATATGGCTAATATATCGCAGGCTATGACGCAATTCTGCTATTTGGCACAATTCTGAAATTCAGTATTTATTACATTAATTTTACAGCATAAGGATATTTGTGTCAGCTTTTCCCCCCTAAAGAAACCATATTAAAACAACAACAACAACAACAACAACAATCATTCTTTTTCCATTTTCACACATTTTTGAAAAAGCTCCGGGGAGCCACTAGGGGAGTGCTAAAGAGCTGCATGCGGCTCTGGAGCCGCGGGTTGCCGACCCCTGATTTAGCTCCTTGCAGGTTGGTTTAATTGTCCACAACTTTGGAACAGCACGATGCACAACAGGACTCTTTTTATGGCTGGAGCACAGGCAGCTGCAACAAACGCACGTCTCCGCTTCTCGTTCAGTTTCATTTACCAACAGGTACGAGGATCAGTGCTGTGTTCACTTACCCCAGGTCCATCGGAAATCCCACTATTAATATCACCCCTCAGAACAGCATGAACACTTCAACACAGGTCGCTTCGGTTCATTTTATATCGTAAAAAACTATACTGACTCTTAAAAGTAACATTCGAAAAAAACGTTTGCAATGAAGATCAAGAATTCAGGTTAATAAACTTTATTTACAGCTCTCAACTAAAAACACGAGGAAAACGCAATGAAGAAGAATTAGTGAACAGCAATAACAGCACACCACCAATTCCTCCTCTGATAGCCTGCAAAAAAAGTAAATAAAATAACTAAATAACTAAAAATATAAATAAAGAAGAAGAATGAGCACATCGTATACATTTCATCATTTAAATCATGTAGAAAACTCATGACCAGCAGGTTAGGATCATAAAAAAATATTGATTTGATAGTTTTATATATTTAAAAAAAATCTACACAGTATTTCATCCAGTCATCCCTGTATGTGTAATAAGCAATGGAAGAAGTTAATGTGATGATAAATAAAGCATTTATTTGTGTCAATTTGGTCTCCTCAGAGAGGTATAACATCTTTAAAAAGACAAGCAGTGGATTGTACATGAGCTGCTGTATCAGAAAACAAAAAGAACTAGAAATGGCATCAATAGCACTGTTAAAAACAATCTAATATATGAGAAATATACCTTTCTGCTGAGAAAATGTCCACGGAAGGTGAAGATGGAAGCAGTCAACTTAAAAGAAAAAGACAAGCAGAAATACAGCACATTAAAACACAATTGTTACTAGCTTACTTTTAAATAACAAATGAATAGTTTTGTTTTATCACAAAAGACCTCACTCATTGTTCCCTCTTTAAAACAGTAGAAAAGATGATAGATGAAAGTACAAGGAAGTCCAACTGTCCCTTTCAAAGGACATTCAATTTAAATAAATGTTTATGAAAAACATTATTTCTGCATCTACTTGAACCAAGACACTTAAATAATGCAGAAAAATCAGAACTTGCAAAAAAAATTTTTTTTTTTTTTTTTTTGGAGGGGGGGGGTGTCGCAGCGGGATATGTTATTGACTGAAGTAGGCCATCTAGTGTCTGTAAGTTGTTATAGCAATGAATTGTTTGTAACCTTGAGCTTGCCGTAGTAGTAAGCTAACTGCTAGCATATCAATACAATTTGCTCCATATACGTTAGCATTAAGCTAGCGCAATTTTCTATTGTTTTTAGTATATAATGTATAACACGTTGAATATATTTAATATAAATCTCTTGTGATACAGTGCGTTCCATTTTACAGTGCTTCTTAATCAAAACCCTCAAGCGGAAAATCCTGAATCAGAGTTTTCTTGGAAAAGAGTATCTGCTAAGCTAACTGGGGCAGAAGTCTGCCGCTCCAGCTTACGGGAATCGTTGAAAACATAAAAGCAAATGATGTCGAAGGATGGGACCCTTTCTCATAATTTCTTAATAGTGACCGGTTATCAATACCCACCCTAAAACTGATTTATATTCTGTAGTCTGTGAAAATCACAGCCGTTAACTGACTGATAGCTGGTCGAGTTTATTCAGAAGCTTGCAGCCAGGAAATCGGCTCTTACCTGGCACACAAAGTTTTTTCCTTACTCACAAATTCATTACATGTGAGAACATTGTTATTTTCTGTTAATTTAACTAAAATGACAACTTACCTGAAAGATATTTGTCTGTCCTGGTGCTGTGCGGCTGAAATAGACTGGTTACGAGTTCCCGCCAACAAAACAGCAGGGCGGGGTCGGCCAGCTGACGCAAAACCGTCCTCCCTGAGACGTTCACTGAGTTGAGGAAAATACAGCCTTCTCAGCCGATACTTGTCAGACGTTAGAAACTGCTGGCTGACGTTCCTTTCTCGTATGTGTGCTGTCTGGGCTGTTACTGTTTTATTTTATTAGAGTTATTACAGCACACATGTGCAGACACACAAACAGCTGTTAGAGCTGACTGACAGATGATCCAGAGGTGATCGGCCGTTAGAGCTGACTGACAGATGATCCAGAGGTGATCGGCTGTTAGAGCTGACTGATGATCCAGAGGTGATCGGCTGTTAGAGCCGACTGACAGATGATCCAGAGGTGATCAGCTGTTAGAGCTGACAGATGATCCAGAGGTGATCGGCTGTTAGAGCTGACTGACAGATGATCCAGAGGTGATCGGCTGTTAGAGCTGACTGACAGATGATCCAGAGGTGATCAGCTGTTAGAGCTGACAGATGATCCAGAGGTGATCGGCTGTTAGAGCTGACTGACAGATGATCCAGAGGTGATCGGCTGTTAGAGCTGACTGACAGATGATCCAGAGGTGATCAGCTGTTAGAGCTGACAGATGATCCAGAGGTGATCAGCTGTTAGAGCTGACTGACAGATGATCCAGAGGTGATCGGCTGCTACTTTTTAGGATGAAACTTTTGCATTTCATCCTTAAACCGTTGTCGTGTAAACGGCCCCTTAAGTTACCACAATGAAAATGGAATGTGCAAAGCACAGCGTGACGTCAGCGTTTCCACTGAAAACTCTGGCTGGCTGTTTACATGGCATCAGAGGCTGCAGCATATCAGAAAAATTCCACTCTGGAGGCTATTTTCAAAAAATTCAGTTTGCGTTGCTTTATTGACTCAAATATAGGGCAAACACAATTACAAGTGGACCCTTTTGAGGTCAATGTTTAGAAAAAGACTCTGATAACCAAAATTTACTTTGGTTAAAGAAACTTTTTTTATTGAAATTCTGAGAAAGTCATTGAAATAACAGAGGCTGCTTTCATTTTTGGCTGTAAATACAGTCACTAAGATCTGTATGTCAAATGTAATCCTGATGAGAGCTCAGGTCATGAGCATTTCTTTGTTACATTTCTCAGAAACAAACTCACACACCCTCCTGTCAGTCTCTTGTAAACGGCCTCTTTGAGGACCATGATCAGTTTTTCTTTCACAGTTAGTATTTATCACACAGTCTTTATGGACATCTCTCTCTGTAACTCCATATACAAAACTCACCTTGGGATCAACAAACCAAATATTTTTAAATGACTGGAGACAGAGCAACAGAATCTCTACACTGCAAAAAAAAAATTTAAACATCTGTTACATCTTGACTGATGACGATTAATCAGTGATATGCTATAATCAACCCAACAATCAACCAGTGGGGCTCTTATTATTGAACTCCTATTAAATGTGTGTCATAACTGTTGTAATATGTGCAACATCATCAGCATGAAACCTAAACTATGCCCATTCTTGTCGTGGAAGACTAACTGACAGGGTGGACATTTTTGGCTAATGATAGCATTTAATGAGCACATGGTGGACCTTAGCAACATGATTCAGTTAGCAAGCTGACTGTCTACTGTTTAACAAACAGATTTAGAATTTCTGAAAGGTTTTTATATCAACAGATATCCCACAATGACAGAGTGGACATGTTAAGCTTGACAATATTAAAATTACAAAAACACTATCTGCAATTATCTCATGTGTTTCTAAATTCTTTTATAGGCTTAAAAAATAAATGTAGGATACAAATACAATAAGCTGCGATGATCAGAATCAGAATCAGCAGTACTTTATTAATCCAAGGGGGAAATTTGGTACCATTGCTCTTCACATAGTACCGGAGCTGGGAATAAGGAATAGGTAATAAAATAAGTGATAAGACAATAAAAATTAGCAGAGAGAGAAAAAAAAACAGTGATAATAAACAGTAATAACAGATATTACACTTCATGAGCAGTATTAAACAGATATTTCACTTAAACAGGTATTGCACATTGAAAAAAGACACCGTGAAGTGTATTAATAGAAAGTGTTAAGTATATTAGCCAGTGTGTAAAAAGATTGCACTGTCTTATATTGATAAATAAGTACTGGTTAAATAAGTGTGCCCTAGGTAATAATCCAGGGACTGTTTTAAAGTGATGAGTTATGAAGCCTGATGGTTCATGGAATGATGTCCTTCTCCTGTGTCTACATCTAGGATGGGAATGAGTGATAACTACCCATCATCCCCATGAGTGAGGATATTAATGACGAGCAGGGCTATGGTGTCAAAACAAATTCTATTCTTGCAGAGCAGAAAAACAGAAGAAAAATAAATAAAATAAAATAAAAAAGAGGAAGAAAAACATTCTAAGGATAAGCCATTTGTACATGATGTGTGGTGAATGCAGGAGGTGTAACACTGTGCTTTCAGCAAGTTTATTTATTCGTCTGGCTAGCTAGCTCAGTTAGCCTCAAATACAGTTAGCTGACTCCTTTTATCGAATACGTTTTTGTGACCAATAACCATGTGGAAAAAAAGATTTAGAATTATTTAACCACTCTCCCTTTAGTTAGCAGAGCAGTGTGTGGGACACACCAAAATCACACACATCCAATGAAAAAAGGCATTAAATGGAGGAACCATATTTTAAGAGACCTCAGGGTTTCGTTATTCTGATATATTTAATGATAACGTGATTCTGATGAGGACACTAAAGACACCTCATGGTGATACTGACCCAGCTACAGTTGGCCTGGATCACCTCCGGAGTCCCTGATAAACACTCAAACACAGCACACATTTGTGTGTCCGTGGGTTTAATTAGTGTGTTTACTGAGTTTAAATATACAACGGATCACAACCCAAACAAGTCTGTCAGGTGGATCATTATGTAAAGCTCAGTATATCACTTTGCATTATTAATGCATACATGATCTGACTGCACCAGCACACAGGAACCAATGTCAGATTTAATGTTTGAGTAAAGTATTTGAAGTGTTTCAACTCAGATACAGCACGATCAGACAGCGCAGTCTGATGGTTTATCAAAACGAATATGAGAACATGACTTTAAGCAGTAAGTACACGTCTCTGTAAATCCAACAAGTGCTTTGATCAGTCTCTGTGCAGGATCTCATCAGTGAAGCTCATCAAATATCTCTGTCCTCTGTGTTCCATGCACTCTCTGCTCCTCTTCTCTTAAATTTAGCTCTACCATCAGGAGAACTAACTGCTCAGGAGATTGGTCCCGATCCAAAACCTCACGGCCTCCAGAGCAGTTTGGGAGGAAATCTAAAGGAGGACAGCCTCCTCATGAAGAATACCTCAATTACATTTCTTTTTCTTTCTTTCTTTCTGTCTTTCTCTTTCTTTCTTTCTTTCTTTCTTTCTTTCTTTCTTCTCCTTACATTTTCCTTCCTTCCTTCCTTCCTTCCTTCCTTCTTTCCTTCCTTCCTTCCTTCCCTCTCAGGTCAGGCTCAGTCTTCTCTTGTTCATTAGGTGAGTATTATTTTGAGACAGAACTCGTCCTGAAGGTATAAATTTCAGTTACGTAATTGTCCACCTCTGGCAGAACTTGTTGTTCATTTGTAGTAAAGGTGTGTTCTGTACCTGGGGAACAAAAGGAGTTCATACTTTAACCCTGGAGTTGAACAAGGTTATGAGAAGGAAGAGGTCTGGGTTTTCAGCCCTGACATGAGAGACGAATGATCATGTTCTAAATTAATACTGACAGGAAGTTTGCTGTCTTTGTGCCATGACAACAACTGTTGGTGGCCTTGAGAGCGTCCCAAAACATCCACACAGGGTGAAGGATAATCAAAAGGTGGGGAAAGACCATGTCAGAGATCACAGCAAGGACACCTTTACAGATCTAGTACAGGAATCAAGGACAGGAATCTGCTGCATGTGGTCGGTTGGGCTTCACATCCTTCCATAACACCAGTCTCCACCTTACATGGAGGACTTCTGCATCTGCACCAAACCTAAGCACAGAAGACACATGATAGCAGGTAGACTTGTCCATTAAGACCCTGATCATTTTAACAGTGATCTACTTTTTCTGACATCACTTCGTTTGCTTTACTTTAGGCCCCCTGTGAGCAAAGTGTCAGAGTTTTCGTTGCTGATCATGTTCTTCACATCTGTATGTTATACGGCACCAATTCCAGAATAAGCTGGACACCATGTTAAATGTAAATAACTAAAAGTACAAACAAAATCTCATAAACCCATATTTCATTGACAGCAACACATAGACAACATGTCACGTTCAAAATGTGTTCATGTCTTTGGCTGAACTGGGTGGATAAACAGATACTTCTATAGATCTAACACTCATTTCTAACAGCAGTGAGGTATAAGGAGAGACATGGCCTCGTTTACTAAGAACAAAAATGATTCAGTCCCTTTTACCCTGGATAGGTACAGAGCCTGTACAACCACTTTGAGCATCCAAGGCCTCCTGTTAACGACAACATAACCTGAGGGTCATGTCAATGTAGAAAAAGAACTCAGTCCTTTAGATACATTTAAAGTAAAGTACTCTTTACTTTTATTTGAGTCAGTTCACTCAGCTTTATGACAGCTAGTACCCGTGGAACATAACAAACCTGCAGACTGAACCTTTAAGCACAACAGGAAATAAATGCTTGTTGTTTTTGAACAATGGTAGAGGGATTTAGTCATGCAGCAGAGTGGTGCAGTGGTGGTTTTGTAAATGACAGTATGTGGGGGATGACAGTATGATGGGAGAAAGTTCTAGTTGTATTGTTAAAGGGATGGACATGCCTTACAGGCTGCAGTGAATACATCGAATCAGTACAATGTGCTGCTATTCAGCTTGCTTAAAGAAAAACAAACTGCAGAGAAATAATGGTCAAACTCATCATTCACACCTTCAAGGTTAAGTAGACAAAACAAAGTGGTTTCCACTGAGCTGAAGGGTTCAGATACCAATAAGTCTGTGGAATTTATATGTCTGACTGCTGAGATATTGATGTAGACATTTATTCTCTGGGTTCTGTAGTTAGACTCCTGAAAAGGAGCCTGGAGTCAAACTCTGTGACAGTTACAGATACAATAAGACAGTTGGACGTTTCTTAAATAATAGGTGTAGGCTTTTAAATTATTTGATGTTACCAGAGAGTCCACCTTGTCTGAAATAGTTAGTAATTCCAAAATGAACTGTCAAGGGAAATTAAATTAATCAAATTATTTGTACCTAGCCAACTAAACAACATGACGGGCCCCCAGGCAAATCAGTACGTGGGGCCCCTTGTATGTCCACTTTTGTCGACAACTAAAAAACAACAACCATTTTCATCAATCTGTGGGGTCCCTAAACTCATGGAGATGGGCGGGCTGGCAACTGGCCACTGTGCCCATTCATCAAGATGGCTCTGATCTGTACGAGTTTCTTAATGCAGTTCTCTGAAATACTGGTCCAAATGAGACTGAAGAATATCAACTAAATCCAAATTAATTTTCTGATAAACAGTCCTTCTGACTAAAGGGCCTTCTGATTTTCTGACAAATGGTCCTTCTGACTAAAGGGCCTTCTGACTAGTGGACTTTCTACAATTGTACAAATTAATTTAGCAGATGCTTTTTGTCCAAAAAGATGTACAACATAACTTCTGACTAAAGGGCCTTCCGATTTTATGACAAACGGTCCTTCTGACTATGGTCATTTTCACACCTGACTAAGCGGACTCGGTTCGATTGGGGAGCTGAAAGTCACAACATTGTTGCATTTAACACTTGCTTCGGTTCTGCTTTTACACTGTGATTTCTAAAGTGCACCAAACTTTCTGAGCAGCATCATGTGGTTGAAAGGGGCGCTCATCGATTGGACAAAGTAGGAGAGGAAATTCCAGGAATAACAGCAGTAAAGATGGAGCATCATGGGAAGTTGGCTGTTTAGGGGATGGTGTTCCTGTTTCATGCTCATGGCTCAGCAAGCGGTGAAATATCACCGCATGGTAAGGCAGAGAGGCATGGAGCATTTCATAGTGTAACAAATAAAAGAGAGGTGGGACCAGAGGAGAATACTGAGGAGACTGGCGAGAGACTATGGGTTCTTGGTGTTGCTATGACAGCTTCCAAGGTATGTAACCTCACGGATTACAAACAGGGGTGGACTTGCCTTTTTGTACTTGCCATACTTGTATTGTACTTCGTCACATTATTTTATGGAATGCTACAACGTTAGTGAACGCAACTGTTCCTGTAATGCTACCATAGCTTGTCAGGGATTGATCCTGTTATTTTCTAACTGACGATCTAAAATGTGACAACATATGAGCTCAGAGTTTAAGGACTGTGACTGCTAGTAGTTGTGATTTGATTTTGTTTTAATATGCCTAATTGTGAATTTATGGGTTATTGTTGTTCAGACAATTGAGCTAAGCGAGATAGACACTGCTAATGTCAGCGGTCACTTGTTGCCATAGCAACAGTAAACATTCACTGGGTATAGCGTCACTATGTACATTTGGTCATGTGTTTGGTCCGGTGATACAATGACACTGCATACAAACTGAATCAGGGTTCACTTGCAAGCGAACTAAGACCCACGTTTTCAGGTGGACCAGAGTTCAGATGAGCTTTCACACTTACCCAAACTAAGCATATTATCCGAGGAAATGAACTCTGGTCCGTTTAAAGCAGCCCTAACAGCACTGGTGTCAAAGCGACCTAAAGGGCCTCCTGATTTTATGAGAAACGGTCCTTCTGACTAAAAGGCCTCCTGATTTTATGAGAAACGGTCCTTCTGACTAAAAGGCCTCCTGATTTTATGACAAACGGTCCTTCTGACTAAAAGGCCTCCTGATTTTATGACAAATGGGCACTCTGACTAAAGGGCCTTTTGATTTTCTTGCTAATGGTCCTTCTGTCTAAAGGGCCTCCTGACGCTAAGGTGAACTCCAACACACACAGGGACTAACGGAGCACAGGAGGGGTATTAGATATAACTCCTGACCAACACAAAGAGGGCCAAAGGATAACTCATAACTGATACAAAGAGGGAGAAAAAACTGACACAAAGGTCAAGAACTAAAGGTGAATGTAGCTCGGTTGACCAACCGTCCTCTTTTTGCCTGGATATGTCCTTCTTTTCGGTCATAAAATTTATGTCTGGGAGGATTTTTGAAATTCCCTAAAATGTCTGGGTTTTGCTCATCTTGTTCTGCAGACCTTTAATATTTATAATTAAGTGCTGCACTGGGCCACAGGAATTATTCTGATGTACTACCATGTCAAGATGTTGAGCATGCACACCTCGTGTCATGACGTGATGAACCAGGCTGCTTCTCCTCTCAGATTAAAACAGAAAACATGCTCTGACTGCCTGCGCTGCACTCTCAGACAGAAAATACAGAAGTGTAAAGCCTCGTTTCCACCAAGCAGCTCAGTTCAGTTCAGTTTGGTTCAGTTCAGTTTGGTTCATCTTGGTACAGCACACATTTTGTAGAGTTTCCCTTGACTAAACTGAGACAGGTCCCAAAATAACTGAACTGTGCTGTAAATGCACCTTTACAGACAAACTGCAGGAAAAATACCCCTCTTCATCGTGGTGACCAATGAGAATCGATGTGTACAAAGCCGGTACCAATGTGTCAGCTGCAAATAAAGGTTCTGGAGATTTGGAAAACCACACTGCCACAGATAAGCACAGGCTGTATGTATGTATGTATGTATGTATGTATGTATGTATGTATGTATGTATGTATGTATGTATGTATGTATGTATGTATGTATGTATGTATGTATGTATGTATGTATGTAATCAAACAGACAAGGAATGTTTTAAATAAATGTATGGTTTATAAAGGTACTTTATAGTATAGAGTTTATTCTTGCAGCAGGGTGTCCTCTATTGGGGTTTTCAGAACATGGTCACCATAATGTAGCACTGAACTAACTCATGACAGTGAAGGTTAAAATAAGTCAAAGTTTTGAAGTCTGGAGTTTTGGTTGAATCTTTAGCTGTCTGATGATGTGAGCACAACAAACAGCCAACCCAGCGCGTATCAGTAATCTCTTAGCTAGCTCTGATGTAAACAAAGTTGCATTTTGAGAAGCTGCAAAGCCTGAATTTTCAAATGCAAGTCTGCCTGCGATGGTTGCATCAGAGCCACAAAAATCCTTACATGAAATCAAAGTTTGTTTATCAAACACAGCTGGATAAATCTTTCTGGACTGAACTGAGCTTTAGAAAAGAAAGAAAAACAAGAAAAAGGATAAAAACAAGATTGATTATTTCTTGGATTATTTTAAAAGTTTAAAAGTTTTTTTTTTTTTTAATAAGCAAAATTGCAGCTCGGTCTCTTTGTTTCCACACTCATCATAGAGGAGCACACACACCTTAAATAAACATAAGAGGGACACAAACCCACTGGTTTAAAATGAAACCAGTATTATTTCTGAATGTCTCTGAAGCAGATTTGTACCCCTCAATAAAATAATACAGCAGCACACCTTCAGTGTTTTAGTTTCAGAGCTTGTTTTTTTTCTGTCCTTTTTTTAAATTAAATGGATTAATAAAACATGCAGTCCAGTGATTTCCAGACAAAAAGCCTGCTGTGAAACAGTTTGTCCTCAGAAACCCATGATAGATGCTTGCAGTGGATTCAGAGCTCATAAATATGGAGCTGATCTCAGACACCAGGGCCATGTAGGCGGACAGCGTAGCTTGTCTGTAATGATGAATGGTTGCAAAGAACATTTTCCTAGAAAGGCTCATTTTGCTTCATGAGTTATAATCTAATATCAGGCCAAACACAATGTTGTTTTTAAATTTTCATAACAACCCCTGGAATAAAAAAAAAAAAAAAAAGGTCATTTGGTCCTGCTTATGTGACAAAAAGCCAACTCTTAGCCACAATATCCATGGAATCACTCTGATTTGAAGCTTTTCTATCATCTCTTTAGTCTCCTTCAAAGCTCTGATCACATTTTAAATGCATTCCCAGAAAACTGGCAACAACAAAAAGTTAAATTATCTGTTTCCATCCAGCCTGCAAAATACAGTGAGTACACAAAACACCCTTTTACCTTCGCTCCTGTTTGTTCTTCTTCTTTTTTTTTTTTTTTTTCCTTAGCTGTTTTTACCAAACATGTTTTCAGAGTTTCCTCTGGTTCGTTCTTTGAGATGAGAGCTGTAGATTGATTTTTTCACTGTTTTCCACAGTGGGAACACAGACTTGAGTATGTTTATTTGCTTTAAATCAATAAAACCTATATATTCAGAGTTATACTAATATGTATTGACGTGTCTTGATTACTACAATGTATCCCTCAAATTTGTATAAGTAGGAAAGGTGCTTAATATCCTTTGGAACCACAAGACATTTATTTTGAGTTTGTACATAATGTGCTTTTTGAGATATTTTGTAATCTGTCACCAGTAGTAAAATCAATCATATATGTGTGGACGTGTGTCAAAGGTGTGTGTGTGTGTGTGTGTGTGTGTGTGTGTGCATGCGTGCGTGCGTGTGTGTGTGTGTGTGTGTGTGTGTGTGTGTGTGTGAGGGATGTCTGGTGTGTACGGGTTGTGTTTTTGTAAAAAAAGTAGGGATGACAGGAATGTGTGTGCATATCCATGTAGATTTTCATCCATCCAGGTCATTCTGACAACTCGAACAAGGGCAGCTGGACTGTGTAGAGTTGGAGGACGTTTCACCTCTCATCTGAGAAGCTTCTTCAGTTCCAAAAAGCTGGTGAGTGAAGCAGGTACATATGTTGCTGGAGAAGAGACAACAACCACTGAGAGGGGTTGGAATTAATGAGTGAGTCTTAGAAACCATCACAGAAAATCCCCCTCCTATGGGTGGTGATTGTCCTGAAAGGGCTGTTAACTCCTGCTGTCATGGGAGGTGTTGTGGTCACATGATTCCAGGTATGGCTGCTTACAGAACTCCCTGTGGAGAGAGCTCAGCACTGCATCGTAGGTGGCTGAAAGGTTCTGGCTGAGGCCACCTCCTCTGTTCAGAGAAGATAGCTTCTTTAACTCCTCTCTCAAACCATTTTTCCTGTACGTCACCATCTGTAGAAGAGTGTCCTGTGTCTTTAAGTGAAGGTGAACTGCTGAGTCCTGACTGAAGGAGGTGGCTCTTCTCTGTTGTGCCATACGCTTGTGAAGCGGTTGTCTTGTTTCCCTGATGTTCAGGTCTGAGGATTCCTCACTGCACTGGACAGCATAAACCATGTGGCTCTGTTTACGTCTTGGTGTTTTGTCCTTGGGATGGACCAGCTTCTGCCCAGAGTGTTTCCACACTTAAAGTGAACGGAAATTTGATGTTTGCCAAAGATCCTCAAAGATCAGTTTTTCCAGCCTGCAATGTAAGGGATCACAATGATCCTGAGTCTCTCTTCCTTTCAGAGTCTCTTCTCTTCTTGTTCTTCAAAAAAAGCCCACTTGGGGTATCCACCGGTTTTCAGGGCTTCTAATATGTTTCTGTTCTTTTTCCTTTGTGTCTTTCTTTCCTTTCCTTCACTCTCAGCCCTGTGGTTTAGGGTTCTAATGACACTCAGCTTGTGCTGCAGTGGATGGTGGGAATCAAACAGTAAACATTGCTGCATTGCACAGGTTTCCTGTACTCTTCTACATTGAGACTCCCATCAGCCTTTAAGTGTACTGCACAATCCAGAAAGGCAAAAAACGTTATTCTTAACTACACGAGTAAACTTGATGTTATTGTTCACTGTGTTGATGTGGTTTGTGAAGGCATCTACTTCACGTGTTCAGAGTTTGACCCAGGTGTCATCCACATAGCTAAACCAGTGGGTAGGTGCTGCTCCTTCAAAGGGATGTTAGGGGCTTTCTCTCCACCTCCTGATACAGGTGAACTCATGGCACATCAATTCTGTCTGTGGTGGCGAGTGTGCAGATTGAGTTCTACGGTCTATTCTGAGGGGAGGGACCAACAAACTACAACTCCAGGTAAAATATGTCACTTCCTGCTGTTGGGGGAGTCTCTCAGATAGGTATACATAAGAATCCTGTGACAGATCATGGTAACTGGTTTTGCTCACGTGATGGCATTTATTTTGATGTTGGCCTAGAGATTTTTGTTATGTGCACTTATTTTGTGTGTTTTTGCAAACCTATTGCTTCAAGAAAAAGAGCCCTGAGACATGCTGAATGTGTGAAATGTTAGTGTAACTCCTCAGATTTTATATGCAAAAGGAATGATTGATCCATCTTATCTGAGTTCAAATCCACAGCCAATCAGAAATGGAGATGTTTGTCTCTGCATTTGAGCGCTGTGATGGGCTGGTGACCTGACTGTGGCAGAGGTCTCCTCCCAAACATCTGTCTGAGTCCTTTTGAACCTCCTGTAGCTGTTAAACAGAAGTGAGAGGGTTAAAACCATGCTCCAGTATATTTCTATTATATAGAATATATATCCTATTATATATTTGACTCCTCTTTATGGAAAGTCAATGAAAGGAGTGTATCACAGCGTCCAGCAGCTTCATCAATGAAGGTTAAAGTAAGACTATCAAAACCCATGTACACGAATCTGCACGACAAGCACCAGTCCAGACTCTCTGTCTGTGAAAACCATCTGGTGTTGACACTGTGCGTCATTTCTTGCTGAGCACACACGTTGCCTCATTAATTGAATTACACAGCCGTCCACTTAGACGCTCCCATTACAGGCTTTAGTAAATGAGTTGGGTGAATCTCTCATTCCTTTTAGCTGGCATCAGAGACAGATAAAAAAAATCCTTGGATCTTTGAAATCCTTAAAGATGTCTAATGCAGCAGCAGGAACGACTCAGAAGCTGCAGAACTGCTTCTAATTCTTTGTTATTTCAGCACTTTTGCTCATTTGGATTTGTTTGATGCAAAGATATTTGAATAGCACTAAAACATTTAATCTAAGGATTGCTTAAATACTGGCTCAGTTAAGGGTGCTTTGCACGTGGAGTCCCTTCTTCTCTTCTGAAAGATAAGTTAAAACACAACCCTCTCTTTTGAGCCTCGGGGCCTCCACTGATGTCTCTTGCAGCTCTCTCCGCTGAGGCCGTCAGGAGAAGAGAGTCTATCACAAGGGCACCTTGACAGCAGCAGGTGTTGAGGAAGGTAAATAAAATTCTGTGGAGAGAAAATTTCTCACTTGGGTTCCCGTCTGAGTAATAGCAGTTTTTCTTATAAAACCAACCCCAGAATCAGAGGCTCTGACCGGCTGCTGCTCGGGTAAAATGTATTGTGCGATCAGGGAGGCTTAATGTTCTCCAAAGGACAAAGATCAAGCTGTAATATTTCACACACCGCATCAAGCATCCGATCACAGGGTTCAATTTGAGCCTCAGCGAATGGAACACTGCAGATTGAGAAAATGGAGCCCTTTAAACTTTAAGGACGTGCACGACCTGGAAGATTCCTCACCGAAAGGCCATCAGACTGACAGGTGAGGACTCGCACACAGGCATGGTGGCTATTCAGACTCCTCTTACCCAGCTCTCAGCCTCAGATCTCTGTCTCTCAATTACATTTGACATTTTAGATTTTGCACACAGAAGTCATTTCAGAGGGAAGGAGAGAGAGAGTGTGAGAGAGAGAGAGAGAGAGAGAGAGAGAGAGAGAGAGAGAGAGAGAGAGAGAGAGAGAGAGAGAGAGAGAGAGAAGAATACATTTTGAACAATGGAGTAATACAATCAAATACAATACAATCCTGCAATTTGGGTCAGACCATGTTTTCTTTGTTATATCTTACCTGAGTTAGAAAAGACTGAAATAAAAACATTGAAGGCAGCAGCAGCAGCAGCAGCAGATGCAGCAGCAGCATTGGTAGATGAGGTATGGAGCCCTAGTTCAGATCTTTTTCTGACCATTTAAACATTTATGAAAACAGAACCTATTGTTGCTAGTGCTGCTTTTCATTGTGAAAAGTTAATGTTTGGTGTCATAAATACTTTACTCTATCTTGATTTAACCCTGTGATATGCACGGTCGTGTTCCCTGTCTGTCCTGATACAGCCTCATGCTTTGTTGGCCTTTACCCTCAGGATCCCAATACTGCCAGCAGGAAATACCACTTATTCACAAACTGTTTATCCAATCCAAACCTGAAAACACTTGGGTAATCATTAGATTTTCAAGTTTCCAAAGGTACCTGAATGTATCACAAGTGAGAAACATGTCCTAACAGAGCAGAGAAGACAGGAGAATTTCATCAACATCACTTTGATTCTCATGCCTTCTTTGGAAGTTTGCAGAAAATAAACCGTTTGCTGTAGATAAATTCTGTAAAAAAAAAAACCCATTAATTCAGTGCTGTTTCATGCATGCAAGTGAATTCACAGCTCGGGCACAGGACCAATCATCATTACAGTCTCCACAAGGTGATCAGGATGAAGTTTAAAGGAAATATAAACCACACAGAGTGACAGGGACACTTCTGCTTGTGCTGACTTGAAAATGTGGATATGAACCTGAAAAAAGGGTGAAAACATATTTTTTTTTCCTCAACTCACGGGATATTTGACATCATTACAGCATATAGAACACAGAGTTAGATGATAAAACGTATCTGTAAATACTGATAAATGATCATAGTAAGTGTGGAATCGATGTTATCCAGTAACTGTCTAATGTGCGTGATGCAGGGCACTGAGAATTGTAAATGTGCTACCATGTAGAAACAGAACGGCATGCCTTCATGTAGACCATGATATTATCAAACCATGAGTTCACAGGAGAACACAGAGACGATGATGCGCTCATGAAAGAAATTTATGTTTTGACCTGGGCAGTGTCAGGTGCACCAGAATGACCTAGAAAAACATGTAAGTTGCACTCTTAAAAAGTTTGGTCACATGTAAATCATACAAACCTGCTTCAAAACAAATAAAACAGCTTTAAACAACTTCACAGCCAAGAGGCAGACACAGCCCATCAATCACGTGTGAACAGAAAACAAAAGAATTGGGTGAAAAGAAGCTTCCAGGGCATGTTTTGGATCTCATTTCTGAATGTCAGGAGCCCAAAAAGCTTTCAGCTCTGATTAAATTCCTGATTTCTGTTAAAGACCAGCCAGCTGAAAACACACAGCGTGTGAGGAAGAGCATATCTGAGTAGCAACGTGTTGCATCAGTCCTGTTTTGGCAGAGGCAGAAAAGCTCCTGAAATCTCTATCCCCCTGATAAGCCTGTGTTCCAGAGCTGTCTGCTGACTGAACGCCGAAAAACAAACTGATATCAGACCTCCATCTCACTTCTGGCAAGACTGCAAACAAGCCAGCACCTCAGCTGCCAAAGGAGCAGGGCCCCAGCAGGATGAGCCAGAGCGGATAGTTGTACTGTTTGTTTCCTTCATTAGACACACTGTGATTTCAACTCGAAAGAAGAAACTGGAACAAATGCCTTCAGTCTGACCTGAACTCAGTATTTTACTCATTTGTTTATACTTTATGTATTTATAAAATGTGTATTTATAAAATGTGTATTTATAAAATGTGTATTTGTGTATATGTGCTGGGTGTACACATATTTGTATAGATTAAAGAGGTATATGTAGTAGTGGTGGGTGGATTGATCCAAAATATCTATATACCAATACTGACGTTGGTATTGGTATATCAGTATCAACTCTTGCATGATAATACACTAATATACTTCAGTTTCAGTTTCTCTTCTCTCTGTGCTCCTCTCACTCACTTCACACTCCCCCTCCACCTCCTCCTGCCCTGCTTGACTCTGAGTGTAGCTGTTCAGTCACATCATTCAGCTGCACACTGCTGGCTGCATGATGGCAGAGAGGATCATCATTTGGTGTTATTTTACAGATGAATACCAGAAAACTGCAAGAACAAATACTTTTCTGTGGCAGCACCACAAACGTATACAAACGTGTAAAAACAGCAAAAAGAGAACTCTGAGTCAGAATAAACAGAGGGAGGAGAATCCCCAAACCACAACCAGACCCCAGGACCAGAGGCAGGAGTCCCTAACAGAGTCCTTTCAGCAGGACCAACAACATCCACAGAGCTGATTTATAGAAGTTACTGTAAGATTCAATCATCTCCAACTTTAGTTCACGTTATTTTTCAGTTTAATCGGTCTTCATGGTTGTAATTTTAGAAAACTGAGACAGTCATAAAATATATTCAGTTAAAGTAGATCTCAATGAATTATTTTACTGGAGCTGAAAATATGTGACTGCATAAAGATATGAATGTTATTCTGTATATACAGTGCTGAACAAAATTATTAAAGCACCACTCACTGTAAATTATCAGTATGTTACTGATTTCTTGAATGTTTTAAGTCTCTGTGATGTTAATACACCAGAATGAGCAGCTCTTTAATCAAACATATTTAATGCTAAAATAGATTAATTGTTGCTAAACACAAATATTCAAATGTACTATTTTACACCAAAGCAGAAAAAAAATCAAAGCACATGACTGTTTTCTGATTGAACATGTTTACTTTCACTCATGAACAGAAACATTAGTTTCAGTGGGTTTTTGTTATTCTTGAATAATTTCAACAAGCTGCTTTTCTATACTACGGTGATACTGGTTCTGTATTTACTTGGTATTGGATCGATACCAAATTTTGCAGTATCACACACCATGAATATGTATGTACAAAGGTGTATATTAACAAGTGGATATATAAAGCAAAGGGATCCTTTGGGTGTAAGATATATAACTAATGATAACTAATTGATACATTGATAATAACTAATAAATACCTATTAAATATTATTTTGTAAGGACCATAAGTAAAAATAAATGAGGGATCAGAAGTGGATGGCTTGGACGGGGTTGGTTCAATTCCCTGTAGTGTTTAAGTTTATATTCCAGACACCAAAGTCTAAGTGAAAAGTTCTTTTTCCGTAAGATGTCAAAAACTTAATCTGACTGTGGTAAGTCGACAACAGGACTCCCTTGACTGAAGACACAAACTCAACTCAAAGACAGACTAGATAGTCTTTGTTTACAGTTTTTAAACCACAAACATCTAAGCTGTCTGTAGAATTGCTTGCCAACAATGAGGCCAACAGCTTAAAGTGACAGACAGGGAGCAGGAAGCAGGCTGCCTCCTCTTACTTTGAATAAAGCTCGTCTCAGGTATGTCCTACTTCTCTGGCAAGGACATCCAGCCTCTAATGTCTTCATGTCTCCTCAATGTCCCTGAAGCCCCCTCCCCCACCCCTTACAAAACTTTACAGAGTGCCAAAGACAGGTCTTCAGTACAGACTTTACTGTCAGAACATCAGTACGTCAGTAAACTGTCAGGTAAATGCAGGCTGTCCTTCTAGCTGAGCAGGTTTATCATCTGCAGCAGCTAATGGTCCTCTATGAGACCTTGAGTGTCAGTCTGACCTGAACTGCTCCCACCTCTGGTCTGTTTTTCTTTGTCAGTCTGAATCACACCTTTTGATTTTGGTACAAGCCTCTCAGTCCCACACAAACCAGAGAATAGGTTTTGAAGACACTGGCCCTCGTTTATCAATCTTGTGGGGATCGGCACAGATTTGGGTGTTAAAACGAGCTCATGGTAACATTCAGGATTTATGTAACAAACGTACCTTAGCCAATCACAACGTATGCCTAATCAGGTGTTGATAAATGCTGTTAAATGAAAGGACAGACAAACCTGCACCGTGTGGAAGAGATGTGAAACATGTAGATCATAAAAAAAAAATAATATACAGGACTGAAAATAGTTAACCTACAAACTGATTAAATTCAACTTTATTTGTGGAGTCTGGCCATGAAGTGTGTCGCCACAAGGTCAGCATCTCGTGTAAATGAACGTCTTTGTTATTAACTCATCCACTTTTTCACACACAGTTCAGATATGATGTGACATTAATATGATGATATTTTTAGAAGTGAAACAGTCATCTTCATGGTAAATCCCAAGGTTTTTTTTCTGGTAAGTATTTTTTTTCTCTCCTTGCTATTTGGGATAGGTAAAACCTAATAGTGTAATAAATAAAAGTGGTCTTTGTACAGGACAGAGAGACAGTATTCTCAGAAGTGATCAACACTGAACACACAGAGAGGTCTGTTATAACTGACTTTACATCACAACCATCCAGGTGTGAAGTTTGTCACGTCTCCTTCATTGAGTTTAATAAACTGTTTCAACTTCAGTCATCTAAGGCCCAGTTTATACGACAAAAGTATCAACGTATCAAAGTATCAAGTGCAACGCAAAAGTTTTGTTGTGTTTTGGCCTCTCGTTTATACGGAAACGCCGTTTCAGCCAACCTAAAATGCAGCTTTTTTAAAACGCCCTCCAGAGTGGAATTTTTCTGAAACTCTGCAGCCTCTGTTGGCGTATAAACGGCAAGCTGGCGTTTTCAGTTAAAACTCTGACGTCATGCTCTGCTTTGCACATTCCATTTTCATTGTGGTAACTTCAGGGGCCGTTTACAAGACGGTTTAAGGCTGAAACGCAAAAGTTTCATCCTAAAAAGTATGTCACGCTCCGTTTTGCGTGTGCGCATTCCACTTTCATTGCAGGAACTTTTGTGGACAGCAACAACAGTTAAATGGTGAACTTACCGTGTTGTGCTTGTGCTGCTGAATCTGCTGACTGCCTTTCAACAAATGTTCTTCTGTTGCTCCACTTCTGCTCTTAGATAAGACACATTTAATATATCCACCAGATGATCAGTCCACCTCTTCTTCAGCGGCAGAATACCAAAAGACTCTACAGTTTTATCGCCACCTACAGGCCTTGTATGCATACTACAGCGTTTTCAGCCTATCAGCGTTTCCGTACTAACAGATTTTTTTCTCTGCATTTTTTGCGTATTTGAGTGAAATGCTGTGAAGCGTTCTTATATAAATGGGGCCTGAGTCTCCTGAATTTTCTTCTTCAAGCTTCCTGAAATTTCCTCAAGCAAAGAATACACTGCAAAAACTGAAATCTAATCAAGTGTTTATGTCTCATCTTTTTATAATCTTTTTCTAGTCTTTTTGGACTTGATACAAGCCACATTCACCTGACAGGTCCAGAAATGTCCTATTTCAAGATATTAAAGGACAAAAATGACACATGAATTGCTTCTAATCAGTAGAAGAAATTTGCCAATGGGATAAGAAAAAAAAATCTTGTACTAGGACATATTTTCCACTTTCAAGATTCTGGACAAGCACATTAATCTTATCCCATGGGCAGATTATTTTTACTATTTACAAGCAATTCAGAGCTGATTTTTTTCAATAAATATCTGAAATAAGATGTTTCTGGACTTGTCAGGTGAAGGTGGCTAACATTAAGTATAATAAAACATTTTTCACCAAAAATAAGACAAAAACACATGATTGGATTTCAGTTTTTCAGTGAACAGATTGTGTTGTTAGCATCTCCGATGTTAACTAGGACTAACTTTTTTCACTGCAGTTGTTTTTGGCTTTTTAAGGATTCACAGTCAAACCTGATATTTTACACCAAAAAAATTGTAATTTTAGGGTCAACTAAGTTGAACTTGAAATATTTTTTTCAGCTAACCTAATATAATTTACATGGGACTGTTTGACGTAATAAGCTTAAGCAGAGTCAATGTTTGATTTTTTTTTTTTTTTTTTTTTTTTTTTTTAGTGCAGGAAGTATTTAGTTCATGATTAGACACACAGATTGATGTGTCCTTTTTGACATTTTTTTCTTCTTTTTTTGGTCTAATTTTACCCACATTAGCTGACATAAAAACAAACTTCAGAGAAAGACTAAGTCCATAAATAAATGCTGCCTCTGTCTTTCCTCCTGATGATAAAGAGTTCTTACAGGGGGCTGATCACAGTCAAAGTAAACTTCAGTGTGTTTCCGTCTCTGATCCTTTAAATATTTCATTACAGGCAGAGAGAGTGAGAGGCAGAGCCGGTTTGACAGAGTATGCTGCTAAAATTCACAACACAAAGTAGTTTGGACTGATCCAGGCTAGTGGGAGAGAGCCAGGTGACTGCACATGGGAGATCAAAGTTCCTAGCAGGCGTGCATAGAGCGGTTAGTTAGCAGGACTCAGGATTTGCGTCCATCACTGTAAGCCCAGACTGCCTTTGTTCTTCACAGAGCTCTGTAAACATGGCCTCTTTGCTCTTCCAGCGTGTAACTTTCTCATTTGCTTCATGTCCACTGCGTCATTTCACTGATGATGCCTTCGCAGCCTGTGAGACTAAGAGGGCTGAGCTTAAGAAGAGCTCGTCCTGGATAATCAAATCCTTATCTCTGAAAACACTGCCGTCTTGGGGGACCCGGACATGGTGCAGAGGAAAAGCTTAACTTTTATTTCCCTCACCTCGACAATATCTGCCGGAGCTTTCTGCATGCCTTATGTGTTTCAGTGTGTCCCAGTTTTGGCTTTTGAAGACCAGTTCTGTCCTTTTTTAATCTCTGCTGTGTAAAAGTGAGTTTGAGGCACCTGAGGGAACATGCCAGCATCACAGCTGGGCTTTTCTTCCCTTATCCCCTCCTATTCTCTTCGTTTTCTCTATCAGCAGGCCTCATTCTCTCACTCTCCCTTTCTCTCAGCACACAAACTCAGCAGCCTCTGCTTCTGTTCAACCTGCTGTACGCATGACAGAGCAAAAGGAGGGATGATGGGAAAGCACTTCGCCCAGGCTCCCCTGTTTGAAAGCCTTTTTGAGTGGACCCAGTGCTCCTCTGACTACTGGACGCTGTCTATGAGGTGCAGCAGAGAAACAGAGCACCGATTGAGGGGAAATGAGAACAGAAGAAGGCGTTCAGCTTCCAAAAAAAAAAAAAAAAAAAAAAAACTGTGCAAATTTAAAACACCTTTTCTTGAGGCGATTCTTGCTTTCAAGGTGCATAAAAAAAGGAGGCCAACAAACTCCACACATTAATTCTCCTCCGCTGGGCTCAGGGAATCCAGGCCTGCTGTGTGGGAAGGAGAAAAAAGAAAACAGCACCCGCCTGACTAAATGATGGTGTTAGGATTATTGGGCACCACCAGTTCAGTGAAGCAGAAAATGGGAATATGCTTGTGAGAGCTCACCAGTTTACTTGAGCAGGAACCACAGGCTCCCTGAGAGACAGACGGAGCGACCTCAGCACAAATACAAACTGTGCCGTGCTGCGCTGAAGGCTCTAATGGTAACTAATTGGACTTCATTACAGGCATAAATGCATTCCAGAGCCTCACTAAATTCAGGATTCAGCACCATTCGAAACAAATTCAAAGGGCTGTAAAATGAATCACAGTCATTATGGAAAGAGATGAATTTTTAGTCCTCACAGTGTGCTCTTTTTCACCATCATCAGGGCCTGGTCTGCTTTTTGTTCTGCTCTTCTCTTAAAGAGTCAGAAGCTAATTAGCCTCCTTTTAGCAGCCCACCACTTACAGAAATAAGGTCACGTCCATTTGTTCATCTATTTACCAAATTCATCTTACAAAGTCTTCAGTTTTTAAGGTCTTTTTTTCACTGAATCTCATTGTTAAATTTATTTGGTTGCTTTAAAAAAAAATGACACAAATCAGAAAGATCATTTAATTTTAAAGCTTCTAAAGAAAACAAGTGTGAATCTTGTCAGGAATGCTGATGGTAAGGAACTGTAGGAAAATGATTGCACTGGAGGGACGGGCCTCAAACACCAAGCTCTGTCCATAGCTCCACCCCTGAGAGGCCTCTGGCCAATCAGAGGGAAGGGGGTTTGTGGAGCGAGGAGCAATAAGGAGACAGCAGCTGAAACAAAGAGTTTCAAACAGAGGCTGACAAAAGGGTTTTCTAAAACACCAGGGAAATGAGAAAAGTGATCTTTCTGAGCTTTAAGTCATGTAAAAATACGAAAAAGCCTAAAAAATAAACACAGTATCCCCTCTTTAAAAAAAAAAAAAAAAATGTGAGTCCCTCTGGTCCTCATTCAGTGTCTGGTCCTGCTGCCTGTGGTCATCTGAGACTGCAGCTCCTTGGACAGAATACACGAGTGAGCTGCATGTGATAAGTGCTGGAACAGAACAATATCACATGTGATTGCTGCATGAGCCAACCAGAGAGAGAGTAAGAGGCGATGTCTGGGGTACAGATGTGTTACTCCTCCATGCTGATGGCTTGGGGCAGTCCAGACTCATCCCTACAGCAGAGCAGCACAAGAGGAAAATGTTTTCCTCCTCTTCCTGTCAGACTGAGGATCCCCCCTGACTACCCCCTCAGCTCAGCTGGCCCTGCAGTCTACCTCAAAGAGAAGAATGGGTATTTATTAGAATGAGTATTTTCACCTGTGTTATATGAGGCTCTTCACCACATGTGAATGTTTTGACATGTAGTCAGTTGTGTGTTAGCAGAACCTCTGATGTAGACAGTGACTTCATGTGTGCTGTCTCAAAAGGAGCGAGCCTTTGTTTGAGAGCTTGAATGGAAGGTTTCAGGTGATAAGCATAGATGGACATCAGCACTCTCCAGTTTATGTAAATAATAAAGGACAAAGGTTCCAGCTTTACACTCAGAGGATAATATTAATGACCCAAACAGAAACACAAGCAACTGGACTCACAAGATCATAAATTCCACTAGAAGTCCCCAGGATCCTGCAGGAGCATCAGTATCATGTGATAACACTGCCTAAGTTACACTTAAAAGCAGACCCTATGCTTCATGAGAGCAAATAGCTTTTCTTTTATCAGGTTAAATCTGTTTAATGCTCAGAATACGCTCTGCTTTGTTGCCCTGCTCTGTCTGGAGATTTACTTTCACCATCATCAAAGCAGCGCAGGGTTAAAGCCTGGTCTGCTGCGTGTGCTGCTCTGAGACTCAGATCAAGTGAACGAGTGTCTTCTTGTGTCCAGGTCTGATGTGTGCAAACATCAGCTGCGGTAAGTTGAAGTGTTTGCTTTCAGTGCTTCTCCCTGAGTCTGTCTGAGGCTTCAGCATCTGTGATACACTGGAATGACTTGACTCAGTTTGATTTGATCCCAGCACAGCAGGAGCTCACACCTCAGCTGCACCGTGTCTGCATGTCAGAAGTTGTGTTTTAACAGAGGACTCGCTTATCTCCACTTGAAAGGTGTGTGTGTGTGTGTGTGTGTGTGTGTGTGTGTGTGTGTGTGTGTGTGTGTGTGTGTGTGTGTGTGTGTGTGTGTGTGTGTGTGTGTGTGTCAAACCAGCTCTTGTGACCCCTGATGCTCCTCACAGTTGGACTGAATTAACTCTAGCACTGCTAAAGCTCAGGTGATTTGGTAAGAAACACATTTTTTCACCAACACACTTCACAATAAAAGTCCTCCGTCAATACATTGATAAATTACATACAGATTTTCAAACCCAACTCCAAATAAAAAAAGAATAAAATGATAAAAAGACAGGGTCAACAACAGACTGGGAAAGTTGAGGAATGCTCCAAAAACACCTGTTTGGAACATTCCACAGGTGAACAGGTTCATTGGAAACAGGTGAGTGTCATGATTGGGTAGAAAAGGAGCATCCCTGAAAGGCTCAGTTGTTTACAAACAAGGATAGGGAGGTTCACCACTTTGTAAACAACTGCGTGAGCAAATAGTCCAACAGTTTAAGAACAATGTTTCTCAATGTACAATGTCAAAGAATTGATGGATTTGATCATCTACAGTCTATAATATCATCAAAAGATTCAGAGAATCTGGAGAAATCTCTGCATGTAAGCAGCAAGGCTGAAAACCAACACTGAATGACCGTGACCTTTGACCCCTCAGGCAGCACTGCATTAAAAACCAACATCATTGTGTAAAGGATATTACCACGTGGGCTCAGGAAGACTTCAGAAAACCATTGTCAGTTAACACAGTTCATCACTACATCTACAAGTGTAAGTTCAAACTCTACCATGCAAAGACAAAGACATATATCAACAACACCCAGAAACACCACCGGCTTCTCTGGACCTGAGCTCATCTGAGATGGACTGACACAAAGTGGAAAAGTCTGCTGTGGTCTGACGAGTCCACATTTCAAACTGTTTTTGTAAATCATGGACGTGGTGTCCTCCAGGCCAAAGAGGAAAAGGACAATCTGGATTGTTCTCAGGTCAAAGTCTCAAAGCCAGCATCTGTGATGGTATGGGGGTGTGTTAGTGCCCATGGCATGGCTAACTTGACCATCTGTGAAGGCTCCATTAATGCTGAAAGGTACATACAGGTTTTGGAGCAACATATGCTGCCATCCAAGCCACGTCTTTTTCAGGGACGTCCCTGCTTATTTCAGCAAGACAATGACAAGACACCTTCTGCACCTGTTACAACAGCGTAGCTTCATAGTAAAAGAGTGCAGGTACTAGACTGGCCTGCCTGCAGTCCAGACCTGTCTCCCATTGAAAATGTATGGAGCATTATGAAGCACAAAATACAACAACAGAGACCCCGGACTGTTGATCAACTAAAGTTGTTCATCAATCAAGAATGGTAAAGAATTCCACCTCCAAAGCTTCAACTATTAGTGTCCTCAGTTCACAAACACTTATTGAGCGTTGTTAAAAGGAAAGGTGATGGAACACAGTGGAAACATGAGCCTGAACCAGCTTTTTAGGAACGTGTTGCAGCCATCAAATTCAATGAGTGAATATTTGCAAAAAAATCAAAAAACAAACAAATAAATACTCTATTGGTTTGAACAATAAATATCTTGTCTTTGTAGTGTATTTAGTTGAATAAAGGTTAAACAGGATTTAAAAATCATTGTATATTGCTTTTATTTACATTTTATACAACGTCCAAACTTCAGTGGAATTCGGGCTGTACAATGAAATCCGCTTAACAGGAAATGACCTGTTGGAAGATGAATTGAGTGTTGACTGGGATAAAAGTTGGAATGGGACTTTTTGAGTTTGTGGCGTGTTTCAGTCAAATAAATAGTTGAAATTACAGAGTGCTGACCTTAAGAGCACATTTTAGCCCATAAATGTATAAACAGTTGCTAAAAGTGAAGAACAGATTGGGTCAGTGCTGAGTACTGCATGACAGTCTTGTTTGAATGTAAATGCAGTGCTTGAACTTTAATTCAAGCAGCACACTGATATTATATTCTTGTGTTTAGTTAATGTAGAAAAGAAAATAATGAATAATGAATAATAGCAAGTCGAGGGGAATTTAGATTATCGCAGTTATCCACTTGTTTCTTCAGAGGCCTATGGGTGTTGACTTCCTCTGGCAGTTATAAACTTCCAGTTCCTCCTGCCAGCAAGCTAGCTCAAAACAACTCGCTTGAAATCATTAATACTAGACAGGGCTCAGTGTAAACATACTGCAGAAAAACATCCGCACTATGACTCCACCTCCGATTTTTGTTGGTTTTGTCGCTATCTTGCTTTTAAAGGCCAGTTATTAGAGCGAGTATGACAGATAGGCTAACATCATTAGGTTTGTGGTTTCTATGGCAAAGTAAACAGAACATTCAACTGAAAGAGCAAAACCGACAACTGCTATGAACTATGGGTAGTCAGGTAAAAAGGTGGATGGCAACAAAACACTAGATCCCTGCAGCCTTATTTCACCTGAAGAACCAAGAGGCAGATAGTTGCATTTATGGTTTACATGAATGATGAATCATTTCCCAGACTCCACTCATCCTCCAATCAGAGACCTCGCTGCCTCTCTCAGGTGTTCACAGTGGCACAGTGCCAGGAGTGTATGCAGATTCAGTGTTGGACATGTCACTATGGACGTCCTACATAAGAAGTCACACTGACCTTCTCAGCGTTCGTATCCCATAGTTACATGATCTGAGATGCACAGGTGAGCTAATAACACCTTCACTCCAGGAGCCTTGTTGATTATGATTATGAAACCCTGCCTGAAGGCTACACAGGCACGCATGCAGCAGCCTCTGTCTCCAGGCCCTGACCTCAGATCAGCTTTAATAACAGCCCATGTGTAAGTTTTGAAGTACCCAGGCTCAGATGAGCTGATCCTGGACCTGGGCTGGCGGCGGTGTCTTTGTAATGAGGCGCAGTGGGAGGCGAGTGATGAGGAGTTTCCATGGTAAAGGGCCTGCTGGGGTTACACAAGTAGTGAGTGGGTTCTAATGGAGAAGTCCGGTCAGAGGCAGCGATGGGCTCGCTGGGTTTCTCAATCTGCTCACGTTATCTTCTGATGACACAGCTTCACCTCTCAGACACTCACTGCTCTGCATCACACTGCAGAGGACGTCCACAGCTCAGAGGAGTGGCTCCTTTCAAAGGACACACTCACATGGCAACAGGGTTCAATAAACTCTGACTGTTTATCTGTACATTAAAATAACAACTCTATTTATAGACCTTTAAAACAGAAGTCTACAAAGTGCTGTAAGACCTGAAGGATGGATATCAGAACAGAACAGAGCCCATATTGTTGGACATGGTGAACAGCACATTTAACAGGAAGTTAAACCCAGAGGACAAAAAATGTTAAGACACGAGAGAGGGGGAGACAGGCTAAAACCACTAAACACAATGTAAAGCAGTAAGAGGAAATAAAAGCAATAAAAGGAAATACACAGTGGATACTAATAACAGCTCTAAGACGAATGAAAATAAATAAAATGGAAATAAAAGACGAGAGGGTGATAAAAGGAAAGGCAACTTCATATCACATCACAGCATGTCTGTTCAAATGACTTTTAGGAGATTTAGGGATTTAAAAGACGCCCCTGGTTCTAAAGACCTGACCTCCCCAGGCAGGTCTTCAAAAGCTGAGAGTCCCTGATGGAAAAAGTAGGGATTCCCTTAGATTTAACCCTCAAGAGAGAGAGATCAGAAGAGCCTCACCTGAGGATACAAGCTCATTCAGAAGGTATAAACACTTCTGATTTCAACCAAAGCATGCGGCCCGACTTTACTGTCACAAACCAAACCAACACTCTTTGACAAAGCACCGAGAAGAATCAAGTTGATTTTTTCCCTTTTTTTTTATAAGGTATAAGCTCACAAGAGCTCATAGGAATACTTTTACCATTTCTACCACATGGTACCATATTAGTACCATTTCTTCATGAGCCTCCTCATGTTTTTATGAGGGAGCAGTGACAAATAAGGGTTAGTTTCATTTATCTGCTTTAAACTGGTTAAACCAACTTGCTAGCTGTTTGTTTAGATGTGTAGTTGTCATTTCTGTTGGTGTCAGAGTGTTTTATGACATTTCTTCCATTTTAACCAGTCAAAGATTCAGTCCCATTAAACTGTTAAATGGTGTCACCACAAAAACATGATAAGTATAAAATAATTCAACTTCATGGAAGTTATGAAAGTGTACGGATGAAATCAGTTATTAGTTATGAAATATCATCTCAAAGTTTATTTAAAATATTTAATTTCTAAACTTAATAATCTGGTTTAGCTGTACTGAGTGAGTCAGTATGTCGTAGATATCTGTTTTCTCTCTGTTTGGCTCAGTTGGTTTAAATTCATTTTAGATTTCATTTTTTACAGTGTAATAGACTGATAAAATCAGTCTTTTTTCTTTGAAAATGGTAAATGGACCAGTATTTATATAGCGCATTTCTAGTCTGTCTGACCACTCAAAGCATTTTACACTGCTAGTATCATTCACCCAACCACAATCACACCACATTCACACACTGATGGCTATAGATACAATAGATAGAACGATCTATCTATTGTAGGGACCATCAGTTTTATCTAACCCATTCACACACCACTGAACAACAGTGGGAGCAATTTGGGGTTCAGTGTCTTGCTCAAAGACACTTCAACATGTGACTGCAGGTGCTGGGAATTGAACCCTTGACCTTCCGACTGAGAGACGACAACTCTACCACTGAGCCAGAGTCGCATTATCAGATCATTTCATGAGACATATTAGTTACACCAACTGACATTTTTCCAACCGACTTTGACCCAGAGCTTATTTACGATACAAAATGACTCTCTCACTGCTTGGAGACATTCTCCCTAATGGCCTTTGCCGTCGTCTTACTCCCCTCTCCTGGTCTGGAGGTGTTGTGTAATACTGACCAGCTCTTTATGCAGAGTGATGAAAACCTTTGGAGTCACAGTATACTTTTGTTTCTTGAACTAGAAGTCAAGTCAGTACTGGTGTGAATAATCCAACCAGCATAATCACCCAAACTGAGATGGTCCATCTGAACATGTACAGACAGACTGTCAAACGAACAAACAAACAAACAAACAAACAAACAAACAAACAAACAAACAAACAAACAAACAAACAAACAAACACTAACCCTGTCAGTCTCTGGATGTGCTCTGCTTCACATTCACAACTTCACTTTATGGTTTTTAGCCAAAGGCGCCACCAAAGAGCTCAGGACTGAGACCTTCAAATCACAGCCTTGATGTTTGGGGGTAGAACTACCATTTCGCCCAGCGCCAGCTACTCAGCTACAGCAGCTCTGATTCTTCTTATAAATGAAATCCCAGTGAAGGGCTTTAAGCAGCTGCATTAGCATTCAATGACAGCTAGGAAAGGTTAGCCACTAGCTAATGAACATTACAGAGCAATTAGCAGCTAGTTACCTCACATATTGGTGGCGACCAAAATTAAGCTCACCTTGTTTGCAGATGCTGTTCAATCGACACAAATTAAAGGTATTATGTTTATGCCATGTGTGCATTGCCTTGAGTACAGGATAATAATTTAAATGTTTAAAGTGACCACAAAGTCACTACAGGGATGAGTTAATACTTCATCTGCACTATATCTGAGTTTACCTTGCATTCTTTAGTTGCCACCTGTCACTTTCTTAACTTTGTGGCAAAAGTTGTTAAAAACTGTGAAGCCAAGATTTAAAGATGAGTCGAAGCTGAAGAAGCCTGTGAACAAAGCTGGCCTGAGTTGAAACATGATTTTCATGCTGTGCATGCTCATTGTACGTGTGTCTTGGTGACGGTGTGTATTTTTAACTCAGTGTTTATGTGCCACTGACAGCTCCGCTTATTAACTACGAGGACATGGCTTCAAATAAAAATCTCTGGATGGAAAAAGTCGCCTTTCCAGACATGTCTTTGTACTGCAGGCTCACTGAGAACTCAAATGGTCTGTCCATTCTTTTAAAGTGCAATCAATTGCTATTGAAACGCCTGGAAAGTGTTCAATGCTAAATGTATTTTGGTCGGTATTTTATTCAGGCGAGTCTTCTTGATCTCGGCTTCAAACCACCGCATTTTCTCCTTGGGGGCTTACAATGACTCGCATTCGGGCCAGGAAACCAGGAGCGACCGAGCAGTTTCAATCACACGCTTGAAGACTTTTTAAAAAAACAAGATCAATCAATACCCACCTCTTAAAGTTAACTCAGAATTTTACTTTAATGGAATCCGTCACTCAGCTGCAGACATTTAGTAACCATCTCTGTAGCTCATCAGCGCCTGAATGCCAATGACCTGAAATCACCCACTTCAAACGGGCTGGAAGATAAACCTATAAAGCCAAAGACTGTCTTTGTGTGTCCTGAGAATGCCTCCTGCTCTACATTTCCCTGACCTAATTTCTCGCTTCACACTGTCAATAACTAAACTGTGCCACTGCATAAAAACGAACAAACGCTTTAGTAACTCTTTATGATAAAAAAAGATGAAAACCCTCCGCTTGTTTTGGAAGTGTTCCATAAACTGAAGTGAAAATCTGCAAACAGCTGCGTTGCCAAATGGAAGGCAGAATTTGAAGTTATGGAAAACTTTATTTACAGATATAAGAGTTTATAAATAAAATACACTGGCTTTTATCATGCTCAAAGATCATGATGTTTCAGAAACACAATGTTTGGAGATGTAACAGCATTGAAGAGCATTACATCTACTTTTTAAACCATTTTCTATTTTAGCAGCTTGAAAATTTGTTTTCTACTTTTTGAGGAACTTTTGAAGAACCAGGATTTTTCAGTTAAACCCTCCTAAATCAAACAAAACCCAAATGACCCATTTAAACGTCTGGAGTCAATGCAGAAGAAATATTACCAAGTTAGATAAATACTGCGTCTGGTTAATGCAGTGGCATACTGTGGGGTTTCAGTCAGGGCTTTCAAACACACACACACACACACACACACACACACGCACCCACGCACCCACGCACACACACACACACACACACCCACACACACACACACACACACACACACACACACATTATCACCATCAAATCTTCCATCAGGTCATTTAGAAACCCGTTTGAACACCAAGACCACGTGACACAAAACAAGCTTCCAAAACACCAAGGTTCACCGAACACTCACACAGCAATGGATTAAAGAGTGAAATTACAAGAAAATCACCTTCAGGTCAACGACAAAATGGAGCATGTTAGACCTGTTAAGAACAGATATTCAAGTCAGAATATTTAACTGAGGTGTAGCTGACCCACTGAGGTCAACGTGAAGCATTAACACTGGGAAACAACATCTCTTCTGACCAAACTCCAACAAAACCAATCAGGAGCGACCATAACAACAAACTGAATCACCACAATAACTTAATCTCCACAAAAAATAAAAAGTAAACTAGACCCACCCATCACTTGTTAATGATATTTATCCTCCAATCCTGAAGGATCCTTCAGGATCCGAAAGGTGAATTATTTTTATTCAGGAAAAGACAATAAATCTGAAAATTGACATCATTAAATATTCCTTTAAAATTGCTATAATGCTCTTGCTATAGTGGCTGCTGTCCATAACTGACAGCAGCCCTGGTGCTCTAACCTATACAGCTCCTCATAACCACAGCAATAAAATATAAGAAGAGTTAGAGCAAACCATTAAGTGTCATCTGCAGTGATGATGAAAGCTGTGATGTGTGAAACACTGTTGGGCTTCAAAACACTGTCCAGTCAGAGGCATTCAGGGTACAACAGGTGCCAACGTAACCACAGCAAAGGATGTTATATTATGTTAGGATGTACAGGTTATATATAGGTTATATATAATAGGAAACAAACAGACAAGGGTTCTGTGGGGAAGAAGAAGAAGAAGAAGAAGAAGAAGAAGAAGAAGAAGAAGAAGAAGAAGAAGAAGAAGACAGCATTCAGGAGATGAGTCAGTCATCAAACATACAGGGTGATGGGTGAGTCATACTGAATGTAAACATCGGGTAGCCTACATCACATAAGAGCGACTCACATAAAATAAAATAAAAAAATAAAATAAAATAGAATAAAATGAAATAAAATAAAACAATAAATAAATAGATAGATAGATAAATAAATAAATAAATAAATAAATAAATAGATAGATAGATAGATAGATAGATAGATAGATAGATAGATAGATAGACAGATAAATAAATAAATAAATAAATAAATAAATAAATAAATAAATAAATAAATAAATAAATAAATAAATAAATAAATAAATAAAATTCTAATGAATGCTTCTGACCAACAAATATCTTATTTTTCAGGAAAAGAAGAGTTTTTATTTCTTATATAGTCCTGTGTCATTTCATATATTCATATTTAGCAGAAGAGGATCCGTGTTCATGGAGAGCTAATGCTGACCACTAGACCAATAATGAAGCTGTAACTGAAACAAAGATTGATACTGAATGTATTTTACACCAAAAATCTGTGATCTTTGCATAAACTGTCCATTTGTAGTACCACATGATTTTAACCCTCACAGATATTCTAAACACTAGAAGTCAGCGAATAGATCAAGGGTGCTGTCTGTTAGCTTTAAGATCAGGGCTTTAAGGAGTGTTTTTGTGACCCTTTTAGTGAATGAAACACCAAATATTAAACATATCTCTGATAATTCTGCATGGATTTCACAGAAAGAGTCCCTCCACCATTCACACAGTCTTATGATGCCCGTTAACAAATGTAGGACAGAGAGGAGTTTTCTTCCTCTCATCCTCTGCTTAGAGTGAGAAACACAAGTTAGTCTGACAGACTGTTTTACTTAAAGCATAGGTTTCTTTCTTCACAGAGGTTTGAGCCCTTCTTGTGAAAAACAGTTTTTTAAAATGTGAAGCTGATCTCATGGTCATATGACCCTGACCACGTTCACGTGCCTCTCTGTTTCCCTGCTGTGATCTTTATTTCATTCCCTGATCATCAATACTTTGGTTACACTTTTGTACTTCTGTGTTGTGACCTGCAGTGGTTGCCTCTGAGTAGGAAGGTTGCTGGTTCAATCCCCCAGTGGGGATATACATGTGTGGGTCCCCCCTTAGATTCTCTGCCCTCCTGATTGGTCACTCCAAATTGCCCAGGGATAAGCTCCAGCCTGCCTTGAAGTGGTAAATATAATGGACTGGAAGTTTGATCGCTTGTGGTGAGACTTTAACTGAGCAGGCTGGGGGTGGACAGACAGGGAAAACATTCACATACTGATATCACAGTTAATCAATCCTGTGTGAGAACTGTGTGGCAGATTTGTGTGTAGAAATGTGCTTTTGCTTTAAGTACACCGGCTGCGTTTGCATTGCTGTACCGTTTCGCTGTGTGTTGACTATGTTTGTCAACTCACACCGACTGCGTGTTCAGTCCAGCAAGTTGCAGGACTGACAGACAGCTGGAGTCACAGACCAAGGAATTCCCCCACTTCCTTCTCCATCCTGTTGACTCCTGATGTGTCTTCGCTCATTGTGACATTTTGTTGCAATGGTAAAGCTAAATACGATCTAGTTTCGACACAGTTTGTTTAATCTTGATAAGTCTCAGGCTCTTTTTAGGTAGTTCTCATGCACTACTTCCTGTCCAGCTCAAACTTCTGTACCCTGAATTGACAGGTGGATGATATTATTGCACAGAGGTTATATTGCAGGCTAAAATCAAAATATGTATCTGTATCTGTGGGATACAGATACAGTGACTTGAATGGTAACCATCTGTGATAGAGCGGAGATGGACTGGAGACACAGCCGGTGTCTTTCAGCTGTTATGGAAATGGTCATGTGTGATTTATGAAACATGTGTACCAGGGCCAATCACGGTGTACGCCTAATTAGGTGTTGATAATTCTGGCGTCAACAATCGTAACTTAAATAACACGCCCCTAAATATTCAAGGTCCAGCTGGGTTAACCCATAAAATTTACAACATGGAGGGACACATTACAGAAAAAAGGAGACCTCTTTGTGTCAGAGATCAACACCACAGCATCTGAGGTAGAGAGAAATGAAGCTGTTGTTTGGCAGCTGGAAAAGAGGCATTAAAGAGTCAGAAGAACCACGTCTGCAGCTGTCTGCAGGGTCGATGGAACAAAGCAAACTACAGCAGAGTTTAAAACATTTAATACACATTATACGGTTTTACTTAAATGAATTAATCCGTCATGTCTAAATACTGAAGCTCCAATATTGTTAATTATTCCAGTTCAGGTCCAAAAACATGTAAAGATCCATGTTAAAGATGTGCAGCAGCTTTGAAAAAAGCCTGAACCTGAACCTGGACCTGGACCTGGACCTGGACCTGTGACAGACTGAGGAGTGAATGAAGCTCTTTGTCAGTTTCAGGGATCAGTGACAGAGGGACAGACCAACCTGCACCGTGTCTGATACAGATAATAAAACATTTTCAATATGCAGGCCTGTGAACTGGTTAAACTACAAACTGATTTCAGTAAAGTTTATTGATGGTTGTTTTGTAGCTGACAGCTCACGTTGCTCTTACTAACTCAGCTATCTAAATATTAATCTGCAAACCTCTGTCTGTCTGTCTGTCTGTCTGTCTGTCTGTCTGTCTGTCTGTCTGTCTGAAAATGCTCTGCACTCATATGATCTAACAGGGATTTTCCTCACTGCACTGTGCTCCCTTCTGACATGAGACTTGGGTACACAAACTCAGACCTGGCGTGGGATTTGACCCTCCGCCCACATTCAGACTGTTTGATGCTGATCTGTGCGTGGAAATGAGCGTACACCCATTTTTCAGTCATACACGTTTGATAAATAAGGGCCAGTGAAAGCACTAACAGAGACATGTCCTTTACTTTCTCAGCTTGAACCTAACCCCTGACTGGATGGTGTGTTTTTCATTCTGTCAGCAAAACTTTAAACAGAATCCAGACAGAAATTGTGGTGTCATCATAACCTAATTAGAAAAGTACAGAGTCAGGGTATAAACAAACCTAGAAGAAAGGCTTGAATCTAATCTCATTTCACTGTAACTAGAACTCTGTTGGTTTGATGCCGTCAACATCATCCTGTTTCAAAAGAAAATAACTCATTAAGGCAGAGCTTATTGGAGAGATGAAATATGATGTTTGTCTAATTCAAGACGGCTGAAGAAGCAGTTACCTTCTCATCTTTTGGTCACTCAGAGCTCGCCTGCAGCACATGGACGCCCTAAATATAGACCCATAAAACCTGCATCGTTTTCCTGCTCTCCTCTGTTTTCTGTCTGACTCCGTTCATGAGTGACTGCATGGTCTCTCTAATCCTCATAAGTGTATTATGAAATCCCACTTGAGCCCCTTTCTCTTAGGTGTCACGAAAAGAGCAGGAGACATCTGTCAAATCCACCTTTTCGTTCCGCAGTTTTTCCAGATGAAGGCTTCGTCTTGGAAAACAGATCAGAGCTTGAAGCCAAAAGCAGAATGGCTTCCCAGCAGCGGGGCCTATACATCACTTTAAACAATTCACAGAAGTAAAGCTAGCTTCCTGAGGCCAACATGTGCTTCATCTTTCTCACTGTGAAACTCCCAAAAGACACAGTGCTGACCAGAAGCAGCCAAAGAGATGACATGTTCCCCCATTACTCCTCATCCTCCAGATCGACTTTTCACTGGGTGCCAAAAGTGACAGCAAAATTGGATTTTCCTCCATACTCGTTCTTTATTTGGTGTAAATTCTAAAGTGTCAGTTTATTGAGAAGTTTCGATGACTTTAGTACCTGGGTCACAGTAAATCTACGACTTTTACAAGATTCACTTTATGTCCTGAATGGAGCTGAGGGCTTGAAACAGATGGGAGGCAAATGAGCTAAATAAATGTTACAGTGTAAACATTTCTCCCACAATCACTTCAGTTATTTTATAGATAGCTTCCCCATGGCAACACACAGGAAAGCTGCAGAGAGGAGAATGTGCAATGTCCCTGTGGGTGCATGTCTAAATGGACAAAACCTATAATTCAGCACCATGAATGAAGAGAGCAGAGGAAACTGAACATCAACAAATCAACACCACAAGATACAAAATGACTATATTTGAAGAGGAGAGTTGACGTTATTGGAGGGGAAATCAACATCACTCTGCCTTCAATAAAGAGCGACAGCCAGCTGTTGGATAGCTTAGCTTAGCATATAGATTGGAATCAAGTAACTAGCCAAGAACTGTTTTTCCTGTTGTTATCAGACCAACTTTAACTTCCTACCTTTAAATATTTTTACCAGAGCTAAAATAAGCTAAGCTAACATCACCATATTTTGCTTCCAAAATCAGGTAAAACTAATACTAAATGTGAAAATTTGCATCCTATAAGTCTAATATACCCAGACACAAAAATCCTGAGTAAAATCCTCGCAAGGAGGCAAGGTACTTCCAGACATTGTGAGGGATGATCAAAATGGATTTATAAAGGGAGGACAAGGGTTCAAAAATGTGCGACAGGTTTTTAATACCCTGCATAACCAAAAGGATGAAAGGGATATGACTTTTCCCTCGTTAGATGCAGAAAAGGCCTTTGATAGGACAGAATGAACCTATCGTTTTGATGTCATTGCTTGATTTGGATTTGGATTTGTAATTGTAATTAAATTGCTACATCTCAATCCCAATGGCTGAGGTACTAACAAATGAAACTTTATCAAAGCTTTTTAAGGTCACTAGAGGTTGTCCACGAGGTTCACGTTTATCACCACTTCTATTTATTTTAAGCTATTGATCCCTTAGGAATAGCAATAAGAGATGATGGAGAACTACAGGGGATATAAAATAGGGAACAGGGATCATAGAACAGCTCTTTTTGCGGACGACATAAGTCTGTTTCTTGGAAAACTAGACACTTCTATACCAACATTGTTAGATCTGATCGGTGAGTTTGGTAAAATAAATTGAATGCCTCTAAATCATCACTTTTATTGTTAAATGAAAATGAGAGACAAAGTGTTGACCAACAGACAATTAATTTTAAGCTATCCAATAGTTTTACCTACTTGGGCATTAACCTTCCTGTTGTGTTTGTTTTTCAGGTACCGCAGTAATGTTCACGGGTCAGTTTGACCCGGTGCATGTTTACTAAACCAAAAGATCCAAAAACAAAAAAAGATCCATAAAAGTATTATTGCTATTTAATTTTCAGCTCCATTGCTATCTATTCACTCATTATTTAGTGTAATGCTGTTCCTTACCTGTCACAGGTAATAGTTCAATTAGGATCATTTACTTGTTTTTCCCACAAAAAATACATGTTCAAACTTATTTTAATGTTTCACCGCTTTATTACTCTTGAAAGACCAACATATTATAAAATACAGTTGTTTTTATATAACATTGAAACATAACATTTAAATGTTGTTTTACATACATGCACTGTTTCTGAACCAGAAATGAGAAATACAGTGGGCCAGAAAGATTTACCCATCATACACCTCTGCTATGTTTAGTTAGCCTTTGTCCCAGAATCTTCAATTTTGTTCAGTGTTCAGGCAGTGGTCAATTCTTAGAATGACAGTGTTTATGCACATGGTGCACAGCACCTACGCGAAGGCTGCAGAACTCATCTCTGTGGTCAGAAGCCATCTGGAGTCATGGTGTGGGCTGCTGTTGCATCTAATGGCTCAAAGTCTCCCTTGATCTTCATTCAGGAGGGTGTAAAAGTGAAGAGCCAGGTCGACCTTTAAATTCTTGAAGAAAAAGTGTTGCCATGGTTTACCAACACATTTGTAAACCAGTTTATCTTCACACAAGATGATGCACCTGCTCACACATGTTTCTGAGACAAGAAGTTGTCGCCTCGGTCAAGTCGGGACATCAATCCAACGGACTTCTCAATCTGGTCTTTCCTGGAGAGGGAGGTCTCAAGAGTATCTCACAGCAGTGTCACCACTTTGAGAGAAGCTTTGAGGACATCATGGTAGAAATAAATAAATGAATAAAATAAAATAAAAAACTTGATGCAGAGAGTGTGGCCCTCATGTGAGGCACAGCCAGGTCATCTCCAAGCGATGATAAAGGCAAAGGGTGGCCATATTGAAATGTAAACCTTTTTTGTGGCTGAGAATTAAGTTTAAAAACTGTGTTTGATGTGTGATATGTTTGCAAGTATTTTGAATAGAGCAGAAAAAGCAGCGGGGCAGCATTTCATTTAAGCCTGGCAAGCTAGCTGCTGGATTCCTGACATGCACAAAGAAAGGATTAAGTAAAGTTTCTGACCTCTAGAAAGAAGACATGTTTATGTCATTTGAAAAAATCTCTCAAGCTGACGTCCCCAGTCTGATGTTTTTGCATTTATGATACCATGGCTACCATACGAAAAGCACACAGACACACACAGACAGTGAAACAAAACAAGAAGCCGTGAAAGCAAAAGTGCAGGAAATTAACGCACACAGAGAGGATGAAGGTCATGTGACCACACTGGTTGGCCATTTATTGGTTGGACTGGACCTTTTCTCTAACCTCATTACCTGTAGGTAGAGGACCGTCCCACAGGGGGCTGTTTTGGAGACTTTCTCTGCGGTGAAGAATCATTTTTAATTCAGGTGCTCTAACTTATTTTATCAGCTCTCAGGACTGCTGCTGAGTAAACATTTTTAAAATTGAAGGTGAGAAAGCCTCTCTGGTTTGATCATAAAAAATGCATCAGCCGTGGGAGTGTAGAACAGTATATCATTCCTGAAAACACAGCCCACCACTCTACCTCTAAGTCTCTGGATGCAGTAAACCAGGATCAATCTGTTTTCATGGCGCACTGAAATTATGATGCAGAGCTTCTGCATATGTAAAAGAAAACTCACAGTGGACGTCGTGGTAGTTTATGGTGTTAGTTATTTTTGTGTTTGGAGGTGGGTGATGGGGGGTCATGTTTGCTTTCAATGAATCCTTTTACAGCACATTCAGTCCTTTTCACAGCCATAACCCACTTGGCTCATATCGATTTTTCCAAAGAGCAACCCCTTACACTAAAGCCCACACACTGTTTGAATGATGACACTCCTACCACATCAACATGCCAAAGTCAACCAACCTGAGACCTTTAACGGTGGATCCATTTATGAGCTGAAGTCTAAGAATCACAGACTGACCACTGACGAATGTAGTCAGGATGTCAGAGGCTGAAGTTTAGACCAGCTGACGTATTAGGACAGATCAACCCACCAGCATGACCCGACTGGGACTCTGCCGCAGTCTCACAGCATCGGTCATCCATCCCAGTCAGCTGCTGCAGAGTCCAACATCTGTTAGTTATCACTAGCATAGAACCTGGAATATACTCTTAGTGCTACGGGTGTGTGAGCATGGTCAGTTTTAGGGGGTGTCCCAGAGGGGAAAAGGTCCCTGAGTGAGGACTTCCATTGTATTAAACTAAGTCCAAATCTAGTGCCACCTGTTGTTGCTTTCTGGTTACTTACCTAAAGGGTAGTTTTAAAAAATCAAACCAACAATCCACAAGATTTATTGACTGAAAAATAGAACATAGAGTGTGTCAGTGTCACATGTGTCAGTATGTCAGGCAGGCCACCAATCAGGCCCAGCCAACAGCTCATCAGCTGATCCTGATGCCAGCTCCACCTGCTGATCCAGATTGCCTTACTCTTCAAACTGCTATGCAAAAAGACGGTGTGCTCCCCCCACCTCTGGCTTCAGCATTCCACATGGGCACATGGAAGGGCAGGGAGCTCCTAATATATCTTTTGCATGCAAATAATAGAATGCTTGACATTTACCCCGGTATTCATTGAATACATCATTATCACCTAATGAGGGGGAAATGAATTCCTCAAGGAGCACCGCATGACTCATCTTCATCACTTTGTATCCAGAAAAGTGGTCATTGACTTCTATGAACATTCATAGGCTTCATTCATCCATTCATCCATTTATCGTCTATTCCTCTTATCCTGTTCAGAATGGCAGGTGTCTGGAGCAGTGGTGTAGTGGTCCCTTGAGAAGTGGGTATACTCTATTTTTTTACCTTAATTTTTTTTTACCTTTTTTTAAGTAGTACAGAAAAAAAGACGGTATTAAAACCAGTGACATGTAAGACTACTCTATTTACCCAAAAAACTGTCATTTCTATTTGCTCACTATTATAAAATTATCATGACTTAATTAGGAGCAGTTTGTAGTTACTACTGGTCGCACAAGCAGAATGGATTGTATGTATGTATTTATCATGAGGCAAACTTGGTGTTTTGGTTATTTTTTTAAATATAATTTTGGGGCATTTATGCCTTTATTTAGAGGACAAGAGAGTGGAGGAAACGGGTGAGAGTGGGGTATGACATGCAAGAAAGTCGCCACAGGACAGACTTGAACCCGGGCCACCTGTGTATATGGAGTGCGATCTTATCCACTTTGCCATCTGTGCTTCATGTTTGTTAGTTGTTGAACATTTATTTAAATAAAATACTTTAAATCTGATCAGTGTTGAAAAACCACTGAGGGCATTCCCTCATTTTCAGTGATGTTGACAGTACAAAGAACAACACACAATTAAAAACAGTTACATTCAAAAGAAGCATTATTCATTATCATTGTTCTAAACTGACCAACAGTCACAAGTGCTTGCAGTTTAAATGCTTATTGTAAAATATTCCAGGTGAAAGCAGCAGAGAAGCAAAAAGAAGTTCTTCCAAAAACGGTGTTCACCCGTGGAACTTCAAGCATCATGAGAATACTGGATCTTGTTGGATATTGATTACAAGATTGATTTAACAGAGACGTGATGTATGAAGGCATTTTACCAAGTAAGGCTTTATAAATGAATGAGACCCAGTGCCTGTCAGGTCTTACATTCAGGGGTGCCCAGCCCACTTTTTCATATAAAGTGCAATGGTGAGTGGAGTAACCATCACCAGTAATAAATCTGAGGGCTGAATGATAAACAGAGTCCAGGGGTTTCAGAGTAGAGGAGGAGGCATGTCGATAAACAAAATCACCATAATCTAAAACAAATAAAAAGACAGCTTCAATAATACGTTTCCTACTCTGCAACGGGAAGTTACTTTTGTTCCTGTAGAAAAATCCAATTTTTTGTCTTAATTTGCTGGCCAGGGAATCAATATGAAATTTGAAAGTGAGTTTTTGATCTAACCAAATACCAAGATACTTATACTCAGCTACTCTCTCAGTGCTGTGTCCTGTTAGGGTGGAGATGTGAAAACTGTTGTCAGGGATGTCTGTGGCTCTGGAGAACAGCATGTATTTGGTTTTACCTGGGTTGGGAACCAGTTTTAAGTCAAACAGAGCATGTTGTGATTGATTTTCCTGAAGAATTTGAACGGCTGAATGGGGAGTATTTGAAAAACTGTATAAAATTGTATCATCAGCATAAAGGTGGGAGTTACAATTTTTTATAGATGATGTGATATTGTTTATATATATAGTAAATAAAAGAGGGCCCTATATTGATCCTTGTGGTACCCCCTTTGACAGATACAAACACACAGAATGACAATTACCGAGCACCACATACTGATCTCTCTGTGAAAGGTAGTCTTGGAACCATTTACATGACCCAGGGTCAAAACCATTTTCTCTCAGTTTTTCAAGGAGCAAGGAATAGTCAACGGTATCAAATGCTTTTGTTAAGTCTACAAATAAAGCTGCACAATATTTCTTCTTGTCAATCTGAGAAATTATATCATTGGAGACAGCTGTGACTGCAGTGATTGTACTGTGATTGGTTCTAAAACCTGATTGTTGTGGGCTTATTACATGATTACTGGAAAGGAAAGATTTGATTTGATTGTTGATAAATGATTTTAAGATTTTAGCCAGACATGAAAGTTTGGAGATGGGCTGGTAGTTGACCTTTGTGGAGTGGGATCACATGTGCTGTCTTCCATGCCTGGGGGAAAACCCCAGTGGAAATAGAAAGATTAAATAAGTATGCAACTTGCTCTGCAATGATAGGTGCACAGATTTTTAAGAAAAAAGGATCAATTTTGTCATGACCGGTAGTTTTCCTGCAGTCTATATTTTGAAGTGCCTCTCTGACAGCAGAGGAGGTAATGGGCTGTAAACTAAATAAGAAGGGAGAGTTCGATGGGATAGTGGAGGGAATCTGAGACAGTGGTTAACTGTTTAAAGCAGAACTTGATTGAACTTTGTCAAACTGATTTCCAGCTGCAGCAAAGTGTGAGTTAAATGCTTGACAGATCAATCAATCAATCTTTATTTGTATAGCGCCAATTCATAACAAGTGTTATCTCAAGACACTTTACAATAGAGCACAAAGCTCCTCATTTTAAGGATATACATATATGCATAGATACATATATACATATAAAGATACACATATACATATATATACAAATATATACATCCAACACCCAACATGAATCCAAATAGCCAATCATGAATCCCTCCATCATGGCGGCAAGAAAAAACCTTCTGTTAAGCAGCAGGAAATCTCGAATGTGGACCCCAGTCTCATGATGAACAGCAAATCCACACGATGCTGTGTTGGGTGTGTGGGCGAACAGATCTGATCTGGTTTGTCGATGATACAGTTATTAGATATGATACATGAAGGAATAGATGACTTTGGTTTATTTTAATGATGTTAACTGCTTTCCAGAATTTTGATGGGTCAGAATAAGAATTTGAGACTTTGTCTATAAAATATCTAACTTTGGCTTTCCTCAATAAAGAGGTGCATTTGTTTCTCAACTGCCTAAAAGTCAACCAGTGCTCTTTGCTTCCTGTCCACTTTTCCAGAACCCAGGCTTTATCCCTTTCTGTGAACATGGGCTACATCTAACTTTAATCCTGAACTTTTTCAAAGGAGCATGTGCTTTAACAACAGTGAGCTGTCCATAATGTCTCTAAGAAAGTCTTGCTCATTAAAGTGTTTTAAATTTCTTTTAAAAACAATCCTTGTGCTTGATGTTTTCTTATTAGCACCCCTAACAGACTATGGGGCAATGATTACTGAGTCCAAGCCCAAAAACACCAGAGGCAGACACTTTGTCAGGTTAAATGAATTAATGTTGACCTGGAGGAGTCCTTTAAATTAGGTCTGGTGGTTTCATTAATAATGTTAACCAGATTCAGGTCAAGACACCTCTCTTTGAGGTTATCTGAGTCATGTGATAACCAGTTGAGGTTAAAGTCACCCAGGACAACTAGCTCAGATTTGTTAAGTTCTTAAAGTAACTGAGCTATATCAGAGACAGATGAAGAGATGGCTGAGGGTGGTCTGTAGACAACATTGACCAAAATATTTTTTGAGAGAGTGATTTTCAGAGCAATAAATTCAAATTGGGTACAGAAATAGCTTTTAAAGGAGTAACAGACAGGCATGACTTCACATATACAGCCACACCACCTCCTCTTCCAACTCAATCTATTCTGTTCAGGTTATAATTCTGTAAAATGAACTCAGAGTCAGGTAGACTATGCTTACGCCATGTCTCAGTTAAAACCAGGATGTCAGGATCTGTTTGTGAAAGCAGGATTTTTAACTGGTCTTATTTTAACTCATTGCATAAACGTCTTATATTTAAGTGCATGAATCCAAGGCCTTTCCTGGATTTAAAAGCACCTGACTAAAGGGTGCTGGTCCTAAATTGTTATTAGTTATGGGGGTAAAGCTTGCTTGAGCAATGGGTTTTACAGTGATTAGATTTTCTGAATAATGACCTGTACAGTAATTGGAGTTATGATGTTTAAAATGACTACAAGTGACTGAGGTGTGTGTTGGCTGTCAAACCTTCATACTGTGAGTGATTTACTGGAGTGTAGTGTCAGCTCAATATTCATTGACAAAAGACGAGATCCTGAGTGGTTTGGGTGAAGACCATCATGTTTGAAGAGGTAAGGTCTGTTGTAGAAGGTTGTGAAATAGTCCACGTAGGTGGTGTTTTTAGAGCTGCAGTAACCTTTAAGCCAGATGTGAAGCTACCTTAAGTGGCTGAACTTGACGTCTCCAAAACGGGGAGAGGGTAGTGGACCTGAGATTATGTATTTTTTATTTGCTTGCTTAATGTTGCTGATGAGGGTGAGGAAATCGTCCTTCAGTTTCTCAGACTACTTAAGCCTGAGATCATTGGTGCCAGCATGAATTACAACGGTAGAGAGAGAAGGGTGATGACGTAGCAGCTGGAGGGCGGAGGTGTTTATGTCACTGATGAGAGCACCTGGATGACATGATGTCCTGCACTTGTTAATGTGCATGTGTCTGATTATGAATGATCCCAAAACAAGAACAGATGGAGGGCTGGAGTCTTGGTCTACTAAAATTGCCCGGTGCAGTGTTTTCGGATATGCAGAGGCAGGAAGAGATGGCCCGCCGGGGGCCGCACATGGGGGTCAGCCGCCAGTGGGGTGCCTCCCTGAGTGGCGGGCAGTTGCTGTGCTCAGGCCGAGAGGAGGAGGAGGCTGGGGCAGGTTGCTGGGTTCGCTGACCCAGCGGTGGAAATTCCTGCTCATCCCGGATGTCTGTCATGGGCTCCAAAGCTTGAAACTTGTTCTCCAGATGGACAGCCTTGAGTGCAGGGCAGGGAGGACTGCAATTTCTCTGCCGTTTACCTCCTTTCACCAGCCACCATGGCTCAGGTGTTGAGCAAACCTGGGATTTGGGCTTTGCACCGAGGCTCAGCCAGATGTCTTCCTTTGCAGCACACTGGTCATTGGTTGGAGGCGCTGATTCACCCACCATGAAGATAGAGCCTTTCCAGGATAGGGCGGTGTTGTAGTCTGGTGGATCTATGGAGGGGGTCAGCCTGGAGTACGTGATGTGCTTGGCCTGGGCAGTAGCAATGGTGGTGAGACGAAGGAATTGGTTGTCTTTCATTCTTAGTTCCTGGCGAAGGTGACGGATGTCTTCTGTGATCTTTGAATATGCAGGTAGGCAATCTTTGCACACACTCATAGCCTGTGTCAGAATCCATCCGTGTCTCAATGTGTCTACAGTGCTTAGCCGCTTAGCATACTTAGCCACACAAGACGATTCTCCAAAAAGAGAGGTTAACAAGGCTAATGCAACTAACGCTGCTAATGAGGTTATTAGTCTGTTGGGACAGTTAAACTCCTCTAACACTAACTTCCGAAAGTTCAGGATCATTACCCCCAAAAGAATCACAACGAAGGGAGTTCTTACATCTAATGTGAGGATTTGGCAACAACGTCCATCGGCATCGGTTTGACGGCAGGAAGGAGCTGGAGCGGAGAGCAGAGAAAAAGATCTGAATGATGTGACAAAGTTATGGGTTCTATTTTACACTCTGTCACCCTATGTACATCAACCTTTGAAACAAGAAACATCTAATCTGGAGTAACTCCCATGAACTTGAGACCTATATGTGTAATCTCTGTCTCTGGGATGATGATATCACCAAATATCAATCAAACCCATCAAGACAACAGCAGGGGGGCACAAAGTCTTGATCATGACTGGATTTATTCTGTATAGCTATGTCTATGATAGCCATTTAAACACACATCAAGAATCACTCAACAGATTGTACAAAGTTCAAATTTACGCCCACAAGAAGGCACTAAGCCACAGCTGAAAGTCACGCATCTCTCTCTCTCCTCTCCCTCCGGTGTGCACACAACTATGCGCACTTTAGCGCACCAATATTAAACACATTAAACAGCGATTAAACACGAAACGTTTACGTTAACAAGGAAACCCAAACGGTAACAGAACTTTAAAGGTACCTCTAAAACCTTTTTTGTAAATATTTAAAAAAAAAAAAAAAAAAAAAGAATTCTAGGATTATAATATTATTTTTTTTCTCGCCCTTGTGAAGTGGGGGGGCACAGTCGATCTACTGGGGGGGCACAGCCCACGAATGCCCCCCCTTGACACCGTGAAGGGTGACAGAGTCCCTCCAGAATAATGTCACTTTGTGCTGCGTTCCCAGTCCATCGGGTAATCTGCTTCGGCCCTATGATGGCTGAGTGTAAATCACTGATATTAAATCAACTGTAGCTGATGCTACAACTCCAAACATCCTAATAATATGCTACCGTTACATTCTGAGCTCGGCAGAGTATTAAAACACTTCAACTTATACATATACATAGCCCAACAACACCACAGCAATAGGAAAGTAATGAAAACATAACTTTTGCCCATCCAACAGTCGATTGTTTATCATTGTATGTAGCTGCCTGAATAATATAATAATAATAAGAAAAAAAAAAACCTTACTTCTTGCATGCCCAGACATTCACAGGAAGAAGAACCTACAGTCCTCAACCGTAAACATGCTGACTTTGCGCCCTCCTCGATTAGCCTCCCGTCTCTCCCACCTGTGTCCGCCATGGTTGTGATGCGCTCCTCGGCATCAACGATCCTCTTTTCCAACTTTGTTAGTTGTGCACTCAAACCTGTGAATGACTCCTTGGTTTGAACTTTAAATTCCTGTACATCCGTCCTAATCTGTGAAATGTCCTCCCGTATTTCTCGGTTTGATTGGATGATAGTTTGCAACATCTCATCCATGTTTTTAGCCACAGCTTGAGCTCCTTTGCTAGCGCTAGCTGTGTCAGACTTAGCAGGCTTGTTTGCAACAGTTGTTTTCGTCGATTCTTCCTCTCCTTCTTTTTTTTTAAATTGGTATCTGGAGAGTCAATTGGCAGCTATTATCTTTGGGGAGTTGATGGACATGCTTCTTTCCGATTTTTGTTCAAATGTCGTTTGGTAAGTTGATTAATTAGCAGAGCTTGAACTTTGCGTCCTACATGAACATGGAAGTCCAACATAATTATATTTTTTAGTAAAGCTTTTGATAAATATGCATTCATTCAATTTAGTCAATATGGATTAAAAAAGTATAACAATTTAATGTTATTCTTACTGCAGCTTGTTGAAAATTAGCAAAGATTTTCTAGAAAAAAAGTGTGGATGATTTTATGAGAGGACCATAACACAACTTCAACTGCCTGTAGTTGAAGGATGAAAGTATTTATCATGTTGATGAGGTGATGGTCTTTAAACTCATGTATCAGATATGATATGTCTGGCAGTGAGGGGCTAAACTGCTGTATTGATTGCACCAGTGAAGGGGATGCAGCTTTCCCTTTTGGTGACAAATAATATTTAAAAAAAGGATTCAAAACATGAACAAAGTAAAGCAGAGGAAAAATGAAGATCTATTCTCTGCTTCAAAATAAATGCATGACTTGGCAAGAGTCACGTGTGTGACAGGGGCTCATGGGGAAACGGAGTCTTCATTCAAGCATTACATGAATCACTCAGTCGAATGCATCAGAGTTTATTGAGAATAAAAGTAAACACATCAATAATCTTTTTTCTTTTTCTTTTCCTTTTTTCATTTATTCAATTTTGAAGGACCAAATACTCCTGAACCTTAACTGGACTATTTAACCCTTCAGTGCTCCATGAATACCTTGATATGACAGTAGGAGTATGAAAGACTCTTTGAATATCAGTCGTAAACTTAGACTGAGCATCGGTTCATGAAGTTTGGGAAGGGAGACCCTTCCCACCTAGCAAAAATTAGTTGAAAAGAGGTTGAAAAAACATCATCACTATACGTCTAAACAGCGTCTAGATTGGATTGAAAAGTGAAAGGTTAAAAGTTGTAATTTTCAGGATGTTAAAAATACATCTTTTTAACAGCATAAGCCTATGGTATGCATTTGGTTATGTTGGTCAAAATTCAACCATGAATTTGTGATTATGTTTTCATAACATTATATCAACATATTGCCATAATGAATCTTGTCACCTTCTTAAAATAATTCCCTTAGTATTTTTTTTGACAAATAAAACATTTATATTTTTTGAATAAGATATTTTCTTTTGATTAGGCTGTTTTTTCTCCTTTCTGGAAAAAAAAAAAAAAAAAAAAAAACAAACTTAAGAATATGACTAAGACAATTATTTTAGAGGATATATATATATATATATATATATATATATATATATATATATATATATATATATATATATATATATATATATATCTATTGCAACATGATGAATGTATGATCATAAATCACAGTTGATTTTTAACTTTTGAAATGAGACTATTCACAAATACTTTCCAACACAGAACCAACATTTTAGAAGCCCTGTGAAAGTGAATTTTTAAAACTGTTTTTTTGTTTTTGGGGACCCATTTTTTCCAAATATCAACCAATCAAACCAAATTGTGAGTAGGCCGTCTTATCTTGCAAAGAACCAATCTGTGAATTGAAAAAAAAAAATGTTTTTGTCCATGCTATTGCAAGTTTCTCATCACCTTATATTGTTTCGGATACATTTTTCATTTTCTCTCTCCCTGACCAGCACCTCCATCTAATACAAGACCCCTAGATTTACAAAGTCAGCATAGCCAGCAATCTCAATAACCCAAAGGTGGTGGGGTCAAAGGCATACTGCAGACAAATACCTTAAACAGGCAGAAATATTTGGGAAGAAGTTTTTTTTTTTAAAATTGACGTGAACATTTTCTGTAGAAAGAGAGGAAACATTGAAATGGAACAAATAAATGTTGAACAGAGGAAATTATTGAACAAAATATTAGTTAAAAACAAATCAAACCGAATTGAAACAAACTGCTACAACTGATGTAATACAATAAATACAACACAAATCTTAATATTTGTCTCTATTCTAAAGATAATGATTCCAGTTATTTCAGTCAGACATAAGAACTCTTTGAGGAAGTAGTGAAAAGACAAGCATCAGGATAAAAGCTTTTGTGATTTTCTTAAGGTGACTATTTCCTGTAAAATTGTGAACAAGAGTCTGTATAGGTAATTTCAGTTTTGATTGGATTAGTTTGATTAATTTGGGGAGTAATATATTCTATCCTATTCCAAACACTAACTCTGTGTCAGAGCTGTTACTTACAGGCAACTAGTCATATATTTGGCTAGTTATTATGGCCTTTAGATTTATTTAAATTCTTTCTTTTTTTTTGATGGGGTGGGGGGGTTGTTAGCTATGCTCCTTAATGGCCTTACAATACTTTTACTTTTATACTTTAAATAGTTTTGAAATTGGTACTTGTACACTTTTGCTCAAGTAACAACTTTGAGCTATTGGATATTTTTGATTCTGTGCAGATCTACTGATGCTAACCAAGCAGAGTGAAAATGATCATTATTGTTTAGTCTTACAGAAATGCTCTGGACAATTTTTTTAACCTCTATTTAAGAACCCTCTGGAAAACAACTTCAACTTTCTCAAGATAAAGATTACATATAAATCATAATATACTACTGGATTATGTGCTGTAATTAAGATCATTTATTGAATTAATTTATTTTTTGATTCCCTTTTAATGAAAAAAGTAGTGCACTTAAGAGCATTAGATATATGGAATATGAAACGTCAACTTACATATTAAAAATACTAAAATCTGTGATGAATTTATAATTTTGAAAATATAAAATTAGTGAACTATGGAAAGGGGGTGGGATTAGATATGTGTTTAACCCCCCACACACACACTCCTTTTTGGATATGCAAATGAAATTGTTAGATGTGACACTTGCATTGCACTGTATTTATTTACTCATTTATTTATTTATTTATTTATTTATTTATTTATTTATTTATTTATTTATTTATTTATTATATTTTGTTTATGAGCATTATTTTCTTTCTTTGTATGGCTTTGCACTGTTTTGAATATTTAAAATAAATTCTGTCTTATCAACAGACAAGATTAACACTTACTAGCCAAGGGCACTGGAAAAGCATCCTGGGCAACCGCTGTTGGCGTTCTTGAAACAAACATTCAAACTTAATATTATTAAAAACAACATTGTACTAGTACAATAGGAACTGATGACTTTAACAGATGAAATACTTTTGATTTTTTATTTAAATGTAGTATTACATCTTATCAAAGTGACAGAGAAAATATCTGACATCTGGATTGTTTATATACCCAAGTCTACATAGTGCTGAAATATCCGTCTATGGCTCAGTGCTCAATGGTAATGAATCTAGTTTGACTGGCATTTTTCAAACGAATTTTCCTGGTCTGAACTCCTGATAAAATGAACAAGTCTTACCATGTCTGGAGGATGAATGTCCCAGAGAGGACTGATTCTGAGATGTGGAGCGAGAGTGAACATCACTATGGCATGATCCATGACTTAAGGCTCTGGACCACTCTCTCCTAGAGTCTGAGTGCCCTGTAACATCAACACAGGAGATGTGGAGAAAATGAAAGTTCTTCAATTTTGGGTAACAATATTTCAGGCAATCTTACTTCTGCATCTGTTGCTGTTATTAAGGGACAACATGATAAAACAGTGAGCTGTATGATTCTTGCTATCATTAGAATGATTGTTCTCTCTGGGAAATATCACAGTTCTTCCAACAGACTTTTGTTTTGATTTTGGGAGGTGTGGGATATGTATGCAGCTCTGTTTGGTTATCTAGACATAAAACAGCCAAAACAGATTCTTATCTCACTCTGTTTAATGTTTCTTGATAAACTGGTTCTCTGACAGAGACTTTCCTGAAATTGTCACATAAATTAGGCTACCTTCTGTAAATGATACCACATATAACACTTTTTGAATTTAAAGAATTTATGCATTTACCATCAGTAAAATCATCATATGTCCTCTTCTTTTCAAGTCTCTTCCTGTTTTCTTCTGTCACAAAAGTAGTACTCTCATGGTCAGTCTGGGCTGATGAAGTGTAGTCATAGTCTTGACAATTTTTTTTCATTTTCTAGAAAAGAAAACATATGACCTCAAGTTAAACGTTTTCTCACTTCTATGCTTATATTAGTTCTGTAAAACTATGCATTCAAAGTGAATGTTGTTAAACAACACAACTTAATCATTCTTATCATCATCGTCACCATATTCTGTCAACCTCTCACTGAATTTTTTGTATGTTCCTAATGCAAAGCAACCCGTAAACAAGAATAAACAACCGGTCCCTTGTCAAACGGTCATACATGTCTAAAGGCCAATCAATGCAAAAACAAACATTTACCTCTGACTCAGAATCGGCTGCTTTATTCATCTTTACAGTAAGATTTGTTACTGTGGTGAAAACAAACAAACAAAAAAGAATTCATACCTGAAGTCATCTTTATCTTCATCAGTGGAAAAGCTTTCCAATCTCCCTCTGGTTCCATTTTCTTGAATGGGCCAACTTTACGCAGGTATTTGGGCAGCGTACAACATTCTTTTCTTCCTCTATCCAGTTCTTTGGATGACACTTTCATATTGTTTGTCACCCTCTTGCCAAACAGCTCTTGCATAAACCATTGTCTGAAACACATGCAAAAGGGTAAAAGTGTAAAAAAAAAAAAAAAAAAATCCAAGGCCACTGTCTTCTAGCCCCATCTGGACTGCAGTCAGTCACCAGGGAGAGCATTTTTTGTGGAGACCTCACTTAAAAAAAAAATGTGCGCCATCTTGCCATGGCCATCTGCTTAATCTATTGTTCTGCTGCCATGTAAAGCCCTTTGGGCTGCATGTATGTATGTATGAATGGTGCTATAAATAAAGTTGAGTTTGAGTGTGAATAACTGTCATTACCCGAGTGACAGTGACAGTATACATTTACCTGTATATGCTAACAGCGAGCACAATTATGCTAACAGTAGTTTCAAAGAAGCTAACACTTGGCCTTCTTGGATTAACAATTACTTTACTGCACAAACTTAAGAAAAATATCAAGAAAGTCCCAAAGTACTGACCCAAAGTCAGTAAAACAGTAAATAACCTTTTCGTATTTCTTAGAATTTCAAAAAATGTCATACTTATAGTAGGCGGAAGAGTATCTCTGTAATTTCGTCTCTGCAGTTAACTGCCAGTGCGCGTGAGAAGGGGCCTGTCTGACAGAAGGAGACTGTTGTTGCGACTGCCTGCTTAGAATTGCCATTGAATAAGGTGCACATTTTCTGTATATGATGTCTACTTTGATAATAAAGTCTTGAAATAATTATTCATGAATAGATACTGTAAAAATAAATGATCTGTTTCCACAAAATACTTTTGGTTTTAACTGTTTGGTTTGTGCAGTGCTGTCTTAATTATTTAACTGCACAAACATCAGAAAAATATTGAAACCAAAAGCCAGTCAAACACACTTTTTGGTATTTCCTATAATTTGTTGAGGTCTTTCGTCTCAGCAAGTATTATTTTTCAAAACTACCGGTGGGCGTGAGAGGGGCCTGGCCTCAGATGGAAGGAGATTGTTGTTGTGCCTACACAGAAGCACTGACAAATATGCTACAAATAGTCTACTTGAAATAAGTCTTGAAGTAAGACAAACACAAATCAGTATGAAAATAATCTGTTACTACAAAACACTTTTGATAATAATTTTAGGTTCTCAGATAAAAGTCAGAGACACTGTTTTATTTCCTTGCTTTGAGTGCCAGTGCAGTATGCAACTGCCATCTCATGAGCACTCCCTCCCTTTCCATTCAGTTTACAGCCCATGCTATGCACAGAGAAGCCTCCCCACAGCAGACAAACATAAAATAAAGCAGTTTTGTTGTCTTAAAAAATGTGAGAAGCTCTGTTTTTTATCAGTTTATAATTTTGTTCAGCCCTACACCAAGGTCATATGTTCATGCTACAACAGGCTTGTCCACTGATAGTCTATGAGCTCTTTACCATGCTGTTAATGTTCTTCTTTGTGCACATAACAAAATGTTTAGAATTCAAATGGGGTGCAATTAGGCAAGTCGTATGATGTGTTACTGTAGTTATCATTTAAGAGCTATTAGTTTTTGGTTGTTGACTCAGTTTTGTTTGAGCCCAATAACATTGTGATTTTTGCTTCCAATGATGTTGCAAAATAGATTAGTTTGTTGGTCCAAAGAAAGGATCAACATTTATAGGCCTCTGGCCACCAAGGTCTGTGAGAGCAAGTTGGTGACTGTAAAAACAACTAATAACCAGTTGTCATAACATTTTTAAGTGCTGAATAAGCTACACAAGGGCTGACTAAGGACCAAATAAGACAGGGTAACTTATGGTTATATTTTAAACCACTATTATTGGGCTAAATAAGGACTGAATTGGACAGGCTAAACATGGCCCAATTTTGGGCCATCCTCATTTCACTACAGAAACCCTGAAGACAGGGCCAGCTGCCTGGAGGGCGGTTACCAGGGTGCTGGGAGGTCAGCAAGAACATATTTACGTATTACTGATTGAACAAAGGCAGAAAGTTATAAAATACATAGAGCTGATAGCAGTAACAGCCATGGAGATTTTACTCAGTCAGTCTCTGACCAGTTCTGTTGGGACTGCCCTCTAACTCTGATCCTGATCCCTAATCTCTACATTACTGCCTGACATTGGTGACGGACCTTCATTCTCTTCCTTTCAATATCTGCTACACAGGGTTCAGTCCACATAAGTCCCTGCAATCTCTTTCAACTAAGCTGACTTTCAGCTGACACGTGGGCTTGCCGTTGATCCAGGGCAGCGATAGTTTCAGCTGTTTTGACACGGAAGGGTAAAGATTGTTTTGTGAGCGAGAGGGGGTGAGGGCCAGCCGGTCATTGGAGCTGAGAGGATTTATCTCTGCGTGGCTACTATTGATTTATAGCAGACACTGGTCCTTTGGAGTCTGTATCGACTCCAGAGGACCAGGTAACCCTGATGTACAGTAACCCTCCCTGTTGTATGTCAAGGATTTCTGTGTAATAAATAAAGATTGTCCTGCAGCAGGTCAGTATCCATACTGAGGTTTCTCTTAATACAAAACCGGAATGAGATCCCTTCCACAGGAGTGAAAACTCATGTGATTGCATTTTGTGACTCAGCCAAGGATGTGCTCTGCAGAAACGAGATCACTGGAAAAATGTGGACACAAATAAAGAGGAGAGAACTTGTTTAGCTTTTTTTTTTCAACAGGCCAAAACTTTTGACTAAGCTGATTTATAAGAGCTCCCAAAGGCTCCTCACTGAGGACCACTGAGTATCATAACACACATCGCTCTCAGTAACTTCCTGAGTCATCGATAAAGTGTAGGACGGTCACTTCAGTCCGGAGTCTCAGTGACAGACAGTGACAGCTGCTCATATGAAGGACTTGTGTCTGCATTAATACATATGTCCATTTGTTCTATTACCATAATGGGAGAAAATTCTAAGAAGCCAAAGACATTTTGGTTGATCAGTTAAAAAGATTTGGCATGACCTTGCAGTTTGGTAATTTGATTATTATTATTATTATTATTATTATTATTATTATTATTATTATTATTATTATTATTATGTGGACCAGTCTGAGCTGTAAAGATTTATATTTCAGAATGTATTTTTGTTTAGTCTGTATTCTGTCCCTCTGGGGCCTCTGTAGTGTCTTTAAATAATTTATGGTTCAAAAGAATCCTTACTTTCTCACCCTGGTGTTTTGTTTCAGCCTCTTTTCATAGTTCCTTTCGTATTTCCTAGTGTTTCAGTTCAGTCAATCAATCAATCAATCAATCAGTCGAACTTTCATACAAAGAGATGTAGTGCAAAGTGCTTTACAGACCATTAAAAACAACAATCCCATATGCCCTCCCACCCAACCACCCTTACCCCACACAACCATACAACCCCCCCCCCCCCCCCAAACACACACACACACACACACACACACACACACACACACACACACACACACACACACACACACACACACACACACACACACACACACGCACATACTCATGTACATAAGGCTGAGTACTGATGAACCAGCTGAGAAAACAGTATCAGAGGAACCGTCTGCACCAGGGGCAAGGAGTCAGCCACAGGACACCAACACAACACAGGGCCAAGAGGAGAGATGTAGCAGACACCAATCTCCACCAAAAAAATAAAAATAAACTAAACTTAAATAACTAAAATAAATATGAACCAAAAGTTGTTTTCCCTACCTTATGTGTGTGTGTGGTTTTTTTTTTCTCTGTTCTGTCGATGTCAGTCAGGGCTCTCTCTCACTCTCTGGCTTCTAGTCTACTGCACACCTGAGACTCATCCACTATTCAAGCTCCTGCAGTATATAAAGTGCTGCTTGAAAGTTTGTGAACCCCTTGAACAGTTAAGATGTTTCTGTTGTTTTGCCATTGTTTTCTTATTCTATCATCACTGGTTTTTATAAATGAAATGTCAGATTTATGTTTATCAAATGTTTATACTGTTTTACAGAGACTTGTATACATACCCCCAAAAACTACATAAAACATAGAATTGGTGTATATGCAAAGGTAAGTGAACCCCCAGCTGCACTGGTAGTCATGCAGGTAAAGGACTCAGGTGAAACACATTTGGGTGCTTCATTAATCAGTTAAGCGGACCAATGGCCTGAGACATCATTGGGAAAGGGTCTGACCAGAACCAATTAAAAGAGAGAAGAAACCTGCCAAACCACTTTAGGTCCGTACAGATCAACAATGCCAAGAGGGAAGGAGATATCTGATGACATAAGGAAGAGGGTAGTGACAGCCCATCAGTCTGGTGAAGGATATAAGACCATTTCCAAAAGAGTCCAGCTCCATCCATCCACTGTAAGACAAATCATCTACAAATGGAAGGCCTTCAACATTACAGCAACTCTGCCTAGAAGTGGACGCCCATCAAAAATATCACCCAGAAGCACCAGAAAAATAATAAATCAGGTAGAAGCCAACCCACATATCACCTCCAGAGAGTTGCAGACCTCCTTGGTAGCATCTGGAAGGAAGCCTCTGCTCTCAAAAAAGAACACAGCTGCCCGTTTCAACTTTGCCAGAGAGCACTTGGACAAACCCGAGGCCTTCTGGAAGTTCATCTTCTGGACAGATGAGTCCAAAGTAGAATTATTTGGTCACAATCAAAACCGCCATGTTTGGAGAAAAGCCAACACTGCATTTCAAGAGAAGAACCTCCTCCCAACAGTGAAGCATGGGGGTGGAAATGTAAAGGTCTGGGTCTGCTTTTCTTCTTCTGGAACTGGACGACTCCACATTATCCAGGGAACCATGAATTCTCAGGCCTATCAAGAAATTCTTGACCAGAATCTCCTTCCATCAGTCAGGGAATGAAGCTGGGACGAAAATGGATTCTGCAACAAGACAATGACTCAAAGCATTCCAGCAAAACTACAAAGGAATGGCTTCAGAGGAAGAGGATCTGTACTCTGGATTGGGTCAGTCAAAGTCCAGACCTTAATCTGATTGAAATGTTGTGGTAAGACCTAAAGAAGATGGTACATGCCAGGTGTCCCTCCAACCTCTCAACTGGCAGAGTTCTGCAAGGAGGAGTGGGCAAAAATCCCCATAAGCAGATGTGAGAGACTGTTTAGTGGGTACAGAAGACGCTTGATTGAAGTAATAGTAACAAAAGGAGACCTTAGTGTTTGAGGCCCCTCCCTGCAGCCTGTGATCACCTAATGATTTTAGTGATTCTTGTGAAAATCTGTTTTGATCAGTTTACAGACAGATTTAGGGATTTCTACAACAATATTAATATGTAGAGGTTTGAAAATCTGCACACGCTCAGTCTGAACATCCAGCACTGGTACTTTACCTCCATGTTTGAGAATACTCCCCCTTTTACAAACAAACTATGCTACAGACAGTTCCTAACTGTTTGATGCTGGCTTGTTGAATTTCATCCAAGTTATTCTTTTCTTGTGTTTCATGTGAGTAGCTCTCATATATAAAAAAAAAATGTATCAAAGACATTAAAAAACAACAACTCTGACACAGTAAAAAGTTTTAAATTCAATAAAACTGAGGTCAATTAAACCTTGACACTTCCTCCAAAGTAATTCAATTACGGACCGATATTCAAATATGCCACCAGAAGCGAAACTGCTTTCTTTTTGGGAAATGCTGTAAGCATAATTATCTCCTGCTGGAGTGTGTGAATAAAAGACTGAAGCATCGTTCTTGACGGACCTTAATCTGACAGCTGCTGCCCACATTATGTTGTGAGTGCAGATAAACTGCTGGGAAAACGAGTTCTCATTCATTACACTTCATGACACTTCATGCGTCTCCAGCAGTATGCATACATCATCGCAAACAGTGCTCGCTGGCCGAGCTGCAGTCATTAAATCAGCAGCACCTGCAGTTTGATTACTCACACCTGTTGCTGTGTACAGAGCTGTGAGAGCGTGGTGCAGTGACTGCATCGATTATGATTCACAGTGGTGGATTCTTCTCCATCCTGCGGTGTCTCAGACGGTTAGGTAACCCGTCTCTACTGCCAGCTCTGACCCCGGAGTTAACGCCGTCGATATTTTCATTTTTCATGTCCAATAAATGTGTCAGACATTTAGTGTCTGAGCGGCTGGCCATCCGTGACCCCTGTCTCCTGTCATGAACAGTGCCCACGGCGCCTCATTTGTCCAGTCTCGTCTATTCACAACACCGAGGCTACACTGTGACATTACAACTGAAGCAGTCCACAGTGAGGGAATGAAGGTTTGTGTTTCAGATTCCACCAGCTTAAAGCACATAAACAGACTGCAAATCAAGATTTTAAAGGTTTAGAGCACACATGAAATGAAGACATCTTCAGATTCAGTTATACAAACGTACATGATGATGGCCATTCCATCCAATCAATCTTCATCGATCTCTTCATGTTTATTCTTAAAAAGCAACCTCCAAGAGAAGGAGGTTGGGCCAAAACTTGCAAAGGCTTGACTGTCATGAGATGATACCAAACGGTGTTAGAGGTTATATATTTAAACCATTTGTATTGAATTAGCCTGCAGAAAATAAGATGGAGCCAACACGTCTCATTCTTTATGCAGTGATAATGCACGCCATCCCAATGAGGCTGTGAACATAAATATGGACAGCACACACAGCTCCCAGCTGAAACCAGGGCCCACTGGTCTGGTTTATATCCTACAGCCTTTAGTGTGCTGCCTGCCTCAGACCAAAGCTTCGTTTGGTCACCTGTCAGATGAAATTACTGCAGTGTAAGTCACCCGGTGAGGTGATGGCAGGGATCCTGGGCCGTGCAGGCGCCGGGGCCCCACGTCTACACACGGTGTATTACTGGGATGTCAGGGGGTGGGAGCGCATAGGGGTGCGCACTGTCAGGTCTCCCAGAGACACTTCAACAGATCCACTCTAACCCTGGTTTCATGGCCATAATCCAGAATGACACTTTAAAAAGAACACAGTGGCTTCATTAGCGCGCTGACAGTGTGGCCCTATGGAGTGTTAATGGTGCGCTCTCATAGGCTTGGCAGTCAGGAAAAGAACTTTAATCAGAGTCTCTCAGGTACAGCCGTTGCCAGGGATACTACACTAAAGACAGCATACAAAAGGACTAATGGTGTCCTGTTGCGAGACTTGGCTTGTGGTGGACATTTTGGTTCCAACATTCAGATTTATGAAGTCCAGAGCTGCAGCAGAAATTAGAAACACATTATTAGACTTGTTGAGATTATATATGCTGATTTACTGACACTGAAAGGTTAAAAATGTTTGTTATAAAATATTGATTCATACATCTTACCAACTGTTCAGCATTTTATTTACATGAAGACATGACCTCACTTCAGTGAAATGCTCGTTAGCTGCTTCCACTCTTTTTATTTCCCATATCGTGTTTATTCTGTTTCCACAGCCTTCACATGGAGAGTGCATTATAATGATTACATGCATTAGTTCTTGGATACAGTCCAAGCGCCCTGCAGATGACGTATCTATAAGTTCTACAAAAGCAACTAAGCTCACCACCTACTGTTATTTTAATCGTGAGCTGCTGTTTATTTGATTTTTAAAGCTTCAGGTTTAAAGAAAAAAAAATCTAACTATAGTATTAAAAATAAAAAAAACAAATGGGACAAAGAGTTCCTCTCATACCACTGATGCTGGCGATGTCTTAAAAAAATCCCTGGTGCTTTAATCTCTAGCCTGAAAAACAAACGCAAGATATTATGTTTATTACATTTTTTTTTAAAGAAAATTTTGCATTTTTTTTTTCCTTATTGAACTCAAAGTATTTTGAGACCAAGCACATTTCTTTAACTAGATACAGTCTGACAAGTTGCCAACCATAGTTATGTGTTATCAAAGTATGATTTCTAGAAACTGTATAAACTCACGTGACCTGTGGTCCTTGAAGCACATCATTAATTCTTTCTTTTTTTCTTTTACTTGAAATAAAAGTTCACTTCTGTGTCCATTTGATCCATTTTAATTACAGCTTCGATTTTGTTCTTCTGCTTCCCTAAAACACAATCAATTATTTATCTTCTTTTTCCCCCTGCTGTGTACAGTCCTTTTATTATTCTCTCCAAAGGTAAAGGCTCAGACAGAGTCATCTCAGATCTCTTTATTTCCAGCTTTATTTCACACACTTCATCCCCTCTGGACTAAAACAGCCTCCTGCTGTCTGTTGAAAGGTCTCCTCCATCCTGCTCATGTCAGACAGACTTCATTGCACAGCTTGTTTTTGTCATGACATCTCTTTGCTTTGACTAGCTGGCACCAGATGATGGGATTACTTTACTGATCACATGCTCACACTCATTTAAAAGGATTTACAGCAAACATATATTTTCCTCACCTAAACTTTCATATGACACCTTTTTCACTGTGTGGATCCTTCTGAATGTGTTGATTGCTGCCTTTCAACCAAAAATCACCTTCAGAGCATCATAAGTTTTTTCCTCTAGGGAGAGTTTGATTAAAGGGAGGTTTGCAGATGTGACTGATTTCATTTAATCATCTTCCAAAGAGAGCCCTGCTGAACCGTGGGTCCTCATCAGGACTTTCTCTCAGATAGGAATTATCTTTTATTGTATGTTGATGATGTTGGCTGCCCGAGGGCCAGAGAGAGAGAGAGAGAGAGAGAGAGAGAGAGAGAGAGGAGAGGAGAGGAGAGAGGCTGTGAGGGTAAGACAAAATGATAAGAATTAAGGGAGCGATGGTATTAAAGAGAGAGGAGAGGAGCTGTTTATAATCACATACATGTTTGTATGATTTTAGGCATTTTTGTCCCAGTCTGGGCTTCTGCCTCTCAGAGTGATCAGCGTGACCTCGTCCTGGGTCATCTCTGCGTTACCAAGCTCTTCTTCTTCTTTTTTTTTTTTTCGTCTCAGTTATTGCCTCCACGTCACTGGTGTCTGTCTCATGTCTAGACTCTGCAGGAATCATCCGTGCTCTGCAGACAGGGCTGGGCATGCACATAAAGGAGTAATTGGGGTTTTCATTGACACAGACATGAGGGGGGTTCAGGGTGGATGGTGGAGTGGGGGGTGTGGTTTGCGGGAAGTAATTTCCTTATTGGCTTTACCTTTTGATGAACTCCTTTGACTAAAGGAGAAGGGGGGTGGATGAAGTAGTTTGAGTTGCTGCATTATACACTGTTAATGCTATAATGAGCAAATTATTACACATAACCAGAATATATATATATATATATATATATATATATATATATATATATATATATATATATATATATATATATATATATATATATATATATATGAACAGTTCATTGTTCAAAAGGAGCAGGCAGTGAAAGCAGGGAGCTGGCTGGCCAGAGCAGTAATCCAGAAGTAGAAGCAGGAACCTCAGGCAAAGCAACTGAGGCACAGCAGGGCACACCAGGGAGCCTGAGCACAAGAAAACACTGGTAAGAACAAAGAAACTTCCAGAGCATGGAAAAAAAATTACAAAAAGAAGCTCAACCAGTCACTGGAAATCATCACTGGACTGGACAGAATTATCTAGTGTAGTAGTGGAGTGAAGACCAGGCTTTCCTAGGCAAGATGATTACTGCATGGAGCCAGGTGGGCCTCATCTGCTGCTGAGTGGAGAAATATGAAGGTAGATATGTTGCAAAATATAAGAGCTTGTAGAATGTGAGAACTTGAAGGAAAAAAGTGAACTTGTATTTAAAAATGTGTACTTAAAATCCACACGTGAAATTAATTTAAAGTCAGAAAAAATCTTCACAAATGTGTAGACTAATGTTTACACAAATGAAATGACCTCTGTCAAACTGTAATCCAACATGCCTGTTATCCTTTACAAACACAACTCTGCTGATACAACTTCTCCAGTCTGCCGCAACAGCTGCACAAACTGCTCTTCTCGCGTGAATCTATGCCACACCTGTCTCTGATACCTACCTGTTCACTAACTAACAACTGAATCATGTGAAATACAAAACAATCTAACATTGATTGAATAAGATGTAGATACTATTATTGTACCTGTAATGAAGTGAGACGACAAAGACGACCAAACTCATCCTCCCGTCGGATCGCTTGAAGCCACTGCGTTCTTCCCCTCAGCTCTGTGCTTCGGTTTGGTTTAAATATAAAACTTGAGATCAGGTTTGTTTTTAATCTTATTTGTAATACAAAGGGCACACAACAGCTCTTCCACATCGTGGAAAGCGGTTTGTTTTCCCCCTCAGTGCGAACTGGATATGACGTTTTCTGGGCGTGCCTCTTTATGCTGACTGTATCTATACCTGCAGGAGAAGGAAAACAGGGAGAGGAGAGAGAGAAGGAGAACGATGCCACAAACCCTACAACAAAACAAAAACCAGACAGAGCCGTCACAACTGGCCTTAGTTACATATATTTGTTCTAGTGTGTGTGTGTGTGTGTGCGAGTGAGTGAGAGAGAGAGAGAGAGAGAGAAAGAGAGAGAGAGAGAGAGAGGCCTTTATCTGAAATCTGACATTATTTAGAAAAAGGGTCTAGATCAGGATCATCCATCCATCAATCCATCCATCCATCCATCCATCCATCCATCCATCCATCCATCCATCCATCCATTCATTCATTCATTCATTCATTCTTTCATTCATTCATAGGATGTTTGACACTGCGTGCTGTCGACCAGGGTCTGTAACTGGTCTGTTTGTCTGGTTCACTCGTTCTTTATCTCCAAACATTACTCTCGCTCCTGTAACAGTGAAATAAAAAGAGTAAAATAGAATTCAAATTAGTAACCATAACTCTGTTTACATTCAAGCTGCCAGCTTCTGAGTCCACACACCAGCTCCTGCTCATCAGGACAGGTGATGGAGTCATAACTACAAACCTGATTGGCTGATTTTCTTTGTGTGATGGGGAGGGGGGTTGGATAGATAAAGAGCTGTAGCACGTACAGTTTGGCTCAGTTCTGGCTCCACGTTTTTATGTGTTTTCTTAAAAAGTAGGCTGAGTTTAGTTATTATAGTAATTATAGAAAAAGGATGATTCAAGGAAGAAAAACTAACAACTCTGGAGATTTTACAGTATGAGATAAGATTTTATTTGTTTGTTTGTTTATTGGCAATTGTAATTGATCACTGAATATACTATTTATCTCATTTTATGAACCTGGACTGTTTGGGTGTGTAAGTGAACAGTCAATGTGCAGGTTATTTGCGATGCCAAACTTTATGAAAGGTGGTTGCTCGATGGCCTGGAGTGACACATGAATTGTTTATATTCCAGCACGGCAGCGTTGGAAAAAAGCTCCAGGAAGGTGTGCTGCAGGGCTGGAGTCACCTCCTGGGTAAGTAAACTAAGGTAAATAATATAATGGCATTTCTGGGACTGACATTTAGTCTCACTTATGCACTCGGTGACAGTGGATGTCCCCTGACTGAGTACCTCATCACTCTAGTGGCAAACCCTGAAACAGAGCAGGAGTGGCGGCACTCTGGTGCACATATACACACAAGGGCCATGGTTGAGCACTGCATTGGGCTGCTGAAGGGAAGGTGGCCCTGCCTCACACCAGTAGGGGGGACCCTTCTCTACACACCAGGGAAAGTGTGCAACATAATTTAATCATGTAGTGTTCTGCACAATATTGCGTGGACAACCAGGTACCTTTTGATGTGCTTCACCTGGAGGACACCTTACCCAGAGAGCCCTGGTGAGCACAGCCTCATTTGGAGGCTGTAAGGCAGAGAAGACACCTAATCCAGCACTTGCTTGTAAAAAAAACTCAAAATGCACAACATTAAACCAAAAAATGTCCAATTTAATTTTTCAAGTTGTCATTTATCCTGTTTTAAGGTGTCGTTTATGGCCAGAAAAGAGCGGTTCATCTTTGTCCTCAGCTGACAGATCTCAGCTTGACGCTCCAGGACCTGCTCCATCAAAACCCAGGGGTGTGAGGGTTCTTCAGCACGGGAGGCTGATGTGTACCCACTTCTTGCCTGGCCCTGTGGGGTTGGCTCTTTGTCAGGTTGAGAACTGCTGCCTGGAGGACACTGGTGCCTGGTGATGAATAATCTGCAACATTGAAATAAAACAATCAAATCTGCAACTGTGTAATTCCTTTATTAATATAATATGCACTTAAATGCAAGCAACACCAGCAATCCAGGATTTTGACTTTTTACTATCTGATTCAGGGGCAGGTTCATCAGTGCCTCCCTCACCACTTATGGCTGATATTGAGGCCGGCCTGATAAGTGCTGCTACTCGCTCCTCTGTTTGGGAAACTTAAGATTGGGATCTGGCTGGCCCCCTCCTGTCTTCGTGCAGCTTCTTTTTCAGAGCCACCACACATTTCTTTGTGGTGATCATCAGGTCGAACCATTTTTTGTTGACTTGTTGACTACAGCTGTAATCCTCCACCAGACATACATTTTCTGGCTCCCTTTAATGCTGCTTTTCAGGCTGCTGAACAATACGGTTCTGTTTTTTCAACCTCTACCGTGATGGTGTCGATCTTCAGCTCTGAAAAGTTTTTTTTTTTTTTTAGCCGTAGCGTGTCCCTCCATGTCTTAAACTCTGTGGGTGAGGCCACTTGCACCGGGAATATATAGGAGCGTGTTATTTAAAGGACAATTGTTTTCAGCCGCCACACTTATCAAAAACTGATCAGGCTTACACTGGGATTGGTCCAGATATGCAAGTTTGATAGATCACACGTGCACATTGTCTTATGCTGATTTCTACACCCAAAGCTTTGCTAATTCCCACGCAAGACTGATAAATGAGGGCCACTTTCTCTACTCATTCTTGATTTTACAAAGTGAAATCATCAGTATCTTGTTTCAGCTTCTTGAACATGCTCATAAAACTCAGGAACCATGCACTCACATCAGGCCTGGAGGAGCCGTACGCTGGGTTTAGGGCTCACACATGGAGATAACATAAGGGCTCAGGAGTACTTTGAAGTTATTATCTGAAACCACACCACATCACGGAACTCAGACGTCCATGTGATGCTGTTGCCATGGCAATGTGTTATCCTGCATGAAACAAAGAGATGTTTTCAGAGAGGCTGAATATACCTTCAGAACCACTGGAACTGGAAAAAGACCAGTGAAGAAAAAACAAGTGATAGCACAATGTGTTGAACCCAAATCTGTGACATTTGTAAAACATCTGCACAACGAGCTGAGAACAGAACCATGAACCCATAACACAAACTGAGCAGTGTGTCATTTAAAATTCTGGGTGAAAGAAAAATCCTTGATGGATTAACTTTGTCTGGATGAATCAAGTCCACTTCATAATTGGTGTAAAGCTGGTCAACACCTTACAAAAGCTATCAAACCCCTTTAACATCCTTTAATGGGCCCCGAATCAGAACACAACCAACAAGCTGAAGGTGTGAATACAGCCTTAGTCAATGTCCAGCTCCAGAAAATGTCTTAGCTGACTTGACTAGTGATTTCACAACGGTTGCTCCTTTTTATGATCTTAAAGAAATAAAATTTATAAACAGTATATATAAACCAAGAATCCTATTAATGGGTAGTATGAGCACATTATTTCATCTTCTACATTCTTACTGCCTCACATCACACCAAGTTACCAGTGTGTATGTCTGATAAACACAGGGCCTCACTTCTTGTTGATTATCTGAGGATAATAATGCTGAAGGTTGTCATGAATTCAGAATCTGTTTATCAGTGACAGAGATCCAGCTGTAGCTCACTTCTTCCTTTCAGACTTTAAACACTGTGATGTTAGATCTCTGCTGAACCTCCTCCATAACAGCTGCATCTTAAAAACCTTACAGTCCCAGGGACAACTGTCATCAGAGAGTCAATGTAAACATTTCATCCTCCTGGTATAAACCCTTTGTCTCCATTCACCTCTTCACTTCTTCTAGTTCATAGCACCAACAGCGCTCCGTTGCAGTTTTCCTCATTACTTGGGATAAAGAGGGGGGCGTGTCTAAGCTGTCTGAGTGCTGTTGGCGCCCACATGATGTAGGCGTTGCTGTCAGCTGCTGAGTTACATTTACATCTCTAAATAGATAGGTGCTTCACTGTTTTACAGCCAGCTTGGCTCAGCTGTGCTTTGTCAGAGCTGCCATCACACATCTTGATTTACAAAACTGTTTGTCCTCAGATTCCTGTCTGCTCTTCTTTGATAAGAACGGTGGACACTGATGTCTTACCTCAAACTCAGTGCTCCACTTCACTAGAGGAGAGGGAGGGGCAATAGAGAAAATCAGTTTAGCTGCAGAATTGAATTAGATGACCACAGGGTTGATCAGCATTCAGCAAACAAAGTTAACAGTCAGGCATTAACCCCTTACTGCCTGAATTAATTTATGTGTGTTTTGCATTATTACAGATAAATATAGTTTGTGCTGACTCTGATGAGCACTCCATGTAAACAGACGCTTCATGATGACGTAGATGGGCCATGGGTGTGCCTAAAGTCTGGTTTATGTTGGAATAGTGTGACCACGGGCAGCACTGGTCAGCAGAGGAGCGGTGCTGCAGGGGCGGAATTGTGCGTGAGTTCTACACATGAATGGCCTATGTGACCACACCCTAAGACTTCAGTCACTTTTTGATTCAGGTTAAGTTGTTTTGGTCCCACTCAGCCTTCTAACACCCCCAATTCTTTTAAAAATAACTGTCAAGAGGAGTGGTAGAAACATATTATAGATATAGAAATACATTTAGAGAGATAACTATCCAATATGATTTGATTCTTTTAAATATGGATGTTCAAATTTTGTTGCGGTTTTGGAAATGAATGAATGAGCTATCCTACAAGCACAAACTGAAATGCATGAACCATGCAATGTACACTTTCTGTCTGTCTTTAGCCACAGCACCGTTTTTGGTGGTGTAATCCTAACTGTGGTTCTAACTCGACCTCTAGTCCCTGATGTAAGCGCTTCCTCCTTCTAGCCCATCAAGGAGTTGATGCTACTCTGGAATTGTTTTTCTGGCTTGGTGGTGAAAACACAGAGAACTGGTTCTAAAACCAGCCCTGGAACTGACTCAGTAGAAAAGAGGTATAGGCTGCTCTTGCCATTCGGCTTCATTTGGACAGTGGCTGTATCTACATTTTCCCGCTCACTGTGCTCACAGGTTTGCTCTTGACATACTTTGGGTGTCATAAAATGAGTTAAACCAGTGGGTTAGGATTGGAGTTAGGATTAAAAACCACAGTTGATTGGTCTCTGGATTTACATGATAACTGCTATGAGTCCAAGGTGAGTACAGTAGAGTGTCTGAGACCACCTCTGAATTAGACCAAATGATTAGATCAGGTCTACACCTGTACCTAATAGTCCACTTAACTGAACATTATTCAATACAAAATCTGACAGATATTTCAATAAAAGCTCATGTGCTCTGGGTTTAAAATTAAAGACCGTGTGGTGTGTTCTCTATATGAGCTCAACATCATGTCCTGTCTGTAATATTTAGCATCACACTTTCAGGTCCAGCTTTATGACAACATTGCTCCTGGGAGGGCTAATACTTTTATGGTGGACATCAAATTTCCTCCACGTACCCTCTGGATGAATCTCCCTCCCTCTGCTGACAGCTAATTAAAGAACAACACAACTTTTTTTAACACCTCATAACTCTGTCTTTGCACATTGGGCAGTCATCTGCAGTATGCTGTCCCGTCAGCCCTCCCAATTATTTTTTGATTGCACCTGAGAGGATCAATGGGAGTATATGCAGGGTAGGCTGGTGCCTTTTTAATGTTAATAAGACGGCTGCTCTTGATATATGTGTGTCAGGGAGAGCTGCCAGCCCTCTGCAAAGTCACCATAATGATTCTGACTGCAGGTGGCAGGAAACCAAACCACAGCAGAATCCGTTTATACCTACAAGGTCACACAGTGAGGAACCTCTCTGTTTTTATTGATAAACACTGCCTTCATTCCTCAGCTCCTTTCACACACTCACTTATGACTCCATTTCTCCTTCCCTCACCTATCTTTCTGTTCCTTTCAGACGGTGTGAAAGCCTTGGCTTCAGAGGTGCGTCGAGGCAGCTGATGCCTGACCAAAGGTGGCCTTCCTTGTGCCAAGGGAGACAAAGATGTGCGCCCACACGGTTGCATTGTGAAGCCGAGAACTGTGTGATTTCTATCATTCAGTGCCCCCCCCCCCCCCAATCCATCCCTTGGCCTGTGCCCCTCCCACGCACTGATAGGAAATGAAGCCTTAAAGCGCCGCCACCCACAGCAGAAGCAGAGAGATCACTGTGAGCCACAGAAACATCCCCCATGAAATGATTCCAATCCCCTGGCTTCCACATACATGCCTCTGCATGTGAGCATGATGTACAGCGACATCTTCCATCAGTGTCGCTGCAAATCCAAATACCCCAAAGCCTTGTGGTTTGGAAATGATACACTATTAAGCATCCTTGTATCCACATGCACACACAAGCATACACAAGACATGATGCATGTATTCATGCCGCTTTGTAGGCAGGGATATGAGGGTTAACGTTGCACTCCACAGGCTCATGGCTCTTCCTTTTAAGATGTCTTGCAGAGCGTTGCTGAAGGCCCACAATGGGTTAGGAAACAAAGACACATCACTGTTTACAAAGGCTGTGTAACAGAGAGCGCACAGCGCTGCTTGGAACAGTCTGGATTACGGTCCCCTGTGATGTATGATTCATGAATGGTGTTGATGTATTTATTGATGTCTGTTGAAGCTGTGGATGTGCATAATATAAAGCAGTTGTCCCTGAAGAGTCCCCCTCTCCTGAATTTATCCTGAACCTCCTCACTGCTGCTTTAGCAGAAGATCTCATATTTAGCAGCATAACTCACAGTGAACAGACCCAGCAGCTTTAAAGTAAACACTCAAAATATAACCAGTCTGCAGGATTACAAAGCATTTAAAGCAATGCACAAACAAATAAACAGAAAAGGAAGCTGGGTGCTACCATAGACCATAGCAGACTGGGCAGCCGTCAGTCATGTGAGCTGAGCTGTGCCTCTGATTGGATGAAGTGTCGATCTTAATTTTATCTAAACTGCCGAGTAAGGAAAATATTTGCCCCCCTGTACAGTGCGTGCTATTAGCGAAATAAGTGATTCAGACGGAAGACATTTTCTGTACCAGGCTGTAAACATGTTTATTTAGGCTGTGAAAATGGCTTTTTTTTTTTTTTTTTGGCTTGCTGTGTTTGTGACTTATTGTTCTTCTAGAGGCAGCTTCAAGCGGGCACTCGACAAACTGCAGATTTTAGCACTGCAGCATTGTCTCATATTTTCAGACCACAGGTTGCTGCTTGGGTGCTCTGTATTTGTGTATGTGTTCAATCAATCAATCAATCAATCTTTATTTATATAGTGCCAATTCATAACAAACGTTATCTCAAGACGCTTTCCAAGCGTTAACAGGTCTAGACCTGTAAATGGTAATAAAATTTTATTAACAGAGACCCAACATCAAGACAAGATAAGAAGTCTTATCTCATCTTAACCCACCATGAGTACAGACCTTTGCAATATTTAGCAAGTTACAATGGAGAGGAAAAAACTTCCCTTTAACGGGCAGAAACCTCGGACAGAACCAGATTCATGTTAGACAGACATCTGAGGAGACTGTGTTTGGATTAGAGAGAGAGAGGGGGGGGGCAGAGAGACAAAGACACAGGGAGACACAAACACAGAGTCCATATTTCTGTGTTGTAGTGATGCTGATGGAGAAAGTGTAAGAAGCCGTAGCAGCTGGAGTCTGTCAGGTCCATGGCAGCAGGCCGTCCACAGCAACAATCCAAAGAACCTAACAGACAAACTCAGAGACTCCCAGAGAGATCCATGGTTAATAACTTTAATGAGACATTAAGATTAGAAGTTAGACTGACAGATAGAGAAGAGAGGGAAACAGGAGCCTTGTGTGTCAGTTCCCCCCTGACAGTCTAAACCTATAGCAGCATAACTAAGAGCTGGTTCAGACCTGATCCAGCTCCAACTATAAGCTTTATCAAAAAGGAAAGTTTTAAGTCTGCTCCTAAAAGTAGAGAGGGTGTCTGCTCCCCTAACCTCAACTGGTAAATGATTCCAGAGAAGAGGAGCCTGATAACTAAAGGCTCGACCTCCCAGACTACTGTTAGAGACCCTGGGTACGACGAGCAGGGCTGCATGCTGGGAACACAGCGATCTAGACGGATAATATGGCACAATAAGCTCTTTAAGATAGGATGGCCCGATGCCATTAAGAGCTTTGAAAGTCAGAAGAAGAATTTTAAATTCTATTCTAAACTTTATGGGTAGCCAGTGCAGAGACGCTAACACTGGGGAGATATGCTCCCTCCTCCTGGTCCCAGTCAGAACCCGGGCTGCAGCATTCTGAACCAGCTGAAGAGTCTTAATAGACTTGTTAGGACAACCAGATAGAAGAGAGTTACAGTAATCTAACCTGGAAGAAACAAAAGCATATAGAATATAGCATTATAGAATATCCTTACTCTTCTGGTTACCAGTAGCAGCTAATCAAAATAGAAGTAGGTGCATTTTCCAAAGGGAAAAATATTATACTGCGCATTTTGTTGGTGTGGCCCTCTGAAAAGATTCAGGTTTATCATGTGGCCCCTCGTAAAAATTAGTTGCCCACCCCTGGTCTACATGAATATTAAAATCTCAGACAATGAGGATTTTATCTGAAAGAAGTACGATACTGGACAGAAACTCAGAGAAATCTGATAAGAATTCAGAGTAAGGGCCAGAAGGCCGGTACAAGATAACAAACAATACTGGTTGCACAGTTGTAGCATCTGGCAACTAGCAACTTTCAAAAGAACAAAAGCCTAGCTTACGTCTAGCATAAATATTAAGGCTAGAATTAAAGATAGCTGCCACACCCCCTCCTCGCCCTGTGTCTCGGAGGATGTGGGTATCAAGGTGACTGGGAGGAGTGGACTGATTTAAACTAAGATAATCACCCTCACACAGCCAGGTTTCTGTCAAAGCAAAAAAAACAATATGATGATCCGATATTAGCTCATTAATTAAAATGGCTTTAGAAGATAAAGAGCCAACATTTAATAAACCACATTTAACTTTAACATCAGCTGCATGTGAAGTTTTAATTTTTATAAGATTTTTATAATTTACTCTTTTTTTTTAATGTTACAGATAAAGGGTCTTGGTTGGGGAACAGACACAGTCTTTGTATTACAGGAGTGGATGGGTAACGGTTTTAAGGGAAATGCAGAGGGGCGTGTAGGACTGCAGCTCTGGTCTCCACTCAAGTTGTCAGATCAGGCAGACCAATAAAATCAGCTAGATTCCTGGTTAAACGAGCTGCACCATCCAAAGTAGGATGGATGCCGTCTCAGTGTTTGTGTTTGTGTCCCTCTGCTCATTCCCAGGTGGAGTGGCTGGAGCCCACCTGGTCCCAGCCTTTAAAAGTCACAGCAGCTTGCAGATGGAGCGAGGCGTTTGAGACGGGGTCTGCTGCATCTCCTGAGGGATTTTCATGTTTATTGACTCAGTGTTGTTTGACATTTGATTAATTATGTCTTCATAATATTCTTTTTCATATATAATATAATATAATATAATATAATATAATATAATATAATATAATATAATATAATATAATATAATATAATATAACAGAATAGAATAGAATAGAATAGAATAGAATAGAATAGAATAGAATAGAATAGAACTGTTCACAAATTCAGTGGGATTGTTGATCAGTTTATAATTCTAATTTACTTTTTTTTTTCATATTTCAATGTTAAAAAAAAAACAACAATATTTTTTAACTACAATTTTTTTTTTTCTAATTATAATGTTACATGTTAATTTTGATACATTTGATCAAATCTTAATTTATCACAATAAATAAATCAGTCCATTACTGATAAGTGATGGACTGTTGTTAGCCCCGTATGGCCACTTTAAGGTGGGTCACGTCTGTGTCTGGTGAGTCTGCTGGACTCACATTACACAGAGCTAACAAGAAGCTGGTCCCTAACAGCTGGTTACATGGTGATTCCTACAGACCCTCAAAGAACAAAGTAACAACACAACATGAAACACCACAAAAAGACAACAGAACCAGTTGCTTGTTCCCATCTTATGAGGACTCTGTTCATGGCTGCAGGATCAGGTCTCTTTAGAAAGAGGATCTTACTCATCCTGGTCAATATGTTTAAGAGAGTGAGGTAATATTTTTTAGAAAAAAATAAATGGTTAGACTTAAAACATACAAGTCCCAAAAGTATCCTGAGAGAATTTTTTTTTTTCTGCGTCCTTAAATGTCTATCCAAAAGTAATCCAAAAAAGGTGCGTTATTGAAAGCAGCAGTGAAATCTTTAACCAGGTTTTCTCTTCCACATCTCCCCTGTCCTGGAGCAGTTCAGTCAATGAACTGGTAGAAAGCTTCAGCTGTAAAGATTCACCTGTTAGGGATTCCATTGCCATCACAAAGATGAAAGTTATCTCAGGTAGGAAAAGATCTCCACGGAGAAATACTACACAAGTACGGAATGGGAAAAGAGAGTGTCGACAAGCTGAACACAGGCGGCAAAAAAAACCTTCAAATTAATTATGACACTTACAAAGAGAGAATTCAAATTTATTATTCATTACTGAGGGATGACAGACAATCATTTTTTCTCAAAGATAATCAGCAAAAACATTTATAACACGGGTGTCATTCATTCCATTAAGGCCTGCAATGAATTTACCTCATTCTTTACGGATGGATGGATGGATGGATGGATGGATGGATGGATGGATGGATGGATGGATGGATGGATGGATGGATGGATGGATGGATGGATGGATGGATAGATAGATAGATAGTTTCTCAATACCAGGTTTTGGATGTGAGTTGTACCCACTTAGAACCAATATAAACACCATGACCCAGTTCTACCCAATAAACCATAAAAACCTGGAGGACATTATACATAACTTAAATTCTTCTTCCTGCTGTCTAGATATTCTGCCAACAAGTTTTTTTCAAAAAAGTCTCAGAAATCCTGGCGTCAGATCTGATACAGATTGTAAACCTGTCTCTTGCCTCAGGAGTTTTCCCACAGGCCCTGAAAACTGCTGTCATTAAGCCTCTGTTAAAAAGAACAACTTAGACAAGACAGTGATGAACAATTACAGGCCCATATCTAATTTACTGTTTTTAAGTAAAATTATTGAAAAAGCAGTTTTTCAGCAGCTACAGAACTTCATGACAATGAAGGACTGTTTTGAGGTCTTCCAGTCAGGATTTGGACCTCATTACATCTATATGCTCCCACTGGCTTAGATGATAGAAAACAACAGTCAGTTACCATAATTATGCAGACGACACACAGTTATACATCACAATGTCCCCTGGGGATCATGGCTGCATACAGGCTCTGGCTAAATGTACCGAACAAATCATCGAGTGGATGAGCCTAAACTTTCTCCAGCTAAACAAAGACAAAACAGGTTGATGTTTCTGGAGCCAAAGCAGAGAGATTAAAAGTCAGTGAGCAGCTCCAGACATTAAAGTTAAAAACCACTGACCATGACAGAATTCAGGGACAGTTACAAAGTCGGCCTACTATATCTTAAAGAATGTGTCGAGGATTAAAGAACTATAATGTGTCAGAACCAAGCATGGAGAAGCAGCATTCAGCTTTTAAACTTTAAATATCTGAAACAAACAGAAAATATCAGGTCTGCTGAAACTCTCAGCTCCTTTAAAGCCAGGTTGAAGACTCACCTTTTCACAGCTGCTTTTTATTAGAATATTTAAACAAATCATTTTAATTTCTATTTTGTTGAACAACTCCATGTTATAACTATCATGCTTATATTTTAAAAATGTGTGAACATATTTTAACCTTATTTTTTTGCCATTTTATTTTATTTTATTTTCTGGTCTTTTAATGAATTTTTAATTGATTCTTTAATGTGTTTAGCTGACCTTTTCAGTATGAAGCACTTTGAATTGCCTTGTTGCTGAAATGTGCTGTAAAAATAAACTCGCCTGCCTTTCCCACACCATGTGGCATCCCTGCAGTGTTCTCCAACTAGCTTTTTACTTCATTATGCAGAAGAAGAAAAGTGTTCAAAGAGGCTTTCCAATGCTGCTGACTCCTCTCTCTCTCTCTCTCTCTCTCTCTCTCTCTCTCTCTCTCTCTCTCTCTCTCTCTCTCTCTCTCTCTCTCTCTCTGTGTCCCTGGGAACAAGGATGGAGTAGGTGGATTAACATGTTTGGACAGGAAGAGTGATTGTTTGAGCAGTGTGGAGGACTGAATGAATGACTGACCCAAGAACAACGCTGACTCTGATGCAAAGTGAGAGATTGCCCCGAGCTCTGGTCTCCACAGTGTGAGCTTATACTGTTGTTTTATTTATTTATTTTTTTTAAATAAATTTATTTATTTATTTGCATGCGTGTTTGTGTGTGTGCGTGTGTGTGTGTGTGTGTGTGTGTGTATGTGTGTGTGTGTGTTTTTTTTGTTTTTTTTTTTTTTTGTGTGTGTGTGTTGTAACCTGACTAGTATGAGTGTAAAAATCCTGGTGGACGACACAGCGCTTCCACTCTGAGTCTGTTACTGTGTGCACATCCAGTTGCATCATGTAGTGAAACATTTTGCAGCAGAAACACATAAATGAAACATGTTACTTCAGGGTTATCTTTAAACACTGGGAACATTACTCAAGTTTAGTTTGCATGGTACTATTGCAAACTTGTATGTGGGATTCATAAATAACAGCATTACATGTCAACACAGACAGAAAGCTACCCAAAAGTCATGTGTCTGTGGAACAACTGAAATCAAAAGAGCAGACAGACAGAGAAATGTCACACTTTCTGTTCTACTTCATATTATCTAACCCAGGGGCCTCAAACTCAACTTACCTAGGGGCCACTGGAGGTAGTGTCTGGGTGAGGCTGGGCCGCATCAAGTGTTCCACAAAAAAAGTCCAACTGATCCAGTCCTCTCAGTCTTAACAAGTCAGAACATGCAGAACATGAAGAGTTCTTCAGAACATTTGTCTTGAGGGAAGAAGCAGCTGAGACCCTCAGTATGGCTTTAAGAGGCTCATCTTTAAGTTTGGACCTGAACTTTGACTTCTTAAAGTTCATTGTAGAGAAGAGCTTTTCACACAGACAGGTGCTGCCAAAAAAGGCTCATGATCCAAAAAAGACATGACTGGGGCTGACAAACATTGTACAGCACAAGGTGACAGGATATATTTTCCCTCCACTCAGTGACACAAACAGGTTACAAGTGACCAATTGCTAATTCCCCATTGTTGTCACGAGCCTGAGCTATGGTAGCCCACAAGTGTTAAAAAATATAAAACGCCCAGATGCATGTAAGAAAAAACATGCGGGCCGTACTAACACAAAGCTTTGATTTCAGGCAGGGGGCCACAAAATATTGTTCTGGGGGCTGCAATTGGCCCGTGGGCCGCGAGTTGGAGACCCCTGATCTAACCCAATGAAACCGTTTCCAGGAAAGTTTCCTGAAAATTTCCATTGAAATTTTAGTTTGAGAATATTGGAAGTTTTGGGGGTCTTGTTGCTGTCAAATTAAATGGATTTTCCTAAAATAAAATATGGAAGTTTTAGACATTTTCTCTTAAAAACAACTCCAAATACATTAGATCCTGATCAGTTTGTGCTTCACCCACAGCGTTTCCACTGAGAACACGTCTCTGGATCTGTTTTGTTCTCTCTTTCCTTCTCTCTTTCCTGCTCTCTATGCACTCTTCCCTTCTGTCTTCTGCTATCACCCTGGTCCAGTCCGGCAGTAAATGTTTAACTTGGCAATATAAAGAAAAAAGAAATTACAAAGCACCAATAAAAAGTATCATTTGAAACTCAAGGGGAGCCTCTTTTCAAAAACGGCACCTTTTGGCAAAGTCAATCTGTTCTGCACAAATACGGCAGCCAGACCACAGTTCTGTTGTCGTGATGCTGGACAGGACAGTTAAAAAAAAAAGAAAAGAAAAGAAAAAGTCCCCGAAAATTCATTTAAAATGTCATTTTAAAATATTGCATTGGTCAGGTTTGCATGTATGTCTGCTTATAACAAAGCAAAATGTTTCATATTTCATTCGTGTATATGACCAGGTAAATGCAGTTCATATAAATTCACAGAAAGTTCCGGTCACTTTGAAATAATTCCTGTTAATTTGTAATACTTCCTGTTAATTTTTGAAAATTCCCACGGAAAGTTTATAACTAGACATTCCTGGAATTTTGCAGCCCTGTCATAAGCCTGACTGTCCTGGTCTAACAAAAAGCTCAGGCCTACAGGATGTGTGTCAAACAGAGGAGCTGGAACTCCTGACAATGCTGTCTCATGTAGAAGGGATGAGGGAACCTCGGAGCTCAATGAGAATAAAGAGGGAAAAGCTGCACATCACATGGACACTGACTGGATATGACACCGGTCAGAACTGCTGATGACTGGTGATGAGAAGCTGAGGCGTGTGCAGAGTTATGGAGTTCAATTAAAAATGTAATCAACTGCGTTTAATGGATGAAGTTTTTATTGTTTGTCTGTTTATAAACAGTATCATCCTCACAGACATCACACAGAGACAGGGATGTTCCTTTAGTTTACTTATTCAAACTGACTGTCACGTGTCAGAGCTAACACACCATCTGTAACTCTCCTACACCTCTCTGTTTGTCTACATCTCTGTCCACACACCCAGACCACATCCTACCTTTAATCAGGAAGTAATAACGACACACGCTTTATTCTTAACGCAGACACTCAACCAATGAAGCAGACTGACAGTACAGTTTCCAGTAAAGAAATGGACTCAGTTAATCATCTTTTTACTCACAAATGTTTCACCTGGAGAAAAAGTCGTACAGGATCATAAAGGCAACACTGAACAGAAGAACAGATATTTGTCTTTATGTAAAGAAATTATTATCTACACAAAGAGGAATGTGTTTGAAATATAAAGAACACAAAAGAGGAGCAGAGAGGGGAGATGTTAGCATATTTAGGTGAAAAACATCAGTATATCCTGAATTCAAAGGGGAACTTTGTGAATCATGCACATTTTAAAGTCTGTCTTCAGGAATTTAAAGTTAGTCTGACTGATGAAGCAGTGCAGGTCAAATAGGAGCAACGTTCAGAAGAGGGAGAACAGTGCATGCTTTAATGAGTCCATTCATTCTGATGAGGGAAGGAATTTTACATTTTATTTTTATTTATTTTTTTTTTTTAAATGCTGTTGCAGATGCTGACATTCAACATCCCCACTGTGCTTCCTCTCATCATATTCTGAAACCAGGACTGAAAATCCAAAATGAATTAATAATCACAATAAACAGTGATGACTTACAGTGAGAGCTATGGGAGCGGAGCTACTTGGCCAACAGAGACATGGCTAAAAAAAAACAACAATGTCCAAGCTGTGTCTTAAGCCTCGCCAAGCTGGCTCCTTTGACCTGACTGGAAAAGCTTGGCTGTGTTTGGCTGGGCTCAGGCAGCAGACAGCAGGAGGTCCACTCCTGGCACAGAAGGCCATAGGAACAGATGGAGCAGCAGGTAATTATAGTTCTGTTCACTGGGATCACCAAGCTCTTCAAGTCATTTCTGGCCTCGGTGGACTTGTTTTGAGTGGGTTTTTAAACGTAAACAGACATTTTAGATGCTACACGAGGTTTAACAGCTAAATAAAGATCCACGGGATGTTTTGTACTTCATGTAGCTTCCAGTTCTGAATGAGGGGGTGTTTCAGTTTGGCTGGAAGCAGTCATCACGTCTGCAGCATCAGGGCGTGAGGACTCCAGGCTGTCTCTCCAGACGTTTGAAACAATCCGTTCTGATTGGTGGATGAGCTTCTTCATCATGTTTTAATCAGAACTAATCGCCGTTCCCCGTGAATCACGTTTACGGCCAGTTTTAGTCAAATGTTGATGAGATTCAGTGAGGCGGTCCAAGAGCAGAACCACAGTGTGTGTGTGTGTGTGTATTTGTGTGTGTGTATTTGTGTGTGTGTGTGTGTGTGTGTGTGTGTGTGTGTTAGGTTGTAAGTCTTAATTTGTACCTATTATGATCACTTTTCCAAAGCCGTGACCAAAACAGTAAAAGGACAAATTCCTCTGAAGCCCATTAGGCCCAAAGTAACGAGCGCTGATGAGTTTTTAAGAGAGACTCTTTGGCTGGAACCACAGCGCGGCCCTCCTCATGAGTCCAATACAATCCTTTTCCCATTATCACCAATGGGACAGTGCTCAAGGTGTGTGCATATGCATACTGTGTGTGTGTGTGTGTGTGTGTGTGTGTGTGTGTGTGTGTGTGTGTGTGTGTGTGTGCAAGTCATGGGAAGGCCAGAACACAGCATCTGCTTTCCCCTCATCATCACACACTAATCACCAATGCCTGTACACACACACACACACACACACACACACACACACACACACACACACACACACACACACACACACACACCACATTCCTGTGTCGGTCAAGCTGTGTACACACAGCAGCAGAGCACTGGATGCAGAAAACTCTCTGTTTGCTACTGATGCTGGCAACAAATCCTTTTTCAGAGTGTGATCAGAAACACATGGAAGTAAACACTGATACACCTGCTGTCTAATGTGCCAACAGCTGCACAACCATGAAGTGTTTCTGGTAAAAGCCAGCCTTTGGATCATAACTGGGCTGCCAGGCATGACATGTCACAGACGCCAAAACAGACATGATAGACTGGAGGAGGCCTTTAGTCCTGCTCAGCCTTCATGATTGGTTTCTTACTGTGCCAGGACAGGAACTGTCCAAAGACGCTCACAGTGTCCTTTCAAAATAAAGTTATGTGAGAATGATTTGTGGTAGACATGTTTTGGCTGAATTTTTAAAGTTCCCCGAGTAACTAAAGAGACCTGCCTGGTAGTGTGATCAAATCCATTTATTATTTTCAGATCAAGCCCTCTCATGGCAACTTACTTACTTACTTATTTATTTGTTTATTTATGGCTCTGGCTGCAATCCTTGTTTTCTGAGTGCTCCTAACAGTCATGAAAGCAGTCTTCAGTGCCTACCTTCATCAGGACCACAGAGTCTGTTTGAAGTTGCTCTGTGTGTTTCATATTTGCTTTTATTTAAGGGGCAGTTGAAGAGAAAAAATGTCAAAACCAGAGTTTCTGTCCTGGCACTGGCTGCAGCACCTGCACCTTCAAACTGGTGAATGTGCTCATTTGTCCTTTGTCTTTGTGGACAAAGTTAAGTACCCTTCTTAATTTAAGGGGTTGGGGTGCAGGTTTCAGGGTTCAGGTGGAGAACAGGCACAGAAAATGTAGAAACACTCTGACTGTGTGTGGATACAGGTTTTCACCCACGACCCAAAAACATAATAGACCAATCCAAAAAAAGAAACTGAATTATCCGATGTGTATAAAATCAATTTCCCTGTGGTCACATATTGTAGTGATGGGCAGTTTGGCTCTTTTCAGAGAGTCAGATCTTTTGACTTGGCTCCCAAAGAAGAGCTTGCTCTTTTGGCTCCCAAACAACTCTGAATTTAATATCATTGGTTGCCTCATATTTTAGCCTAACCTGATAAATATGAATGATTTGTGTACTGATGAACTCTTTTTCATCTAGCATTGTTATGAGAAGCCTCATAATTTCCTTATTTTTTTCTGTAACAAAAGCAGACATCCTTACCTCTGTTTAACAATTTACTCAAACTACTTTTGCAAATTAAAAAAACAAAACAAAACACACACTGCACAGAAACCCACAGAAAAGACGCAGAAAAGAACCAGAACCAAACTTTTATTCTTACAGTATATTTATTTATTTATTTATTTATTTATTTATTTGTTTGTTTGTTTGTTTGTTTGTTTGTTTATTGTCATCAATCCAAAAATAAAACAGCTCCAGAATGGTGATCCACGTTGTGGTCAGCGCTGGAGGGAGTGTGGAGATCTTTTAGTGGATCACTTCCACATTTTCTGGGACTGTCCTATTAAATGTCCCCTCAGGTGTGAAATAGTACAAATGATCAACTCAGGAATGGGGTCTGAGATTAAACACGATTTCTGTACAATATAACTTTGGAACTTGACATTTGTAAACAACTGTAAGCCTATGTATTTGGTTAAAATAATGTTGGCAGCCAGTAAAAAAGCAAAAACAAGAAGATAGTGATCTAAGGAGGCACTAACAAAAGAAGATTGGATTAGACCTGTGACAGAAATGAAAACATGGACAAGCTGTCTTTCTCTCTTAATCTTTGTATTAACAAATTCAAAGACTATTGGAGGAAATAGATAACTCACTTCAGTTTGATCAACCCTTAACAATGTTTGGTTTTTAAATGTATGTTGAAGTATAACAGCGCCCTCCAATGTGCATCAGAGGCCACAACAGGTGAAACTGGGCTCTGCTCTGGTCTGTTGGGCACCCCTCCCCACTCAGTTGCAAGTTGACAATATCTTAATATTGATAAAGGAAGTGTATTTGAAATATGTGTGGCTCTGTCTACTTTGACCCCCTCTGATTTGAGGTCATAAGGCAAACATGTGCCTCGTTGACCTCTTTGACCTTACCTGATTTTTTTTTTTCTTTTTTTTTCTTCTTTTTCTTTTTTCATTCCTGTCCTGTTCCCTTTAAAAAAAATAACTGGCCGTCTTAATTTTGTTTCTATAATGTAGATCAAATTGTACCGGAGTATATTCTTTTTTCAAGTTAGTTTTTTCTTCTTTTTTTTTCCTTTTTTTTAGGATGCATTCCAGTACTGAATTTCTGTTTTTTTTTTTTTTTTTTTTTTTTTTGTTTGTTTGTTTTTTTAGTTTCACTTGTGTAACCCCGGCCCCAACATCAGGTCCTTTCAGTGGGTTTCTGTCCTGTTTGTAACTCTATGCCCGCTATGACCAAGAATACTGGGTCAGTCCCCTCTAGTTTCCACCAGTGCTGAGACGCGGCCAGCACGCTTTTGTCTGGATAAGAGCTGACGTATTTCAAAATATGTGAGAAAGAGCCACAGATAGTGATTTGTAAAGCGTGTGCTGCACGCACCACCAATGATCTAGGCCAGAATGACTGAGGAGAACCCGCCTGGAGAGGGAGACCAGAGTGCAAAAAATAGAACTCGGCGCTCTGAACTAGATGAGGGGCATACCTCTCATAGATCAGATCTATACCCTGTTCTTTCATTGAACAGACTAAACAGCCTCATCTTATTTATCTTATTTATATGATGAGATGGTTAAGCCTTCACAACTCCTCTGCTCTCTGTATTGCGCACAGCAGGGCCGCCCGATGCCCGGACATGAACACGTGAGTGCACACACACATAAATACACACACACAAGCACACCATGTGTTGGACAGAGAGTCCAGAAAAATGTCACAACCATCACAAGAGATGCAAAAAATAAAATAAAACCTGTCTTTTGAAGCACTCTGAGGTCATCTCTGTGAACACCTCATCTCATGTTGAATGATTTCAGAAGCGGTAATTACTAAAATAAATTCAGCACTGGGGGAAAAGTGGGGGAATTTAAATTAGGGAGGCAAAGGGTTAAGATAAATCCCTCAGTTGAATCATAAGTCCCAACAAACATTGGGAGTTGTTTCTCAACCGATGGGAGTCGGCTCCTCTGATTCACTACAAGGCATCTACTAGAGCTGCATCCTCTACATCTGACACGTCACTAGCATTCTGCTATTCTGTTGTGATCCTGGTTTAGTCATCTCAGTGGTCTTCAACAAAGAAATGTAGAAAACAGATCAAACCTTTTGTTTGCATGTCAAATTTATTACCTGTATGTATTTTTAGATTTTTACAGTGATGGATGAAATAAGACGATGTAAACAGTTATTGATTACAAAGAACGTTACAATTCCTCAATCAGTGTTTTCTGCTTTTTAAGCCCCTGTCTTATTAGCCCTCATTTATAAAACGTGCATATGACCGAAAAAATGGGTGTACGCTCATTTCCAGGCACAGATCGGCATTTATCACTCTGAATGTGGGCAGAGGGTACGTTCAAATCCCACGCCAGGTCTGAGTTTGTGTACGCAAGTATCATGTCAGAGGGGAGCACAGTGCAGCGAGGAAAATCCCTCTGTTGGATCATATGAGTGCAGAGCATTTTCAGACAGACAGACAGACGGACAGACAGACAGACAGACAGACAGACAGACAGACAGACAGACAGACAGACAGACAGACAGAGGTTTGCAGATTAATATTTAGATAGCTGAGTTAGATATGACACCAAGAATGTTTCAAACATTTCACTTTTTTTCTACCAATCTCTGTAAAATACATTGCTTACATTGCCAGAGCAATGCGAGCTGTCAGCTGATTTTTTCATATAAAAATATTTCCTTTATGGATTTACTTTGAAAATTAGAGAGGCTGTTTGCAGTGATGAATGTCCACAGTAAAGTCTGAGCAGAGATGATTCAAAGGGACGCTGGATCAAACTTTTAGTGTGTTATTGTTTTTAAAGGAAGCCATATTGATCACAGGATTTACCTTTAACCATTAAGTTATGATGCAGGATCACAACCAATCAGCTCGTCTCATGATTAAACTCCAGTCTACCTGTGCAAAAATGCGCACAAGCGATGAACCTTTTATGCAAAGATACAAAACAACCATCAATAAACTTTACTGAAATCAGTTTGTAGTTTAACCAGTTCACAGGCCTGCATATTGAAAATGTTTTATTATCTGTATCAGACACGGTGCAGGTTGGTCTGTCCCTCTGTCACTGATCCCTGAAACTGATGCAGAGCTTCATTCACTCCTCAGTCTGTCACAGGTCCAGGTCCAGGGTCAGCTTCAGGTTCAGGTTGGGGTTAAGGTTTTGGTTCAGCCTGGAGTCTGACTGCAGCTTCTTTCAGAGCTTTTTTACATCTTTAACATGGATCTTTCCACATTTTTAGACCTGAACAGAAATAATTAATAATATTTGGTCTTCTCATGGTTAGATATCACAGATTTATCAAATGAAGTATAAACAAAGAATGTGTCAATTAAATGTGTTTAACTCTGCCATAGTTTGGTTTGTTACATCAACACAGCCGTTTGCGACTGCAGACGTGGTTCTTCTGACTCTTTAACGCCTCTCTTCCAGCTGCCAAACAACTGCTTCATTTCTCTCTACCTCAGATGCTGTGGTGTTGATCTCCAGCTCAGAGAAATCTCCTATTTCTATAATGCGTCCCTCCATGTCGTAGATTCCTTTGGTTCAGCCAGCTGAACTTTGAATATTTAGGGGTGTGTTATTTAAATTATAATTGTTTACAGCAGCCAGGTTTATCAGTATTTGATCAGGCATAAGTCATGACTGGCCCTGGCACTCAAGTTTCCTAAATCACACATGGATGTTGCCGTAAGCTTGTTTCTACATCCAAATCTGCGCCAATTCCCACGCAAGATTGATAAATGAGAGCAACTTTGAGCAGCTTTTCAGTTTTTATTACTGAAGTGTGGATAAAAAACAATATCGGAACAGATTTAGAGAGCACAAGATATCAAACTCATTAAAGGATTGATGCTCATGTGGAAGCTGCAGCATTTCTAACTTGAGTGAAACTTGTCCTTCTTGAAAGATGATGAATCTACTCAAAGAGGTGCAGGGAAAAGAGTAGACTCTGAGTGAGCTGCTCTGTCCTGCTCCATGCTCTGTTCTTTATCCCTCCAGCTCAGTTTGTGACCCACAGGATGTTAGCCTGTGTGCAGCAGGAGGACAGTGACTAAAAAACAGCCTTTTCCTGGATGATCCATGTTTCCATCACCAGCCAGGCTTGAAAGGAACCCTTGTGATCAGGTCTCTGCTAGAAGAAGGACAGACTGTGTCCTCCAAAAGTCTGATAGTTACAACCTCACTTTATCTTCCCAAATGTTTGTGTCTGCATGTTTATTTTACTACCGCTTGCATCTAAATCATTCAGAAATTTCAGGAGGATGTTCTTTTCCTCTTCGCTGAACATCAGGTTCATTGTTATTTCAGAATGCTTTTATTTGATGGTGAGCTACAGTCAGTTTTTTTATTTTTTTTTATTTTACTTTTTTTAAATCTGAAATGATAAATTAATGATGCCTCTTTCCGCCCCTTTACCTCTGTTTGGTTTTGTCACACTTAGTAATACTCTGAAACTTATTTGTTATATCGATTTTCAAACATGGGAGCAACGAGGGTTCTGGGAAATAGCTTCTGAGACTGTTAAATTACATTTTTGGAGTAAAGGTCCATTTGTTTCAAAGCTTTCAGACACTTTGGTTTGTATCATTTGAGTTAAATGTTAAAATGGATTATTTTCAGTGAGCACTTTCCCTTTATTTTCCACTCAGGACAAAGACTGCCACAGGAAGAGATTAACATACAGCAGGAGCTGGACTAGTGGACAGGTCTCAGGTGTGCAGGTTGACTGGAAGCAGAGGTGTGATAGACAGCCAGCCACACACACACACACACACACACACACACACACACACACACACACACACACACACACACACACACACACACACACACACACACACACACACGAGCTGAGCGTTCCTTAAGAAATGATGGTTCATGACGAGGTAGCCCACTGCTTCACTCCAAACTGTTCTCTGCATGAACCTGGACTGTGGGCTGTTTCAGAGCAATAAATGCTCTGTGTCATGTGTAAACAAAAACTCTTAATGAGGGGGCGTCCTCATTTAGTCTGCTGCTGTTGGATCACTGCAGGTGTTTCTTAAAGTCAAACTGCAGTCCACCCTCTTTTAATCAGGATTTGGACAAACAAACGTCTTGGACCCACATGTGGAGCCACTCTGGTTGCCAGCATTATCTTTGGCATGCAGGCGGTAACTTAAGCAGCAGTCCCAGTTGGCTGACGACAGCGTCTGACTTTCTCTCTCTCTGTTTACCGGACAGATGTCTGTTAGAGCGTGAGCTGGTCTCCATCTTCCTCTCAACACTTCTTTTACAAATCAAACATGCTGCACTGCTCTGTTTTCTTACAGCGCCAGTCCTTAAAAACAAAACACTGTTTCTGGCTCCTCTTAACACCTCCTGGCCAGCATTTTTATCTGCCAGGCAAAAAAAATATATCCAACTGATTTTAATTCCTCTCTAACATGGAAACAAAGTGGACATATAGAGAGTTTAAATCAGCTGTCTAAAAAATGATTTCAGAACAAGCTGAACTAGTAGGTTAAAACAGATGAAAAGCAGAGACCCCAATAAAACAATTTATTTTTTCCCAGATTCAATTCTCTGGTTTCTCAGCAGTTTCTGTTTCTGTTTCACTATTTTACATCCGTACACTAGGGGGCGCAGTGGTGCTGGTGGCATAAAGTAGCATTAGAGCACAGAGAAAGAATAAATTTCTTCTGAGAGGAAAACGACCGACCTCGGATTGAATAAAAAACCTCTGACTGGCTGGGCGGATAAACTTCTCTCTGACTGGCCGAAAAGTCTGTCAATCTCAGAGCAGGCCCGCCTTTTGCTCATAGAATTTATGAACAGATCGTTTTGTAGTTTTGCACCAACCATCTCAGCAGAACCGGAAGTACAATTTCTGATTTGCACTTGTCGAAAACAGAATGTGTGACTCGTGGGGAGGATTGGAGTGGTTGTAAGTAGCTGTTTGTGTTTGTGTGACACATAATAAATGACACAGCTATTTTCTTGGTAAATTCTTTCACAGAGTTTTTGTACAAGTTCACATTCAGATTTGCACATATTCAAATTCTCACTGCAACTTCATTTCATACGATACAGGAGCACAAGTATGTTTTGCACCCAGTGCGCTGCAACAATAGGTGCAAAATGTGAGCGTGTCAGTGTTGAAATATGTGACTTGTAGAAAAGGATTTGTGCACCTGTGAATATGATTTGTGTACCTGTGAATATGATTTGTGCACCTGTGAATATGATTTGTGCACCTGTGAATATGATTTGTGCACCTGTGAATATGAATTTTGCAACTGTGAATATGATTTGTGTACCTGTGAATATGATTTGTGCACCTGTGAATATGATTTGTGCACCTGTGAATATGATTTGTGCACCTGTGAATATGAATTTTGCACCTGTGAATATGATTTGTGCACCTGAAATTACGATTTTGTGAATTTGTATTTTTGTGTTGTATTTGTGTGAAGAAAAAAAAATCGGCACATACAAGAAATTATTTCACAAGTACAAAACTCATAGTGTGGGACATCAAATTTGCTGATACACATTCAAGTTCAATGTTACAGGTGCTCAAACATTTTGCAGAGACACACATTGAGCTGCTGTTATCCTCTCAGAAGAAATGTATTCTTTCTCTGTGCTCTAATGCTACTCTATGCCACCAGCACCACTGCGCCTCCTAGTGTACGGATGTAAAATAGTGAAACAGAAACAGAAACTACTGAGAAACCATAGAATTGAAACTGGGAACATTTTGCACCTGAAATACCTTCATAATAAAGAAACTAATCGTGGGAAACGGAGAAACTACTGAACTGTGAAGGAAATATTAAGCTGTATTAACTATATTTTGTGCATTAATCAATACTAATTGAGCTCCTTTATTAAATGATTAACCTTGTGTACTCATATGTGTAACATAAATACGTTATAAACCTGTTGACTTTGCAGCTACAATTGAAGGAAGTCTGTGGTAGAATGTGTGCTGAGGAAAGGAGTAGGACTCCAGCTGGAGGCCTTGAGCTGAAGGACTTGTCTGACTGTCTGTCTTGGATGTGTGGCAAGGCAGGGGGAGACTCTAAGGACTGGTGTATTATCAACAAAATACTCTGACCTGACAACGCCAACTGGGGAATTTCACCCCAGGAAATATACAAATACCTCAGTCACTAAACAAAAGGGCAACACAGGTTCAATAGCTAAATTAAGACAGAGATGTGGTTCCAACATAAAATTTAAATTTATTGATTTTGACTGGAAGTATTTGTAGAGAGAAGGGTATTAGTTATTGCTGTAAATAAGTAGCTTAGTCACTAAGAAAAATATCAAAATTTATTACAGTAACAATGATTTGTTTATTATAAATAGGACATCTCCAATCAGAAGTAATGTAAAAACAGCAAAACATGAAGGGGGGAGTGAGGGATGCTAGCAGAGGGCAGGCAGCCTAATATCAAAGGGTGTGTTCCAGGAGTGCACTTACTCACCACTCGTGAACTCACAGCAAAAGGCAATCACAGCAAACGGGTGCAAACTATCGTGTCCCAGTGCGCTTACCGCTACAATTGGTGCAGGGAACCACCTAGAGTGCTTACGCCCACCAGCAACTGGCAACCACTTCACTGTAGAGGGAAACTACAAATGGATTAAACAAAGGAAGACAAATAAAACCAGTTGACTCTGTTTTAAAGTTGCTGAAAACTAGTTTAAATGTAGGCAAAACAGCAGCCAATCACAGGCCTGAAATACAAAGAAATGAACAACATTAAAACTTCTTTTATAACAATCAATTGTATTTAGCTCACAAGTGTTGGCCTACTTACCCACTGCTGGCTTCACTAATACAGTGGCAGTAAGACAATTACCCGTATGTCAGGCCTGCATGCCACAAGTAAAAAACCAGCAGGACAATGGACTCTTTTTTTTTTTTTTTTTTTAATTAATATCCCTGCATCTCAGCAATGAGTCAACAATATCCAAACAAAACACACCTTAGAGAACCAGTCATCAGTTCACCCGGCCAGGGCCTGGAAGCAGACAAGCGGACACACAGACAGGACTATTTCAGGACCAAGTCAAGAGTTAATGGCAAATAAAATACTTGGAACCAGCCTGAAATCATTATTGGATGCATAACCTACATCAGCACAAGAAACATGTGGCAACCAGCAGGGCAAAAGGGCAGCCATGTTGCCACAGGTGCTTTATATAGAGTTGGGCTGATTAAGGGGAGGAGCTGACCCATTTTCAAAAGGCTGCATTCAAGTAAAACCAAGACTTGAACCACTGTTCCCGCTACATAAGCATGGAGAAGGATGTGCCTGACTGTCTTGAATGCATGGAGCAGGATGTGCCTGGGACCAGATAACATTCTTGGAGGATAAACGTGTGAAAGGTCTGAATTTGCAGTAACCACTTCCTTTTAGGGAAACATCGAAAGACGCTGACTATGCTACGCTATAGAAAGGACAGTGTGGCTCCGCCTTTTACGATTTTATGGTTTTGTGGGAAAATTTGAGTGGAAACGGGTGACAAGACAAAAAAAAAAAAAAAAAAAAAAAAAAAAACTGATCCCTGAACTGATATATATATATATATATATATATATATATATATATATATATATATATATATATATATATATATATATATATATATATATGTATATTTATTATTATTATTATTTAGACCATCTAATCTCTTCTTAACTCTCAATCCCGATGTATTTTATTACTCCGAAAAAACGGCAGCTGTCAATAATGGTTAAAGAGATGTAAAGAGATTTTGACTTGTACTGCAGCCGACCACCAGAGGGGGCAGTTTTTGTGGTGACCTCAGTTTGAGCCGAGCGAGACGACACACTTTTTTTTTTTTACAGTCTATGGAGGGGACATATCCTTCTCTCTTCTGCTCTTGACGAAGGCAGACGCTTTTCTTCTCGCTCCCTCCTCCCAGTCTGCCCTGCAGCTCTCTTGACTTGTGCTGTCTTCTGTCTGAACTGTAGAGACCCCCTCTGCATTCAATCTGAAACCCAAGTTAGGGATTTGATCAGCTGGTCTCTCAACGCAATGGATCTAATTTTCTCAATGAGGAAACTGGGCAAAGGGGAGCCCACCTGTCCCGATGGAACGTTTCCGGCTGGATATACAGTCGACTCCTGGGAGAAGTAGAGGATCATGTGCCTGTCGATTCTTTCCATCAAGGATGCCGAAGATGTCTACATAATTGGATTTATGATAACAGGCTTCCTGCTGTTTGGAGTTGGTGGGGTCCTAATTTATTGCAAATTTTGGAAGGTGCAGGCTGCTCTATTGGAAAGAGAGAAGCTGCTTATGGATGTTTGTATCAGGGCTGCCAACATTCAGACTAATGTGTTGGTTGAGCTTAATCGCAGGCAGGATGCAATTATTGGACTCATTCGCAAGGTGGATGACAACTTGGAGAAATGTCAGCCGGGCCATCATATTAGGACCTGAGACGACCAGAGAGACTTAAAGGCAGATGGAATGCAGAGTCTGCCTGACCCAAACAATCCTTATCTCTCTTTCAACTCCCCATATTGGCCTTGAAGGCTGAGAAATCTCTACTCTCCTGGATGGAATGTAGGGATAATGCTCGGCCTACCCTCCCCTCCCATCACCCCATACTCCTGTGAACTTTGTGGCTGGATCAGAACTCTTCATGGTCGTCTCCACGGCAACAGCTGTGGCCTTGTCATCATCAGGTGACAGAGACATTGTTGAGACTGGGTGGAGATGAAGTCTACAGGCTTAGACACACAATCACATAAAGACACACAGCACACACCCCCTCAAACTCAAAGCCTTCTGACTCCTACCCCCCTCTCTCCCTCGTCACGGTGCAGTGCGCTGTGGGTTGATGCACACGCGCTGTGATGTGGCGTTTGGTCCGCTTTAAACGGACCAGAGTTCGTTTCCTCTGCCAGTCTGCTTCATTTAGGCAGGTATGACAGCTTATCCAAACTGGTGCGGACCAAACAAGTGAACTCTGGTCCACCTGAAAACGTGGGTCTCGGTAGAGGCGTAGGTAGGTAGTGACGCTATACGCAGTGCATATGCAGTGCCAGAAGTCACAGTCCTTAAACTCTGAGCTCATATGTTGTCAGATTTTAGATCGTCAGTTAGAAAATAACAGGATCAATCCCTGACAAGCTACAATAGCATAATAGAAACAGTTGCATTTACTAACATTGTAGCATTCCATTAAATGTGTGACGAAGCACAATACAAGAAGGCTCGTCCATCCCTGTTTGTAATCCATGAGGTAACATACCTTGGCTGTCATCGTTGTAGCAACACCAAGAACCCGTAGTCTCTCGCCAGTCTCCTCAGTATTCTCCTCTGGTGCCACCTCTCTTTTATTTGTCACACTACGAAATGCTCCATGCCTCTCTGCCTTACCAGATGATCATATTGCACCGCTTGCTGAACCATGAGCATTTGAAACAGGAACACCATCCCCAAAACAGCCAACTTCCCATGATGCTCCATCTTTACTGTTGTTTTTCCTGGAATTTCCTCTCCTACTTTGTCCAATCGATGAGCGCCCCTTTCAACCACCTGATGCTGCTCAGAAAGTTTGGTGCACTTTAGAAATCACAGTGTAAAAGCAGAACCGAAGCAAGTGATCAATGCAACAATGTTGTTACTTTCAGCTCCCCAATCGAACCGAGTCTGCTTAGTCAGGTGTGAAAACGACCTTATTCAGAAAGACCGTTTCTCATAAAATCAGAAGGTCCTTTAGTCAGAAGTTATGTTGTACATCTTTTTTGGACAAAAGCATCTGCTAAATGAATTTGTACAATTGTAGAAAGCCCACTAGTCAGAAGGCCCTTTAGTCAGAAGGACTGTTTATCAGAAAAATGTTAAGCAAGTGATAAATGCAACAATGTTGCGACTTTCAGCTCCCCAATCGAACCCAGTCTGCTTAGTCAGTGTGAAATGGCCTTAGTAAGTACTGTTGTTATTTTAACCATTAGGTTATAACTCCATGAAGTAGGTGATATTTGGGTAATTATATCTCAGATATTAGACCACTGACCTGAGGAACATGTGAACTAGGCACAGGTTCCATCAGGAGAGGGACTCAATGAGTAGTGACCTCCACAAGCAGAAGGATCCAACAGAAGGATCTAAGGTTCATGTGAATGTCAGAGAGTTAGAAATGTTGAGAATAAGGTTTACAATCATCCTGTGGGTTTCCTGCTAAGTTTATTCAGTTGAAGGTATTACAGGTTCATGTGGTATATCACCAGTCCTCCCACTCACAATCATTAGAGGATTTTACCCTTGACTGATATCGAACCAAGTCTCCAGCTCCAGCAGAACTTGCATGTTAAAGTTCAGAAGAGGACAGCAGCTGGGCCTTTTACCATTTTATGGTTCTGTGGCCAAAAAACCTCCATCATGGCCGCCATTGTGCAGCCAGAGTCTGCACAGCAGAGACTCTGAGTGGAAACGATGATCATTGCTGATCCCACAGAAAGACCAGGAGCTTTGACTACAGCAAGCCCGGAGCTAATCCATGCAGATCACAAAATCTGAAATTCACAAGTCATACCTGGTAACTGGACGAGCTGTATGTCTCTGCACCAGTTAGAGAGAAAAGAAGTCACTCTCACACACACACACACACACACACACACACACACACACACACACACACACACACACACACACACACACACACTAACCTTAGAGCAGACTCCCACAGTGTGTGGCTGATGCTCATTTCCAGCTCTGGAAGACGAAAAAAATCAATACCTTATTGAGGAATACAAATAAAGAGAAAAACAAAACCTGAAAAGGTTTTGTTTTTCTCTTTCTATGTAAGGTTTTTTTTTTTTTCAAGTTTTTCAACCTGAAAAACTGAGAGGATGTTTTCTTACCTGGAGAATCAAACAACGTGTGCACTGCCTGCTTGGTGCCTGCCTGGTGCCTGCCTGGTGCCTGCTTGGTGCCTGCTTGGTGCCTGCTTGGTGCCTGCTTACTGGTTACCTAGAGGAGTCCAGCACTTGTTGATCTGCAGTGAAAATGTTCATCTGATATGTGCCTAAAGAAGGTGAACATGGCAGTGCATGTCAGAGGGAAGATGTGATCTGTATTTATTTCTAGCTAAAGATTAATTTTTGAAGTATCCCCCATGTAAATCTTTTATCACAGAACATTAAAATCCATATTAGCAGGTGTCTAGCCATGGCTTTAACAGACACTAGGATTTGGAGTGTTTGCTGACTCTAACCCCTGTTTCAATATTTAATGGTTAAACAACTCTTTAGAAAGCCTTTCCCATCTGCTCCCCTGTTCCTGCCTTCAGGAGCGCCGCTTACATCAGCCAAATTTGGAACGACATGGGTCAGGATGACATCTTACAGGAAGCCTGCCCCGCTTATGACTCATATTCAGACATGATGGCTCTAATGTTTATTCCTCTGCCTTTGAAAATGCACAGGTGTCTGGGAAAGACTGCCTCTATTGATTTGCTTTTTATATAAATCAGCAGTGGCTGTACTGGAATCAAATAAAACTGTCAGCCTTTGACACCTTTGAATCAGGGAACTGTAGCGTCTTATCGGCACACTTTTACGTCATCTCACACACCAACAAATATCACTGTTTATTTCTGTATTCCAAGACTTTCAGAAGAAATATTTACCCACTACAGCTTACAGGAAATGTATTTAAAGAGAGGGGGTAATGTTATGGTTCCTGTGAACCAATCTGTTTTTGGATGACCCAGAAGCAGGCGGAAGCAAGGAGGCCCGTTTGAAGGATTTTTATTGCACACTGGGTGACTGACTGAATGAATGAATGAAAATTCAGAGCAATACAGTTGAGGCTGTGTAGGTGGTGACTTGGGCTGCAGGCAGGTTGAAGAGGAGGCACTGGAGGAGTTGGGAAAGACAAACTGGTGTTAGAACCACAAAAACTGGAGAAGAGCATAAATGACAAACTTGTGATACTTGGGACGAAAGTATAAGCATTGATACTGCTGAAGCAGCTTCACTACACTGGTGCCGGTTGATCCTCAAGCAGGGGCTTAAGAACTGACACTACTAATTGCTCACAAACTGCAGGTGTGGAGGTAATCAGCAGCAGTCTAACAGGGAGGGGAGGAGGGAGAGAGTTCCACACAGCACACCACAGGCCTGTACTACAAAACTGGATTAACATCCGGAATCTCTCTCTGTTACCTGGGTTGACTTAATGAGATATTCGCAATCCTGAGAAGCAGAACTACGAAGCTGGATATCAACTCGCTCAGTGAATCCAGGGTCTTCCAGCCTTGATCAGAGCGTGCTCACATTAAAGGGGTGGAGTCTGCAGAATCTGACCAATCACAGACATGGAGAAACAGGAGAAACCCTGCAGAGCAGCCTACTTTACCATGGAGGAGCAGATTCTTTAGAAATACAAAGAATTTAAACACGTCAACAGGCCAAGAGCAACGCCGCTACTGCAGCAAAGGCCAGGAAGGAATGCTGGCAGAAAACTGCCAACTCTGTTAATGTGTTATTCGTGAGATTATCCAAAATTAATTCATGGGACAACATAAACAGACAGCACTCTGATCACTCAGTTTGACTTTATTATGGAACAGGTGTTTGGAGCAGAGCTCCTCCTCAGTTCTTTGTTTTGTATTTTCCATTAAGTTTTGAGGCTCAGCCCCCGTTTGAGCACGTTTTGTGTTGGAATTTTAATAAATAATATAAACATTAATTCCTAGTTGGTAACAACCAGCTAGCACTCATCCGAGGTAAAACAAATTACACAACAGCAAGACATCATTCCACCGAGGGGGGCCAATCAGATTCTAGCAGTGCTCATGAAGGCCCCTCTCTTCCCTTTCATAGCGATGATGTAAAACTCTCCAAAGTCTCTAAATCTGTAATGTGTCATATATCATAGCTGAAGCCACACTCCTCCTCAGGGCCGCTGCTGGCCATTTGGGTGCCCTAAGCATAATTACTTTTTGGTGCCCCCCCCCCCCCCCTTGCCGCCCCGTGAGGAAAGAAAAAACACACACAATATTTGGAAGTGCAAACCGAAGACATATATTATATGTTACAAACAAGAACAGCAGAACTACAATATTACACTAGAACTAACTATGGAACAGGCAAAACCACACACACACACAAGTAAAATAAATAATAAGAAAATAAATTCAAATAAGAAAAACAGAACTATACAATTAGACACACAAAACAAGAAAAGTCACCAAACTACAAACTCTGCAAAGACATTATATATTGCACTGTAGAACCAACTATAGAATAGGCACACAAAAACACACAAGTATTTTAAAGTGCAATTTTCTTCAATAAAATAAACAAAATAAATGTATTTTCCTCATCAATGTTGCTACTGTTGTCAAAATAAATCAATCTATAAATGCAGAGACAGCAGAGGGTCTTTGGTTCGAGTCCAATGAGGTAAGTGATGAGGTCACGCAGGGACACACTGGGGCATGGCCAATCACTGAAGTCACCCTAGGGCGGAGTGCCCGAAGGGTGCTTTGAACTAGTATAAATAAATACAAATAAGTAATACAGTACTATACAATTAGACACACAAAACAAGAAAGGTCACAAAACTTTGCAAAGACATTATATATTGCACCGTAGAACCAACTATAGAATAGGCACACAAAAACACACAAGTATTTGAAAGTGCAATCTTCTTCAATAAAATAAACCAAATAAATATATTTTCCTTATCAATACTGCTACTGTTGTCAAAATAAATCAAAATAAATCCAAATAAGAAAAATACAATTATAAATACAAACTATACAATTAGTCACACAAAACAGTAGAAAAGTCACACAGTATATTACACTATAGAATAGTCTATAGAACAGGCATTTTTCAGCAGTTGTGGGAGGCTCTACAGAGGCACACGTCTGCACTTCCTGGCTGCAAAATCGTCTATTAGGTCATCATATGACAGCTTCTGAGCGAGTTCTGCATTGATGCTGATGACAGCGAGACCACTTAGACGTTCCTGTCCCATTGATGAACGCAGATAATTAGTCATTTGTGAATCTACAAAAAAAGTTATCTACCGGCGTGCCGACGGCACCGTGCCGTTATGTTATGCATGCCTGCATACATATGCTTATTAGGCTACATGGTTTAAGCACATTAACATTTTTAAACGTACCCGAAAGTGATGCACGGGCGTCTTCACGCAGTTTCTTCTTTTTTCTTTTCTCCGCCCCCGACTCCTGCTGCCTTTTTGGGGCCATTGTCAAGAAAACTTGTCACGGGGGGGCATTGGTGATCAATCAAACATGCGCACCCCACAGGAATACGGCAACTGTGGAGGGCCCTGTGCCCGGTCAAGTGTACCATAATTATTTCTATTATTTCAAGTAATTCTGTATATATTATAATTCCTATAATGGTCTAATGGTGCCCGTAGTTGTGTTTCATCTTAAATTTCATGTACAAAAAAATTAATAATAATAATAATATATATATTTTTTTGGCATCGCGTGATGCACGTGTACGTAGCGGCGGCCCTGCTCCTCCTGTCCACTGACTTTTCTGCACTGTGTGTGTGTGTGTGTGTGTGTGTGTGTGTGTGTGTGTGTGTGTGTGTGTGTGTGTGCTCTGCCTTCTGTGAGGTCCTCGCAGCTTTGTGTGGACAAATGACGTCATTTTAACAGCCTCGCCCCCTCCCGGGGTCCTTTTCATACGGGAAATTTCTGCATCGCGCACCTCAAAAAATGTTTAACTTCCATGCAGAGATGCACAGACGAGCAGGGACCCCTCATGTCCGAAGTACAAAAGAAACTGGAATTTATATGATTCCCCACACAGAAATCACCTTGATAAGCGTTTGACTAACAATTCTTGACGTGAAATTTCAGCCAAAGTTGGTAGAGAGGAGGAATTTGTAAAAATATGTAGCAAACTGTGTGAAAAACTTCTTCTTCTGTAGTTTAGTGCTGTGGTAGATATGTGTTTTTGATACACCGCCCCCTGCAGTTTGGGAAGAGACACTACTCAGAGTGTGAAAAACCATAAAATGTGTTTTCTTGTGAAGATCTCGTGCTTCCAATTTCCTCGCGTCACATCCGTGCGGAAAGCATAATCAGCCCTTAACAGGCTTCAGTGGAGAGCACAGGACAGAGACAGACTGCCCTCCAACCTGACTGCTGGTTCATTACAGTCCAGACCTTACAGGCAGGCTGTCAGAAGGTGGACTCCCAGCGGTCAAAAGAAGAAGAAATGAGAGATTCAAGCAGCTCTGTTATTGAGCAGTGTTCAAAACTTCATACCACGGGTTATCATTCAGAGGCACTGAGGACTTTCAGAGTTATCCAGAAATCATCTGTTCATCATCCAAACTTTAAAATGAGATTAATGCCAAACAGGAATCTCCTCTGGCTCCAGAATAAACTTCAGACTCTTCACTCTGTGGTCGATTTCACTTATATCTCATCCAGAATGTTCTTCTGCAATTTGCCCTCCATCACAGGAGTAAGGCATGATGGGTAAATACCTCCTGTGTGTGTAAAACTGAATTTTCATGAAAAGTCAGTCTAAAATCCTGCACTGCTTAAAATAACTGTGGGGAAATTAAAAAAAAAAAAAGAAGAATAAAGGATCAGGAGTGGTGAAACACCGACTGTGATTAGACATCAATCATATTTGCATAATTTTTTTTTTTAAAAAGAGACTTTAATCTGTTACTCCGAAAAGCTAAAGAGATGAAAGAGCAAACTTTTCATACCTGACTGTGTTGAAGATTCAAAGAGGATTTCATGCCAGGACGTCTCTCTCTCTCTCTCTCTCTCTCTCTCTCTCTCTCTCTCTCTCTCTCTCTTACTCTCTCTCTCTCTCTCTCTCTCTCTCTCTCCCTCCCTCCCATCACTCCATTGGCTGTCTGTCAGCATTTTTAGCCCTTTGTAACTAGTGTCTCTACTGAGTTGTCATATGGCTTTTGGAATAAATTTCCGGCCACAGAATTGTGATGAGACTCACAGAGTATAGATCTGACATGTTGACCTGGAGGAAATCAACACATTTGTTACCGGCATGCTGCTTTGTGAAAGCCTTTAAAGTTGCATCAGTTGGCACATTTGAAGGTTAACAAGGGCTGTGCTGACACAAACTGATGCTGCACCGTTTATAAAGCCTCATTACCAGGCCCAGGCCCAGGCCACAGTGACAGGATGTGCGATCTTGTTAAATGTCAGTAAATGAAATAGACTGAAGAAATGTGCATATCCAGTGCACTTGAATTCCAAACTGAACCATACATTTCCAGACAATAAAGAGAAATCCGATGTGGTCTTTGTTTAGGACCTATCATCACTGAGTTTAAAGCTATGAAACTCTAAATCTGGTGGTACAACTCTCTCAGCTGGCACACTTGCAGGCAGAGTGGTGCAGTCTGAGTGACAGGCCCGGCACATGTGTTGAGTGTGTGTAAGCCATCAGACTCATAATGACATGATGAATAAATGTAAAGGAGACACCAGAGGAACAAACTGAGGCAGGGCTCCAGCAGTACTGGAAACTACTGTGGCAGGATAATTTATGTGACATCATACCACCCCAATTCCACTGAAGATGGGACTTGGGGAAAACATGGTAAATGGTAAATAGACCAGTACTTATATAGTGCTTTTCTAGTCTTTGTGACCACTCAAAGCACTTTACACTGCTCATCTCATTCACCCAATCACACCACATTCACACACTGATGGGAGGAGGAAGCTAGAAACCATCAGTTTTTCTAACACATTCATACCCATTCACACATCACTGAACAACAGTGGGAGCAATTTGGGGTTCAGTGTCTTGCTCAAAGACACTTAGACATGTGACTGCAGGAGCTGGGAATCGAACCCTCGACCTTCCGATTAAGAGACGACAACTCTACCACTGAGTCACAGTCGCCCGTAACATAAATAATAACAGAATACAATGATTTGTAAATCCTGTTTAACCTACATTCAACTGTATACACTACAAAGACAAGGTATTTATTGTTCAAATTGATGAACTTCATTTTTTTTTTCAAATATTCACATTTTGAATTTGATGTCTGCAATTATATATATTAGTGGTGGGACTTTATCACGTTAATTCGATAATTAACGCGGGGAGAAATTAACGGCGTTAAAGAAATAACGCATTTTATCATATTTTATTTTATAGTCTATATCACACAGAACGGTTCTCAGTGCACGAGTTTCTGGCAGACGGATTATAGCGACGCACTGAGTGATGGATAACACTGATGACAGGGCCTTGCTTAGCTCGAAGGATGGAAAATTTACTTTTAAAAAACAGTCGCCGCGGTCCGTCAGCGCGAGCCAATTCACACTGCATCCGTCTCAGGAGCGGAGCGCAGCTCAGCGTACTCATAGCAGCTGGATACACAAGTTCACAGGAGAACCACATGTTCCTGCAGGAATCACACCCATGACAACTACTTTCATGATATTTAGTATGTTAAACTCACCTGCCCTCCCAGAGCTTCATTAATTCAGTCCTTCCCTTTTAGTCTCTGTTGGTGTCCTTATATAAAGGATGTGTTGTATCGTATATAATTATCTGGTTTTCCACCTCCAATATAAACTTTTCCTCGTCCATGGCGTCAGATTTCCTCTGGGTCTGACCCGCTGATGACTGCTGGCCCTGTGTCAGTGTCGTAGTTTTGATATACGAGGATAATTTTACGATCGACAGGCTGAACATGGTGCTTTATTTTGAAAAGACCGGAAACTCTGATCGTTTTTCGTGTCTGTTTTCCTGTTTGGTACGATCTGCTCTGCGGAAATTGACGCATTTTCAAAAAAACATCTTTTGATCAAAATAAACAGGATTTTGTAGTACTTCTGTATGTGACTATTCAATGATTTAGTCTTCTACCAAAATCTGTTTGAAAAGTGTTGCTTCTGATGTTGAATAACGATGCGATTAAAATGCAATTAATTAATTAATTACAAATGGCATAATTAATTCGATTAATTTTTTAATCAAGTCCCACCACTAATATATATATATATATATATATATATATATATATATATATATATATATATATATATATATATATATATATATATATATATACATATATATATATATATATATATATATATATGTGTGTGTGTGTGTGTGTGTGTGTGTGTGTGTATGTGCTATTGTTCTGTGTCCTGCCCATGCTGCTGATTTTACTGCTTCATGTGTTTGATATCAAAGGTGGACACAGACTCAGCTGTCAGCACCTCCTGTGACTGATGGCGTCCTTATAAAGAGCGGTTTGATTTGACAGAACGACCAGAACAACCAACAAAATGGACAAAAACAGAACTAGAAGGTCCAGCTGGACCCAGAGCATCGCCTGTTCAGCTCATGGAGGAGAATTCTGAGATTTTTCATAGAATGACGTCACTAAGAGTGACTTTCAGCCTGAGGAGGATGCTTTGTTAATATGGGCCCCGGTGCATAAAGAAGTTGGCCTGCACAGTTTCCCATCAAGCTATGAGCAAGAAGTGTGTTCCCAAGATCTGATCTTAACCACCACTGACATATTGTATATTTCCTACACTATTACATCATTCATGAGTTTATATTTATACCAAACAGTCCAGCAGGAGCAGCTGTGGCCAATATTACAACAGCATCCTCTCCAAACAAGCAGCAGAACTTATTCACATAAACTGTTATCAGACCTGTATCACCACCAAACACTCTGAACTCCATTTCATTTTAAAGATATCACTTCACCTCAAGTCCTTTTCTGTAACCTAATACAAAGTACCTTTTCAGCAAGCAACCCCAATTCCTGACACAATTACCCCCTCTGACTCTGACCACCTCTGGTCCTGTCTTCAGAATAGTGCGAACCCATCAGGCCAGACAGCATCAATAAGTGCCTGTCAGGCCTTGGACAAGTCCCATTCCCAGACAGCAGCACTGAGATAAAAGACAAATGAAGAATAATTGGCTCTCAGTTCTGGGCCAAAGGGATTGGTATGACTGAAGTTTTGGGATCTTTTCCACTTTCTCTCCCTTCATCTCTGTCTGTCTTGCTCTCTCCTCATCTGTCTCTCTGTCCAGTTTGAGGCTCTGTTTAGTGTTGCACTGTGAGCACCACCCTGGAACCAGACTGTCCCTTAGCACACAGCAAAAAGAAAAACATATTAAAGACTTCAGTAAAAGTCATTAGAATCCAAAGGAAGGTAAGTAAACTTGTTTTAAATTTCGGCTCTGAGCTTCCCCGTAGTCTGACCCATGCTTGTGCTCATACTGAATCTTTTATTCTTTCCGTTCAAAGTGGTAGAAACCAAAGAGAGGATACAAAAACATCAAATTAGAGAGAAAAAAATAAAAGCATAAGGAGCAGTAAAGTGACCTCTGTGTACTCTTGCTGTTCTGCAGAGCTCTGTGAAATGTCTGTCTGTGATTACAGGGCCTCATAATTTGAGAGGGGTTAGGAATACAACAGCCCCACCTGTCAGGAGGATCAGGGCTACACCTGTTCTTCACAGGATCTGCTATGTCATTTTAGGATGTCTCTGTTCCTGTCAGGGGAACATCTTTGTTACATAAGAACCCAGTTGTGTTTTGAAGTGTTCCCTGAGTAGGCAGTGAACTTTTGAAGCCCTGCTGGTTTGATTCTTGTTTGCCGCTGCAGCACAGCAGTTGGTAGTGAAGGTAATTGGAGAAGAAGAGCATGAGGAAAGAGAAAAGGTGAAGATGGGAAAAGTCAAATTTTAATTATTGGAACAAGAACTTGAAAATTAAATACGGCCAATATTTTAGCTAAAAGACACAATTGATCTGGTTTGCACAGCTGCAGGGATGGATGTCACACCCCGTCTGCTAATCAAAGCTCAAGTGACACAGCAAAGATCCTCAGGTGGGAGCAGTCCACAGCTGAACAGTTTATATACTTAAAGTTCTTGAGGAGTTTCTCAGTGATCTTGAAAAAGTCTCTCTTCTAGATATCTACCTGATCCTAATCCAAAACTTAAAATGAGATTATCAGCACCAATATAGGTTATTTACAAATGATGTTTCTTAGCTTCCTGATCGGATCAGACAGGACCGGATTGATTTACAGCACGTTGAAGTTTCTATGACAACACCACACCAGCTGATGAAGTTTAGTGTTGAGAAGAGAGATCTGAGTTTTTCTCTGCTGAAACGATTTCTGTGATTCTTATAGTAGTGATGGTGGAGGCTGGAGCTGAACTGACAGACAGGAAAAGAACAGAAGAGAAGAAGAAAGTTAAACAGGAGAGTGATAGAGCACAGGCTAAAGGCTAAAACATGAGCTAAAGGCTAAACCACAAGTTAAAGGCTAACACTTTTGTAAATTTTGTTTATTGATGGGATAGTCCCCTTGAGATGAATTATCTCGTTTTCATGGGGGTCCCAAAAACACAGAACATGGACTAGAGGCTAAAACACAAGCTAAATGTTTAAACACAAGCTAATCTGTTTGTGATAATGTTCATTCCAACCCACATGCAGCAGTTATTCTGCAGTGATCTGATCAAACTTCAGAGTCTGTCAATAAAATGAAGAGTGAGGTCACATTAGCTCTGATTGGTGGATGAGCAGGGCATAAGGATTCGCTAACGTTACACATTAGCCTTTCAGACCGTCAGGCTGCCAGCAGCGCTAAATATATCTGTCTACTAAAGTCCAGAACAAACTGACAAAGTTTACTTGTTGTCATGTTTCAAACAGCAGCTCTGTGTAACTGTTGATAAATACCTTACCTCATCACGTTGTATCCAGTAAAAAGTTGTTTTGAACAAAGAAAAGTAGTGTTAAAAAGAAGATCTGATCTCCATTCATTTCCAAAACAAACACACACCTTAATAAAAGTGATGAAATCGTTGCCTGCTCGTCGTACCTAGGGTCTCTAAAAGTAGTCTGGGAGGTGGAGCCTTTAGTTATCAGGCTCCTCTTCTCTGGAATCATTTACCAGTTGAGGTTGGGGAGCAGACACCCTCTCTACTTTTAGGAGTAGACTTAAAACTTTCCTTTATGATAAAGCTTATAGTTAGAGCTGGTTCAGACCTGAACCAGCTCTTAGTTAGTCTGCTATAGGTTTAGACTGTAGAGCAGGGATGGAGGATACGCTGCATGTTTCTTTCTTTTTGGCTTAATTTACGACAAACTAAGGCATGCTATTCTCATCCATCTGCCAAAGCCCTGGTCCATCCACCCACCCATCTTTCCCCGATCCACCACCTCTCCCTCCAAGTACAAACTATTATGGAACATTTTCATTTAGTCTGTCTGGCTGCACTCTTTCAGTGGCTTTGTGCTACCCAGCATCCTCCCCTGATCTCCCTAAATCCCTCTACTAAAGATCTGGAACACCAAGTCTTCTCTCCTGGGTCCATGTGGACCATCTGTGCCCCAGACTGGATGGGAGAGCTGAGCTGAGTTGCTGCCTACATGCAAGACGTCTAGGGCAACTGAGATCGATGTGAGAGGTGTGGATGAGTGAGTAAAATGAGCATTGATTGCCAGGCGGCAGCATGCTGCCAGTGGGGGCCAAGACTAGAACACCCACCGAGGGCCTCAGGAGGCTGTGATTGCCAGGCAAGAATTTTGTGTGAGCTGTACTCGTATTATTTTCTCCAACATCTAAACATGCCTCTGCTGGTGAGATCATCAAGCTGCTATAAAACACAGTCAGCTTAAATGTGTGCAGAGCTCTCATTAATGCTGCACAAACTCAAACTTTCTTACACATTGTTCCTCTGTTACGCTTGATATACGAGTAGCACTAATAAGGTCCAAAAGTTATTTCTCAATGAGTTTATTCATTTGATGAACTCAAAGATAACAACCCAGAAATGCTCTCTACAGTATATCCCCCATACTTTCCTTTGGATGGGCCTGTCTCATTATTTCAGTCTCCTGCTGCTTCTCAGGACAACACAACTGTTTGGAGAAACAACCTAAACAGGGCAGATAACCTCTGAATTGTGCTGAGGATCGAACCTCCAGCAGCCGTTTGAATAGAACCAAAAGAGGCTTTCATACAGAAACTTGACTGATGAATTTTTAAACCCCTAACTAGTGTGAAAACATAGCACAGCATCAAGAGTACGCTGAGGTTCCACATCTACAGAGGCTCTCATTTACAGTTCAACTCACTGAAATCCAATATATGAGTCCAGTTTGCCTCGTTCTTCAAAGCTGTTTTTTGTACTTTATGTGGATTTTCTCTTGATTTAGTGATTTAAAGTAGTCCTCAGATTCCTATTCCACGTGTTCACGCTCTACTGGCTGTACTTTTCTATGTGATAAAAGAGATATCGAATCATTTTAAAAGGCTGTTTGATAGAAAAACCCTCAGCCTGCACTACTCTCACCTCTCCTTACCAAGAGATGGGCGATTTAACATCAGATGCAGAGCAGTGATGTGCATTCAAACTCCACCCCTGGTGAAATGAAGAGAGCAAAACAGCAGGCACATATATGTGTGTTTTCCACCGTGTACAGATGAATAAAAACATCTTTGAAGCTTTCTTTTATGTTGAAGCATTGCATGGTGGGATAAGGCCTGACAGGGTTCTAATCATAGACATTATAAAATATGGATGTAGTCTCTGTGACGTCACCCTTCTGTTCCTGATACAGTCAAATAAAGCCAGTAATTGGACAGGGCATACTGTATCTGACATGGACTTTAAGTTTCCTTTCTAACTCTCTCTCTCTCTCTCTCTCTCTCTCTCTCTCTCTCTATATATATATATATATATATATATATATATATATATATATATATATATATATATATATATATATATATTAGTGGTGGGACTTGATTAAAAAAATTAATTGAATTAATTATGCCATTTGTAATTAATTAATCGCAATTAATCGCATTTTAATCGCATCGATAGTAGAAGTAGTAGTAGACTAAATCATTGAATAGTCACATACAGAAGTTTAAACTACAAAATCCTGGTTATTTTGCTCAAAAGATGTTTTTTT